>CM029020.1:142085573-142799181 GCA_016801055.1 Panax notoginseng
ATATGAAAAACATGAAATTTGAGAAATTACAGTAGGTGTAATTATGTTAAGTTGTTTCTATATTGATTAAAAATGAAGGGAAACATGTTGTTTTGGTTGTTGATCTTTGTATGTGTTAATTTTACTGTTTGATGGGTGAAGTTGGGTTAGTTGGCTTAAGACAAGTGTCGTGGATGTGTTCTGCAAAACTGGGTTCTGCAAGTCACGCGGGCGCGCGACATCCCCATATAAAACTTGTGCGGCGCGAGGCGAGAGTGCCCATTTCCAGAAACTGAAGTCTACTGTTTCTGTAGACTTTGGTCATTCTTGTATCTTAACTAAAGATTATGGTAATGTGTCCAACAAATAACAACAAGGCTAAAATAGAGTTGTGTTATGGGGTTAGTGAATTCATAGTGGTAAAAATAATTAGTAAATTTCGAGCGCATTATGTGATAACTTAGTGTACACAATGTATGTTAGGCAAGTGTTGCAAAGTAAAACACTTAGAGTTTTTGAAATGTAAATGGTAATAAACATGTTATGGTATGTTAGCATATCTAATAGGTATTGTGGTTCTAAAATAATGTGTAGGTGATCGTGAGTTTAATTTTATAGCTTACGCTCAAGGCAAGTTTCTAAACCCTATCTTTTTACATTGAGAAAGTTTTCTAACTCTACACTTTCGTTGAGTTAGTTCTATTATTACATTGTGTAACTTTATTCTTTTAATTGAGCAAGCTTTTTATCTTAACTATTATAGAATAAGTCAATTATTCCTGAAATTCATTCGAGCAAACTTTAACTCTAGTGTTATTTGAAATTATCATTTGATTGATCATTTTAACTTGTTTATAGTTAAGCAAGTTTCTTAAGTTCTATTATTGTATAATGAACGTAGTTTTTGAACTCTCGTCTCTTTTATTGAACTGTTTTAATTCTTTGTACGAGTTAATACCATGTTGGGCAAGTTTTTAGTTTCCAGCTTGCTATCATTTAATGTACGCTCAGTAATTTCATTTCTAATGTTATAAGACTCTAACCTTAGCTTATTTATTGTTCAAGCAAAGGGTTACCATTTTATTCATTTTGTTGAATACTTATGCTCTATAATTAATTCAAGCATGAGTTTAATATGTATAAGGTTCATTTATGATTCTCAATTATTCTATGTTATGTTGTTATAAAACATCTGTTGTGATTATCAAACACTATTGATTCGACTAGTCCTCTAGTTGATGTTAGTTAAACTTCAATTTTCCTTTAAAGCTTATCCAAACCAAACTTTCTTTGGTGCGGACTTGTACTCTAAATACTGGGATAACAACCCTATTATTATTAGGGGATAATTTACGCGTAGCGTTAAAATGTTTGTGCGCAATACATTGTACGAAGGGCTGATCCCCTTAAGTACGAGGAGTCCTTATAGTCTTATGGCTGTTAAAGTTAGAGTTGAAAGATTACTCATAATTGTGGACATAGTTCATGGTCTTATGACCCACAATTATATATATTCCATATTTGGATTCCAATTTTTGATTATCATTATTGGAGTATTATTCAGACTTGATGGGCCTATTCGTTGGCAATTATTATTATTATTTTTCTTGTTGATTCATTGTTACATCCAGTGAGCAATTGTTATACTCACTCTTGCATATTTATAAACTAATTGCAGCTAAAGTTGAGAAGGCAGATGAGCCTTCAACTAGCAAAGGAAAAGGAAAGATGTACAAGTGATGCTGATTTGTACTTTTGTTTACTGTTATGATCATAGACTTTTCAGTAATGCTGTATCGTAATAATTAAATTCCGCAATTGAAACCTGGGATGTTTTTCAATTAATGTTGTAACCCTATTTAAAGGGAGGATTATGGTTTAAATATTATTTTATTTGGGTAGATTGTATGAATGTATGGATAGTGAGCACCAAATCTTGTGGAAATGAAGTACCCAGATTTGGGGGTGTCACAGGTTGGTATCAAAGCTTTAGGTTATGAACCTTAGGTGGGGAAAATCCTTAGTGTTTTGAAGTTGAGTTTTTTTGTGAAGTGACGGTGCTTGTGAATTAACGACAGTGATGATAAACTCTTATCGAGTTGTGATAATAAAACACTTATGTGTTATGTGATTACACCTTATGTGCTCGTGAGTGTCGAGTAAAGATGATTAGTAATTGAAACTTAAAATTTTATTGTCAGGATGACTAATGTCAGAGAATCCAGTCAGGCTAGGGAGGATGGACCTCAGATACCTATAGAGGAGGAGCCTCGCGACATTCAGGTTATTTGGCAACAACTACTACCACGTGAGTCAGCCCCGTTGGTCACAGTGGTTGAAGAGGAGGGTGAAGATGTGGAGATGGATGAGGAGGATCCCGTTGAGTTGCCACAGAAGGATGAGGATGACGAGGACGAGGAGGAGGAGACTCCACTAACCTCGGTAGCTGCTCGTATGTATGATGAAGTCTAAGACCGTAACGTGGAACTTTAGGATACAGTCGAGGAATTGCAAGAGATAGTAGCTGAACAACAGACTGCAATGACACAGAAAGACGATGAGATCCAGGATCGTGAGGAACGGCTGACTAATGTCGAGGAGAAGCTATAACAAACTGAAGAAGAGAAAGAACAATTGATCGAGGAGGTAGCAGAACTGAAAAACAAACTGAAGGAAGAAGCTACGAAGAGGGCAAGAGCCGAAGACGCATATGAGGTGATGTTTCAACGAGCTGGGATAGTAGTGAAAGACGCACAGGCAAAGAGAATGAAGATGAAAGAGATGAACAGAGTGTTCAACACCTTGGTTAATCGAGCTCAAGATCGGGTCATGGGTTATCCGATTCAGTTCGAGTCCCTGCCATCGTATGTATTAGATCGCAGAACAATGTTCTGGATTATGAAAGAAGAGCGTAGTAAGGCTAACCAGTATCTTAGTAGAACATCGTAGTGTGATGCGAGTAATAAATGTTAAATAAATTGTAAATCCCGAGTGTTATGAAACCTATTGGATATAATGATGATGTTGTTCTGCAACTGTTATAGTTCAGAAAAGTAATGTAAATAGAAGTGATGCTATTGTTTTATATTTTCAAATAGATTATGAATAAATAAAAGTTGTTATTTTATTCAAAGTGTTACGTGATTAAGTGGTTATTTCTTTTGTGGAGGCAAGTTAAGTAGAAATTACTTAAAAGAGTTGAATAATAATCTAATGAGTGTATTTTTTTTAACAGAAAATGTCTCCCAGACGTCAACCACCATGACAGAGAACCACTGAAAGAACCAACAATAGCGACAATGTTGATGCTAACCCCATTCGACAACTAGTGACACTACTGACAGGAGCATTACAGAATCAACCACAGAACCAAGGAATAACATTTAAGGATTTCAAGGCGGTTGGACCACCTGAATTACGTGGATCCATGAATCCAGTGGAGGCACAGACTTGGATTATGGCGATAGGAAAGGTGTTTGATGTTGATAGGGTAAGGGATGATCAGAAGACTGCTTTTGCAACATTCATGTTAAAAGTAGAGGCTAGTTATTGGTGGCAGGCCAATAAAACTCGAGAAGGGCCGGGGATGATCACCTGGGATAGGTTTAAGGAGATATTCTTCGAGACCTATTTCCTAGAAAGTTCAATGAGTCAGCTAGAAGTGCAATTTTTGGAACTGAAGCAGGGAACGATGACGGTATCCGAGTATGCCGTAAGATTCAACGAGTTAGCGAGGTTTGCGCCATATCAAGTTAGCACAGACGAGCACAAGGCGAAGAGGTTTGAACAAGGATTGAAGCCCTGGTTATACAGTAGGGTCTCCTTGTTCCAGTTAAAAACATTTGCAGCGGTGATGGATAATGCAATTTTAGCTGAGAGTGGAGGCGAGGCTGTAACAAAACATAACCAAGAGTAGAGGAAGAAGAAAAGTGAAGGTGAAGTTAAGAATGGTGGAGGTAATAATGGTGGAAATGGTAGCAGCAGTTTGAAGAGGAAGTGGAATGCGAATGGGGGAGCCAGAAATCAGCAAAGAAACCAGCAAAATAAGAAGTTCGAAGCATGTGCTACATGCGGAAAGTTTCACAAGGGTGTGTGCTTGATGGGGAAACGAGTATGCTTCAATTGTGGCCAGTAGGGTCATATCGTCTCAAATTGCACTCAACCTAAGAAGAACGTTTGCTTCACGTGCGGATCCAAGGATCACTTTGCTCGTGAATGCCCTAAGAAGAGATCTGGTGAGGCAAATGGAAGCAAGGGAAATGCTAGTGGAGGTACGCTGACTATTGTTGGACCAACGTCAACAAATAAGCCCATAGCCAGAACCTTCAACATGACTGTGCAAGATGTTGTATAATCAAAAGATGTGGTGTCAGGTATTATCCCAATCAATGATATTGATGCTTATGTATTATTTGATTCGGGTGCTACTTGCTCATTTATATCTGACAAATTTGATAAGAGGTTAGGATTGCCTAGTGAAGAACTGAATTTTCCTTTAAACATAGAAATTGTGAATAGGGAAGTAAATCATGTTAGGTTCGTATACAAGAACTGTAGGGTGAACATTAAGGGGAATGTTATGAAAGTAGATTTAATCCCGATAAAACTCGGAGAGTTCGATGTTATTTTGGGAATGGATTGGCTATTCTGTTATGGAGCGCTAATCAACTGCCAAAAGAAGTGTATAAACCTTATGACTCCGTCAAAGGTAGTTTTTCATGGTAGCAAATCGCCTAGACAAATGAAATGTCTAACGATGATGCAGGCCAAGAAGTTATTGGGTCAGGGCTGTGTAGGGTATTTAGCTTACATAGTCGATACTCAAAAGGAGAAGGGTATGATGTTTGAGAAAATACCAGTGGTTAGGGAATTCGGGGATGTGTTTCCGGAAGATTTGCCAGGACTTCCACCTGACAGAGAAATTGAGTTCGTAATCGACCTAGCTCCAGGAACCGCTCTGATATCGAAGGCCCCGTACAGAATGACTCCGGTGGAAATGAAGGAACTAATGGTGCAACTGCAAGAACTATTAGACAAGAAGTACATTCAGCCGAGTGTATCACCATGGGGAGCACCTATGTTGTTCGTGAAGAAGATGGATGGGTCAATGCGTCTTTGCATTGATTATAGGGAATTAAACAAAGTCACTATTAAAAACAAATATCCATTCTCAAGAATAGATGACTTGTTTGATCAATTGAAGGGTGCTAGATATTTCTCAAAAATAGATTTGAGAAGTGGGTATCACCAACTGAAAGTGAGGAAGGAGGATGTACCGAAGATGGCATTTCGAACTCGGTATGGACATTATGAATTTTTGGTGATGTCTTTTGGTTTGACAAATGCCCCTGCAACGTTCATAGATTTGATGAACAGGATGTTTAAACCATATTTAGACAAGTTTGTGGTGGTATTTATCGATGATATTTTGGTGTACTCTAAAATTCAAGAGGAGCACGTGGAACACTTACGTCTAACGTTGGATACATTAAGTAAAGAAAAGTTGTACGCAAAATTCTCTAAATGTGAATTTTGGCCGGAGCGTGTACAATTTCTTGGTCATGTAATCGATAAGGATGGGATTTCAGTGGATCCATCAAAAGTCAAAGCTGTGATAAATTGGGAACAACCAAGAACTCCATCAGAAGTGAGAAGTTTCTTGGGATTGGCAGACTATTATAGATGGTTTATTCAGAATTTTTCTAAGATTGCCACTCCGTTGACCAATTTGACAAGGAAAACTGTGAAATTTGTTTGGACGGAGAAATATGAAGAAAGTTTCCAGGATTTGAAGAAGAAATTAAGTATGGCGCCTGTGTTGTCACTACCAGATAATACAGGAAATTTTGTGATGTATAGTGATGTTTCATACAAAGGATTGGGTTGTGTCCTTATGCAGAACGACAAAGTCATTGCGTACGCATCAAGGCAACTGAAAGACCTTCCGACTCATGATTTAGAGTTGGCGGCAGTTGTGTTTGTATTGAAGATATGGAGACATTATCTCTATGGAGAAAAATATGAAATCTACACAGACCATAAAAGTTTGAAGTATATTTTAACACAGAAAGACCTGAATATGCGTCAAAGAAGATGAATGGAATTGATAAAGGATTACGATTGTGAGATATTTTATCACCCAGGCAAAGCGAATGTGGTTGCAGATGCTTTGAGTAGGAAAGTTCGGGAGAAGTTAATGCTGATAACCACTTAGGAGGAGCTTATTTTAGCAATGGCAAGGCTAGAGCTAGAAATCAAATTTTCAAAGGAATCCGGTGAAAAATTATACCAAATAGAAGCTAGTCCAACTTTGGTGGACAAGGTGAAGAACGCACAAGTACAAGATAAAGAATGTGAAATAATCAACGAGAAAGTGATTGACGGTAGTGATGAAAAATATAAGATCAATACCGAAGGACTACTACGATACGAGGGAAGAATCTGGGTTCTAGAAGTACCAGATATTAAAGACGAAATCTTGACTGAAAAGAACTACACAAGATATTCAATTCATCCAAGAAGTACAAAGATGTATCAAGATTTGCGGCGACATTTTTGGTGGCCGAATATGAAAAGAGACGTTGCAGAATGCGTTGAAAAATGTTTGACGTGTTAGAAGGTGAAAGCCGAGCATCAACGACCAAGCGGGTTACTTCAAACGTTGGAAATACTGGAATGGAAATGAGAGCACATCACAATGGATTCTGTGGTAGGTTTTCCAACGACCCAGAAAGGATACGATGGGATATGGGTGATAGTGGATAGATTAACGAAATCTGCACACTTTTTGCCAATAAAGATTAAATTTAATCTTGATCAGCTGGCGAAGTTGTACGTTAAGGAGATCGTCTCTAGACATGGAGTTCCAGTGTCAATTGTATCAGACAGAGATCCAAGGTTCACATCAAATTTTTGGAAGAGACTACAAGAATACATGGGAACGCAACTGAAAATGAGTACAACATATCATCCGTAATCCGATGGGCAAAGCGAAAGAACGATCCAGACGCTTGAAGATATGCTTAGAGCGTGCATCATGGATTTCAAAGGAAACTGGGATGATCATTTACCATTGGTAGAATTTGCCTACAACAACAGTTACCATGCGAGCATCGGCATGCCACCTTACGAGGCATTGTACGGCATAAAGTGCAGAACTCCACTGTGCTGGGATGAAGTCAGTGAACGCCAACTATTAGGACCAGAACTGGTACAACAAACTGCTGAAGTTGTCAAACTCATCAGAGCAGGACTGGTAGCTGCTCAAGATCGACAGAAAAAGTATGCTGATCAACACAGACAGAATCGTGAATTTGAAGCAGGAAGTTTTGTGTTCCTAAAAGTTTCTCCTTGGAAATGGAAAATTCGTTTCGATAAGAAGGGAAAGCTAAGCCCGAGGTTTATTGGACCATTCGAAGTGCTGCGAAGAGTTGGAGAGGTGGCTTACGAGGTAGCTCTACCTCCAGAGTTGGAAAACATTCATAATATTTTTCATATTTCGGTGTTACGATCTTATAAGCCCGATTACAAGTACGTGATCGAGTACGAACCGTTGCAGTTTGAGAAAGATTTATCTTATGAAGAGATTCCTATCCAGATAGTCGGCAGGAAGGAACAAGTGCTCAAGAATAAAGTGATACCTTCTATGAAGGTGATATGAAGAAACCACAATGTCGAAGAGGCAACGTGAGAACTCGAAGCTGAAATGATGAAAAATTATCC
Organism: Panax notoginseng; assembly: GCA_016801055.1. Taxonomy (NCBI): domain Eukaryota; kingdom Viridiplantae; phylum Streptophyta; class Magnoliopsida; order Apiales; family Araliaceae; genus Panax; species Panax notoginseng. The sequence goes on from CM029020.1 coordinate 142,093,275, forward strand.
TGAGTTATTTGTTTAATCTGTGTCTTCGATTCTGGGGACAGAATCTTTGTAAGTAGGGGAGAATGTGACGATTTGATTGTTTAATTTGTGATTCTGGGGACAGAATCCTTGTAAGGAGGGAAGGATGTAACGATCCGAAATTTTAATTTGTAATTTAAATATTTATTGAGTTATATAAACATTATTTGAGGTGTTTATTGTGAAATAAATATTTTATTGATGTGATAGTTGATGAACTTAAATGTATTAGAGAATTTTCTAAATTAAATTAATTTATAATTTAGAGGTTGTATTATTACGTGAGGTGTTATGTTGATGTGTTGATTTAATAATATAGATGATATGTTAAATTATTAAATAAAGTTATAATAAAAATTATAATTTGGTGACATTTGCTAAAAGGGCTATATTTAATTAAAATATAGTATGTAATTAATTTAATGGGTTATTGTGGGATATGAAAATAATATGTGATTATAGTTTATAAACTAAAGTGTTTATTAAAATAAGTAAAAAGGATTTAAATTAGTTTTTGTCAAATAAGGCGTAAGTATTTTAATTCTTTAAAATTAAATGGTGTTGCCAAACAAGCCTTATGGCTTTTGGTATTTCTAATTTTTGAAATTTAAAATAAAACAAATAAATATAATATATTTATATATTATATGTTAGTTTTGTAACTGATATAATAAGTAGGCTTATTATTGCCATAGCAGTTTTATTTTTGACGCAAACTATTATCAGTTAGTTTAGGCTTACTATTGTTAGTACCTAGTCTAATACTGAGAGAAGGAAGAAAAGATTTTCAGTGAAAGTTGAGAGAATTGAGAGAGAAATTGAGAAATTTCACAACAATTGTAATGTTTAGCAATGATTATCTATAAGCAATTTGAAGGTATGTTAACTCTATATTATATATACATATATATGTTCTACGACAACTATTTTAGACTCTGTGCATTGCAAATTTATTGAATTGTTGCTTTACAATGGATTACTTGTGGTTATACATGTTTATGATGATAGAGATTATGTTTAAACAACAATTGCATGCTAAATTCGTTTGACAGTAGGAAGAAATAATGTTAGTATATATATGTTTTCATATGACTCATGTAAGTATTAGTTTTAGTGGCCAAATATTGTGTGAAATTATAAATTTAAGTTGGTATATGTTAGTTCAATGAGATACGAGTATAACGTAATTTGAATGGAGTGTTTTGGCCAAATAATGAATTCACAATGATGATTTTAGGATGAATGCCAAGAAAATTGAGTTTTATATGAAAAACATGAAATTTGAGAAATTACAGTGGTGTAATTACTGTTAAGTTGTTCTATATTGATATAGAATTGAGGAAACATGTTGTAATGGTGTTGTATCATTTGTATGTGTTAATTTTACTGTTTGATGGGTGAAGTTCGGGTTAGTTGGATTAAGACAAGTGTCGTGGCTCTATTATGCAAAACTGAGTTCTGCAACCTTATGATTAACAAGAAACCCAAGAAACCGGTTCTGGAAACCCTAATCTTAATTTCGGGAATCCGAAACCCTAAATTGGGAACGTAATGGCGTAAGTGTAAATAATTATAATATTAATTAGGGTAACACTTAATTAATTAGCAAACCCTAATGTCACATTTTGAAAACTCTAATTACGGATTTGAAACCCTAATTTTATAATTCGGGAAAAACCTAAGTGTTAATTTAGTAATTTAGTGTTAATTAGGAAACCTTAATCCTAATTTTCAAGTTATAGTAATTAGAAAGCCCTAATCTAATAACAAAATCTAATTTCTATTTTAAAAAAATTTAATTTTCTATTAGAAACCCTAATTAGTGGTTTGTAAACCCTAATGACCGATTTGACCTTAATTGCCGAATTAGCGATTTTAATTAGGAAATACCAATCCTAATTAGCAAGATTTAATTTGTGATTGAGAAATTTTTAAATAATTAGTAAATCCTAATTATAATTTAGAAATATTAATTTTCTATTTTTAAAAACCTAAATTGGAAATTTTAGAAAATAAATTTTAAACCTAAACCCTAACCAAACCCTAAACCCTAAGGGTTTGGGACAATATCCAAATTGTCATTAATTTTGTATACGAAATGACTTAAACGCCCTTAAGTGCATTATTGGATGTAGCTTGCAAGTCTTGCCCTATTTTGAGTTGGTGAGCAACCCTAAGCCTAGCTTGTGACTCTTATATCCAGCAATATCAGCCATTTAGTCCAACCAAATTCATTGCATCAAATAAATATTAAGGATTTAGTGAGAGAAAGCTCACTTTAGTTTTTAAAATAGCCAAGACAATTCTCTCTCTTGATTTTCGGATTTGAGAGTGAAAGGGTGTGATGATATAAGATAATATCATATCTTAGTTCTCACGGATCAGGATCCATGACCAGAATCAGAGATCAAAAGCATAATAGGTATAAATCCTAATTTTTGGAAATCCTTTGATCTTATGATGTTTAATGTTAGTTGTTGGTTAAATATGTGTTATAAGGTGTCAATTAGAGATCTGGGTTGTTGGATCATGGATCCATAACATCCAGATGCTCGAATCTAAAGTTTTGAAAAATTTGAAAATAGTTCAAAAAGTGATCTGACAGTCGAATGTCAGGCCTTCTAGATCTTTATGTGTTCGATATTTTGTGTGTTTTATGCTTTAGATCTGTTCTATGCCATGTGGTCTACGATCTGAAATTGAAAACAAGGTCATAGCATGTCTGGATTTCGTTTTATAGGTGGTCAAAAGGCGTTGACCGAGCACGATTTCTGGAAATCTGGGCAAACCCAGAAGCCCAGAACGCCTGACAGCATTTTTTTGCAGGCGTTGATCTTGCTTGTCTGTTATGTTTTAGGTCACGTTGTTGTTTTGGTATTGTAGCCTGACATTCATATTACACATCTAAGCCATCATAACCATCAGATCTATCACACGATCAAAGATAATACCGGTCAAACAACCGTTGACCATCACGCCGGATGAAGATTCTGGGTAACCCAGATCTTCATCAACCGATTTTTGGGGCGAGGTTTGACCAGTCTCAATTGTTCATTTGTGTTGTTGATAGACAGATTTAATGATATGTTATTGTACTATGACATCATTACTATAAGTATGGACTCATAAATCACATAAATCAGCCTTATAGCTTAAGATCTAAGGACCTAAATATAGCCTCTTATACTGTTCTTCATTTTCTGGAAAACCCAAAAATGAAGAACATGCTTGTCAGACTTTTTGATTGATTATATCTCTCTGATCGGTTGTTGAATGGCCAGGAAATTTAATTGTAGTTATAGTATTACACTTATACTACATATGTAACAACAGTACTAGCCCAGAATCATGACGACCAAGAATCTATTCACGGTTAAACCAACCTACTTGTTAACTGCCATGAAGTTCTGGGTTCTTGCTCAAGAACACGAAGAACACCTATAGAGACGGTTCTGTTGCTATAGGGTCCTTTAGTGACCGTTTTAATTTCTAATTTCTGGAAATTATTAAATTAATTGAAATAAATAGATTTTAATTACTAAAAATACTTAAAAATTTCCAAAAATTTATTTTAAATTCTAAAAAATAGTTTTTAATTATTTTATGTATATTTCATAAGTATTTAATATTTTTGAAATATAAATGGTATTTAATTTATTTAATTACAAAATTAAATAAATTATTTAAAAATGGTTTTAATTCATGAAAAATCATGAAAAATTATATTATGGTATTAGAAAATATTTTAAGTGATTTTTAATATTTTGTAATGAAATTCATTAATAAATTATTATTAATGGTAATTAGTTTATTTAATGAATATATTAAATAAATTAAAGAAAAATAGAATTAATGTTTTATAAATCATATAAAAATGATTTAAGTGTTAGAAAAATATTTTAAGTTATAAAATATAACTTTTGATATTTTGTCATGAAAATATTAATATTTTAATATTAAAAGCAATTATTGGATAATGGATTTAAGTGTTTTAAAAATCATATAAAGGTGATTTTAAAGTATTAAAAATACTTTGATATATTATAAATATATTATAATATTATGACATGTATTTCATTAATATTTGATAATAAATAAATATTAATAATAAAAGAATTATGTGGTGTTTAATTTATTTAAATACGTGTTTAATGATTGAAAATTTACGATAAATGATAATAATTATGTGAAAATTATTATGAGACTTAGAAAAATATTTTTGACTGATATTAAAATTATCTGACATAATTGTTAAGTGTTAGGCAGAGTTTAATTGAACTTAGACTCGATAAAAGTCCGACTAGACCGTCGGGATGTTAGAATTGTTGCGGGGTTCAACTCAGACTGCAATAGTTTGACTTGATACAAAGTCTTATGTGTGTTATAGACTGATAGAATTATGTGTTATGTGTTATGTGTTTAGGTTATTCTACGTATATCTATATATATAATAGTATTATATTGTGATGATATTATTCTAATATTGGAGATCTATATTACTAATATTAGGTCTTCGGATAAGGCGATATAAATTGTGTAACGGTAATCAACGGTTCAGGCCAATTTGTTTTTACTTAACTCTATGAAGAGTGTTTCATTCGGATATGCTTATGGTTAATCATTGCTGATTGCCATGTATAATTTGTACTCTGTACATATTGCATGTATAAGTCAGGCATGAAAGGTTGATCACCTTCATTACCAGTTGGTTTCAGATATATTTGTTCATGTATAATACTTATTCAGTCATAAACTTGTTCTTGCTAGTTCATAATTATATTGTTGAATTATAGCCAGCTTATTATTCAAACTCTTCAATCATGATATATCGTTATATTGTTGAATTTAAAATTGCTGGGCAATCCTTATGCTCACCCTTGCTATATCATGATAAAATATTACAGTTTAAGGCGAATACGTCGGATACAAGAAAAGGTCCAAGACAGTTCCAACTTTAGTAGATGCTTGCTGTTAGATTTGTATTGTATGATATTAATGTTGTTATATGTTAGAAAAGTTATGAAATGTGTATTAAGTTAAGGTTACTCGACCTTGGGGAATAGTGGGTGTATGTATTGCATAAACAATTTATGTTTATATCTTCCGCAAATAGTAATAGTTGTATAGAATGATCGAACCGGATCCGAGGTGATTTGGGACCTGGATTCGGGGCCCTCACAGTTGGTATCAGAGCTGTAGGTTATGAACCTTAGGTAGGAATACCTAAGACTAATAACCGCAGTGATTAGGATAAGATCTAACTCACATAGAGTTAGTTGGTCGGTAGGATTCAAAGACGAATCTCGGCGAGTTATAAGATACAGAGTTCCCTAACTCTGATAATAAAGTTGAACTGTAATGGTGAATAGATAGAGTCTAAAAGACTAAAAGTATAGTGATAGAAGATCGTAAAACAAAACGATCAAGACATAGAAATGAATCATAATATATACGATGCGATCACCCCGTGATCTGATAAGGTGATAACAGGAAGAAGAGTCAATCTAATGATTGAAAAGTTACAGCAAAGTTTGTTGTGTGGCAGTTGTACTATGAAAACTCATAAAAGAGTTATGGATTATGAATACGGATTAAATGAAATTCGTATTGAGAAGGGTGTTAGTGTTAGGCGGGGAATTGAATTGAGGACTCGTGTCAGCAGTTGAGTTATATGATTCTTCGTATGGGAGCTGAATTGTACTTGGTGTAATAACTACTTAGTTTCTGAAAATGATAATCATTGAAATGTTGTGTCGCGCTATTTGCTATATGCATGTTAAGAGGGTGATTCATTTCTCATGTGTATAACAGATAGATAGGTCATAGGTAGAGGATATAAGGTTAAGTACGAGTTCTTAAAACTCATACTTATGTGACATTCTTGACTCATAGTTATATGAAATGTTTATGAACCCCTCAGCGAACGGACGCCAAAGGTCAGACTAGGACAAGTTCTTAAACTCATATGATTGTGGCAAGTAAATGAACTCATAAGTGTGGTGTGACGAACTGGGTATAGTTGTATGTAAACAGAATATTGAGGATTATAGGAACAGATAGATTGTTAAGCAAATGATTACTAGTGAAGAAATAAGTTTTCCAAAACTCCTAGCTACGCTAGACTTCAAAATTTTGACATCAAGCTAAATACGCACTATGTGCCTTTAAAATAAAATATGTAGACTCGTAATCATTTTTGAAACGGTTTAAAGTATAGTCTATGCTACTTATTTCAGTTAGACGCAAACGATTTGAAATATCAAAATATGTTTTAATTATCACTCATGTACCATGTAACCTGGTGCAGAGATGATAAAAATTTGAAGGAGTTATAAATACAGGAATACTTAGTGTGAATTTGATCTAAAATCGTTGTTCCACTATTGTATGATGTGTTATGACAAAGTCATACAATGACGGCATCCTCAAACGGACTGTTAATACAATATGGCATCATGACGTCATTCTCGAAAATATTTTTAAAAGATTTTTAATTTGCCAACGGGGTTTGGCTACACTTTAATAATTCGATTGAATTGAATTAATGATATGAGTCTATGCTATTCGATTCAGTTAGACTAATGTTATGAAAACTCTAAGTGTTCATTAAAAGAAATTTTCTGACACAAATTGTTTTGGTGCGGAATCCTATGATAAGTCTGAGGTGAACAACCATGAAAATGGGGATATACTAATTGGATAAAATATTCCAATCTAAGAACGCATATAGTCGTTCCAATTACTATGGTACAATAGATTGATCATCTAAAGTACCCGCACCGGTAATTTACCTTCTTTGTGATTGTAAACATACTGTTAACCTTTGTACGGGGTAGAGTACCTTTTTCTTAATTGAAATAGGTAGCAGGTAGTAATACCTATAAACCTCAGTAGTTCATGATCTATATGACCCCTCAGCACAATTTGAAAATTTTTACTCTTGTGAGAGATGTATTGGGTAGCATATGATAATATGTGTGAATAGTGTATGGTGTATGGTGTATGGAGTAAGGTGTAAGATGTAAGGTAAATTTCGGGGACGAAATTTTTTGAAGAAGGGGTGAATGTGACAACCCGATAATTTTGACTATTTTTAAAATTTTTGTTTATTGATTTAAGGTTCAAAATTAGAACCTAGACAGAAGATAAGTGTACGCGTTTAATATTTTTAAGAACGAATTTTGAGGATTTCAAAATTCTGTGAATAATTTAGGTGAATTATTCAGGATTAAGAAATAAGTGAATATATTCTGGGAATATGGTTATGTATGTGTACAATATGTGGGTAAGGGTCAAGGGTTGACCAGATACACAATATCTGTAAGAAACCCTAATTGTATATTAAGAACGTCAACGTTCGGTTAGAAAACCATATGATTAACATGAAACCCTAGAAACCGATTCTGGAAACCCTAATTTCAGTTTCGGGAATTCGAAAACCTAAATTGGGAACGTAATGGTGTAAGTGTAAATAATTATAATATTAATTAGGGTAATGCTTAATTAATTAGCAAACCCTAATGTCACATTTTGAAAACTCTAATTACGGATTTGAAACCCTACTTTTATAATTCGGGAAAAACCTAAGTGTTAATTTAGTAATTTAGTGTTAATTAGAAAACCTTAATCCTAATTTTCAAGTTATAGTAATTAGAAAGCCCTAATCTAATTACGAAAATCTAATTTCTATTTTAAGAAAAATTAATTTTCTATTAGAAACCCTAATTAGTGGTTTGTAAACCCTAATGACCGATTTGACCTTAATTGCCGAATTAGCAATTTTAATTAGGAAATACTAATCCTAATTAGCAAGATTTAATTTGTGATTGAAATATTTTTATATAATTAGTAAATTATAATTATAATTTAGAAATATTAATTTTCTATTTTTAAAAACCTAAATTGGAAATTTTAGAAAATAAATTTTAAACCTAAGATTTTTCAAACTCTAAACCCTAACCAAACCCTAAGGCCTAAGGGTTTGGAACAATATCCAAATTGCCATTAATTTTGTATGTGAAATGACTTAAATGGGCTTAAGTGCATTATTGGTTGTAGCTTGCAAGTCTTGCCCTATTTTGAGTTGGTGAGCAACCCTAAGCCTAGCTTGTGACTCTTATATCCAGCAATATCAGCCATTTAGTCCAACCAAATTCATTGCATCAAATAAATATTAAGGATTTAGTGAGAGAAAGCTCACTTTAGTTTTTAAAATAGCCAAGACAATTCTCTCTCTTGATTTTCGGATTTGAGAGTGAAAGGGTGTGATGATATAAGATAATATCATATCTTAGTTCTCACGGATCAGAATCCATGACCAGAATCAGAGATCAAAATCATAATAGGTATAAATCCTAATTTTTGGAAATCCTTTGATCTTATGATGTTTAATGTTAGTTGTTGGTTAAATATGTGTTATAAGGTGTCAATTAGAGATCTGGGTTGTTGGATCATGGATCCATAACATCCAGATGCTCGAATCTAAAGTTTTGAAAAATCTTGAAATAGTTCAAAAAGTGACCTGACAGTCGAATGTCAGGCCCTCTAGATCTTTATGTGTTCGATATTTTGTGTGTTTTATGCTTTAGATATGTTCTATGCCATGTGGTCTACGATCTGAAATTGAAAACAGGGTCATAGCATGTCTGGATTTCATTTTATAAGTGGTCAAAAGGCGTTGACCGAGCACGATTTCTGGAAATCTGGGCAAACCTAGAAACCCAGAACGCCTGACAGCATTTTTTTTTGCAGGCATTGATCTTGCTTGTCTGTTATGTTTTAGGTCACGTTGTTGTTTTGGTATTGTAGCCTGACATTCATATTACACATCTAAGCAATCAGAACCATCAGATCTATCACAGGATCAAAGATAATACCGGTCAAACAACCGTTGACCATCACGCCAGATGAAGATTCTGGGTAACCCGGATCTTCATCAGCCGATTTTTGGGGCGAGGTTTGACCAGTCTCAATTGTTCATTTGTGTTGTTGATAGACAGATTTAATGATATGTTATTGTACGATGACATCATTACTATAAGTATGGACTTATAAATCACATAAATCAGCCTTATAGCTCAAGATCTAAGGACCTAAATATAGCCTCTTATACTGTTCTTCATTTTCTGGAAAACCCAGAAATGAAGAATAGGCTTGTCAGACTTTTTGATTGATTATATCTCTCTGATCGGTTATTGAATGGCCAGGAAATTTAATTGTAGTTATAGTATTACAATTATACTACATGTGTAACAACAGTACTAGCCCAGAATCATGAAGACCAAGAATCTATTCACGGTCAAACCTATATACTTGTTAACTGCCATGAAGTTCTGGGTTCTTGCTCAAGAACACGAAGAACACCTATAGCGACGGTTCTGTCACTATAGGGTCCTTTAGTGACAGTTTTAATTTCTAATTTCTGAAAATTATTAAATTAATTGAAATAAATAGATTTTAATTACTAAAAATACTTAAAAATTTTCGAAAATTTATTTTAAATTCTAAAAAATAGTTTTTAATTATTTTATGTATATTTCATAAGTTTTTAATATTTTTAGAATATAAATGATATTTAATTTATTTAATTACAAAATTAAATAAATTATTTAAAAATGGTTTTAATTCATGAAAAATCATGAAAAATCATATTATGGTATTAGAAAATATTTTAAGTGACTTTTAATATTTTGTGATGAAATTCATTAATAAATTATTATTAATGGCAATTAGTTTATTTAATGAATATATTAAATAAATTAAAGAAAATAGAATTAATATTTTATAAATCATATAAAAATGATTTAAGTGTTAGAAAAATATTTTAAGTTATAAAATATAACTTTTGATTCATATGCTTCAAGCATGTCGTTTAAAAGAAATTATTGTACTTGCTGAGCTTGTTATGCTCACTCTTGCTTAAACCATATGAATGAAGCTTAGACCGAACAGACCAAATGTGACACCCCCAATTCCGGGTTACCTGACCCCCGAGTTTGGTGTTCACGATCCACAATATAATATCATTTAACTACCCATTCATATACAAATAGGAATACATAAGTCATTAACATAAGTTGTTAATACATAAGTCCCAGGTTTGCTAACCTTAAATTTACAAACATACCCCTTACCTAAACAAAAAGGGTTTACAATACAACATCATAATAATAATATTCATAACGCTATTCCAGCATCTTGCCTTTGTCTTTGTTCTTCTTTGACCCGCTGGCCTATTTGTTCCTAGCTGAAATGTTTTATTTATAGCAAGGGTGAGTAACTAGTTTGCCCCGCAAGTTAAAACATACAATAAATGTATACGAATCAATAAGAACATACTATCTATTTTGATAGAATGAAACCAAAGTTCGGTGAACTTTGAAATAGCTGAACAAATCGTTATTCAATAACAAGTCTTCTCGTATTCTAGGCAACGCAATAATCTGATAATGAAAGAGTACAACGCTTTCAAAGTTTCTACGATATTCTATTAAATAATCAAGAATTAATTCTACGCAATAGCAAAGTGAAATGTTTTCCAGATTTATGCTGAGTGATCACAATAGATCTAGAACTTCTCTTCTCGAGTAACTATCAAAGATTGGACTTTGTTATACCCAGGTGTATCAGATAACCAAAAAGATTAAATCATACCTTTCTGCAAGTACTTAGAGCCGGCCAACTCCTTGTACCCTATATTATGCATGATACTTAACAGCGCGCAACAATCGAATATACGACCTAAAATGTTTCCTTTATATAAAAGGTTGTTCTTCTTAGTCTTTGAATCAGAATTTGATTTAACAACGAAATGCAATGATTTCAATAACTAATCACTTCTCTTCTCAAACCTATTCAAGTTTTCGATCATGCCGATACAACTGGCATTGATCTATCAATAATAATTAAATTATCTTCTCTTCTCGAATTTATCAAGTTCTAACAAATATTCGTCTAGCCAGAATAATTAGCTAAGACATTTCTCAACATAATTTGACAATAGACAAGAATTATTTGTACTGTCAATTCTATCTTCTATAAATATAAAAATCCAACAACAGTTATTCTACAAAGGTATATTCTCCAATAAGTAATTCAGTTTGAATTATTAATCATGCACTAACTGCGAATAATCAATAATAAATTCCCTGGACAAGGTATAATTAGCAATAATTAACCATTATAATATTTGAATGAATATAACTCAAGGTTGAGTCAGGAAACTTGCCTTTCGCGTTGATTACAGCTACACAGTATAATTAACTGCGTTCATAAGACCTATAATCAACAATGTCGGTCTCACAATTAGCATAATCATTTATAACATGTAACACTGTATTCTATAGTCAAACTTCTCCTATGCACATTACCATATAGCCACATTAGTGTTTATAACCTATATAAACACTTATTCAGTCTAACTATTTCGGTCTGGTTAGACCTCGGTCCATTCTCGGTGTTCTGGTTACCCTATCCGACAATTAACACATTGATGGTCAATTAAACCTGGTCTCTAAGCTTCAATATTATTTTAGATAAGTCAAATATCATTTATAATATTTTCTGGAAGCTTTTAATAATTTATAAACAATTATTATAATTTATAATAATTTTTCAAACACTTAAATCATTTTTAAATGATTTAATTATCAAATAATCTTATCATCATTAATATTTAATAATATAGAAATATTAATGTTATATTTGTCAAAATATTAAAGTTATTGTTAATAACTTAAAATATTTTTAAATCATCAATATTCTACTTAAATGATTTTTAAAGTAATTAAAATCATTTTTAAATCAAAACCATTAATATTTAAATATTAATGTAATTATTATCAAAATATTAAAAGTCATTAATTATAACTTAAAATATTTTTAAAACATTTTTCTCACTTTTAAATGATTTTTAAATCAATAAAATCATTTTTAATTCATTTATTTAATATCACAATTAAATAAAACTAATATCATTAATTTTAATTTATTAATGAGAATTCTCCAAAAATATTAAAAATTATATTTTATAATTTAAAATATTTTCTAACACTTTATTCTTATTTAAAATGATTTTAACTTAGTTATTTAATTTAATAATTAAATAAATCTAATATCATTAATGTTAAACTATTAATGAAAATGCTCCAAAAATATTAAAAATTATATTTTATAATTCAAAATATTTTTAAATACATTATTCTTACTTAAAATGATTTTTCATAATATTAAATCATTTTTCTCTAATTATTTAATACACTAATTAAATAAATTAAATACTTTTAATATTTAAATAATTATAAATATTAAAGAAAAATATTCCAATTGGTCAGAAATTATTTTTCATAATTTAAAATAATTTTTAAAACTATTTTTGGTAATTTTTAGAATTTATTTCTATTTTTTAATCATTTTCTGGAAAACAGAAAATAAAATAAATAGGAACCGTCGCTAAAGCCTTTAGCGACACAAATCTGCCGTCTTAGGTGTTCTTCATCTCAAGAACACTGTCAGACTCATGTTCGAGACCCTTACTTTGACCGAATTTTAATCTCATCTAGAAATGTTTTTGGGTAATGTTTAAACGTTAATCTTGTAGTGTATATACACAACTACAACTATTAACCAACAGATAGGTCATATATCAACACAATAAGAAGATCTAGACTTCCAAATCTACTGTCAAAGCGTTTCTGGGTTTTCCCAGAAACCCAACAGTTTGGCCGGTTACTTTCTAGATCATTTTACGTTAGGTTCTGTTCATGTTTCATGTGTTTTAAAGGTTCAAAATGGTAGTATACATGACAAGGAATAATGACATATCAAGAAATCAGTCTGAAAACAACAGATTCATAGGTTATGACACGGTCAAACCTTGTTAGAAAAACGTGTTCTTCATTTTTCTGGAAATTCCAGAAAATGACTTTATGTTCAGATGAGCATCTTTGACCAACTATTTCGTCCAACTGATTTGTTGTTTAAGAGATCCAGAGATAAGTATATATAGTACACATAACCATTCACAAGTATGCTACAACAACAACATCATAAACCAAAACTACTGACATATCAAGAGGCTTAAAAAATTGACAGACGTTGTTTCATAGGTTCTGGGATGCCCAGATTTTAGCCCAGTCAACGTCGATCAACGGTTTTTGACCTTGAATAAAATGAAATCTAGACGTCTGATGGCTGTACTACCACTTGAAGATTAAAGACAACATACCAGGCTACCAATACAAAACATAAAACAAGAAAACTCATAAACGAACAAGAATCTATGGCGCCTGACATTAGCTTGTCAGACCACAAAATTCGTTCTAGAACAGATTTTGAAAAAAATCATTTTAAGGCACTTTGATGCTATGGATTCATGATAGATCATCATAGATCTTCATAAAACATCCATTGGCAAGATTCTAAACACAAAAACACAAAAATTTTCTTAGTAACATGGATCAAAAGTAAAATTAGGTTTATACCTTCTAGCTTTTAATTCTTGATCTAAGCTCTCCAATATGTTATTGATTGATCTAGGGCTGTATAAGTGACTGGTATACTTAGCAATTTCGTTGGTTTAGGAGAGAGAGAGAGTTGATGAGAGCATGGAGCAAAATGGTTAGCTTTTTATTATTTTCTCTCTCTTTAATTCTATATATATTGCTTATATTGTTGCTAGGCTGAGATTTTCGGCTGATTTGGCTGATATGTTGTGTCACCAAGTCAACATAGTTGTTCAACAACTAAAGGGGCTAGCATTTTTGCAAGTTACCATTTAAAGAATATAAAAAGGGCATTTTTGTCATTTGATAAATATTTTTAATGACAAACATGGAATTTGTACAAATCTTTAGGGTTTAGGGTTTGGGTTTGGGTTTAGGGTTTGGACCCTTTAGGATTTAGGGTTTCAACCCTAGATTTGCAATTTAATTTCCAAAATTTACAAATTTCGGTTTTCAAAATAGAAAATTAATAATTCCAAATTACAATTAGGATTCGATAATTATATAATATTTCCTAATCATAAAATTTAACCTTGCTAATTAGGATTAATATTCTTAATTAAAATTGCTTAATTTAGCAATTAGGCTAAAATGGTATTTAGGGTTTATAACCCACGAATTAGGGTTTTAATTAAAAAAATAATTTTTTTAAATTACAATTAGGGTTTGTAAAATAGAAATTAAGATAACTAAAATATAATTAGGGTTTTCTAATCATATTTAAGTTTAATACACACAATAGGCTTGCCAATTAGGATTAGAGTTTCCTAATTTAGGGTTTAGGATTCCCGAATATAAAATTAGGATTTCCCGGAGTACAATTAGGGTTTCTAACCGTACGTTAGGGTTTCTAAAGCTGTTAAGCACAACTCTACTCTAATTTTATTAGTCAATACACAATTTGACTTTCTCGATACACGTATCACCGATACTTGTCACAAAATTGATAATTAATATTGATATTAAATAAAATAAAAAAAAATTATTCGTAAATTTTTGATTATTCGAAATCTCGAGTTATCACACCAAAGGATCCGATAAGGATAAAGGGAAGGCTAAGGCGAACCTATAGATTACCTATGTAATAGTATAGGTTTGTAATGATAATATTTGATATTATGACAAGAACAAATGGAACGATTATAAAGAGCCTAGGGAATGGTAATATTGTTTTGGAATATATGTAAGACATATTCGTTCTTTTGAGGCATTTCAAATGAATGTTTGTGTGAACTGTAGCATCGTGTAGCGCCATATGTCGGTTTGGAAGAGACCCGGATTTGGGAGCGTCACATATAAGGTATTAGAACATGGGATTTGAGAACGTATGTTGTTATATTTAACTATAGAATGATGTATGTTTGGAAGAAGATGGAACCGTGACGTACGGAATCCGGATGTGGAAATAGACCGGATTTCGGGGCATTACAGTAAACTCAAATAGAGGTTAGAGTTCAGAAACTTGCCTCATGCGTAAGCTATTAAATTATAACTCACGATCACCTACACATATCATATGTATTACAACATCTTTTAGTTATACTAACATTAACCTTATAGGTTCAATTAACCATCTTAGTTAAGTTTAACCTTTAACTTAACACGAATTTGTAACTCTACAACACAAATTTATTGATCAACCATATTGATCAACCACATAACACGAATCAGAAACTCACTAACATTTAACGTAATGTTATAGCATTCAATTCCCATCTCTAACTTTTACAAACATCAAGTTTCAATTGTTATAACTTGTTAGCTTAAAGATCTTCATACTCGATATTAAAATGCATCTAAAATATGTTATTACATCATATCATATGATTAACATACTTTTTATGTTCATAAGACTAAGTTACGATTACATGCTATGGACTAAAAATAAACAAAACAATTTATGTCAGGGGTTGGCGCGGCCGTGCCAACTTAAGCTTTGGCACCAGTGCAGCCGCACTGGTGTGAAATCCTGGATTTTGTAGTCGCGATATGTGTATAGCAAAAAGCTAATTTGGCTTAAAAGCACCATTCTAACAACCAATTTTCATACATATAAGTTACTTAAACTTCAAAGAAATAAAATTTAAGATTTCTAACATGTTTTTAACAATATACAACCTAAACATCAGAATTACAACCTTTAATTTCACTATTTTTTTTATTATTTCTTCTTCTTTTGACATTCATAGCGAAATTCATCGCTGTGATTTCCTTTTGCAACCAAAACAACTAATTTAACTCATAACATGTTCGTTTCCTCATGTATTTTCACAATTCACAACCAATTTACAATTTAACACATGAATTAAATATTAATTTTAATTCTAAACTAAGCCATATCATGTATATTTCACTGTAATATGATTTTCGCCATACTACACATGTTTTCATGAAATTAACTACTCTAAATCATGAATGAATGATATAAAATACTTTATAATCATCTATTAACACATAACACTCATAATTTTCTCAATTATTCACAAAATATCAATTATAGATATCTTTTGACAACAAAAAACCAAAACTTTAGAAGATAGGGATATGATTATACCTTTGTTTTCATGTTTAAGTTAAGAAGAAAATGATAACAAAACTTTGATTACAGAACTTCTTCTCACTATTACTCTCTCAAACTCTCTCTTTTCTCTCTTCTTTCTCTTCTTTTTCTCTCTGTTTTCTTTTGTTCTTTCTAAGGCTTAAGCCAATACTGTTAACATAAAATAAAACAGACACTAACGTAAAAAAATAAAATTGACATATAATAATAATGCTACTAAATACATATCTGTTATTTTTTTATTTTAAATTTAAAAGCCACAAGGCCTTGTTTGGCAAAACCAATTAGGAATAATGACTTTAAATCTTTATACCTTGTTTGGTAAAATCCATTTAAAATAAGGACTTAACATTCACGAAGCTATGTTTGACAAAACTGAATTAAACTCTTTTAATTTATTTTCATAACTCATTTATAATATAGTTTATTGTCTCATTTTATTTAATTAAATTCTCATATTCAAATTTAATTAAATTAAAACTAACAACAATTTATTAAATCAATTTGTCACATAATCCAATGCAACAAAATTAAATTAAATTAAAATAACATTATAACAATTCATTTAATCATTATCAACTCTCTAATTTAATTATTAAATTAAATTAGAGTATGTTCTCATAGTAATTAACTCGTCATTCTTTTATTTTAATTAACTTCAAAATACCAAATTATCAATTATCAACTTAATTAAAATCTTACCTTAATTAAGTTAATTCTCCCAACTCGTAAATTATTTATTTAACTAATAAATAATCAAATTAAATAAATATTTATTTAATAATAAACACATCAATTAAAATATTTATTTAATTCAATAAATATTTAAAATTATAATTAAAATTCTGGATTGTTATATCCTTCCCTCCTTACAAAGATTCTGTTCCTAGAATTACAATTCAAACAATTCATTCGTCACATTTTTTTCTCCTTACAAAGATTTTGTCCCCATAATCGAAGACACAGATTAAACAAATAACTCAGTATAGTTCTTCATCATTTTGTCTTTGAGTTCCCACGTAGCTTCTTCGGCATTGTGGTTCCTCTATATCACCTTCACAGAAGGTATCACTTTATTCCTGAGCACTTGTTCTTTCCTGTCAATTATCTGGATAGGAATCTCCTTATAAGATAATTCTTTATCGAATTACAACGGTTCGTACTCGGTCACATGCTTGTAATCAGGTTTATACGGTCTTAGCACCGACACATGAAAAACATTGTGAATATGTTCCAATTCTAGAGGTAGAGCTAACTCGTAAGCCACTTCACCTACTCTTCGCAACACCTTGAAGGGTCCTATAAATCACGGGCTTCGGTTTCCCTTTTTTACCAAAACGAATTTTCCCCTTCCAAGGAGAAACCTTTAAGAAAACGAAATTTCCTACGTCAAATTCACGATTTTGCATGTGTTGATCAACATACTTCTTCTGTCTGTCTTAAACAGCTACCAATCATGCCCTAATGAGTTTGACAACATCAGCGGTCTGCTGTACCAGTTCTGGTCCTAACAGTTGACGTTCACCAACTTTATCCCAACACAATGGAGTTCTACACTTTTTGTCGTACAATGCTTCGTAAGGCGGCATGTTAATGCTCGCATGGTAACTATTGTTATAGGCGAATTCAGCCAATGGTAGATGATCATCTTAGTTTCCTTTGAAATCCATAATGCATGCCCTAAACATATCTTCCAACATTTGGATAATTCGTTCGCTTTGGGCTTCTGTTTGAGGATGGTACGCCGTACTAATTCTCAATTGTGTTCTCATGCATTCTTGTAGTCTCTTCCATAAGTTTGACGTGAATCGCGGATATACAACATTTACATTTAATTATTATTTTTTGGACAGATATGGGTGAAGACTCCTGAAGTTCTAGCACGTGATCGACTTTTAGGTTCATATGTTTTAAGTATTAATCTTTAACTCTATGATACTGGGGACCCATGTTAACAACAAGTCATTAGAAAGATAATGATATCAATTTAATTCTTTAGCCAATAAATTATTAAGGATGTGTTGGAAACATGTGAAGGAAGAATACCAATTGAAATATTAGATATTCTTGAATGACATCCAGTGTTGTACGAGAGCAGAAAAAGTTGCTTCGTTGTATGTAAAAGCCTCTTGTAAAATCTCATTATATGTGTCTCTAGACTTGTGACGTAATTATGTTATTTATAGAATTTAGAGAAGTTGAAATGGTGGTCATGATGGAGTGCCAATTGGCTTTTACATATTCTACTAGTGTCATTTCAAATTGGCCTCAAGTTTGGGTATAGAGACATTGTATAGTCATATAGTAAGCTATATAGATATAATCCATTTTTCGTTCCAGAGATGACTTAATTGCATCTATACGAGAATCAAAAACTTGGTCCATATGTATTCATATCAAGCAACTCTCAAGTGTCTTGTCTTCTTGCTTACGTACAGGTGAAGCCTATGTTTAGCAGATTGAAGAACACATTGGTGGGTCTTGCGTTATCCTTGTTTATGTGTATTATTCTCTTCATCAACACAGAGGGCAGCCCAAAGGAAAGTTACATAACATCCGGAGAAGCTGGTGGTAGAGCTGTACCTGGAGTTTACAATGATGAGTCTGTTAGATCATTTGAGCCAGAAGCATTTTGTGGCGAACGTGGTCTTCCTTAGTTGTTGGCAAGCAGATGGCCTCTTGCGATTTTTTTCTAGCTTAGTACATATATAAAAGTTTTATACATGTATATATATGTTTCCACATTTATTATATAGGGTCTCAAAAAATCTGTAAATAGCTATTCCTCTGTTTCGGTGTATATTGTAAAATGTTGAGCAGTGGCAACAAGATGTTATAAATCAGAGGCTAAAATTGTTCCAATATATTCAAATTTCATGGGTTTCTGCTCCTACAACTAGGCTGTCTAATGAAGTGAAACCAGTTTTCCTTGATGAAATATCATCTGTGGATGAAAGTGCTGGCAGGGGAGATGGTTTGTTGGATAACTGTGGAATTCTTCCAAACAACTGTTTGCCTTGTCTTGCTTCTACTGTTCCTTCAATTGAAAAGCGAAGGTCACTAAGCTCAAGTTCACCTAGTGCAAGGAAAAAAGTAACCCTTAAATTTTCCTTCAAATGGAAGGAGGGACATTCTAATGCCACTTTAGGTGAGTGCTATTATCTTTAAGTTCTTTAGATTTTATCACTTGCATACAAATTGAATATGCACATAAAGAGTTTTACTCTTTTTTCCCCCTTGTGATTATGATTACTACAGTTCTTTGCATATTCTATATGGCCTGTGTATTACCATAAATGTCTAGTGTTAGTATACTGATGGAGGCCCTTGGGAGAGAGGTCCCTGAATGAGGCACATGGAATGTGATCAAGTCTGAACTAACTTGCTCTAAACAAAGGGCCACATTTTGTGGTGTCACTCAGAAACAAAACAAATATGCAAACTTCCCTTTTGTAACAATTATTTAAGGTTGCATGATATTAACTTACCTCTGTCACTGTGCATATATTGGATAAATTTCTATTTTGCATTACATGCGAAATTTGATGTACTTTCATGAAGCCTGTGTGAAATTAGTATTTTTATAACAGGATAGCTTTGGAAGACTGCATGACAGAAGGAAAGAAACCCCCAAAACAATGAAGCAACTCAACCGTCTTTTCCCAAAAAAAGTATCTTTACAGTCTTTTCTCAATTTCTCATTTTACCCCCAGTCTTGGATGTTAAAGTTATCTTCTTGTTTTATTATGTAGCATTAGGTATGGACTCAACATTCTACAGGGTATTCAAAACGAGACCAAGAGTTTGAAGAAATCACTCAAGGTATAGTCCACAGTTTGTATCTTATACGAACTACTGTCAGGAAGTTATCTAAAATATCTCTCTATTTATTATTCTGCAGGAGCTTCTTATTTCAAAATGATTGACACTTTACTACTTCTTACAGTGGTTTGGTGGGGGAGAGAAGTATGTCAAAGCTGTTTTCAGCCTGGCCAGTAAAATTTCTCCTAGTATTGTTTTTGTTGATGAGGTGGGTAAAGTCATCCCTGTACATGGATATCAATAATTTGATATGTGGCCATTCTCAAGTGCTTTTCTATGAGTCATTTGATTTACTGTTTTCCAGAATGGTCCCATAGGAAGCACTCTGGAACACAGAAATCCTACTATAGAGCCAGGGTTTCAGGCCTTGCTCAAACCTACAAACCTTCCTCTCCTCAATGTCCACTTGGTGTAGAGCAAACCTTGTCAATTCATTGAATTTGGTCGCGTATTGGGGAACTGTCATGTCCCCTTGCTTAAGTTCTAAGAACTTAATCTCCATCCTCCTGTGCATGCTTGTAGGGAAATAATTCTCGAAGAAAACCTTCTTGAACTGTTCCCACGTTACTGTATCTGTTCTAGCCCCACCCTGGTGAGCCTCCCACCAAAAGTTGGCTTCCCCTTTCATCATGTAAGTCGCAAAAGAAGTCTTTTGCACCTCACCTACGTTTGTAATAATAAACGTCTTCTCTATTTCCTTTACCCATGTCTGGGCTTCTAATGGGTCCGTCGTTCCTTTGAACTCTGGCGGACCTACGCTTTTGAACTTTTTGAAGATAGTCGTTCTGGCTACCCTAGGTCCCGCGGATATTCTACCCCCAGTTTGGTTAAATGCAGCCGTTAATAAATTAACGAACTCTTGCATAGGGTTGTTCTGACCCCCTTGATTATTGTTATGTGATTACGTTGTCTTCTCCTTGGTGGCATTTTCTAATTAAACGAATAAAATTTCATTATTATCTATTTACTTACTTCGTTATTATTGCCACATAACAAAGCATATTAAATGAAAAGTTCATTATATTCATATGCTTCTTCATAGTTTGGAACTATTTACAATTTATTTTTCATAGCCAAAAGCTATTACATTTCTATCCCGCGATTGAACTCCACAAAAGTTGGGCTTTACAAAAACACTACCCTTTTTATACAAAAGAGGGTTTTACGCCACTACACACATATTTATAACTCTAGACTTTTAATAATGCATAATAGCGTCATCGTGTTTCTCATTTACAATCTTCGCTACAGTATCCCGACTAATAGTGTGACGGGTTTGTCCTGACTCTATGGGATGATAAGCAACTTTCAGCTTAAAATCCTTATGAGCACTCTTATGGATGCAAGACATTCGTGCTATATTCCGGTCCTTCTCCTCTAGTTTCTTACGAAGCTTTACTACCTCGTTCATATAATCCCTAGCCTTATTTATCATGAACACCTTCTCATCATGTTCGGACTCAAAATCTGCTTCTGCAGACTCCTTCGCTTCATAAAGAGCACTAATCTCTTCATTTTGATTCTGCACAACTGTACTCAGTTGCACATTCCTGTCAAGCACTTCCAGGTACAATGCTCTCATTGTATCAAGAGGTGATGACTCTAGTGTAGGTACCACTGTACCAACCGACGTTACCTCCATTACTTCCTCCTCATTGCTCATCATATTAAGATATGATGTTATATCCATATCTCCCTCAGAGTAGTTCTCCTCAGAAAAGTACTCTTCTGTCTCCGACTCCTCTAGAATCACTATTGGTACCTCCGCCACTGGCATAGGTACATGCTCTACTATGTTCACTATTTCTTCGCTCACCGCAAGTATGTCTCTACACATCAAGCTATCGATCGACATGCTACAATAACACATAATATGTTGATTAATACATAACACACAATAGTATAAGCACAAATCACATTTAATTTATTTAGGGTTACTTTCCATCATTTAAATCTTTCGGTACCGAGTTTCCTCAATACCTTATTAACTCATTTGACTCAATTAAAGCTTGAGTTTACTTCCTTCAGACTTTTCCTTCCTTAACGAGGTTATTAGCCTAAGGTTCTTCCCCCCTTAAGTTTTATAACCTAATGCTTTGATACCACTTGTGATGCCCCCAAATTCGGGTCTCTTCCAACCTGACATATGGTGCTACACGATGCTACAGTTCACACAAACATTCATTTGAAATGCCTCA
Source organism: Panax notoginseng (assembly GCA_016801055.1). Lineage (NCBI taxonomy): Eukaryota > Viridiplantae > Streptophyta > Magnoliopsida > Apiales > Araliaceae > Panax > Panax notoginseng. Next base: position 142,115,375 of record CM029020.1, read on the forward strand.
AAAGAACGAATATGTCTTACATATATTCCAAAACAATATTACCATTCCCCAGGTTCTTTATAACCGTTACATTTGTTCTTGTCATAATATCAAATATTATCATTATAAACCTATACTATTACATAGGTAATCTACAGGTTCGCTTTAGCCTTCCCTTTATCCTTATCAGATCCTTTAGTCTGTTCGGTCTAAGCTGCATTCATATGGTTCAAGCAAGAGTGAGCATAACAAGCTCAGCAAGTACAATAATTTCTTTTAAATGACATGCTTGAAACATAGGAATCGTATATCTTCAATAACTGGATAATAGTTACGAAGTACTATCAATAATTCAAAATAACATTTTTTTTTACTTTAAAACGTTTTACAATAACAATATTCAGTAAAATATCAATTCTGGTCCAAGACCATAAGCCTTTCATAATTTCTTTGAAAAGAACATCCCGACACTAAGTCCGTAAGTCCGGCATAGCTTACGAGCACTCTTAGGTGATCAGCCTATAATACTCTATGTTGATCAACACTACATCCTTTAAACGTATGTACGTTTAAGTTTTGGCAACCTCGCGTTCCCATCGAATAATCGATGTGAAATACATTTGTTTAGTCATACTCAGACTTACCTTGAATCTGTACCAAACAATTGGCGTAGGATAGCGTTATCAATTCTATATTGAAAGACTTGTAAATAAATCAATCAATCTTTAAGATTAGTCTAGCAGAGTTAAAACTGGCATCGACCCTTTTCTTTAAAACCATTCATTCATTTCATAAAATTAATCACTGAAAACCTGGCTAACACGAAGGTTAGACAAGCGATAAGAAAACTTTCCTTCAGCGTCTACTACAGTAAAAATTACTTTCCCTTTGAGTCTTTATAGTCTCTACAACACATAACCACATAACATACCACATTAGGTCATGAATGAACATACATGGTTCCTAATGAATCTTACCTTTCTTCTCAATCTAATCTTGCATTAGATTTTTTATTATTGGTTCCGGCTTGCCGTTTACATCGTTCTTACCAACTTCTTTCTCTTCTATGTCTTAAGTGGATTTACTTCATTAATACCACTCATTTCGAGTTAATCATCCATCCTCACGGTTTACTATCGTTCTTATGTTATTAATCGAAATTCGATCATCATTGGTTAATTAATTCGATCGTTAAGTACACTTATTGCATACCATTCCCGTTCACGTAATATTCAACAACTTTTAGTTGTAACTCTCAACGTTATTGTTATCATCGAAAGATACTACTTTAAGTTAATTAATTTATCATCAATTAACTATCTTTCATTCTGTATACTTAATCATACTTATTTCTTTAACAAAACTCGTTTCGAGTATTTATCTACCCTTACTGCTTATTATCGTTCATCGTTTTATTATCAATAACTTACGTTCAATTAATCTTTCCATAAACCTTTAGTGACATATACATAAGGTTTATAGCATCATTAATGATGTTACAATAAGCTTTAGTTCATTACTAATCAATTAATTTTCTTGCTTCACTTATAAACTTTCTTTACTATGAAATCCTTAAGGCTGGCACGCCAACTTCCTCTTGTTAAGCCGCGCTGCAGCGCCACACTTCAGAGACTACAGACCGGACTCGGCACCGCGGCGCGAGTCTTAGCGTTGCAGGCCGCGCTGCGGCGCCAACTAACAGTGTGCTATGGTTCCGGCCTCGGGCTGCGGCGCGACCCTTTCTTCTTTGAGTCGGCTGCGGCGCGGACTCTGTGCCTTAGAAAAATTTGACAGATTTTCTACTTAGTAAACTTCCCGGACTCCAAATTTGACAATTTTAAGTCCGAATTAGCTCGTTTAAAAGCCGTTAGCTCACAAATCACATACTCTACGTGTTCATGCAAGAATTTTACAATTTCGATTCTATTAACTCAGAATTCGTTTTTTAGTTCATTTTAACGAAAACGATAAACGTTCATGAACGTTCATCGCTCGTTTCTTTGCTCTAAGTTAGAATTCGGTCATTCTCGAGTTCGCAATTCTATAATGCCAAATAAGACTTGACTCTATTGAAAACCAACGTTTCCATGCTCAATATCAAAATTTGACTTCCATTCTAAGAATTTCATGAATTCGACGATAATCGTCTAAACTCGTGAATTCCGCCAAAACTTTGTTACTTAAGATTTGTTCTTCGTTTCAAATGGATTCATTTCGTCATACTAACATCTTAACATACATATATCATTAACTTATATTCATAATAAGTTCTTACTTGTTCTTTGTGAGTTTGTAACTTATAAAAGTATAACTACTTATGATTTCTTTTCTCATGACTTATGATAGTTTACGACTTCTAACCATCATCCTTGCTTTTTCTTATCATACTAACTTCATTAATGCAAACAAGGTACAAGTCTTACAAGTTCTTTCTTAATTCATAACTTATATAAGTATATATGACTTATTCATGACTTATTATGGCTTAAGTTCTTTAATTCATCATTCCTACTTCTTCTTAGCATACCAATCTCACCACTACTCACTTCTCTAACAAATGAAGAGAAAGAGATTCATGGTTTAAGTTCTTACCCTTGAAGATTACTTGATTATGCTTTGTTCTTCTTCTTCTTGCTTCTTGAATTGAAAAGTCTAACTTTCTAGCTTTTCTAGCTTTTTCTCTCAAGCCAATAACCTCTTATAATGTTTGGATGAAATGAAACAACTAACAAATAAAATCCTAAGCTTGCTATTTATAGGAATCTCAAAGTGAGGGTATAATGGTCATAATGCCACTCCACCTCCTTAATAAACCTCCATACTATTCATTACTTAAACCCTAAGTTTACTTGCTCACCAAATTAATTACTCAGCCATCACAACGTTTATCCTTTGCTTGCTCATCACATTTACTTAGCCATTAAGTTACTTGGTCATTACTTAACTTAGCCCTTACTTAGCCCTTAAGCATATGCACCTTACTTAGCTATTAAGTTTATTTGCCCATTACTTATAAGCACTTTACTTAGCCTTTAAGTTTACTTAATTTATCCTTTGCTTAGCCATTAAGTTAACTTGCTTAGCACATAGCTTATCCTTGGTCATCAAGACTAACCACATGATCAGGGGTTGCCCCATGGATCACCTTAACCCATTGGATCATAGCTTAACTTAATCTTTGGGATTTATCTTATTTAACTTAATTATACATTGGGCTTGCATTAATTTACTTTGAACTTTAACCTTTAATTCCAATTGGACTTTACTATTTCCTACATAATCCTACAAGTCCATTAAATTTGGCTTAAAGCCTTATAACATATAATCTATGTATTAATCTCGTATTCCAACTCATATACTTATTTAACATATACGACATACTATTATTCATACATACTCGTATAATACCTCGTATCATACTCGTATTTATTACCTCATACAATACCTACGTATTATACGATTATCGCTTTAATTCATTATACGGAATTTATTTCCTTCTCGGAAATCACTTTCCCTAACTGTTAGATTTTAAGTCCGCAGGCGAAAAACTGAGTTTGTCATAACTGAAATATTATTGGATATTCCATCTTACTTCAATATTCTATCGTTACGTATTTCTCAGAAGTTCAAAAATAATTCCCGAGCAGGAATGCGTGAATAGTATTTTTCAGAAAATTTCTAGGAAAGCTTTTATTTTCGTCTTGGAAATTTAAACACTTTAATTCTACCATGTAGCCAAAATACTACGATGTTCCGATATGTTTAGGTCATAGAACGACCTTCAAATAGCTTACTCCATAAATAATCAATTAAATTCATTTAATCCACATAATTAAATAAAAATTTAATTCTCATAAAAAAAATCCGATTTTTTCCTGGGGCGTTACATTATAACCTCGTTCATTACAAATAATGATAATTATATTATTCTTTACATCTTACAAGAGTAACTTTTATCCGCCACCAAGGATACATAATAGTTCATTAAACTACTCTATAGTTTAATTAAACTATTCTAGATTACGAGTCTTGGCTTGATCTTCATGCTCATTCACATACTGAATGACACTTCATCTGGATAACGGTTAGCTTGACATTTACGGGATCCTTAAGTTCTTTCTAACATCATTCGCTAAAAATGTTTTTATTTAAAGCAAGTGTGAGCATTCAATTGCTCAACAAGTCATAGCAGTTGAATAAATAACTTCAAGAATTTAAACATTCTTTTAAGACATCAATAACCAAACAAAGGTTATGAAGCAGCTTGAATAATAGGAATAAATGTGACGCCCCCAAAATAGATATACATCACCCATCTTGGGTCGTCAGATACATGGTACAGAATATAAATACAAACTTAATTATACAACCGTCGTGTAATATATGACAATACATAAACTGAGAGTTTTAATAGGAATGTTGTCATCTAGACAATATCCACACTCAAAGGAGTCCTCATTGCATTTATTGTCACACTATTTAACAGAATAGTGAGGACTACTAATGTTATCATCTGGATCGTCACTCATTTTCCCGACTCGTCCCAGCTATATTCTCATTTCCTGAAGAGAACAGTGAAAGAAAGGGTGAGATCAACTAGCCCAGTAAGAAATATTATGACAAATATAATGCAGAATAAATTATCAATAGTTTTCAACAATGTTAAACTGATAAAATACAACAGACATCAAGTTTAACTGCAGCAGAACAAACAATCCATTAAAAGAGTCAAGTAAAGAATAAAATCTACTATCTTTTATAATTTAAAAAGGTTTTCCATCACTTTTATCTCTGAGATTCAGCTTAATAAATAAACCACATCATCGAATCATCCCTGTACTACGGGTCAAGGATATTCATTAAATCATCAATGGTCATGACTATACCGAATAATCCATGTTCATAATCATACCAAAAACTGTCCATCAATGCACTACAGGCCACTGAGGACTTTCACCACATCATTCGTCACATTACGGTCATGATTATACCGAATAATCCATGGTCATAATCATACCAAGTCCATCTATGCACGTAAGCCAAAGATGACTTTCATCACAATATAAGCATGAGAATGATGACAATTATATAAGCGTTAATCAAACGAAAACCAGGATAAATATTAAAGACTTTAAATTTATCCAAATATTATCAATCACATAATAAACTCATAATCTAATATTATTAATATTATAACAATATTTTAATCACTTCTTAAACTTATAAACAATTTATTTCAATTGTTTATACTTTAACAAATAATGCATTTTATCATTCAAAAATGCCATACTCCTGAGATTTCATCACCAATGATCAAATTCCTTATCAAAAATATGCATATACCCTATATAGGATTCTCAAGCCATAAAATCCTCTTTTCCAATTTTGTTACTTCACATAACATATTTAACTCATAGGTTCGTAACTAAACCATTTTCATGAAAAGTTACCAAATCAACTTGTTATTTTTATATCCTTTGCCCAAACATATATACATATATTTCATACACAACAAGCATTTTTTTATAATTTTTCAACTCCCTTAAGTATTTTTCAAAAATTAATTTCTAATTAATTCCTTAAGAAATTAGCTACCTCAAGTTTAACTTCAAAAATTTCCAAATCTTGGCATGATCTTACACATGTTAATGTGAGCTTCCAGTTTAAATTTCATGGTCATCGGAGTTATAGAACTCCGGTTATAGCGTTATTCGTCGGAGAAACCTAAATATTGAAATAGTCATAACTTGCTCATTTTAAGTCGGAATGAGCTCATTTTTGGACATGAGGTACTTTATACCATATATTTTCATGTCCCAAAAGGCCGAAATTTATTTCACAAGCTAAGTGGCCAAAAATTCCCTTTTAAACTTCTGGGCAGTAGCCTTTTTAGTAATTTGCAGTTTTTGACTCCTTTGTTAAAATCAGTCCACACGAAAATCTACAACACCTTTTCCAGTGATTCCACTTGGATAAGTTAGAAAACTCATAGATCTAACTTTAGAACTTGACCACACTCAAAAATTCAAAATATATGGTCAATTGAATTTTATACTCCATTTTTACCAAAATCTGATTTTCAACCCTTTGTGATTTTTAAGAAACTTTCATGTTTTCACATAATAACCAACATAACTCATCATGACAATGACCTAATAATTCAATAAAACAAGTTTAAGAATAAGTTTTAAAGATTTACAAGTTAATTTATCTTGAACTCAATAATGTCCAAATTGTCAACATGATAATGCTTTGTGGAGAAAAATTCAAGAATGCTCAAAAAAATATTTCGACGAAAAGATACTGGATGAAGCGCAAATATCCAGGATATTTCACTAATTTCAAGGAATATAGAAGCCAAAACTTTAACCAACTAAGAATAATTGAATGTATGACACTGCAAATGAATTTTCACCCGCCATGTGGTAATCCACGTATACAGATCATTTTCACAATTTAATAAGGAATGAATACAAAGGATCATTCACCATGCATGTGATAATCAACATAGACAGGTTATTCCAATTGATTAATAAAGAATGAAATAACAGAAGGATTCACCATGCATGCGATAGACAGCAGAGACAGGTTATTCCCAACAGAATAACAAATAATGGAACCAGGTCATGCGTAACGCACAGACAGGATATTCCGACAGAATAATAAATAATGGAACCAGGTCCGACGTAAACGCACAACCAAGATATTCCGACAGAATAATAAATAATGGAACCAGGTCCGGCGTAAATGTACAGACAGGATATTCGGACAGAATAATAATGAACGGAATAATAGAAGAATTTCACCATATATGCGGTACTTCGCATAAACAGGTTATTCCAACATAATAATGAGGAACGGAATAACAGAAGAATTTCACCACGTATACGGTAGTCCACGTATACAGGTTATTCCAACAGAATAATAAGAATGGAATAACAGAAGTTCTCTTCATGAATACGAAAGAAATAATACCCATTACCTTAAAAGAAACTGGATATTGGAAAAGTGAAGTAGAAGAATACTTTTCTTCTTTCTCTCTATAGTTTCTCTCTCTAGAGTTTCACTAAATTCGTAAGAAATACTGAAGGAATGAGCTTCTATTTATAGAAGAGCTGAAAGTGGCTCTTGGTCTTAACGAATGGTCAATTTGACTCTTGGTAATATTGAAGAGACAACTACTATTTGCGAAGGGCAATTAACTCCTGAAACATCGAAGGGGCAAATAACTCTTGAAAAACTGAAGGGACAAATAACTCTTGAAAAATTGAAGGGACAAGTTACTATTAAAACTTTAAATCAACGATCCATATTGATTTACTATTATAATTTCAACCAATGGTCTAAAAAATTAGCACATCTCCTCATAGAATAATATTGTACCCAAAAATGATTTGGACCAAAAAGAAATATATTTTTAGGTGAATAGTACCCCGTGAATAGTAACTCATAAATAGTAACTCGTGAATAGTAACTCTGACACGAAAAGTGCTCCGAATACCCGATTGAACAATATAACCTCCAGAAATCAATTATTATCGAAATAAATATTGTAATATAATAATATGAATAACTTTGTCGTCTCAATTATTGATTTAATAATATAACATATTATGCAGATGATACTGTGACAATAATCGAATCAATAATATGAGAGATTTGATACAGCAATTACTCTAGTAATAATTGAGTATAATTGAGTGACTTCTCACGTAAGTATTAATAACCAATACCGTGTGCTACTATGCAACCACGCGTATTACTGTACTTTTACTATCGGGTAGTTCAACAGTTTTAACGGTAATACTTCTGCCATTATTTTATAAAAAGATAATTTTGTCGTTTTCTTACTACGATAATACTTCCGTTTTGGGTTCACCAATGATTGTTCCGTCGTACGGATATTCCCAACAAAAAGAATATTTCCCGACCAAACGAATATTTTATAAATATCACCCACAACTATAACATTATATCAAATCCACACCATAATATTAAAAATATATTTCGAGAAGTTTAGATCTTTATTCATAAAATTTGGGGTCTAACAATCTCCCCTCCTTATGAAATTTTGCCCTCGAAATTTACGTACGTACTTGGTATGTCGAAGAGATGAGGAAACCTTGACTTTATTTCAGATTCTAACTCTTGAGGTATAACATTTGAGTGTTGAATACGATCCTTCTTATCCAAGATTTTAACACGTATCTCCTCATACATTAAATCTTCTGCTATCTCATTTAGTTCTAATTTAATAATGTTGTTTGGGTCATCCACATATTTACGTAACATCGATACGTGAAAAATGTTATGAACACGTGACATACGTGGCGGTAAAACGAGTCTATAGGCCACAGTTCCTACTCAATCCAGGATTTCAAATGGGCCAATAAAATCGAGGGTTGAGATTTCCACTCTTCATTAACTCTTGCTTCTAGAATAATGACCTCTTGAATATTTTTCTTCACATTCATCAGCTCCGGGTGTGTAGCTTGAGCGACCTTTAACTTTATCGATTAGAGTCGATTCTACTCTTATATTTAATATCACCACGTGGGTCCCTAGAGTCTTTAACTCTATTTTCATCATTTATAAGTTATACGAAATGGGTTTTTGTACTGGGGTCAATACAAAATTCGTTTTCACGCTTTGAGGGTAGGCCAAGAAGTTTTTCGAAAATACGTCAGGAAATTTATTAAAGATAGAAATATCATTCAAAACTGTGACCCTCATCCCAAGACTTGGATAGTACGTCACATTGATACCTATCAACTTGCCCTTGTCATTCATGACGTAGCCTGCAGAAAGTCTAGCTTCAGTGCATTCCACATAAGGAAGTCACCAGATAAAGGCTCAGGGCTCTTTACTTATGGCTTGATATGACAATGATTGACTTTAGTGGTTTGGTTTCTTGAATTCGTATAACAGGTTGGTTAGGAATATGAAAGTTAACCACCTTACGAAAAGCAATATTAGTAGTTAACCAATCGATTTCTAAAATCACATCAAAGACAAGTATTTTCAAACAGATAAGATCGAAAGGTAACGTGAAAGTGTCGATTTGAATTAAACAAGACTTATAAACAGTGGATGTAATGAAGGTTTCTCTCAACGGAGTTTCAACAGATAAATCAAAGTCTAATTTCTCCGGAGTCAAATTTAAACATTGAACGCAAGTAAGAGAGATAAAATAATGGGTAGAACCGGTATCTAATAAGGCATATACTTCACAAGAGTTTATAATTAAGTTACCCGTAATAACTTCGTTCGGGTTTCCCGACAAACGCTCTCACTTAAACTACCGAATTTGACTTTGCTATAGAGTTCATTCCACCCTTAATTGCTTCGTCAAATTCCTGATCTATGATTCGAATCATTAACCCTCGATCCATATCGAATTGGGATTGACCGCTCTGCACAGGGTAATTCTGAATTCGATGTTGGATTCTCCCAATTCTTGTCCAAAAAGCAAAATCCATTTCATCTATTTTGACTTTATTGGATCGGACATCTTTTTCGACAATATCAACGCGTCGTGCGACTTTTACCCACGCATCATCTATTCTCCTTCATTCAGTTGTTTTTGCTTTCATAAGAACTTTGATCATAACATTCTAAGATTCCAACTCTAATATCTTATACTCTGCCAAATAGTGCTTCTGTTCAAGCATCGCACATCGGGTAACACAATTTTGAATTGTTGCATCTCTTTGCTCCACGACCGCCTGCCGTTCTTCAGCCTGCTCTTCTAACTCATGAATACGATTTTGTAATTCTAAATTTTGATCATAAAATTCTTCTAATAAATTCTCCTTAGGTTCCTCTTCTTCCTTTTCTTCCTCACTCTCAGCTGCTACCTCTACAACTAGCTCGGGTGCAACTATTAGTTCTTCACGCACCACGTAGATATCTCTAATTTCTTTTTCGTCTGACATCACATTAACCTGGTTAGTGATTAAAGGTGTCTCAACGGTCTCATGTGCTTCATTGCTTATCTCAACATTTTCGGATGCCATTTGCAAATACTGCCACAAAATAAGGGTTAATTAACATATCACATATTATCCCTATACTCTGACAGACTAATTAAATACCAAATAAACTTAGGTAGGTCATACTAGCAAAAAAATTTCCCGTCTCTCCCCTCCTAATTCTTGTCTCACATCTCAGCCAGGGATCACATCCCTAAGCTTTGATACCAACTGTGACGCCCCCAATATAGATATACATCACCCATCTTAGGTCGTCAGATACATGGTACAGAATATAGATACAAACTTAATTATACAACCGTCGTGTAATATATGACAATACATAAACTGAGAGTTTTAATAGGAATATTGTCATCTAGCCAATATCCACACTCAAAGGAGTCCTCGTTATATTTATTGTCATACTATTTAACAGAATAGTGAGGACTACTAATTCTATCATCTGGACCGTCACTCCTTTCTCCGACTCGTCCCAGTTATATTCTCATTTCCTGAAGAAAACAGTGGAAGAAAGGGTGAGCTCAACTAGCCCAGTATGAAATATTATGACTAAGATAATATAGAATAAATTATCAATAGTCTTCAACAATGTTAAACTGATAAAATACAATAGACATCAAGTTTAACTGCAGCGGAACAAGCAATCCATTAAAAGAGTCAAGTAAAGAATAAAATCTACTATCTTTTATAATTTAAAAGGGTTTTTCATCACTTTTATCTCTGAGACTCAGCTTAATAAATAAACCACATCATCGAATCATCCCTGTACTACGGGCCAAGGATATTCACTAAATCATCAATGGTCATGACTATACTGAATAATCCCTGGTCATAATTATACCAAAAACTGTTCATCAATGCACTACAGGCCACTGAGGACTTTCACCACATCATTCGTCATATTACAGTTATGATTATACCGAATAATCCCTGGTCATAATCATACCAAGTCCATCTATGCACGTAAGCCAAAGATGACTTTCATCACAATATAAACATGAGAATGATGACAATGATATAAGCATTAATCAAACGAAAACAAGGATAACTATTAAAGAATTTAAATTTATCTAAATATTATTAATCACTTAATAAACTCATAATCTAATATTATTAATATTATAATAATATTTTAATCATTTCTTAAACTTATAAACAATTTATTTCAATTGTTTATACTTTAACAAATAATGCATTTAATCATTCAAAAATACCATACACCTGAGATTTCATCACCAATAATCAAATCCCTTATAAAAAATCTGCATATACCCTATATAGGATTCCCAAGCCATAAAATCCTCTTTTTCAATTTTGTTACTTCACACAAAATATTTAACTCATAGGTTCGTAACTAAACCATTTTCATGAAAAATTACCAAATCAACTTGTTATTTTTCTATCCGTTGCCCAAACATATATGCATATATTTCATACACAACAAGTATTTTTTTTATAATTGTTCAACTCCCTTAAGTATTTTTCAAAAATCAATTTCTAATTAATTCATTAAGAAATTAGCTACCTCAAGTTTAACTCCAGAAATTCCCAAATCTTGGTAGGATCTTACACATGTTAATGTGAGCTTTCAGTTTAAATTTCATGGTCATCGGAGTTATAGAACTCCGGTTATAGCATTTTTCGTTGGAGAAACCTAAATATTGAAAAGTCATAACTTGCTCATTTTAAGTCAGAATGAGCTCATTTTTGGACAGGAAGTACTTTATATAATATATTTTCATTTTCCAAAAGGCCGAAATTTAATTCACAAGCTAAGTAGCCGAAAATGCCCTTTTAAACTTATGGGCAGTAGCCTTTTTGGTAATTTTCAATTTTTGACTCCTTTACTAAAATCACTCCACATGAAAATCTACAACACCTTTTCTAGTGATTCAACTTGGATAAGTTAGAAAAATCATAGATCTAGCTCTAGAAGTTGACCACACTAAAAAATTTGAAATATAATAGGAGATATGGTTAATTGAATTTCATACTCCATTTTTACCAAAATCTGATTTTCAACCCTTTGTGATTTCTAAGAAACATCCATGTTTCACATAATAACCAACATAACTCATCATGGCAATGACCTAATAATTCAATAAAACAAGTTCAAGTATAAGTTTTAAAGATTTATAAGTTAATTTATCCTGAACTCAATAATGTCTAAATTGTCAACATGATACTGCTTTGTGGAGAAAAATTCAAGAATGCTCAAAAGAATATTTCCACGAAAAGATACTGGATGAAGTGCAAATATCTAGAATATTCCACAAATTTTAAGGAATATAGAAGCCAAAAGTTTAACCAACTGAGTATAATAGAATGTATGACACTGTAAATGGATTTTCACCCGCCATGCGGTATTCCACGTATACAGATCATTTCTACAATTTAATAAGGAATGAATACAAAGGATCATTCACCATGTATGTGGTAATCCACATAGACAGGTTATTCCAACAAAATAATAAAGAATAGAATAACAGAAGGATTCACTATGCGTGCGATAAACTACACATACAGGTTATTCCCAACATAATAATAAATAATTGAATCAGGTTATGCGTAACGCACAGACAGTATATTCTAACAGAATAATAAATAATGGAATCAGGTCCGGCGTAAACGCACAAACATGATATTCTGATAGAATAATAAATAATGGAACCAGGTCCGGCGTAAATGCACAGACAGGATATTCGGACAGAATAATAAAGAACGGAATAATTAAAGAATTTCACCATGTATGAGGTACTTTGCATAAACAGGTTATTCCAACATAATAATGAGGAATGGAATAACAGAAGAATTTCACCATGTATACGGTAGTCCACGTATACAGGTTATTCCTACACAATAATAAGAATGGAATAACAGAAGTTCTCTTCATGAATACGAAAGAAATAATACCCCTTACCTTAGACGAAACTGGATATTAGAAAAGTGAAGTAGCAGAATACTTTTTTTCTTTCTCTTTATAGTTTCTCTTACTATTTCAGTGAATTCATAAGAAATACTGAAGCAATAAGCTTCTATTTATAGAAGAACTGAAAGTGGCTCTTGGTCTTAATGAAGGGTCAAAATGACTCTTGATAATATTGAAGAGACAACTACTATTTGCAAAGGGGCAATTAACTCTTGAAAAGCCGAAGGGGAAAATAACTCTTAAAACACTAAAGGGACAAATAACTCTTGGAAAACTGAAGGGACAAGTTACTATTAAAACTTTAAATCAACGATCCATATTGATTTACTATTATAATTTCAACCAACGGTCTGAAAAATTAGCACATCTCCTCATAGAATAATATTGTATCCAAAAATGATTTGGACTGAAAAGAAATATATTTTTGGGTGAATAGTATCCCATGAATAGTAACTCGTGAATAGTAACTCGTGAATAATAACTCGTGAATAGTAATTTGTGAATAGTAACTCCGACACAAAACGTGCTCCGAATACCCGATTGAACAATATAACCTCCAAACATCAATTATTATCGAAATAAATGTTGATTTCCGCTAACTCAAATAATTTCAAGACAATAGAACTATCAAATTCATCTTTAATTAACACGAACTTATTCATCATTAATATTATAACTCATAGTATTTAACAACCATGTCGTTCTCAGGAAAGAGGGGGCTTTCCAATAAGGATTTCTCCCAATTGGCGCGTAATTAGGTAACCAAACCTCTCCTTGGCAGAACTTCTAAACATTGTAAATATTATAATTTAATAATATGAATAACTTTGTCGTCTCAATTATTGATTTAATAATATAACATATTATGCAGATGATACTGTGATAATAATCGAATCGATAATATGAGAGATTTGATGCAGCAATTACTATAGCAATAACTGAGTATAACTGAGTGACTTCTCACGTAAGCAACAATAACTAATACCGTGTGCTATTATGCAACCACGCGTATTACTGTACTTTTACTACCGGGTAGTTCAACAGTTTTAACGATAACACTTCCGCCGTTAATTTATAAAAAGATAATTCTGTCATTTTCTTACTACGACAATACTTCTGTTTTGGGTTCACCAATGTTTGCGCTGTCGTATAGATATTTTCGACAAACAAAATATTCTTCGACCAAACGAATATTTTTTAACAACTTGCATACTTTGCAAAATTTATAAATATCACCCACAACTATAACATTATATCAAATCCACACCATAATATTAACAAAATATTTTGAGAAGTTTAAATCTTTATTCATAAAATTTGGGGTCTCACAATAAACTTTGATTCCTATCATTTTAAAACATTAGTCACATTCACTTTGAAATATTTTCATTCTTCTACCTTTTTCATACACATCCTGTCTGGCTAGAATCATTAACATGGACTTAACAATAAAGGTTCAGGTATAAACAGAACATTCTCATATTGAACAGTTCAATCAAAGAACAGTTCATCTCATAGAAACTTCGAAGTGTTAAAATTGTGGCACAAGGCCTCATACATTCTATCACCTTGTACAAATATCACACATTTGCACATAAATAAAACTTCTCAAGTTCAACATCTGAGAAGTTTAAGAAACTAGCATTCATTTAAAATATGAATGAAGTCAGGAAACTTGCCTTACACGCAGCTACAGTTTATAATTTACGCTGAACTGTTTATCGAAATCCCTATATAACACATAAGGAAATAGAACATACACCAATTAGTCATATACTTGACTTACGCATTGGTTTACTTAACTTTACTTCTTAAGGTTCGCGTCCTTACAATCTAAGTTTACGCGACCAACTTTCTTTACCGCTTTACGGCGTTACAACATACGAAGACGTCTTAACTCATACGATCATCATCTTTGATGATTTACATTCTTATCTTCTTCTTTTAACTTTTCTAGGACGTAGTACACATCGAATCTCTACTAATATTCTATATGGTACTCTGAGTGGTTTCCCACAAACAACCAACAAACTAGTTTTCCGTCTCGTCTACACTGTCTTTCACAGTGAGTTAGATCAGTTGGCAGTTTTGTATATACCTCTGCTCTCTGAAGGAATTATTTAGCCCAGCTCCCATATGTCAACCATTAAAGATTACGATTGTACCACAACCTAAACTTAACTTAACATATCCGAACCATTAAAACTATAATGTTCGTTAAGTCGATTCCTTATTCCTTATAGCTAGAATGGCAACTAAATGCTATACCTCAGGATTCATTCCTTATCGTCTAAGTCATACAGTCTTTTGTATACTTAGAACGATCATTCAAGTTTAATACTATGCGATCATAGCATTAAGCATTTTACATTACCTTATTCATATCTTAAAACGTCCGATTCATTCGACTCGGAACGTTATCCAAATTATAATCATTAACTCGACTTCTTAACGTTATATGTCATTGTCTTTAATTCAGTTTCTTCACTGTTCATAGGTTTAATCATTATTCTTCGTTACCTTATGGTCAAACCATACACGGGGTGTAGGTTCTTCCCTTTTAATATTCGCATACACTTAAGCCTTACGTCGGCTAAAGTGTTTAACGCTTACTTTTCATTTTAACATTCCCTATCCGACTCACACTCGGACTTTCCTTAATCTTGCTACTGTTCGTTACGGCTTTCTTGATAATTCGTATATTATATACTACATTCGTCAATGTCAAAGTCATACAACCAATGTATACTTAGAACGTTCGCCCGACGCGAATACGATTCACGAGGATCATTTACGTATTCAACGTTCACATCGTTCATCTCTTAATCTCTCATTCAACCTTTACCCAAGGTTTTAATCACTTTCATTCGTTATCCATTACATGTGTAAGACCCCAACTTATTATGAATAAAATTAAATTTCCTCTATTCATTATCTTGAAATAATGAGTTAATTTTATATAATACTGTGGTTATGGGTGAAATGTGCAAATTTTGCAAAATAAGCAAGTGGTTATAAAATATTCATTGTTGTCGTGGAATATTCATTTGGTCGTGAAATATTTTTACTGTTGGGGAATATTCGTACGACGGCGCAGCCATTTGTGGGCCACATAACGGAAAATGGTCGGATGAAGAAAATGACAAGTTTGAGTTTTTATAAATAACGACGTAATTGTTACCGTTAACACTGTTGGATTACCTAGTGGTTAAAATACAGTAATACACGTGGTTGCACAGTAGCAAACGGTATTGCACAATATTTTTGAATTATTAATTCTTACGTAAGAAGGCACTACTCAATAATTATTATAGTAATTTTTGTTCAATATTTGATTGATTCAATAATTACTACGTTGATATTTTATATTATTGTTGTTTCAATAATTGTCACTTCACAATATCTTCATTATCATATCAATAATTCATATTATTTGAATAATATTATTAGATAGCATTATTGGCAATATCTAAGGTTGTTCTGTCTAAAGAGAGATTTGGTTACCTAATTGCACGCCAATGAGGAGAAATCCTTATCGAAAAGTCCCCTCTTTCTTGGGAACGACCTGGTTGTCATAATTGTGATTCTATAATATTATTTGTGAATAATTAATTACTGATTTATACGGTAAGAAAATATTTATTTTTTATAGATATAAATGATGGATATATTTATTTTATGTGGATATAAATGAAGAAATAAATACTGAGATATTTTATCAGTATTTTGTCGGAATAGAGGTGTTGAAAATCGTCTGTATGTAAATTTCGAATATTTTCTGCTTGGAATTTGGAAAAACTAAAACTTACAAAGTTGTAGAGAATTCAATTTCCTATAGAATGGACATAAAATTCATATTTTTCTGATAAAAGGCTATTTATTATGAATTATTGAAGTTTGGAAAATTAAATATTTTTATTAAATTATGGGTGGGACCCACTTTTGTCCTTTGTTGATAAAATGTGCTGAATTGGTTTTTCAAAAGTGGTGGGCTGAAAATTAATCAAAGTGGCGTGCTTGAAATGGTGTTAAAATATTAATATTTTATTATTTAGTCTACTTTAGTGTTCTAGCATTTTCCTATAAATAGGTGCTTAGGTTAGAATTGAAAATCACATCAGAATTCATAAGTTTTCTCTCTATATTATCGAGCGTATTTTAGTGAGTATTTAGATATTTTGAGAGTTGCTATTCAGTACAAGTTTTCTTCGGCTTTACATCTGATATTCCGATCATAAATACTATTATTTTGGGTTAAGGGATGTTATTTTCTTCGTAAATGTTATTATTTTCTTCAATATCATTATGCTGAAATGTTGATATGAATTTTATTGTGGAATTTCTACCTTTTTGTGTCGGGGTTACTATTCACGTATACTGTACTATTCACGTATACGACACTATTCACAAATACGACACTATTCACCGAAAAATAAAATTTTCTCTTCTTTGTCCCATATGTCAATTATGGTTACTATCTTCGATTGTATCCATGTTTTGATCTTCATTCTTGAATTTTACTCCATTATGGATTATTATGGAGTATTTTTAAACTTGAATTATCTAAATTACGAATCTCTAATCTTTATCCGTTTATCTTACTGGATTCGTTTTGTAAAATATTTTTTATCATCCTCAGTCCTTAATGATGATACTTGATGAATATCTTTGGCCTGTAGTACAAAGATGAATGATTAACTGATGAATATCTTTGGCTCGTAGTGCAAAGATGAACATGTGTTGAGATGAACATGACCAACTGGTAATACAAATGAATATCTTTGGTCTGTTGTGCATAGATGAATATTTGATTCAAGATGTATATTGATTGATGTTACAGGGATAAAATATTGATGATGAACTTTTAAATCTTAGAAGATAGTAGAATTCATTCTCTACTTGACTCTTCTAATGGATTGCTATTTTCGTTGCAGTTGTTGATCTAAAACTTGTCTATTATATTCTATCAGATTTTTCTCTGTTGATAACTAATGATAATTTGTTGTATATTATCTTAGTCATAATATTCTTTACTAGGCTAGTTGACCTCACCCTTTTTTCCTTTTTGTTCCATTTTTCTTCTCAGGAGGTGAGAACATAGCAGGAACTAGCCGGGGTATGGAGTGATGGTTCTAGAAAGTTGTTTTAGCAGTCCTCACTATTTTTGTTAAATAGTGTATCAATAATTATAATGAGGACTCCTTTTGTGTTTGAATATTGTCTATTAGACAATATTTGTATTTAAACTCACAGTATATGTGTTGTCGTATTTTGCACGACAATTGTATTAATGAAGTTATATTTGTTTCTGTACCATGTATTTGACGACTCAGAATGGGTGATGTATACCTATTTTGGGGGCGTCAAAGTTGGTATCAGAGCTTAGGAATATGGTCTTTGGCGAAGATCGAGGAATAGAACTAGGAGAGGAGAGATGAGTAAATCCTTCGCTAGTGTGTCCTACCTAAGATTATTTGTTGGTCGGTCATAATATATGGATATTATGTGATATGTTAATTTCTTTAATTAACCCTTATTTTATGGCAGTATTTAAGAATGGCAGCTGAGAACGTTAACAATAGAGTGTATGAGACCGTGTAAACACCTTTAACCACAAACCAGGAGAACGTGCAACATGAAGGTAATATTCCTCCTGTAATCAACACTACCGAACAAACGATGCATGATGGGATGTTTAGAAGCTTTTTGCAGTTCATGAAAAATCAGACGAGGGAGACTCGTGTACAAAATACGGGTGAAAATGATAGCAACACACGGTTAGTCAAAGCCAAGTAGTTTAAAGAGTTGGGACCACCAGAATACTGGGGAAAGCCGGATCCGATTAAGGCGGAAACGTGGGTCAAGTAAATTACCAAGATATTCGATGTCTTGGGATGCACGGAAGAACAGAAGGTTCCATTCGCCACCTTTATGAGACAAATTACTGGTGGAAATCTGTGAAGCGTACCCAGCCAGCCGCACTCAACATGTCTTGGGAAATATTTCAGAAACTGTTCAATGATAAGTACTTTCCTGAAAGTATTCGTCATATGAAGGAGGTAGAGTTTATCAGATTGGAACAAAACAACGTGACGGTGTCTCAGTACGAGGCAAAGTTCGCAGAATTATCCAGGTTTGCACCTCATTTAGTAGAGAATGAGGAACGAATGACACGAATGTTTCTGAGAGGTCTAAAACCCGAGATTCGACAATATCTTATCTCTCATAAATTTTCTTTATATTCAGATGTTGTAAACAGGGCTCAATTATTAGAGCGAGATAATGAGTGTTCAACCGAGGGACTTTAACCAGGGTCATACCGGTGATAGCAGTCATCGAAACGATGACAACCAGCACGAAGGGAAAAATACAGACAAAAGCGGTAACCACTCGGGTGGTAATCGTGGCCATGATAATAGGAGAGGTGAGTCAAGTGGAAATTTTAAAAAGAGGAGATTCAACAATGACGGGAAGACATCAACAGCAGCACCAGCACCAACAACAAATTCAAGGGGAGGAGAACAACCGCCAGTTAGATGCTACAGATGCAGATGGGAGGGACATATAAGTCCAAACTGTTCACAGCCTTCCAAGGAGTGTTTCAATTGTGGAAAAGACAGTTATATAGCTTGATTTTGTCCGGTAGCAAAGTCAAGTCCAACTGGGACGGCGACACTAAAGGCGACTACCGACAAAACAAAGTTGGTGGTTCAAGGGAGGGCGTTTGTCGTGACTAGCCAAAATGCGAGAAACTCGAACGAGGTGATCATCGGTAAGCTAATCATAAATTCTTGTGAAGTTTATACCTTATTAGATATCGGTTCTACCCATTCTTTTATCTCTTCTGCTTGTGCTCAATGTTTAAACTTGACTCCGGAGAAATTAGACTTTGACTTATCTGTTGAGACTCCGTTAGGAGAAACTTTCATTATACTTACTGTTTATAAATCTTGCTTAATTCAAGTTGGTACCATCACATTACCTGTCGATCTTATTCCTTTAAAGATACTTGCTTTTGATGTGATTTTAGGGATTGATTGGTTAACTACTCATCATGCCAAAATTGATTGTTTTCGTAAGGTTGTTAGTTTTCATATTCCTAACCAACCTGTTATGCGAATTCATGCAACTAAACCACTAAAATCAATCACTGTCATATCAAGCCATAAAGCCATTCATTTATTGAAAAACAGATGTTAAGCTTTCTTAGCCCATGTTATGGACTTGAACAAAAACACATCAGATTTGAATAATATTTCTGTTGTTAGTGAATTTCCTGACGTATTTCCTGAAGAACTTCCTGGTCAACCCCCAGAACGTGAAGTTAAATTCTTTATTGACCTTGAACCGGGTACAAAGCCCATTTCTAAAATCCCATATCGAATGGCTCCTATTGAACTTCAGGAGTTAAAAGTCCAACTACAAGAGTTGTTAGACATCGGTTTCATTCGTTCTAGTACATCTCCTTGGGGTGCTCCTGTTTTATTCGTAAAGAAAAAAGATGAGAGTATGTGACTTTGTATTGACTACCGGGAATTAAACCATGTTACCATCAAGAATAGGTATCCACTACCTCGCATTGATGACTTGTTCGACCAGTTGCAAGGTGCACAATTCTTTTCAAAGATCGATCTTCGTTCTGGATATCATCAGCTGAAGATTAAAACTGAGGATATTCCAAAGACTGCCTTCAGAACTCAGTATGGGCATTATGAATTATTAGTCATATCTTTTGGATTGACTAATGCTCCTACTGCTTTCATGGATATGATGAACCGTGTGTTCAAGAAATATTTGGATCAGTTCGTTGTTTTCTTTATTGATGACATCCTCATCTATTCCAAAATCGTTAAGATCATGAGCACCATTTGAAGCTGGTACTACAAAGGCTTTGTGATAACCCGGGATTTCAAAAATTCCGAATTTTACGAATAATTTTTTTTATTAATATTAATATTAATTATCAATTTAGTGACTAGTAATTGTGATACGAGTTTAAAGAATGGGTTAATTTGCGTATTGACTAATAAAATTAGAGTAGAGTTGTGCTTAACAGCTTTAGAAACCTAACCCTAAGTTCGGATAGGGATTCACTAGAAGTTATAATTTAAATAATTATATTATTATGTATATGTTCTGTACAGTATAGAATTTTTGATCAATGATAGATCGGATAAGGTTTAATATTAGTAAACCCTAATAAGAGATTAGAAGCCCTAATCTCAAGATTAGAAACCCTAATGCGTAGTTAGAAACCCTAATCGTATGACGAGAAACCCTAATTTTAAATTTTGAAATCCTAAACCCTAATTAGGAAACCCTAATCCTAATTAGCAAGCCTAATGTGATTAGTATATGTTAATATAATTAGAAAACCTTAATTATACTTTAGAAACATTAATTTCTATTTAAAACCTTAATTTTATTTTTGAAAATCTAATTTTTCTTTTTAGAAACCCTAATTAGAAAATTCTAGAATTGGAGTTTGTAAAACCTAAGGGTTAGAACCTTAGGATTAAACCCTAAGGGTTTGGACAATTGACCATCACGCCATTAAAATTACAAAGAATAGTGACCAAAATGCCTTTTATGGGATTTTTATTAGATTACTTGTAAATCTTGGTAAATTTGTAATAGGTGACCAACTCTTGACTAACCACTTGACTTTGTGACTTCAAAAATCTCAGAAAAGCAGCAGCAACATCAGATCTAAGGTACATACCACAATATATATATATAGATTAAGAGAGAGAAAGTGTACAAACTTTACCATTTTGCTCTCTTTCTCTCACCAACTCCCTCTCCCACTAGAAGCTCCGAATTGAGCAAGCGAATCAGTCCTAAATACAGCCCTAGATCAACCAATAACAGATTGGAGAGCCAAGATCTAAGATTATTCAAGAAAAGGTATAACCTTAAATTTATTTTTTTGATCTTGTAGGCTAAGAAAGTTTTTGTGTTTAAGTGTTTAATCTTGTGTTATAGGATGTTTTTAGATGATCTATGATGATCTAGCATAGATCCATAACATCAAAGTTGGTAAAAATCGAAGTTTTTCAAAACTGTTCTTGAGCTCTAAAGGTCGTGTGACAACGTAATGTCAGGGGCTGTAAATCCTTATCTTTTAGTTTTTTGTGTTGTTTTATGTTTTGGATCTGTAATTTGGTATGAGGCCTTTAATCTACAAGTGGTGTTATAGCCATCAAATGTATAGATTTTATGTTATTCATGGTCAAAGAAGGTTGACCGAGCATGACCAGTCACTTTCTAGGTAACCAGAAAGTGTAAAACTGGGTCTGACAAGAACTTTGAAGGTCCGGATCTGATAGATGTTATGTTATTTGTTATTGTTGTTGTAATGAAAGCGTAGCCTGTTGTCTGGACTATAGCTAAATGCCTTTAGATACCTTAAATCATCAACAGATTGAACGTAACCAGTGGTCAAACTAGGCATGTTGGTCATGTTTGGTATTTCTGGAAAAAACCCATAATGAGTATGAGCAAGTTCTCTGACAGACGTTGACCGGGATAAATCTGGATGTCTGGCTATTGTTGAACTGAAATTTTGTAATGTAAATGTACCTTGTCATGAACACTATAGGTTTGAACAATTAGATCACATAAATCATAACCAGACCTTAGAGATAATCGAGCTCGAATATGACTACTCGAAACTGTTTGGGTTTCTAGGTTATCCAGAAAATCCAGAACAAACCTGACAACGATTTCAAATGCTCGGTTCTGGACTTTGAATAGTATGGCCAAGTTAGTGATTGATTATTGTAGTACTACATGTATACTACACGATCACAGTTCAAGCTATCCCAGAAACACATTACACATAGAATTAAGCATGGTCAAACGTGCACCCTTGAAACTGGTCTGACAGTGTTCTTGAGGCTCAAGAACACCTAAGACGACAGAAAGTGTCGCTAAAGGGCTATAGCGACGGTTTAATTATTTTTAATTTCTGATTTTTCTGGAAATTGATTAAAAATAGAGATAAATTATAAAAATTACCAAAAATGGTTTTAAAAATCATTTTAAATTTCGAAAAAATAACTTTTAATTATTTGGGACATTTTCATTAATATTTATAATTATTTGGATATTAATGATATTTAATTT
This sequence comes from Panax notoginseng, assembly GCA_016801055.1. Taxonomy (NCBI): domain Eukaryota; kingdom Viridiplantae; phylum Streptophyta; class Magnoliopsida; order Apiales; family Araliaceae; genus Panax; species Panax notoginseng. The sequence continues at coordinate 142,138,403 of CM029020.1, forward strand.
ATTTAATTAGTGTATTAAATAAATTAGAGAAAAATAATTTAATATTATGAAAAATCATTTTAAATAAAAATAATGTATTTACAAATATTTTGAGTTATAAAATGTCACTTTTAATATTTTTAAAGAATTTTCATTAATAATTTAATATTACTGATATTAGATTTGTTTAATTATTAAATTAAATAAATAAGTTAAAAATGATTTTATTGATTTAAAAATATTTTTAAATAAGAATAAAGTGTTAAAAAATATTTTGAATTATAAAATATATATTTCAATATTTTTGGAGAATTCTTATTAATAAATTAATATTAATAATATTAGATTATTTATTTATTAAAGTAAATAAATGAATTAAAAATTATTTTATTGATTTAAAAATTATTTAAATTTGAGAAAAATATTTTAAAAATATTTTAAGTTATAATTAATGACTTTTAATATTTTGATAATAATTTCATTAATATTTAAATATTAATGGTGATGGTTTAAAAATAATTTTAATTAATTTAAAAATCATTTGAGTAGAATATTGTTGATTTAAAAATAGTTTAAGATATTAATAATAACTTTAATATTTTGAGAAAAATAACATTAATATTTTTATATTATTAAATATTAATGATTATAAGATTATTTGATAATTAAATCATTTAAAAATGATTCCGGTGTTTGAAAAATTATTATAAATTATAATAATTGCTTATAAATTATTAAAAGCTTCCGAAAAATATTATAAATGATAATTGACTTATCTAAATTAATATTGAAGCTTAGAAACCGAATTTACTTAACAATAAATGTGTTAATTGTCGGATAGGGTGACCAGAACATCGAGAATGGACCGAAGTCCAACCAGACCGAAATAGTTAGACTTGATAAGTGTTTATATAAGTTATAAACACTGATGTGGCTATGTGATAATGTGCCTAGGAGAAGTTTGGCTGTGAATTACAGTGTTACGTGTTATGAAAGATTGTGCTAATTGTGAGACCGATATTATTGGTTATAGGTCTTTCAAAAGCATATAAGTTTATTGTGTAGCTGTAATCAGCGGAAGAGGCAAGTTTCCTAACTCAACCTTGAGTTGTATTCATTCAATTATTATAGTGGTTAATTGTTGCTAATTATATCATGTATAGGGAATTTATTGTTGATTATTCGCAGTTAGTGCATGTTTAATAATTCAAATTGAATTACTGATTCAAAAAATATACAATTGTAGAATAACTGTTATTGGATATTCATATCTGTAGAAGATAAAATTGACAGTACATATAATTCCTATTTATTGTCGAATTATGTTGAGAAAAGTCTTAGCTAATCATTCTGGCTAGACGAACGTTTGTTAGAACTTGATAGATTCGAGAAGAGAATTCAATTATTATTAAAAAATCGATGCCAATTATTTTGGCTAGATCAAGAAGTAATTAGAAATTGAAATCACAGTATTTCGTTGTTAAATCAAAATCTTGATTCTAAGACTGAGAAGAACAACCTTTTATATAAAGGGAATATTTTATTGGTCGTATATTCAGCTTTTGCGTGCGATTAAGTATTAGCTGATCACTTTATATACTTGCAGAGGGGTATGATTTAATCTTTATGGTTATCTGATACACCTGGGTATATCAAAGTATAACTTTGATAATTACTCGAGAAGAGAAGTTCAAGATCCAATGGATCACTCAGCATAAATCTGGAAAACATTCCACTTTGCTATTTTGTAGAATTTAAATATTGATTATTTATTTGAATATCGTAGAAAACCTTGAAAGCGTTGTACTATTTCATTATCAGATTATTGTTGCGTAGAATGTGAGAAGACTTGATATTAATTTCTATACCTTTATCGTATGTCTTAACTTGCGGGGCAAACTTGTTGCTCACCCTTGTTAAATAAAACTTTTTAGCTAGGGACGAAGTTGCAGAAGGTGTTGCGAAGAAAAACAAAGGAAAAGGCATAGTTATAAATTAGTTAGGATGAACAAAATTATTATTATGATGTATTATATTGTAAACCCTTTTTGTATAGCTAAGGGGTATTTTTGTAATGTTAAGGTTAGTGGGCCTGGGACTTATGTATTCACAACATATGTTAATGAGTTATGTATTCCTATTTATATTTAAATGGGTAGTTAGATGTTATTATATTGTGGATCGTGAACACCAAACTCGGGGGTCAAGTAACCAGGATTTGGGGGCGTCACAGGTTGGTATCAAATTTGTAGGTTATAAACCTTAAGTGGGGTAGGAAAAACCCTAGGAATTTAACCATAAGCGAGATATATAATACTAATTTAGAGTACTAAGTGAGGGATTGTCGAAGCTTATCGATAGTGAGATAAGTGGACACATAGTGTGAGAATGTTGTACTGGTGAAGTACTAATCAAGTTGTTTAAACTTATTATAGAATGTCTAGAGAAGATCAAATGAGTACGGAGATGCTAGCGGCTGTTCCACCAGTGCCAGAAGCCGAGGTGCTAGCGCAAAGCGAATCAGTTGAGAAGTTGGGAGAAGATAAACCTATGGTCAATCTAGGGAGTGATCATGATGATTATCCCGAGATGTATCTGAGTACTGATGAGGAGGCGGAGTCTAAAGAAGCTAAGGTGGAGTTAAAGAATTAGATCAAAGTTGGAGAACAAGATCAACTATCTGCAGAAGTTTAGGAACTCTGTAGTAAAGTGTTTCTCTTGGAGGAGTTGTGGAAGACGGAGCGAGCGTTACGCGAGATGACTAAAGAACGGAACGAGCTCAAGGCGCAGGTGGAAAGGATGAAGATTGAAGGTGGTGGATCATATGAAGGAACCAACAAGAATTGAAAGAAAAAGAGAAAGAGGGACAACGATAGCCCTAACTCTGAAGATTCAAACCCGAAGAAGAGGCAAGCTTGCAGCAAGTGTGGGAAGACTCACGTGGGAGAATGCATGATGTGGAAGAATGTCTGTTTCAACTGTAAGCGGGAAGGACATATTTCTTTGCATTGTCCTAAGCCGAATATGAGGAAGTGTTTCTCATGTGGGAGAACGGGTCACGAATTCAACAAGTGTCCCAACAAGAAGAAGACTGGTGAAGGGAGTGGTTGGTAGACAACTTAGATATATATATGTGATAGTATTTTTTTATAGAAGCTTTTGATATTAAGTGTTGTAATATCAAGAATGATGTTTAAACATATGTAAATATATATGTTTTATGAATGAAATTTTTATTTTCTATATGAATATAAGATTAAGATTAATTTGTGTGTTCTTAAAACTCATACTTATGGTAAGTTAATGACTCATGATTATATGAAATATTTTAAACCCCTCAGCAAATAGACGCCAAAGGTCTGACTAGGATAAGTTTATACACTCATATAATTGTGACAAGTTCCTGAACTCATAAGTGTGGTAAGTTTGACGAACGGGTAATAGCTATGTGTGATTGGAGAATTACAACTTTTTGTGTAAAGTTGTGTATGTTAAATCCTAAAAGTTATTTTAAAAAGGGATAGTAATATGTGTTAAGTACTAAATGTGCTATGAACTATTTGAATAAATATTCGTTTATATATGAGAATTATGTGTTGAATTCTTATTGTATTAAGAATCTGTGTAGAGAAAGAGAATTAATATAAGATTTTTATTTCAATCAGATCATGCCGCCTAGACGACAAAATCGAAACCAACGAGAAGAACAGTCAGTGAATAATGTAGGAGGTCAAGCGGACCCAATGCAGAATTTTACAGATATGATAGCCGATAAGTGTAGAGTATGTCTCTCCAAGCTTAGCCTTCTTTTCACGACAATCCCTTTCTGCAAGATCAGCACGACGTGATTCTCTTACCCAGCCCTCATCTGCTATGATTAGCCTCTCTGAGCTTTCCTTCAGTTCCTTCTTTAACTTCTCTATTTCTTTGGACTTCTCCTCATTTTGACCCTTCTCGTGAACCAAATCCCACTCCACATTTCCCATATGTGTGTGAAGAGTCAGAATCTCCCTATCCCTCTGCTCAATAGTAATCTGCTGACCAACCGCCCATTCAGTCAGATCCCGGACAGTGTCCTGCAACTCTATGTTATGATCATAAAGTGCATCATACATCTCAGCATCAATGGAGTTCGGTGGGAACTCCTATTCTTCCTCTTCTTCATCTTCTTCCTCAGGATCATCCTCTGGATCAGTCTCAGGCTCATACTCCTGACTAACAACAGTGATCAACGAAGATGGCTCTCTCTGTAGCAATTGCTCCCTGACAACATGAATGTCTCGAGGCTCCTCCTCTGTAGGTACTCGGGGTTCCTCCTCCCCAGCTCGACTAGCTCCTCCAACATCCGACATCTTGACAACATAGTTTTAAGTTTTAGTTACTAAGTCGTACTAGTAAGCACATAATTTAACACATAAGCACATAAAGTCTTTTATTATCTTCAATGAATAAAGAAATTCATCTCGTAGAACTCGATAGGAGTTTGCCTTCACAATGTTCTTCTTATAACGCTATTACCTAAGGTTGTTTCCCCACCTAAGGTTCATAACTTACAGCTCTGATACCAACCTGTGACACCCCCAAATCCGGGTACTTCCATTCCCATATGATTTGGTGTTAACTATACAAACATCATCTATCTATCTACCCATAATAAATACAAACCATGAAATAGATAGAAATAAATCCTCCCTTATGGGGTTACAACATCTGAATAATAAATAAATCCCAAGTTACTCTAACCTTAAATCATCTATGCGGAAACATAAACCAATAAGTCTTAATAACATCAATTCTAATTACATGACATAAATAATCAGTCTTCATTACTTGCTAAGCTTGCCCTTGCCTTTACTAATGGAAGGTTCATCTGCTCTTTTGTTCTTAACTGCAATGTTATTATTACGCAAGAGTGAGCACGATTGCCCACAAGTATAATAATGAAAATAGCAATATAATAACATGCGAATGAATCAAAGATTTCTGAAATAAAGCTCAACTTTTGAATCGAGAATGAATAACAAGAATTCAAAAGAACTTCTGAGGGTCATAAGACCTTGAACTATGTCTTAGGTTATCAAGGGTTATACTTGAAACCTTTAACAGTCATAAGACTATGGACCTTTCTTCTCGTACTTAGGGGGATCAGCCCTTAGTACCATACTGTGCACAATATCTTAACGCTAACGCATAAGTAATACCCTATACAGGGTTGTTCATCTCAGTTTGACATTTGAGTCCGCACCAAAGAAAGTTTGGTTTGGATAATTCATTAAGGGTTCTGAAATTTAGAACGATCATCAATTATGGAATAGTCGAATCATTAAGGGTTCTCTAGTCTAACAAGGTTAAACAAATAATGATATTTAAATTGAATAACAATCTCAAGAGGTATATAATAGAACAATTATTGTATAACAGAATCATACTTTGAAAAGATAAATAATCTTTAGCATAACAAATTGAACTTGATTAATAATTATGAAAATTTACTCGATGAAATTTATAAACTTGAATAATGATAACAAGTAAGGTTAGAAAACTTGCATCGTGCGTGGATTACACTTTAACCAAACTCGTTCTTTGATTTAACTCCTACATATCAATTACGTTCACAATACCAGTCAATTATAACTTACTAAACATCACACGATTATTCTTTGTCTAACTCTAATTCAGGACTATACTTAGTCATTTTACCATACTTGTTTCCACATAATATTACACTATACGAACAACAAGCTAAGTATATAATCAACAATTCAATCAACATGTAATTGTCTTCTTGACTTGGTAAAAACTCACTTTAATATCTAACAAGTTTTTATATTCATTAGACTAGGTTCCTAACACATTTCTATACTTGAACATTGAAAAATGCATTTTCTGGACATTCTGCTAAGTGGCGCTGCGGCGCCACTTTTGTACTGGGTCTTGGCACTGCGGCACAGGTCTCTGGCGCTGCGGCGCGGGGATTGTTCTTAGAGTTGGAGCCGCGGCGCGACACTCCAGTTTTTGATTTCTAATTCACGAAGAACACAGAATCAGGCAAAATAAACACTACATAAACACTACTTTCACCATATTACACATACCCATATGTTATAATTCATATATAATCAATACCCATCATTTATAGAGTGATTTTAACCCATTAAACACGTAATCACAGAATTAAATTATGCAAATTGTACTGTTCTTGATGTTCTTGAAGTGTTGAACATAAATTCCTAAAATTCAACGCCACATATTCGTTATAAAACCAAATCCAACCATTCAAATATCATTTTGTTTGTTTTATCATGCATAATCACATATAAGTGGAAATTTTGTAGAAAAATTCATGTTTGACATATTAAAATCACGTATAAGGCCATATGGCCATATTCCATACTCTGCAAATAACATACGTTATAAAATTATGAATTGATGATATGGAAACCTGTATAATATATAATAAAACATGATATACTACTCGAATCATTACACATATCCCTATAACAACACCATTTCCTAATTTACAGAGACTCAACAGAACTTGAATGAGGTCATATTCATGAAAACTTTGAAAGACGTGAAATAGGAATTTGGGTTGAAGAAAATTACCCAAGCGTAGATGAACAAGGATGACAATTCACTCTACTTCAAATACAGAGTCACAAACTTTCTCAAAAAAATTCTCAATCTCTCTCTCTTTTCCCTCTCTGTTTTATGCCAGACTTAGCCAAATAATGAAAAGGAAGGAAAGGAAAGACGTATAAAAAAAATGAAGTGACGCAGTAGAGGTCAGTTACCCAATCATGGGTAACTGCTATCAACTCCCTTTAGGGTCTTGTTTGGCTGGCAAGAATTGGTTTCAAAACCAATTAATTTAATAAAACTTTATCATATAGTTAAAATAATGTCACATTTACTTGTAAAATAAAACCAATATCTTATTTAATTTATTTTAAATGAAATAATTTCTCATTAATTCACATAGTCACATAATTCAAATTCTCATTTAATAATAATGTCAAATTATTAAATCTCTAATTAATAAATAAATAAATTAAAATAACATTAGGCTTATTAAATATTTCTTTTAATACAATAAGCTCACATAATGACATACTTCGAATAACAAAAATTCTCCACGTTAATTTAATAAATATAACACATATAATTAAATTAATCTACCATAATTTCATTAATTAATTATTTAATCTAATAATTAATTCATCGAAAAAATATTTATTCAATCCAATAAATATTAAAATTAATTACAAAATCTCGGTTGTCACAGTTGTTGTTTGATCCTTGTAGTCTGACATGAGGAGTACCTATTAAAACCTTTAGATCACCCGGATCTGTAGCAGAATCATTTGCAATTCGTGGTCAAACAACGGTTGACCAAACTGCTCAAGAACATTTCTAGGTTTTCTAAAAATGTTCAAGAACAGTCTTTCTGGCCTACTTTGACCAGATTTAATCTTTATTGTTTAATGATGTTATGATGATATGATGAAATAGAAATGTACACTGACATGTGATCTACAAGATAGAATCATTAGAACACCAAAACAATTACCAGAACCCTAAGATTTGTGAGCTTGAATGTGGCACTAAGACAATGCATGGGTTCGTGGGTTACCGAGAAAACCCAGGACCTACCTGTCAGAAACTTTAAGAGCTCAGATCTCTTTGGTGTTTTGTTCTTTAACCGAGTTGATGAATTATACTTGTAGTACTACATACCTTCTACAAGATCACTGCATTATATAGCCCAGAAACGTTATCACTATAGAATTATAAGTGGTCAAAGTATGCACCCGGTAACTGACACGAAGATATGAAGAACACTCAAGAACACCAAGAACACCTATAGCGACAGTTATGTCGCTATAGGCCCCTTAAGCGGCAGTTATGTCGCTATAGGCCCCTTAAGCGACAGTTAATTTTAGAAATTAATTATTTTAATTAATAATTAGAGAAAATAGTTTTTAATTATTAAAAATACAAAATAAATTCTGAAAAATTATTTTAAAGTATGAAAAATAGTTTTTAATTATTTAGAGTATATTTCATAAATATTTAATATTTTTGGAATATAAATTGTATTTAATTTATTTAATTATAATATTAAATAAATTATTTAAAAATGATTTTAATACTTTAAAAATCATGAAAAATTATATTATGGTGTAAGAAAATATTTTAAGTTATTTTTAGTGACTTTTAATATTTTATGATGAATTTCATTAATTAATTAATATTAATGATAATTAATTTATTTAATAAATATATTAAATAAATTATAGAAAATTAGAATAAATGATTTAAAAATCATATAAAAATGATTTAAGTGTTATAAAAATATTTAAAGTTATAAAATATAACTTTTGATAGTTTGTCATGAAAATATTAATATTCTAATATTAAAAGCAATTATCGGATAATGGATTTAGCAGTTTATAAATATGATTTTAAAGTATTAAAAATAGTTTGTGATATTATAAATATATTATAATATTATAGCATGTATTTCATTAATATTTGATAATAAATAAATATTAATGATAAAAGAATTATGTGGTATTTAATTTATTTAAAATACGATATTAATGATTGAAAATTCATGATAAATAGTAATAATTATTTAAAAATTATTGTGGGCTTATGAAAAATATTTTGACTGTTAATAATTATCTTAGATAATGGTTAAGTGTTTAGACAGAGTTTAATTGAACTTAAACTCGAGATTTGTCCGACTAGATCGTCGGGATGTTAGAATTGTGTCGGGTTCAACTCAAACTACAATAGTTTGACTTGATACCGAGTCTTATGTGTGTTATAGACTGATAGGCTTCTGTGATAATGTGTTTAAGCTATTTTAAATGTTGTGATGATATTATTCTAACTTATAGATAAAAATTATTGATATATTAAGTTTTCAGACAAAGCTTATTACAATGCGTAACGATAATCAACGAAACATGCAAGTTTTACTTAACTCTATGAGTTGTTTCATTCGGATATGCTTATGGTTAATCATTGCTGATTGCTATTGTAGAATTGTACTCTGTACATATTGCATGTATAAGTCAGGTATGAAAGGCTTATCACCTTCATTACCATTCGATCCAGATATATTTGTTCATATTTAATACTTGTTCAGTAAAAAGTTTGTTCGTGCTAATTCACAGCTATATTGTGGAATTATAACTAGCTTATTCTTTAGATTCTTTCAATCATGATATGTCGCTAAATTATTGAACTTAAACTTGCTGGGCAACTTTCATGCTCACCTTTGCTATATCATGATAAAACATTGTAGATTAAGGCGAATGCTTCGGATACAAGGAAAGGTTAAAGACAGTTCCAACTTAAAGTTAATGTGTGCGATTATATTTGTAATAGTATAGTTTGATAATAATGTTATATGTTAGATTATTTATGAGTTGTGTATAAGTTAAGGTTACTCAATTTTGGGGAATACTGTGTAAAGTGTATTGTATAAACAATTTATGTTTATATCTTCCGCAATAGTTGTAGAATAATTGTACCATATCCGTGGTGATTTGGGACCCGAATTTGGGACTGTCACAATCAAGAAGGAATTTCCTATCATCATTGTGTCTCTAAACAGGAAAATCAAAGGTAATCCCTTAATCTTAAAAGTTCTTCATGAAATCAATTTTTAACTTTCTATAATTGAATTTTATAGATGATTGTTGAATATATGATGTTATATATGTATATAACATGTTTTAAATGACTTGTATGTGATTTAGAATAATCAATCCCATGAAATCAAGCTTTAGACTTGAGTTTTGAGTTTACAGTGAAAATATTATGTTAGTTCTCTATAATTGAGTTTTTATGGCCAAATCGTTGAGAAGTTGTTTGTAATTGTTAATATGCATGTATAATCTGCTATATGATGTTTATAAACGATTTTAGAGTAACTAATGTATGAAATTATGCTTAAATTGGAGTTTTATAGTTTATTGAGAAATACATACATATATATATATATATATATATATATATATATATATATATATATATATATATATATATGTATATATAGGGTCAGGATCAGGTAAGGGATCCCTTAATTTATTAAAATAAGAGACTTTTTTTTTTTGCTTTTTTTTTGCTTTTTTTTAAAACAACTAAAAAAAAAGTTTAATATTTTATGGAATTGAAATTTTTTCATAATACAGTGTTTTGAGTGTGATTTGGGTACGCATAACAAAATATGTATGTACAGTCTGGGCAGACTGTACCACCATTTTTTGGTATAGGTATTTAAAACACGCCCAAAACATTGTATTATGGAAAAATTTCAGTTCCATAAAATATTAAACTTTTTTTTTAGTTGTTTTAAAAAAAAAGCAAAAAAAAAGCAAAAAAAAAAGTCCCTTATTTTAAGAAAGTAAGGGATCCCTTACTTGATCATTTCTGTGTGTGTATATATATATATATATATATATATATATATATATATATATATATATATATGTTTAAATTGCATATTAATCGGTAAATTGATGAATGATTACGTTTATACATGTAAAAACAAAAAGAACAAAACTTGTATGGACTGATTTGGTTGAAAAATAAGTTCGTACTAGTTAATTTTGTTAAGAATGTCAAAAATAGAGTTTTTCATAAAAACATCAAAATTATGGCTTTAAACCTTTTTGTTTATGTGACTTAAGATGTTAAAAGCATGCTAGGAATGTCATTAAATGTTTCTGTTAAGTTCAGAACACATGGGTAATATTGAATTCGTTGTTTATATGAAAATTTGGCCTAAATTGGCCCTGTTCTGTGTTCTTCGCGAACTGCAAAAACAGAAACTGCTAAGCAGTGTTGCAGTGCCACAGCGCTGCAGTGCCGGTCTCCAGTATAAATAGTGTGTTGCAGCGTCGAGAGAGAGCTGCAATGCCTGGCCATTGGCTTAACAGTAGAGCCACAACGTCAAGGCCTCGTTGTAGCGCCGGTTCCTGAGCAATGGGGCGTGCTGCAGCGCCGATTAGCAGAATTACATAGAAAATTTTATTTAATTGTTCTAGTCCAGAAAATGTGATTTGAACCCAATCTAATGAACATGAGAATGTATTAAACATAAAATGTAATGTTAACATAAATTCTTAATGTAAGACCCCGAATTTTATGAAATAAAAGTATTCAATTTTCTTATAATTATTATTTTATTTAGTAAATGGTTAAATTGATAAAAGGTTAAAGTTAAGGGTGATATGTGAAAATTTTGCAAAGTAAGCAAGTTGTTACAAAATATTCAATTGGTTGAGGATTATTCGTTTTAACAGGGAATATTCGTATGACGGCACAATCATTGGGGGACCCCACAACGAATTATTGTTGGAGTTTAAAAACGACATAAATATCTTTTTATAAAAATAAACGGCGAGAGTTTTACCGTTAACTGTTGAAATACCCGGTGGTAAAAGTACAGTAATATGTGTGATTACATAGTAGCACACAGTATTGATTATTGATGCTTACGTGAGAAGTCACTCAGATATACTCAATTATTGCTACAGTAATTGCTGCATAGTATCTCACATTATTGATTCAATTATTGTCACAGTTTCATCTGTATAATATTTTATTATTATTAAATCAATAGTTGAGATGACAAAGTTATTCATATTATTATTTATATTATTGATGATGTCTGGAAAGTTCTATCGAGGAAAGGAGTTTGGTCACCTAATTGCACGCGAATGGGGAGAAATCCTTATCGGAAAGCCCCCTCTTCACTAGAAATGATCTGGTTGTTAATATTGTGAGTTATAATATTAATGATGAATAAGTTCGTGTTGATTAAAGATAAGAATAATAATTGATGAGTGAAAGATGTTTGTTCATTTAGTTTTCTTTAATTCTTCCGTGACCCAATTACCCTCAAAGGAGGTAATTCTGTGATTGGTTGGTTTTGTTATTATTTACTAAACGGGTAATTAATCGGATAAATGAGCAATTAATTGATATTAGTTCACATTAAAATACCTATTTGTTCACATGCATGGAACTATTGGTTCACATTCATGTACTATTAGGGGAGGTTGTGTAAGATTGATAATACTTGAAGGAATAAATTAAAAATGGAGGTAAAGACGAAGGTACTAAACTTTAATAATTTGATCCCCTAAACGTGCAATTATCGAAACTATGTTTTCCTATAAATAGAAGCTCATTTTTTTTAATTCTCACCCATTCAATAAAACTCACAAGAGCAATTATAAAGAGAGAAACTATATAGAGGAAGAAGAAGAGTATTCTGCTACTTCACTATTGTAGTATCCAATTTTCTACTAAGGTAAGGGGCATTATTTATTTTATATTGACTTATGATATTATTTTTTATATTTGTAAGGAATTTTATTTCGTTTAATATTCATAATAAATATTATTTTTGTTCAATATTCGTAAAGAATATTATCTTCATTTAATATTCGTAAGGAATATTATTTTTCGTTCAACAGTTGTAAGGGATATTATTTTTTTTTAATATTCGTATGAAATAATATTTTCTTCCATACTTTGTAGTATGCAAGTAATATTACTTTGTTTCGTATTCCTAATTCTACACTCATTTTGTTAAAGTATTACTTCTATACTCCGTGAAATTAGTAGAATATCCTTGAAATTTGCGCTTCATCTGGTATCGTTTCACAAGGATATTTTTCTAAATATTCTTGTTAAATTTTAAGCATTTCATGCTGGAGTACTATTCATTGTACGATACTATTCATGAAGTACTATTCATGGGGTACTATTCATGAAATACTATTTATAGGATACTATTCATGAAGTACTATTCACAGGGGGTACTATTCACTTGGGTACTATTTACCCGAGGTAATATTCATGACAAAAATTAATTTCTTTCGGTCCAAATTATTTTTGATACAATATTATTTTTGAATTTTACTCCACAAAGCAGTATCATGTTGACAATTTGAACATTGTTGAATTCTGGATGAATTGAATTATAAATCTTTAAAATTTATCATTGCTTTCATTAAAATGAATTCTTATATCATTGTCATCATCCTCATGCTTATATTGTGATGATAGTCATCTTTGGCACGTAGTGCATAGATGGATTATTGATTGGTATGATTATGACCAGGGATTATTCGGTATAATCATGACCTGTAATGTTACAAATGATGTGATAAAAGTCATCATTGGCCCATAGTACATTGATGGACAATTGTTGGCATGATCATGACCATTGGTGATAACATGATTATCCTTGGCCCGTAGTGCATGGATAATTCGTGGATGTGATACTAATGAATATACTTGGCCCATAGTGCATGAATAATTCAATGATGTTGATTATTTATTGAGCTAAGTCTCAGCGATAAAATTGATGACAAACTTTTTAAATCATAGAAGGTAGTAGATATCATGCCCTATTTGACTCTTCTAATGGATTGCTTGTTCCGCTGCAGTTAAACTTGTTGTTTATTGTATTCTATGAGTTTAACACTATTGAAGGCTAACGATAATTTATTCTGCATTATCTTAGTCATAATATTTCTTACTGGGCTAGTTGAGCTCACCCTTTTGCTTTCATTGTTCTCTTTAGTAAATGAGAATGTAGCCGGGACTAGTCGGGAAATGGAGTGACGGTCCGAGACGGTGATTGTAGTAGTTCTCACTATTTTATAAAAAAGTGTGATAATAATTGTAATAAGGACTTTATTTGAGTTTGGATACTGTCTACGAGACAATATCCATGTTGAACTCTCAGCTACGTTTTGCCGTATTGTATAAATAAAGTTTGTATTTAAGTTCTGTACCATGTATTTGGTGACTCAGAATGGGTGATGTATACCTACTTTGGGGGACGTCACAGTTGGTATCAAAGTTTAGGGAAATGATCCTTGGCTGAGATGTGAGACTAGAACTAGGAGGGGAGATACAGGTAATTCCTTCGCTAGTATAACCTACCTAAGTTTATTTGTTATTTAATTGGTCGGTTAAAATATAGGGATAATATGTGGCATGTCAATTAACCTTTGTTTTGTGGCAGTGTTTGAAAATGACATCTGAAAATGTTGAGATAAGCAATGAAGTACATGAGACCGTTGAGTCACCAATGATCAATACCCAGGATAAAGTGCATCATGAAGGCAATAATCCTTAGGTAAACAACAACACCGACCAAATAATGAATGATGAAATGTTCAGAGGCTTTATACAATTCATGCAACATCAGGCTAGAGAGACTCATGTTCAAAATGCAGGTGGAAACACTGAAAACTCTTGGATGGTCACTGCTAAGCAGTTCAAGGAGCTGGGACCATTGGAGTTTTTGGGAAAGCTAGAACCACTTAAGGCAGAAACTTGGATAAAGCAAATCACCAAGATATTTGATGTCTTAGGATTCTTTGAGGAGTAAAAGGTTCCCTTTGCCACCTTCATGTTGAGAGGAGAGGTAGATTACTGGTGGGAATCAGTAAAACGTACTCAGCCTACCACACTCAAAATGTCTTAGGAGAGGTTCCAAGGATTGTTCAACGACAAGTACTTTCCCGAAAGTATTCGTCACGTAAAGGAGGTAGAGTTCATCAAGTTGGAGTAAAATTATATGACCGTATCACAATACGAGGCTAAATTTGCGGAGTTATCCCGGTTTGCATCCCATTTGGTAGATAATGTGGAGAGAATGACGCGAATGTTTATGCGAGGTTTGAAACCCAAAATACGTCAATACCTCATTTCTCATAAACTGTGATTGTATTCAGATATTGTGAATAGGGTTTAGTTATTAGAGGTCGATAATGAGTCAACCCAACCAAGAGAGAGCAACCGACAAAACGATAATACCAGTAGTAGCAGTCATCGAAGCGATGACAAAAAATGTGAAGGAAATCAACATGCCATAAATGGTAACCACTTCGTTGGTAATCATATCCAAAACAATAGAAGTGGAAATTTCAAGAAGAGAATGTTCAAAAATGATGGAAAGACAGTAGCACCAGCACCCGTTTTGAAGGAAAGAGAACAACCATCGATCATATACTTCAAATGTGGAGGGGAGGGACACATCAGTCCAAACTGCATGATGCGGTCTAAAGCATGTTGTAATTATGGAAGAGAAGGTCACCTAGCCTGATTTTGTCGTGCAGCAAAGTCAAGTCCAGCTTGGATGGAGACACCGAAGGTCATCCCAGACATTTCAAAGCCAGTAGTTTAAGCGAAGGCGTTTATCGAGGAACACGAATGAAATTATCACGGGTAAGCTAATCATTAACTCTTGCAAAGTCTATGCCTTATTTGATACCGGTTCTACCCATTCTTTTATTTCCCCTACTTGCGCTCAACGTTTAAATTTTACTTCGGAGGAATTAAACTTTGACTTATCTGTTGAAACTTCATTGGGAGAAACCTTCATTGCATCCACTGTTTATAAATCTTGTTTGACTCAAATCGACACCCACACATTACCTGTCGATCTTATCTCTTTGAAAATACTTGCATTTGATATAATTTTAGGGATTAATTGGTTAACTACTTATAATGCTAAAATTAATTATTTTCGTAAGGTTGCTAGCTTTCATATTCTTAACCAATCTAATATGTGAATTCAAGCAACCAAACCACTAAAGTCAATCACTGTCATATCAAGCCACAAAGCTATTCATTTATTGAAAAACGGATGTCAAGCTTTCTTAGCTCATGTCATATATTTAAACAAAAATACATCAGATTTGAATTATATTTCTATTGTTAATAAATTTCCTGACGTATTCCCCGAAGAACTTCCTAGCCTACCCCTAGAGCGTGAAATCAAAATTTGCATCAACCTTGAACCTGGTATAAAACCCTTAAATATTTCTTTACCCAGAACGAATGTAACATGCGCCAAAGATGTTGGCTCGAGCTGTTGAGAGATTATGACCATACCATTCAATACCATCTTGAAAAAGCGAACGTGGTAGCTAACGCGTTGAATAGAAGATCGTATGCATTTACGAGTGCGATATTGTTAACACAAATACCCATTTCGTACGACTTATAAAAGATGGAGATAGAATTAAAGACTCCAAGAACCTACGTGAAGATAGCGAGTATATGATTAGAACCGACTTTAATCGATAAAGTTAAAGCCGCTCAAGTTACAGACTTAGAGTGCAAGAAGGTGTTATTCTAGAAGTGAGAATCGACGATGTGAGGAAATCTAAAACCTTCGATTTATTGGTTCATTTAAAATCCTCGATTGAGCAGGAAATGTGGCCTATTGACTCGCTTTATCGCCAAGTATGTCGAGTGTTCATAACATTTTTCACATATCGATGTTACGTAAATATGTGGACGACCCGAACCACATTATTGAATTAGAACTAGACGAAATAGTAGAAGATTTAAGGTGATACCTGTTAAAATCTTGGATAATAAGGATCATATTCTACGCTCAAAGATTATACCTCAAGAGTTAGAATCTGACAAGGTATCCTCGCCTCTTCAACATACTAGGTACGTATATAACTTTTCGAGGGAAAAATTTCATAAGGAGGAGAGATTGTAAGACCCCGAATTTTATGAAATAAAAGTATTCAATTTTCTTATAATTATTATTTTATTTAGTAAATGGTTAAATTGATAAAAGGTTAAAGTTAAGGGTGATATGTGAAAATTTTGTAAAGTAAGCAAGTTGTTATAAAATATTTGATTGGTCGGGAAATATTCGTTTTAACATAAAATATTTGTACGACGACACAATCATTGGTGGACCCCATAACAGAATTATTATCGAAGTTAGAAAATGACAGAAATATCTTTTTATAAAAATAAACGGCGAGAGTTTTACCGTTAACTGCTGAAATACCCGGTGGTAAAAGTATAGTAATACGCATGGTTGCATAGTAGCCCACGGTATTGATAATTGATTCTTACGTGAGAAGTTACTAAGTTATACTCAGTTATTGTACAGTAATTGCTGCATAGTATCTCACATTATTGATTCAATTATTATCACAGTTTCATCTGCACAATATTTTATTATTATTAAATCAATAGTTGAGACGACAAAGTTATTCATATTATTATTTGTATTATTGACGATGTCTGGAAAGTTCTGTCGAGGAAAGGAGTTTGGTCACCTAATTACACGCCAAGAGGGAGAAATTCTTATCGGAAAGCCCCCTCTTTCATATGAATGATCTGGTTGTTAATATTGTGAGTTATAATATTAATGATGAATAAGTTCGTGTTGATTGAAGATAAGAATAATAATTGATGAGTGAAAGATATTTGTTCATTTAGTTTTCTTTAATTCTTCCATGACCTAATTACCATCAAAGGAGGTAATTCTGTGATTGGCTAGTTTTGTTATTATTAACCAAATGGGTAATTAATCGGATAAGTGAACAATTAATTGCTATTAGTTCACATACAAATAACTATTTATTCACATGCATGAAACTATTGGTTCACATGCATGTACTATTAGGGGAGGTTGTGTAAGATTGATAATACTTTAAGGACTAAATTAATAATGGAGGTAAAGATGAAGGTACTAAACTATAATAATTCGAGGCCCTAAACATGCAATTATCGAAACTATAATTTCTTATAAATAGAAGTTTATTTCTTCTTTCATTCTCACCAATTTACTAAGACTCAAAAGAGCAACTATAGAGAGAGAAACTATAGAGAGGAAGAAGAAGAGTATTCTTCTACTTCACTATTGTAGTATCCAGTCTTCTACTAAAGTAAGGGGTATTATTTATTTCACATTCGCTTACGATATTATTTTTCGTATTCGTAAGGAATTTTATTTCATTCAATAATCAAAATGAAAATTATTTTCATTCAATATTCGTAAGGAATATTATCTTCGTTCAATATTCGTAAGGAATATTATTTTCGTTCAACAATTGTAAGAGATATTATTTTTGTTCAATATTCATATGAAATAATATTTTCGTCCATACTCTATAGTATGTAAGTAATATAATTTCATTTCGTATTCCTAATTTTACACTCATTTTGTTAAAGTATTGCTTCTATACTCTGTAAAATTAGTAGAATATTCTTGAAATGTGTGCGTCATCTAGTATCGTTTCACAAGGATATTTTTCTGAACATTCTTATTAAATTTTAAGTTTTTCATGTCGGAGTACTATTCATGGGTACTATTCATTTATACGACACTATTCATACATATGACATTATTCATATGTATAGCACTATTCACAGAGTACTATTCATAAAGTACTATTCACGGGATACTATTCACTCGGGTACTATTCACCTGGGGTACTATTCATGATAAAAATTGATTTCTTTCGATCCAAATTATTTTTGATACAATATTATTCTTGAATTTTACTCCACAAAGCAGTATCACGTTGGCAAATTGTACGTTATTGAAATCTGAATATTTTAAATTATAAATCATTAAAATTTTTCCTTGCTTTAATTTAATTAAATTCTTATATCATTGTCATCATCCTCATGCTTAAATTGGGATGAAAGTCATCTTTGGCCCGTAATGCATAAATGGACTGTTGATTGGTATAATTATGACCAGAGATTATTCGGTATAATCATGACATGTAATGTTACAAATGATGTTATAAAAGTCCTCATTGGCCTGTAGTGCATTGATGGACAGTTGTTGGCATGATCATGACCATTGGTGATAACACGATTATCATTGGCCCGTAGTGCATGGATAATTCAGTGATGTGGATTATTTATTGAGCTGAGTCTCAGCGATAAAATTGATGACAAACTTTTTAAATCATAGAAGGTAGTAGATATCATGCTCTACTTGACTCTTTTAATGGATTGATTGTTCCGCTGCAGTTAAACTTGTTATTTATTGTATTCTATGAGTTTAACACTGTTGAAGGCTAACGATAATTTTTTCTATATTATCTTAGTTATAATATTTCTTACTGGGCTAGTTGAGCTCGCCCTTTTACTTTTATTGTTCTCTTCAGGAAATGAGAACGTAGCCGGGAATAGTCGGAGAATAGAGTGACGGTCCGAGATGGTGGCTGTAGTAGTCCTCACTATTTTCTAAAATAGTGTGATAATAATTGTAATGAGGACTTTATTTGAGTTTGAATACTATTTACGAGACAATATCCGTGTTGAACTCTCAACTATGTTTTGTCGTATTGTATAAACGAAATTTATATTTAAGTTTTGTACTATGTATTTGGCAACTCAGAATGGGTGATGTATACCTATTTTGGGGGCATCACACTTAACATGTCAATGATGTTCTTATGTGTTTAATTGATATGTCGAACGCATAGTTAGCTCGTCGTTTGTAAAGTCTAGTAATGTGTAAAAACTAATGTTGTGATTTGATTAATATAATCATAATCAGAGTGTAGTAAGAAGAGAAGGTACTTATGATGCCGATTATGTTATAATTAACTGGTACTATGAATGTAAATGATATGTATGATTAAATTGAGGAACATGAATAGTAATCGTGTAATGTACGCACGAGGCAAGTTTTATAATCCTAAACTTTATTTGAGCAAGTTTCTGATCCCTACCCTTATCTTGAGCAAGTTCCTTAACCTTTTTCGATTACTATTAAGTAAGTTTCCAAACTTTAATCTTACATTGATCAAGTTCTTATTCTATATTGTATTATGATAGAGCAAGTTTTCTATTTCTAAAGTTTCATTGAGTAAGTTCTTAAACTTTATTATTGTTGAGCAAGCTTCATATTCTGATTTTGAATTGGTTAAGGTTTAGTCATCCAGGTTCAAGATTCCAAATGAAATGTTTTAACTCCTTTGAAGTATTACTCTTGTTATACAATGTTCATTCAATTGTAAAGAGTTGAGATTCGATCTTTGATTTAAATATTGATTTCAATTATGCACTAAAACCTTGAATAGATAGTTAATCACTATTGATTCAACTAATCCTTAGTTGATGAGTATTGAACTTTAAATTGCCCTTGAGATCAATCCAAACCAAACTTCCTTTGGTACAGACTCTTATGTCAAAGCTGAGATGAACGACCTTACTACAAGGGATTATATTACGCTATAACTTTAAGATGTTGGGCACATACATGGTACTAAGGGATGATCCCCTAGGTACGAGAAGTAAGGTCCATATAGTCTTACGACTGTTAAAGGTTTGAAGTAGAAATACTCAAAAACCAGGGACATAGTTCATGGTATAGTGACCCTTAAATATACTTTTGATTCTTGTTCTAATCTTGATTCAAAAGCCGGGCTTTCTGTTGGTTCAATATCCATTGTTTATTCGCATTTATTATTATTATTCTATCGTTAAACTTGTGGGCAATTGTTACTCACTATTGCATAATAACATTACATCTAAGACTGAAAAAGTTGATGAGTCATCCACAAGTAAGGGCAAAGGTAAAGCAAGAAAATGATGAATTGTGAGGGCCCCGAATCCAGGTCCCAAATCACCTCGGATCTGGTTATATCATTCTATACAACTATTACTATTTGTGGAAGATGTAAACATAAATTGTTTATACAATACATTACACACTATTCACCAAGGTCGAGTAACCTTAACTTAATACACATTCATAACTTAACTAACACATTAAAATACAACACTATACAATTTAGCTGCACACATATCCTAACGCTGGAACTGTCTTTAACCTTTTCTTGTATCCGACGCATTCGCCTTAATCTGCAATGTTTTATCATGATATAGCAAGGGTGAGCATAAGGATTGCCCAGTAAGTTTAAATTCAACAATATAACGATATATCATGATTGAAGAGTTTAAATAATAAGCTGGCTATAATTCAACAATATAATTGTGAACTAGCAGGAACAAGTTTATGACTGAACAAGTATTATACATGAACAAATATATCTAAAACCAACTGGTAATGAAGGTGATCAGCCTTTCATACCTGACTTATACATGTAATATGTACATAGTACAAATTATACATGGCAATCAGCAATGATTAACCATAAGCATATCTGAATAAAACACTCTTAGTACAGTTAAGTAAAACAAACTTGCCTGAACCGTTGATTACCGCTACGCAATTTATATCGCTTTATCCGAAGACCTAATATTAGTAATATAGATCTCCAATATTAGAATAATATCATCACAATATAATACTATTATATATATAAACATAGAATAACCTAAACACATAACACATAACCCTATCAGTCTATAACACACATAAGACTCGGTATCAAGTCAAACTATTACAGTCTATCTTGATTTCGATAAAATTCTAACGTCCCGACGGTCTAGTCGGACTTTTATCGAGTCTAAGTTCAATTAAACTCTGCCTAAACACTTAACAATTATCTCAAATAATTTTATTTTCAGTTAAAATATTTTTCGTAAGCTCGTAATAATTTTTAAATAATTATTACTATTTACCGTAAATTTTTAATCATTAAACTCATATTTAAATGAATTAAATACCACATAATTCTTTTATCATTAATATTTATTTATTATCAAATATTAATGAAATACATGTCATAATATTATAATATATCAAAGTATTTTTAATACCTTAAAATCATTTAAATATGATTTTTAAATACTTAAATGCATTACCCGATAATTGCGATTAATATTAAAATATTAATATTTTCATGACAAAATATCAAAAGTTATATTTTATAACTTAAAATATTTTTCTAACACTTAAATCATTTTTATATGATTTATAAAGCATTAAATCCATTTTTCCTTAATTTATTTAATATATTCATTAAATATACTAATTACCATTAATAATAATTTATTAATGAATTTCATCAAAGAATATTAAAAGTCACTGAAAATAACTTAAAATATTTTCTTATATCATAATATTATTTTTCATGATTTTTCATGTATTAAAATTATTTTTAAATCATTTATTTATTATTTATAATAAAATAAATTAAATATCATTTATATTCCAAAAATATTAAATATTTATGAAATATACTCAAAATAATTAAAAACTATTTTTCAGAATTTAAAATAATTTTTCAGAATTTATTTTGTATTTTTAATAATTAAAAACTTTTTTTATCTATTTATTAAATAATTTTTGGAAAGTAATAATAATAAACTGTCGCTAAATGGCCCTATAGCGACAGAATCGTCGCTATAGGTGTTCTTGACCTGTTCTTCATCAAGCCCAGAAATGCATGTCAGTGCTCGATGTTACCACTTTGACCATGCTTGAGCTTCTGTATATTTTGTTTATAGGCTAGCTTGGACTTCACTACAAGAAAAATGTTTATCAGCGACCGCTCATCAGCGACCGTATATAGTCGCAGATAGATATCGGCGACCGCATACGGTCGCTAATCGGCGTCGCACAAAATCTGGTCGCTAAGGCGCGCATCAGCGACCACTATTAGCGACCGCTAGATCTGCGACCGATAAGAGCGACCGAAATGATAAATTCGGTCGCTGAGCTGAGTCAGCATGGACTATGAACATAGCTGACGTGGTCCACGTGTCAGCGACCGGTATCAGCGACCGGTACGTGTAGCTGAAATGTAATACTACAACTAGAAATCATCAACTTGGTCATACAACAAACATACAAGGAGATCGGATCTCCCAAAGTCTCTGTCAGACGTCACCTGGGTTTTCCAGAAACCCAGGCAGTTCGAGTGGCCATCTAGTTGCTCGGTTTAATCTAGGTTCCGGTCATGATTTTTGTGATATAATGGTACAAGTATATAGTCCACATGTCATAGAACATAACTATATCAACATATCAGTGAAACAACTTCGCCATATCCAGATTTAATCTGGTCAAACGGGGTCAGAAACGGTGTTCATACACTTTCTGGAAATTCCAGAAAGTGTCTTCGTGGTCAGATGGGCTACTTTGACCATCCATTCTGGTCGATTTGTTTGTTGTTTAAGAGATCTAAGGCCATGGGTCTAGACTACATCTTACAGGTTACAATCTGGTTACCAACATATTAACAAACAACATCATTATTGACAGATATTGGCGTTATAAAACGTTGTCAAATGCTGATATTTGATTTTTGGGTTACCCAGAAATCAGTCGGTCATGCCCGGTCAACGGGTTTTGACCGAGAATAACATGCAATCTAGCTATGTAGTGGCTGTGATTCGACTTCGAGATAAAAGACCACATGACAGGCTATCCATTAAATGTTTAAAACAACAGAAATCATGAAGGCGCCTGACATTGCTTGTCAGACCACAAATATTGATCTTGAGTAGATTTTGAAAACTTCAATTTTTAAGGCCTATGATGCTATGGATCTATGATAGATGATCATAGATCATCATGAAACATCCTCTAGCACTTATAAAAACACATAAACACAAACATGAACTTAGCATACAAGATCAAAATTAGGTTTTTAGGGTTTATACCTTCTTGCTTGATCTTTGATTTTTTGATCCTTGATATGTTTCTTGGAATGCTAAGAGCTGATAATGGTTTAACTTTTCAGTCCCTCTCACTCTAGATTTCCAGAATTGATGAGAGAGAATGGCTTGGTTAGTATGAGAAGTAAAGTAAATATTTCTTACTTTTTAATCTCTTAGATCTTTTTAATCCATGGTCAAGATTGATGCTAGGTGGCACTTGGTGGCTGATCTTGAAAGATATACACACATGGGAAATATTGAGTTGGTCACCAACCAAGATTATAGCAAGATTTATACTCCAACTAATTAAAGAATGCAATAAGGGCACAATGGTCATTTTTCATTTAATTTTAATTCTAGAATGGTCATTTTGGACAATTGACCAAACCCTTAGGGTTTAGGGTTTAGGAAAATTTAAGGTTTAGGGTTTAACCCTTAATTTTGCAATTTAATTTCCAACATTTCCAAATTTCGGTTTTTCAAAAATAGAAAAAATATATTTCTAAATTATAATTAGAATTTTCTAATTATATTAAAATTTCTTAATCACTAATTAAATCTTGCTAATTAGGATTAATATTTCCTAATTACAATCGTTAATTAAGCAATTAGGGTCAAAATGGTCATTAGGGTTTATAACCCACGGATTAGGGTTTCTAATAGAAAATTAATTTTCCTAAAATAGAACTTAGATTTTCGTAATTAGATTAGGGTTTTCTAATTACTTAACTTGAAAATTAGAATTAATATATCCTAATTAACATTAAACTATTTAATTAACACTAGTTAATTATAAAATTAGGGTTTCTAACCCATAAATTAGGGTTTTAAATTAGGAATTAGGGTTTTTAACCAATTTGTTAAGATTAACCCTAATTAATCTTTTAATTATTTACGCTTACGCCATTAAGCTCCCGATTTGGGGTTTTATACACCGAATTAGGGTTTTAAATTCTCGGAACGGAAATTAGGGTTTCCAGAACCGATTTTAGGGTTTCTTATTAAACACTAAGGTTTTCTAACCGAACGTTGACGTTCTTAATATATACTTAGGGTTTGTTACAGATATCAATTATCTGGTCAACCCTTGATCCTTAACCACATACTGTACAGATATACACAGAACATATTTACGTATTTCTTAATCTTGAATAATTTACCTAAATTATTCACTGAATTTTGAAATCCTCAAAATTCCATCTTAAAAATATCAAACGCATACACTATTTTTATGTCTAGGTTCTAATTTTGAACCTTAATTCAATTAATAATTTTTTTTAAAAAATATTCAAAATTCTCGGGTTGTCACATGAATACTTATTTAGTATTTGAGAATGATTATGTTAAGACTTATGATGTTATGTTGAAGACTTATTTGGTTATGATGTTTCCACATTAGATATATTAAGGTTAGATTACCTGAGATTGATTTATTTAAGCTGTTCTAACCCTATATTTGGAGGATTTCTATTTTATTTATGAATTTATTTATTTATTTGAAGTTAGATGCTATTTATTTTGATAAGTGAACACTAATTCTGTGGGAAATTTGAGTACTTGGATTTGGGGTGTCACATACATTAAAGTTGAAACTTACAAAAGATATCATGCTATGTTTACAAAAGTTAGGATTCATATCATTACATAAATATACTTATAAATGTACATATATATCGTCTATACTAACACTATAGATTCATTTACTATCACTATTACATTCTTCCGTAGTAACGACAAACAAGTAGTCTCGAATACTAACATAACCTTTTGTCTTAACCCTTTCGGATAATGCCATAACCTATTTGAACTTGCTCCCTCCAAAGTGTACGAGCCTAGTCCATTCTTCTAATTTTTTTCTTCACCTACTCCACGTGTCCCTTACTCAGACAACTTTTACACTAATGATTAGATGCTTCACACTTAAAGTACTCTACTCCTTCCTTTGGTTTGGGACAATAAGGAGAAATATGCCCCTTCTGCCCACAATTATAGCATACAGATTTTCCCTTTAAACAGATTCCCAAATGAGTCTTTCCACACTTTATACATACTTCACTCCTCTTCTTAGAGTGTTTTTGCTTACTTACACCTTTATCGATCCAATTTCCTTTCCTCTTCTTACTCGAAGTTTCATATATTACACTGTGCTTAACTTCCATCCCCTTGATTTGCATCTTAAATTCATCACGCTCTTTCGTTATCTCCATTAATACTCCCTCTAATTGAGTAATTAAAACTCTTTCCTTCTTTCCACTTTCTTCCATGATGAACATCTTTTCGTTCAAAGCATGTACTTCCTTTGATGTTTGACCATCTATAGTCATTTAAACTCCTTTAACTTCTTCTTCTATCTCTACTTCTGATTCTATCTGAACCTCTTTTAATTTCCTTCCATCTTCACTCAATTTCATCTTAGTGAAATCTATAATTTCATGATCTAGGTCCATCATAGGTTCTCCTACTAATACCTCTTCAGAAGATGCAACCTTAACCACTGCACCATCAATGACTTCCATTGGATCTATCAATTCTTCTTCAAACTTTTCTTCATAGTTCTCTTCTCCTCATTCTAAGTTAACACCTCAGCCAACAACTCTGATATAACCTCTAACATTTCTACATCAGCATGGATGTCTCTAGTCTCATTGTCCTTCGACATCCTACAATCAATTTACGTCTTAATTATCATATAACAAAGATTTATTATCACAAATAACAATTTATTTTACGTTATTTTTAATTCCTTAACTGTCCTTTCCTGATGAACTCCTATAATTCATCACTTACCAACTCGTCCTAAGTTTACTACCTTTTAGCTTCTCTATTATCTCCAAGATTATAGCCTCAAGCATCATTACTAAAGGTTTCTAACCTATCAGCTTTGATAATCAACATGTGATGCCCCCAAATCCAGGTATCTTCCAACCCTGAAGATGGTGCTACACGATGCTACAACATTCAACAAATCTTCAACAATATAAACTTAATGATACAATTCTAAGCTTATATTATTGCATCAAATTCTTCAAATCCTTGATTCTTGACCATTACATGTTCATAGTATCATAATATTACACATTACATAGAAATATTATTATTTCCTTAACCTTCACTTTAAGCTTTGCCACATCTAACCTTATCTGAAACTATATAGTTTAAGCAAGGTATGAGCATTAAATTGCCCAGTAAGTCTAACAATTCCATAAAAATATAATCAAGAATAATATGATTTCACTTCAATAACTGAACAATTAGTTATGAAGTACTATGAATAATAATTCAATAATTGGCTTTCTTATCACAAATTTAAATGACAGAACATCACATAAATTTTGAGTTTCGGTCGACAGACCATGAACTTTACTTTTCATTCTTAAGAAGGACAACATAGCACTAAGGCCAAAGGTCCGATATTGCTTACGAGTACGTCCAGTTGATCAGCCTCTAGTACCTTATGTTGTACAACACTACTTCGTTAAAAGTATTTACATTCAATTTGTGACACCTGTCGTTTCATTTTTATCCTTGAATACTTACCAAGGTAATTGATTCAGGATACCAATCATAATAATTTGAAGGAATAATAAACAAACCAACAAAACATTTTAGCATTTGTCTCGCCAAATTAAATGGCATCGACACCTTCTTAAACATTTCATGATACACATGACATGAACACTTGTGGAATTTTTTTTTTTTTTGCAAAAGGCTAGATTATGTATATTCATGCAAGAATAACATATACTTCAATATAACAAATCACACGGTTTTAGATGCACACAATCAAATGAAATATATAACTTGCCCAACATATAGTATAGACAAGTTTTAATAAAATTCATATAACCCCAAGGTTATACTTCATACAGAAAACTTGCATAACATAAAGTTAATACAAGAGTTAGGAACTAGTCATAAGTAGAACTTTTACAAGATTAGAAAACTTGCCTTATGCGTTCTTTATACTCCTAACGATATTCGCCTTTTAAATGTTCTAAACATTCACATTAATCATAACACTCCAATTAGGCATATAACAATACATAATTTAGTTTATACTAGTCTTACTTCTTTTACCTTCATCTTCGTATCATTAAATTCGAACAACTTCTCAAGTTTATTATTACTTGTTATTGTGATTTGGTGTTTGATTACCATATGCACATCATAACCCTTGCGACTGACCAAGCAATATACTTTTGTAGAAGCCTAGTTCAATCTTTTGAGTATTTATAACACTCGTTGATTTAGTTTAAGCATTTCACGTAACTTTTCTCTTAACGTCTTTTATCCGAGTTATATAATTCAGAATATCTGTCATTTTTATTACTATTTATTACAACTTTATAACATTTAAGGTCATAAGTTACCATTCTTCGTCCAGTGTTCAAGTCATTAAAATCAATATATTCTTAAACATTTACTTAACACGAATACAATCTCCCTTATAGCGGTTACATACTTTGCTCTTATATTTTATAATTTTCAAATAAACTTGTGATTATCAAACTTTAGGGTTTTAATTAAAGGTCATAATTCACCTTCAATCAACTTATTTCTTTTTATGAATGTAACGTCCCAAAATACGGTCTATTCTTACACCCGAATTTCGTACATTACGAAAACATCTCTTACCAAACATACGTAATTATATAGCTAAATATAACAACATACGTTCTCAAATCCCAGGTTCTAATACCTTATAACCTCATTCATTACAAATAATGATAATTGCATTATTCTTTACATCTTATAAGAGTGACTTTCATCCGCCACCAAAGATACATAACAGTTCATTAAACTAATCTATAGTTCAATTAAACTATTCTACATTAAAAGTCTTGGCTTGATCTTCACGCTCATTCACATACTGTGCGAGGGCCCCAGATCTCGGTCCCAAATCACCGCGGATCTGGTACAATCATTCTATAACTATTGTAGAAGATATAAACATAAATTGTTTATATAATACAATTACACATAAACCCCAAGGTCGAGTAACCTTAACTTACACACAACTCATAACCTATCTGACATATAATGTTATTATCATACTATACTATTATAATTTAGCTGCACATAATATCCCAGGCTGGACTTGGCTTTATCCTTCCATGTATCTGACATATTTGCCTTATCTGCAATGTTAATCATGATGGAAAGATTTTGAACAAAAGATGGCTACAGTTCTATAATATAATTGTGAAGTAGCATGAACAAACTATCATAGCTGAATGAATATTAAACGTGAACATATCAATTATATCTAGACCAAATGGTAATGAAGTTGATCAACCTTTCATACCTGATGAACACATGCAATATGCACTTAGTACGATTCAACAATTCATAGACATGACAATCGGTAATGATTAACCACAAGTATATTTGAATGAAACAACTTGAGGCCGAGTTAAGAAAAAAACTTGCATGTTCCGATGTTTACCGTTATGCATTCTATTTAACTTTTTCTGAAAAACAAAATAAATAATATCGATCTCCAAATATTAAAATAATATCATTGCAGTATAATACTATTATATATAATCATAGAATAACCTAAACACATGACCCTATCAGTCCACAAACTAACTTAGACTCGATATCAAGTTAAACTATTTTAGTATGAGTTGAAACCAACACAATTTCGTCATCCCGACGACTTAGTCGAAGAATTCATGAGCCTAATATCGCTAAGACTCAGTTTAAACTGGCTCACAAATATCTTATATAATTTATTATCAGTCAAAATATTTTTCATAAGCTCGTAATAATTTTTAGATAATTATTACCATTTATCATGAATTTTCAATCATTAATATCGTATTTATAAGATTTAAATACCACATAATTCTTTTATCATTAATATTTATTTAATACTAAATATTAATAAAAATCATAACATAATATTATAATATTTTTATAATATATCAAATTATTTTTAATACCTTAAAATCATATTTATATGATTTTTAAACCTTTAATTCCATTAACCGATAATTGCCATTATTATTAAATATTAATGTTTTTCATGACAAAATATCAAAAGATATATTTTATAACTTACAATATTTTTATAATACTTAAATTATTTTTATATAATTTTTAAATCATTAATTCTATTTTTTCATAATTTATTTAATATATTTATTAAATAAATTAATCACCATTAATATTAATTTATTAATAAAATTCATCACAAAATATTAAAAGTCATCAAAAATAACTTCAAATATTTTCTTATACCATAATATAATTTTTCATTATTTTTTGAAGTATTAAAATCATTTTTAAATAATTTATTTATTATTATAATTAAATAAATTAAATACCCTTAATATTCCAAAAATATTAAATATTAATGAAATATATTCAAAATTATTAAAAACACATTTTTAGAATCTAAAATAATTTTTAAGAATTTATTATTTATTTTTAATAATTAAAAACTAATTTTCTCTAATTATTTAATAAAAATATTAATTTTTTAAAATTAATTGTCGCTAAAGGGCCCTATAGTGACGAAACTGTCGCTATGGGCGTTCTTGAGTGCTCTTGGCCAAACCCAGAATGTTCATGACAGTTTGTAGGGTGCTATGTTTGACCAAGGCTAGATCATTGGTCTTTATGATTTCTGGCTTGCTAAGGTGTTAATGTTGTAGTATTAATGTCAAAAATGACTTAAAATATTTTCTTATACCATAATATAATTTTTCATTATTTTTGTAAGCATTAAAAATATTTTTAAATAATTTATTTAATATTATAATTAAATAAATTAAGTACCCTTAATATTCTAAAAAATATTAAATATTATTGAAATATATTCAAAATTATTAAAAACTCATTTTGAAAATTTAAAATAATTTTTAGAAATTTATTATGTATTTTTAATAATTAAAAACTAATTTTCTCTAATTATTTAATAAAAATATTAATTTTCTAAAATTAATTGTCGCTAAAGAGCCCTATAGCAACAAAATTGTCGCTATAAGTGTTCTTGAGTGTTCTTCGCCAAACCCATAATGTTCATGGCAGTTTGCAGGGTGCTATGTTTGACCAAGGCTTGATATTTGGTCTTTATGATTTCTGCCTTGCTAAGGTGTTAATGTTGTAGTATTAATGTCACACTACAAGCCCAAACAATTCTTATGGTCAACACATAACAAATCTGTGAGATCTAAGCTACATAATTTGTTGTCAGACGTGTTCTTGAGTTTCTGGGCAGCCTAGAAACTCAAGCATTGTCAAGGGTCCCTTTTTGGACCTTCAAATCTTAACTTTCCTGGCTTGATTATTGTAATATAGTGGTTCTATCATGTAGTATAGATGACAGGGTACCTTTATACAACCTTAAATCAGTCTAACATCAACAAATGTAACAAATCAAGACCGGTCAAACTCTGACAGAAAACATGTTCTTGAAGACTCTGGGTTTTCCAGAATCTTCATCCGGGCAGTCGGTTAACCCTTGTTTGACCACAAATATCTTCGATTCTACTGTTAATCTAGGTGATCTAATAGCATGTATTTGTAGTTCATACATCAGTCTACAACATCAAACCAACAACATGACCTAAAACATAAAACACAATCAAGATCAAGGCCTGCAAAATCAATGTCATACAACATCTGGGTTCTGGGTTGCCCAGAAACCCCACTTTAGTGATCGGTCAACGCGGTTTGACAGATCATATCTTACGATATAGACATGATTTGACACTGTTTCCAGTTTCAGATCACAGTATACATTACATAGAACATATTCATAACATAAAACATATATAACACCTAACACACACGGATCTAGAAGCCCTGACATTAGGCTGTTAGACAATTATTTTTAATTTTTTTAGATTTCTAAAAACTTCAATTTCGAGCACATATAAATATGTTATGGATCTGGGATCTAACAACCCAGATCACTAAATGACACCCTCTAACATAAATTTAAACAACAAACAACATCAAACAACATGGATCACATGATTTTCAAACCTTAGGGTTTATACCTTTTCTAAGCTTTGATCTTAAAATCTGACTTTTGATTCCTGATCTGGGCAAGCTATGAAGTGTTCTTAGCTTTGATTCTCTCTCTCTAGATTTCAAAATTTGAAGAGAGAGAAGGGCTAGGTTGGTTTGCTTAGGAAAGTAAGTAACTTTACTTACTTGTGATCTTTTATTTAAATTCAATGAACTTGGGTTGCTAGGTGGCACAAATTAGCTGATTTGTTAGATATAGAGCAAATGAGATATTTTAAGTTGGTGAACCACCAAGATCTTGGCAAGATTTGCACACTTCCTAATTAAAGACTACAAAAAGTGTATTATAGACATTTTGCATTTAATTTTAATGGCATACTAGTCATTTACCCTAAAACTTAGGGTTTAGGGTTTAACCCTTAGATTTTTGTAATTTAATTTCTAAAATTTTCAAATTTCGGTTTTCAAAACAGAAAATTAATATTTCTAAATTATAATTAGGATTATATAATTATATTAAGATTTCTTAATCATAAGTTCAAGCTTGCTAATTAGGATTTATTTATCCTAATTAAATTTGCTAATTTAGCAATTAGGTCCATTAGGGTTTCAAACGGAACAAATAGGGTTTGAAACTTTAAAATTAGGGTTTTCTAATTAATCATTAGAGTTTTCTTAATTAAGTCTATAATCATAAATACGTAGCTTTAAATTCCCAATTTAGGGTTTTCAAATTTCGAATTAGGGTTATGAATTCTCGAAACTGAAATTAGGGTTTTTAGAACTGATTTCTAGGGTTTCTTATTAGTCATTAGGGTTTTTAACTGAACGTTGACGTTTGAATATAATAATAGGGTTTGACACTGATATAATTTATATGGTCAACCCTTGACCTTTGTCCACATAATGTACACATAAACAATCATATACACAGAACATGTACACATATACACTTAATCCTGAATAATTCATCACAAAAATTTTAAATTCACAAAATTCCTTCTCGAAAATATCAAATCCATACAATTATTTTTTGTCTAGGTTTATTATTTAACTTTTAATCCATCATTTAAAATTTAAATAATTATCTAAATTCTCGAAATGTCACATTTACCCCTTCTTCCAAAAATTTCGTCCCTAAAATTTACCTTACACCTTATACCTTTCATACACAGCCTCACATGTTACCCAAAATATCACTCACAAGAGTTAAATTATTCAAATATTGTTGAGGAGTCATATAGACTACAAACTTTCATTTTCGAAAAGGTTATATGGAAATTCATCCGCAAATCGCTCTGGTCTTACGAACATAGTGGGTAATCAGCCCGGTATGCCCTCTACTTATTAAGTACTGCTGATCTGCTCTGTTTTTCGTCACTGCCATAGGCAAAAAATTTTACCTCAATCTTATCGGATTCCGCACTAAAACAATTTGGTTCGGGAAAATTTTCCAAGAACGCTAAGAATTTTCATGAAAGTTGGTCTAGCCGAATCAAATAGCTTAGACCAATATCAATAATCACTTTCAATCAAAATACAAATGTGTATAGCCAAACGCCATTGGCAAATTTAAATTTTAAAATTAGTTTGAAAATGACGTCATGTTGGCGTACTGTATTAAAAGCTCGTTTGAGGATGCCGTCATCGAGTGACTTTGTTATAACACATCATACATTAGTGGAACAACGATTTTAGATCAAATTCAACACTAAGTATTCCTGTATTTATAACTCCATCAACATTTTATCATCTCTGCACCAGGTTACATGGTACATAACTGATACATAAAAAATATATTTTATTATTTCAAATCATTGTCGTCTAGCTAAAATAAGTAGCATAGACTATACTTTAAACCGTTCAAAAATCATTGCAAATTAGTTTTATTATCTCAACAGGTAACAATGTGTCGTTGGCCCGAAGTCCACTTATACACAATGGTCACCCGGAGTTGAGAATAAAAATTTAATTTTAAAAGCACATAGTGCATTTTTAGCTTGATGTCCAAAAAGTTCGAAGTCTAGCATAGCTAGGAGATTTGGTAAACCCATGTCTCCACTAATGATCAATTGCTTAGTAATCTATCTATTTCTATTATCCTCACTATTCCATTCACACAAAACTATAACCAGTCATCAAACTCGTACTTAATCCTACACTCTCTACCTATACCCTATCTATCTGTTATATACATGAGAAAATAATCACCTTCTCAACAGGTATATTGCAAATAGCGTGACACAAACCTAATCTTAACTCCCTTCTCAATACGAATTTCATTCAACTCGTATTCATAATCCTTTCCTGAATCTATACAAATTTATAGTACAACTAACACACAACATTCTTACCATTAAACTTTTCAATCATTTGATTGATTTATAACAGATCACGGGGTGATCTCATCGTATATATTATGATTCATTTCTATATTCTATGATCATTTTTTTTTCGATCTTCTATCCCTGTAGCTTTAGTCTTTTAGACTCTATCTATTCATCACTACTATTCACCTTAATTATTAGAGTTAGGTAACTCTGTATCTTTTATAACTTATCGAGATTCGTCTTTGAATCTTACTGACAAATTAACTCTATTTGAGTTAGTCATTACCCTAATTGTTGTGGTTATTAGTCTCAGGTAACCCTACCTAAGGTTTATAACAAATAACTTTGATACCAACTGTGAGGGCCCCAGATCCCGGTCCTGAATCACCGCATATCTAGTATAATCATTCTATAACTATTGCGAAAGATATAAACACAAATTGTTTATACAATACAATTACACACTAACCCCAAGGTCGAGTAACCTTAACTTACACACAATTCATAACTTATCTCACATATAATGTCATTATCATACTATATTACTATAATTTAGCTATACATATTATCCCAAGCTGGACTTGGCTTTATCCTTTCTAGTATCCGACATATTCGCCTTATCTGTAATGTTAATCATGATATAGAAAGGGTGAGCAACAAGTTTTCCTAGCAAGTATATGTTTAATAATTTACGGATATATCATGATGGAAAGATTTTGAACAAAAGATGGCTACAATTCTACAATATAATTATGAACTAGCATGAACAAACTATCATAGCTGAACGAACATTAAACGTGAACATATCAATTATATCTGGACCGAATGATAATGAAGGTGATCAGCCTTTCATACCTATGAATGCATGCAATATACACTGAGTACGATTCAACAATTCATAGACATGCCAATCAGCAATGACTAACCACAAGTATATTTGAATGAAACAACTCGAGGTCGAGTTAGGAAAAAAACTTGCCTGCTCCAATGTTTACCGTTATGCATTCTATTTAACTTTATCTGAAAACCTAAAATAAATAATATCGATCTCCAAATATTAGAATAATATCATCACAATATAATACTATTATATATATTAATAGAATAACCTAAACACATAACACATAACCTTATCAATCCACAAACTAACTAAGACTCGATATCAAGTCAAACTATTTCAGTCTGAGTTGAAACCAACACAATTTCGTCATCCCAACGACTTAGTCGGACAATTTATAAGCCTGATATCGCTAAGACTCAGTTTAAATTAGCTCACAAATATCTTATATAATTTATTATCAATCAAAATATTTTTCATAAGCTCGTAATAATTTTCAGATAATTATTACCATTTATCACGAATTTTTAATCATTAATATCATATTTATAAGATTTAAATACCACACAATTCTTTTATCATTAGTATTTATTTAATATTAAATATTAATGAAAATCATAACATAATATTATAATATTTTTATAATATATCAAAGTATTTTTAATACCTTAAAATCATATTTATATGATTTATAAACCTTTAAATCCATTAACCGATGATTGCCATTAGTATTAAATATTAATGTTTTTCTTGACAATATATCAAAAGTTATATTTTATAACTTAAAATATTTTTATAACACTTAAATTATTTTTATATAATTTTTAAATCATTAATTCTATTTTTTCATAATTTATTTAATATAATTATTAAATAAATTAATCACCATTAATATTAATTTATTAATAAAATTCATCACAAAATATTAAAAGTCATCAAAAATAACTTAAAATATTTTCTTATACCATAATATAATTTTTTATGATTTTTTTAAGTATTGAAATCGTTTTTATATAATTTATTTAATAATATAATTAAATAAATTAAATACCTTTAATATTCTAAAAATATTAAATATTAATGAAAAATATTCAAAATTATTAAAACTTATTTTTAGAATTTAAATAATTTTTAGGAATTTATTATGTATTTTTAATAATTAAAAACTAATTTTCTCTAATTATTTAATAAAAATATTAATTTTCCGAAATTAATTGTCGTTAATGGGCCCTATAGCGACGAAACTGTCGTTATAGGTGTTCTTGGCCAAACCCAGAATGTTCATGACAGTTTGCAGGGTGCTATGTTTGACCAAGGCTAGATCTTTGGTCTTTGTGATTTCTAGCTTGCTAAGGTGTTAATGTTGTAGTATTAATGTCACACTACAAGCCCAAATAATTCTTATGGCCAACACATAACAAATCTATGAGATCTAAGCTACAGAATTTGTTGTCAGACGTGTTCTTGAGTTTCTGGGTTGCCCAGAAACTCAAGCAGTGTCAAGGGTCCCTTTTTGGACCTTCAAATCTTAACTTTCTTGGCTTGCTTAGTGTAATATAATGGTTCTATCATGTAGTATAGATGCCAGGGTGCCTTTATACAACCTTAAATCAGTTTAACATCAACACATTTAAGAAATCAAGACCGGTCAAACTCTGACAGAAAACATGTTCTTGAAGATTCAGGGTTTTCCAAAATCTTCATCTGGGCAGTCGGTTCACCATTATTTGATAGCAAATATCTTCGATTCTACTGTTAATCTAGGTGATCTAATAGCATGCAGTTGTAGTTCATACACCATTGTACAACATCAAACCAACAACACGTCCTAAAACATAAAACACAATCAAGATCAAGGCCTGCAAAATCATTGTCAGACAACATCTAGGTTCTAGGTTGCCTAGAAACCCACTTTTGTGATCAGTCAACGCGGTTTGACTGATCATATCTTACGATCCAGACATGATTTGACACTGTTTCCAGTTTCAGATCACATTATACATGGCATAGAACAGATCCATAACATAAAACACGCGTAACACCTAACAAACATGGATCTAGAAGCCCTGACATTAGGCTGTCAGACAATTATTTTCAATTTTTCCAGATTTTAAAAAACTTCAATTTTGAGCACTTTGATGTTATGGATCTAGGATCTAACAACTCAGATCACTAAATGACACCCTCTAACATAACTTTAAACAACAAACAACATCAAACAACATGGATCACATGATTTTCAAAATTTAGGATTTATACATTTCCTAAGCTTTGATCTTAAAATATGGTTTTTGATTCTTGATCTGGGCAAGCTATGAAGTGTTCTTAGCTTTGATTCTCTCTCTCTCTCTCTCTAGATTTCAAAATTTGAAGAGAGAGAAGGGCTAGGTTGGTTTGCTTAGGAAAGTAAGTAACTTTACTTACTTTTGATCTTTTATTTAGATTTAATGAACTTAGTTTGCTAGCTGGCACAAATTGGCTGATTTGTTAGATATAGAGCACATGGGATATTTTAAGTTGGTGAACCACCAAGATCTTGGCAAGATTTGCATACTTCCTAATTAAAGAATATAAAAAAGTATTTTAGACATTTGGCATTTAATTTTAATGGCATACTAGTCATTTGCCCTAACACTTAGGATTTAGGGTTTAACCCTTAGGGTTTAACCCTTATATTTTTGTAATTTAATTTCTAAAATTTCTAAATTTCGGTTTTCAAAACAGAAAATTAATATTTCAAAATTATATTAGGATTCTATAATTATATTAAGATTTCCTAATCATAAGTTCAAGCATGATAATTAAGATTTATTTATCCTAATTAAATTTGCTAATTTGGCAATTAGGTCCATTAGGGTTTCCAACAGAACAAATAGGATTTGAAACTTTAAAATTAAGGTTTTCTAATTAATCATTAGAGTTTTCCTAATTAAGTCTGTAATCATAAATACGTAGCTTTAAATTCCCAATTTAGGGTTTTCGAATTCTTAATTAGGGTATCAAATTCCCAGAATTGAAATTAGGATTTCCAGAACCGATTTCTAGGGTTTCTTATCAATCTTTTAGGTTTTCTAACTGAACGTTAACGTTTGAATATACAATAATTAGGGTTTAACACTGATATAATTTATCTGGTCAACCCTTGACCTTTATCCACACATTGTACACATATACAACCATATACACAGAACATATACACATATATACTTAATCCTGAATAATTCACCACAAAAATTTTAAATTCACAAAATTCCTTCTCGAAAATTTTAAATTCATACACTTATTTTTTGTCTAGGTTTATTATTTAACCTTTAATCCATCATTTAAGATTTAAATAATTATCTAAATTCTCGGGTTATCACATTCACCTATTTTTCTAAAAATTTCATCCCCGAAATATACCTTACACCTTATACCTTTCATACACAGCCTCACATGCTGCCCAAAATATGATTCACAAGAGTTAAATTATTTAAATTATGCGGAGGAGTCATATAGTCTACAAACTTTCATTTTCTAAAAGGTTATATGGAAATTCATTCGCAAACCGCTCTGGTCTTACAAACATAGTGGATAATCAGCCCGGTATGCCCTGTACTTATTAAGTACAGCTGGTCTGCTCTGTTTCTCGTCACTACTATAGGCACAAAATTATACCTCTGTTTCATCCGATTCCGCACCAAAACAATTTGGTTCGGGAAAATTTTCAAAGAACGCTAAGAATTTTCATAAAAGTTGGTCTAGCCAAATTAAATAGCTTAAACCCATGTCAATAATCACTTTCAATCGAAATACGAATGTGTATAGCCAAACGCCGTTGGCAGATTAAAATTTTAAATTTAGTTTGAAAATGACGTCGTGATGCCTTACTGTATTAACAGTCCGTTTGAGGATGCCGTCATCGAGTGACTTTGTCATAACACATCATACATTAGTGGAACAACAATTTTAGATCAAATTCAACACTAAGTATTCCTGTATTTACAAGTCCATCAACTTTTTATCATCTCTGCACCAGGTTACATGGTAAATAAGTGATACATAAATATATATTTTATTATTTCAAATCAATGTCGTCTAGCTGAAACAAGTAGCATAGACTATACTTTAAACCGTTCAAAAATCATTGCAAAATAGTTTTATTATCTCAACAGGTAACGATGTGTCGGTGGCCCGAAGTCCACTCATACACAATGGTCACCCGGAGTTGAGAATAAAAATTCATTTTTAAAAGCATATAATGCATTTTTAGCTTGATGTCCAAAAAGTTCAAAGTCTAGCATAGCTAGGAGTTTTGGAAAACCTATGTCTCCACTAATGATCAATTGCTTAGTAATCTATCTGTTTCTATTATCCTCAATATTCCATTCACATAAAACTATACCTAGTTCATCAAACTCGTACTTAATCCTATATTCTCTACCAATATCCTCTTTATCTGTTATATACATGAGAAAAGAATCACCTTCTCATCAGGTATATTGCAAATAACGCGACACAAACCTAATCTTAACTCCCTTGTCAATACGAATTTCATTCAACTCGTAATCATAATTCTTTCATGAATCTGTACCAATTCATAGTACAACTGACACACAACATTCTTGCCATTAAACTTTTCAATCATTTGATTGATTCATAACAGATCACGGGGTGATCTCATCGTATATATTACGATTCAATTCTATATTCTATGATCGTTTTATTTTACGATCTTCTATCTCTGTACCTTTAGTCTTTTAGACTCTATCTATTCATCACTACTATTCACCTTTAATATCAGAGTTAGGTAACTCTATATCTTTTATAACTTATTGAGATTCGTCTATGAATCTTACCGACACACTAACTCGATTTGAGTTAGTCATTATCCTAATTACTGCGGTTATTATTCTTAGGTAACCCTACCTAAGGTTTATAACCAACAACTTTGATACAAACTGTGAGAACCCTAGATCCCGGTCCCAAATCACCGCAGATCTGGTACAATCATTTAATAACTATTGCGGAAGATATAAACATAAATTGTTTATACAATACAAATACACACTAACCCCAAGGTCGAATAACCTTAACTTATACATAATTCATAACCTATCTGACATATAATGTTATTATCATACTATACTATTACAATTTAGCTACACATATTATCCCAAGCTGGACTTGGCTTTATCCTTTCATGTATCATACATATTCGCGTTATCTGCAATGTTAATAATGATATAGCAAGGGTGAGCAATAAGTTTGCCTACCAAGTTTAAGTTTAATAATTTATAAATATATCATGATGGAAAGATTTTGAACAAAAGTTGGCTACAGTTCTACAATATAATTGTGAACTAGGATGAACAAACTATCATAGCTGAATGAAATTTAAACATGAACATATCAATTATATCTGGACCGAATGGTAATGAAAGTGATAAGCCTTTCATACCTGATGAATACATGCAATATGCACTAAGTATGATTCAACAATTCATAGACATGACAATCCACAATGATTAACCACAAGTATATTTGGATGAAACAACTCGAGGTCGAGTTCAGAAAAAAAACTTGCCTGCTCTGATGTTTACCGTTACGCATTCTATTTAACTTTATCTGAAAACCTAAAACAAATAATATCGATCTCCAAATATTAGAATAATATCATCACATTGTAATACTATTATATATAATCATAGAATAACCTAGACACATAACACATAACCTTATTTGTCCACAAACTAACTAAGACTCGGTATCAAGTCAAACTATTTCAGTCTGAGTTGAAACCAACACAATTTCGTCATCGTGACTACTTAGTCGAACAATTCATGAGCCTAATATCGCTAAGACTCAGTTTAAACTGGCTCACAAATATCTTATATAATTTATTATCAGTCAAAATATTTTCTAGAAGCTCGTAATAATTTTCAGATAATTATTACCATTTATCATGAATTTTCAATCATTAATATCGTATTTATAATATTTAAATACCACATAATTGCTTCATCATTAATATTTATTTAATACTAAATATTATAGAAAATCATAACATAATATTATAATATTTTTATAATATATCAAAGTATTTTTAATACCTTAAAATCATATTTATATGATTTTTAAACCTTTAAATCCATCAACCGATAATTGTCATTAATATTAAATATTAATGTTTTTCCCGACAAAATATCAAAAGTTATATTTTATAACTTAACATATTTTTATAACACTTAAATCATTTTTATATACTTTTTAAATCAACAATTCTATTTTTCCATAATTTATTAAATATATTTATTAAATACATTAATCACCATTAATATTAATTTATTAATAAAATTCATCACAAAATATTAAAGTCATCAAAAATAAATTAAAATATTTTCTTATACCATAATATAATTTTTCATGATTTTTTCAAGTATTAAAATTATTATTAAATAATTTATTTAATATTATAATTAAATAAATTAAATACCTTTAATATTCCAAAAATATTAAATATAAATGAATTATATTCAAAATTATTTTTAAGAATTTATTATGTATTTTTAAAAATTAAAAACTAATTTTCTCTAATTATTTAATAAGAATATTAATTTTCTGTAATTAATTGTCGCTAAAGGGCCCTATAGCGACGAAACTGTAGCTATATGTGTTCTTGGCCAAACCAAGAATGTTCATGACAGTTTGTAGGGTGCTATGTTTGACCAAGGCTATATATTTGGTCTTTATGATTCCTGGCTTGCTAAGGTGTTAATGTTGTAGTATTAATGTCACACTACAAGCCCAAACAATTCCTATGGCTAACATATAACAAATCTGTGAGATCTAAGCTACAGAATTTGTTGTCAGACGTGCTCTTGAGTTTCTGGGCTGCCCAGAAACTCAAGCAGTGTCAAGGTTCCCTTTTTGGACCTTCAAATCATAACTTTCCAGGCTTGCTTAATGTAATATAGTGGTTCTATCATGTAGTATAGATGCCAGGATACCTTTATACAACCTTAAATCTGTCTAACATCAAAACATTTAAGAAATCAAGACCGGCCAAACTCTGACAGAAAACATGTTCTTGAAGATTCTTGGTTTTCCAGATTCTTCATCCGGGCAGTCGGTTAACCTTTGTTTGACCACAAATATCTTCGATTCTACTGTTAATATAGGTTATCTAATAGCATGTATTTGTAGTTCATAAACCAGTCTACAACATCAAACCAACAACATGACCTAAAACATAAAACACAATCAAGATCAAGGCCTGCAAAATCACTGTCAGACAACATCTGGGTTCTGGGTTGCCCAGAAACCCACTTTCGTGATTGGTCAACGCGGTTTGACTGATCATATCTTACGATCTAGACATGATTTGACACTGTTTGCAGTTTCAGATCACAGTATACATGGCATAGAACATATCCATAACATAAAACACACATAACATATAACACACACGGATTTAGAAGCCCTGACATTAGGCTGTCAGACAATTATTTTTAATTTTTCCAGATTTTTAAAAACTTCAATTTTGAGCACTTTGATGTTATGGATCTAGGATCTAACAAACCATATCACTAAATGACACCCTCTAACATAACTTTAAACAACAAACAACATCGAACAACATGGATCACAGGATTTTCAAAATTTAGGATTTATACCTTTTCTAA
The DNA here is from genome assembly GCA_016801055.1 of Panax notoginseng. Classification (NCBI taxonomy): domain Eukaryota; kingdom Viridiplantae; phylum Streptophyta; class Magnoliopsida; order Apiales; family Araliaceae; genus Panax; species Panax notoginseng. Next base: position 142,180,591 of record CM029020.1, read on the forward strand.
GCTTTGATCTTAAAATCTGACTTTTGATTCCTGATCTGGGCAAGGTATGAAGTGTTCTTTGCTTTGATTCTCCCTGTCTCGCTAGATTTTAAAATTTGAAGAGAGAGAAGGGCTAGGTTGGTTTGCTTAGGAAAGTAAATAACTTTACTTACTTTTGATCTTTTATTTAGATTCAATGAACTTGGGTTGCTAGGTGGCACAAATTGGCTGATTTGTTAGTTATAGAGCACATGAGATTTTTTAAGTTGATGAACCACCAAGATCTTGGCAAGATTTGCACACTTCCTAATTAAAGAATACAAAAAGGGTATTCTAGACATTTATCATTTAATTTTAATGGCATACTAGTCATTTGCCCTAACCTTTAGGGTTTAGGGTTTAACCCTTAGGGTTTTGCAATTTAATTTCTAAAATTTCCAAATTTCGGTTTTTAAAATAGAAAATTAATATTTTTAAATTATAATTATGATTCTATAATTATATTAAGATTTCCTAATCATAAGTTCAAGCTTGCCAATTAGGATTTATTTATCCTAATTAAATTTGCTAATTTAGCAATTAGGTCCATTAGGGTTTCAAACAGAACAAATAGGGTTTGAAACTTTAAAATTAGGGTTTTTTAATTAATCATTAGAGTTTTCCTAATTAAGTCTATAATCATAAATACGTAGCTTTAAATTCCCAATTTAGGGTTTTCGAATTTCTAATTTTCAAAACTGAAATTAGGGTTTTTAGAACCGATTTCTAGGGTTCCTTATCAGTCATTAGGGTTTTCTAACTGAACGTTGATGTTTGAATATATTATTAGGGTTTGACACTGATATAATTTATCTGGTCAACCCTTGACCTTTATCCACATATTGTACACATATACAACCATATACACATAACATATACACATATATACACTTAATCATGAATAATTCACCCCAAAAAATTTTAAATTCACAAAATTTTATCTCGAAAATATTAAATCCATACACTTATTTTATGTCTAAGTTTATTATTTAACCTTTAATCCATCATTTAAGATTTAAATAATTATCTAAATTCTCGGGTTGTTACATTCACCACTTTTTCTAAAAATTGCATCCCCGAAATTAACTTACACCTTATGCCTTTCATACACAGCCTCACATGCTACCCAAAATATAACTCACAAGAGTTAAATTATTCAAATCATGTTGAGGAGTCATATAGACTACAAACTTTCATTTTTGAAAAGGTTATATGGAAATTCATCCGCAAACCGCTCTGGTCATACGAACATAGTGGGTAATCTGCCCAGTATGCCCTTTACCTATTAAGTACTGTTGGTCTGCTCTGTTTCTCGTCACTGCTATATGCACAAAATTTTACCTCAGTCTTATCGGATTCCGTACCAAAATAATTTGGTTCAGGAAAATTTTCAAAGAACGCTAAGAATTTTTATAAAAGTTGGTCTAGCCGAATCAAATAGCTTAGACCCATATCAATAATCACTTTTAATCGAAATACGAATGTGTATAGCCAAACATCGTTGGCAAATTAAAATTTTTAAATTAGTTTAAAAATGACATCATGATGTCGTACTGTATTTGTGACACCCCCAAATCCTGGTACTTCATTACCTCAAGATTTGGTGTTCACGTAATCAAAACATTCATTTCTAACTATCCAATCATAATAGAATGGAATAATAAAAGAAAACCTGCTCATACAGGATTAAACTTAAATAAAAGAAATCTCCCAGGTTATCTAACCTTTACAAACATTCATTCATTCATGCGGAATAATTAAAATAACATTCATTACAATCTTTAAACAAGTCTGAAAATAAACTATTCAATCTATTACAGGTCTTCAGCATTGTTTCATCTTTCCCTTCCCTTTACTGGTGCTAGGTACATCACCAGTTTCAACCTTAGCTGTAAGAAATTTTACAGGCAAGAGTGAGCAAACAAGGCCCACTTGAAATAACAATAAGTAAATCAGTTAACTTTACATCATGTACCAACATTAGGTTTAATAGAACTGAACAATAAATTCTATTACTTTTTAAAAACTTTAATCAATTACTGAGGGTCTAATGACCACGAATCATGTCCACAGTTATAAGTAATTTTTCAACTTAAACTTTAACAGTCATAAGACTATAAGGACTTCACGTACTTAGGGGGATCAACCCTTCGTACAATGTATTGTGCACAATCATTTCAACGCTAAGCGTAACCTCTTATAAAAGAGTTGTTCTTCTCAGTATTTAGAATACAAGTCCGTACCAAAGTGAGTTTGGTTTGGATACATCATGGGGTAATTTAGAATTCAACGGTAATCAACTAAGGGTTAGTTGATTACAAACAACATAACTGTATACTATGGAATAATCATAGTTGAATTGATATTTATAAACTAACATCATGCTTTAGGAATAATTTAATAGCATAATCATGGAATAATCATAACATGCATCCTCATAAACCAATAGATACACGAGCTTAATCAACAATAAATAATCTAACTCTACGAAAGTGTAAAGTTAGCAATTTGTACAATTGAAATGGAATTAAAGCGATAATGTGTTTAACGAATTCAAACTTGCACAATGAAGTTTTGAGTTAGAGAACTTGCATAAGTATAACATAACAGTGAAAAGTAACCTTGCTGAATAATAAAGTAGAAAAGGTTAGGGAACTTGCCTCGCGTGTAGGTTAAACAATTACTATTCACGTTCACCCCAAGTCCTACACATACCATATGCATTGATAATACACATTAGCTACACTAACATTACCTTTATGAGTTCCTTTATTACTCTTAGTATAGCTACTAACTAAGTTTAAGTTTAAACAACCGCACATCTTTCATGAACATTATATTTTTTTTAGCTTTATTACAACTACCTAAATGATCATGCCATTGCACCACATGTACATTCACAACTTGATACAACATCCTAATACATGTCCAACATGTTATCATTAAGTTATATTGCATTCGTGCATCCCGACGCCCTCCGATTGGCTCCAAATACACAACAGTCCTAAAGATGGCCATTTTTACTACTGTTAAAGACCTCAAATTAAAAAACTTAAAGAATGAAAGTTTTAGGTCTACTCGTCCTCTTTTCGAATCATCTTGAATTACCTAAATCGGAGTTCGTATGAAAACGTTAAGGCCATTTTACTACAGGAGGTCAAAACTGCCCAACTAGGCCACTTTTCCGGCGCCGGGGCGCGGAACAGTGGCGCTGGGGCGCGAGCATCGGCGCTGGGGCGCGAGCATCAGCGCTGGGGCGCGAGCTACGGACCATTTTGGCGCTGGGGCGCGCAAATTGGTGCCAGGGCGCGAAAATTGGCGCTGGGGCGTGAATTTTGACGCTGGGGCGCCGAAACTCAGAAACCAATCACGAAGAACAGAGCCAAAACTACTGTCTCAATTTCTTAACAACAATTCACCCCAACAACATGTATAAATAATATAACTTACACATAATTGCTATCAATCATCCATATATCCATCACCAATCATTAATTATCAATACCAAAAACTAATTCTTTGAAACACTATGTTTTAAAGTAAAAATCCATTGATGAAATATAAATTACAGTGAACGAAAATTTCTACTGTTATCAACAAATTTTGATTCCTTTGAAATACAACTATACCAACATAACAAATTAACATGTATAGTTCAATTCCTCAGTTAGCATACAATTTATAGAATCACATACAAATACTAAATTAACACAACTTAAACCATAATTTTAGAAAATTAAATACTAGAATAACATATTTTAAAACCCAAAAACTCCATTTTTGATATTTTTCATAAAAATCAACACTGTGATTTTGTTATTCAACCAAAACAGAAATTTCAAAGCATCATAATTATGTTTTTACATCCTCTAACAATTCTAACAATCAATTTATCCATTTAACAACAATTAAAACCTTAATTTCTATTTTAAAATAGCCATATTCATACATATTATCATATGAACACTCTGTAATATATTTTCTTCCACAAAACACATATATGCATGAACTAATTTCTCTATAATCATATATAAGTTCATAGAACAACCATATAATCAATAATCATGCCAAACCATATACATAACAACAATTTATCTTTTATAAAATTTTCACAGAGACTTTTTGGGAAGAAAAAAAAAACTTTTAGAGCTTACAAAAGAAAAGATGGCCTACCTTGGATTATGAAGAAGATGATACTCTACTCTTTGATTATCAAGCCTTTTCTCCAAAACCTGAAAAATAACTCTTAATTCTCTCAAAATCCTCTCAAACCTTTCTCTGTGTTCTTCTTCTTCTCTATTTTCCTTCTTCTGAACTCTTTTCTCTCTCTAACATACGTACTAAAATATAACGTATATAATTATAATTATAATAATTATATATTATAAATATAAGATATATAATTGACATCAGTTAAAGGTTTTGAAAATCAAAAGCCATAAGGCTTGTTTGGTTAGTCTAAATAAAATATCTCATTAATCTTTATGCCTTGTTTGGTAAAACTCAATTAGATAAAGAGTTATCATGCCATAAGACATGTTTGGTAAAACCACATTAAACACTTTTAATTTATTTTGGTAACTCCTATATAGCAAGGTTATTAGTCACACCCTTATTAAATTAATAAATCAATTAAACGTTAATCTATTAAATTACTTTAACACATAAACAATTATAATTCTTTTTACAATTATAATTTCATTTAATCAACTAACATTTCAAACTACAATTTCTCATTTAAATATTATTATTTATTTAAAATCATTATAAGCTCTCTAGCTTATTAAATTAAACTCCATTATTATAAAATCTCATAATAATTAATTTATTTAGCTCCTTAATTATTTACTCAACAAATAATTAATTAAATCACATTAACTCAAATTGCCATATAATTCAATAAATATTTAATATTGCCAATAAATATTTAATATTTAATATTTAATATTTAATTATTTATTCAACAAATAATTAAATAAACCACATCACTCAAATTGAACAATTATTTATTCAACAATAACATATCCAATAAATATTTATAACTTACATTTAAAAAAAATATGGAATGTTACATCATTCCCCTCTTAAAAGGATTTTGTCCTCAGAATCACAACTCAAACAACACATTCGCTACATTCTTCCCTACTTACAAAGATTCTGTCCTCAGAATCGAAGACACAGATTAAACAAATAACTCAGGGTATTCTTTCAACATTTTCTCTTCGAGTTCCCACGTTGCTTCTTCAGCGTTGTGGTTCCTCCAAATCACCTTCACAGAAGGTATCACTTTATTCCTGAGCACTTGTTCTTTCCTGTCGACTATCTGTATAGGAACCTCTTCATAAGATAAATCTTTCTCGAACTGCAACGGTTCGTACTCGATTACGTGCTTGTAATCGGGTTTATATGGTCGTAACACCGAAATGTGAAAAACATTATGAATATTTTCCAACCCTGGAGGTAGAGCTACCTCGTATGCATCTTCAGCTCTTATCCTCTTAGCCGCTTCTTCTCTCAGCCTGCCTTCAGTTCAGCAACCATCTCGATCAATTGTTCCTTCTCTCCTTCAGTCTGTGTTAGTTTCTCCTCGGCGTTTGTCAGTCGTTCATCACGATCCTGGATCTCGCCGTCTTTTTGTGTAATTGTAGTCTGTTGTTCAGCTACTATCTCCTGCAACTCCTCCACTGTATCTTGTAGTTCCACGTTAAGGTCGTACACTTCATCATATACACGGCCAGCTATCGAGTTAAGCGGAATCCTTTCCTCCTCATCCTCGCCATCCTCATTCTCCCGCGGTAACTCAATGGGATCCTCCTCGTCTGTCTCCACATCATCATCCTCATCCTCAACTACTGTGACCAACGGGGCTGACTCCCGTGGCAGTAGTTGTTCCCAAACTACCTGAATGTCGCGAGGCTCCTCCTCTATAGGCATTTGAGGTCCCTCCTCCCTAGTATGACTAGATTCTCCGACATTAGTCATCCTGACAACAAAATTTTAAAGTTTTAGTTATTAATCATTCTACTTGACACTCGCGAGCACATAAGTTATAAACACATAAGCACATAAGTGTTTTATTACTTCTTTCTTAAAACTCGATAAGAGTTAACTCCACTATCTTTTCAAAAGGTTACTTCCTAAGGCTTTTTCCCCCACCTAAGGTTCATAACCTAAAGCTTTGATACCAACCTGTGACACCCCCCAAATCCCGGTACTTCATTACCTCAAGATTTGGTGTTCACGTAATCAAAACATTCATTTCTAACTACCCAATCATAATAGAATGGAATAATAAAAGAAAACCTGCCCATACAGGATTAAACTTAAATAAAAGAAATCTCCCAGGTTATCTAACCTTTACAAACATTCATTCATTCATGCGGAATAATTAAAATAACATTCATTACAATCTTTAAACAAGTCTGAAAATAAACTATTCAATCTATTACAGGTCTTCAGCATTGTTTCATCTTTCCCTTCCCTTTACTGGTGCTAGGTACGTCACCAGTTTCAACCTTAGCTGTAAGAAATTTTACAGGCAAGAGTGAGCAAACAAGGCCCACTTGAAATAACAAAAAGTAAATCAGTCAACTTTACATCATGTACCAACATTAGGTTTAATAGAACTGAACAATAAATTCTATTACTTTTTAAAAACTTTAATCAATTACTGAGGGTCTAATGACCACGAATCATGTCCACAGTTATAAGTAATTTTTCAACTTAAACTTTAACAGTCATAAGACTATAAGGACTTCACGTACTTAGGGGGATCAACCCTTCGTACAATGTATTGTGCACAATCATTTCAACGCTAAGCATAACCTCTTATAAAAGAGTTGTTCTTCTCAGTGTTTAGAATACAAGTCCGTACCAAAGTGAGTTTGGTTTGGATACATCATGGGGTAATTTAGAATTCAACGGTAATCAACTAAGGGTTAGTTGATTACAAACAACATAACTGTATACTATGGAATAATCATAGTTGAATTGATATTTATAAACTAACATCATGCTTTAGGAATAATTTAATAGCATAATCATGGAATAATCATAACATGCATCCTCATAAACCAATAGATACACGAGCTTAATCAACAATAAATAATCTAACTCTACGAAAGTGTAAAGTTAGCAATTTGTACAATTGAAATGGAATTAAAGCGATAATGTGTTTAACGAATTCAAACTTGCACAATGAAGTTTTGAGTTAGAGAACTTGCATAAGTATAACATAACAGTGAAAAGTAACCTTGCTGAATAATAAAGTAGAAAAGGTTAGGGAACTTGCCTCGCGTGTAGGTTAAACAATTACTATTCACGTTCACCCCAAGTCCTACACATACCATATGCATTGATAATACACATTAGCTACACTAACATTACCTTTATGAGTTCCTTTATTACTCTTAGTATAGCTACTAACTAAGTTTAAGTTTAAACAACCGCACATCTTTCATGAACATTATATTTTTTTTAGCTTTATTACAACTACCTAAATGATCATGCCATTGCACCACATGTACATTCACAACTTGATACAACATCCTAATACATGTCCAACATGTTATCATTAAGTTATATTGCATTCGTGCATCCCGACGCCCTCCGATTGGCTCCAAATACACAACAGTCCTAAAGATGGCCATTTTTACTACTGTTAAAGACCTCAAATTAAAAAACTTAAAGAATGAAAGTTTTAGGTCTACTCGTCCTCTTTTCGAATCATCTTGAATTACCTAAATCGGAGTTCGTATGAAAACGTTAAGGCCATTTTACTACAGGAGGTCAAAACTGCCCAACTAGGCCACTTTTCCGGCGCCGGGGCGCGGAACAGTGGCGCTGGGGCGCGAGCATCGGCGCTGGGGCGCGAGCATCAGCGCTGGGGCGCGAGCTACGGACCATTTTGGCGCTGGGGCGCGCAAATTGGTGCCAGGGCGCGAAAATTGGCGCTGGGGCGTGAATTTTGACGCTGGGGCGCCGAAACTCAGAAACCAATCACGAAGAACAGAGCCAAAACTACTGTCTCAATTTCTTAACAACAATTCACCCCAACAACATGTATAAATAATATAACTTACACATAATTGCTATCAATCATCCATATATCCATCACCAATCATTAATTATCAATACCAAAAACTAATTCTTTGAAACACTATGTTTTAAAGTAAAAATCCATTGATGAAATATAAATTACAGTGAACGAAAATTTCTACTGTTATCAACAAATTTTGATTCCTTTGAAATACAACTATACCAACATAACAAATTAACATGCATAGTTCAATTCCTCAGTTAGCATACAATTTATAGAATCACATACAAATACTAAATTAACACAACTTAAACCATAATTTTAGAAAATTAAATACTAGAATAACATATTTTAAAACCCAAAAACTCCATTTTTGATATTTTTCATAAAAATCAACACTGTGATTTTGTTATTCAACCAAAACAGAAATTTCAAAGCATCATAATTATGTTTTTACATCCTCTAACAATTCTAACAATCAATTTATCCATTTAACAACAATTAAAACCTTAATTTCTATTTTAAAATAGCCATATTCATACATATTGTCATATGAACACTCTGTAATATATTTTCTTCCACAAAACACATATATGCATGAACTAATTTCTCTATAATCATATATAAGTTCATAGAACAACCATATAATCAATAATCATGCCAAACCATATACATAACAACAATTTATCTTTTATAAAATTTTCACAGAGACTTTTTGGGAAGAAAAAAAAAACTTTTAGAGCTTACAAAAGAAAAGATGGCCTACCTTGGATTATGAAGAAGATGATACTCTACTCTTTGATTATCAAGCCTTTTCTCCAAAACCTGAAAAATAACTCTCAATTCTCTCAAAATCCTCTCAAACCTTTCTCTGTGTTCTTCTTCTTCTCTATTTTCCTTCTTCTGAACTCTTTTCTCTCTCTAACATACGTACTAAAATATAACGTATATAATTATAATTATAATAATTGTATATTATAAATATAAGATATATAATTGACATCAGTTAAAGGTTTTGAAAATCAAAAGCCATAAGGCTTGTTTGGTTAGTCTAAATAAAATATCTCATTAATCTTTATGTCTTGTTTGGTAAAACTCAATTAGATAAAGAGTTATTATGCCATAAGACATGTTTGGTAAAACCACATTAAACTCTTTTAATTTATTTTGGTAACTCCTATATAGCAAGGTTATTAGTCACACCCTTATTAAATTAATAAATCAATTAAACGTTAATCTATTAAATTACTTTAACACATAAACAATTATAATTCTTTTTACAATTATAATTTCATTTAATCAACTAACATTTCAAACTATAATTTCTCATTTAAATATTATTATTTATTTATAATCATTATAAGCTCTCTAGCTTATTAAATTAAACTCCATTATTATAAAATCTCATAATAATTAATTTATTTAGCTCCTTAATTATTTACTCAATAAATAATTAATTAAATCACATCAACTCAAATTGCCATATAATTCAATAAATATTTAATATTGCCAATAAATATTTAATATTTAATATTTAATTATTTATTCAACAAATAATTAAATAAACCACATCACTCAAATTGAACAATTATTTATTCAACAATAACATATCCAATAAATATTTATAACTTACATTTAAAAAAAATATGGAATGTTACAGTATTAACAGCCCGTTTGAGGATGCCGTCATCGAGTGACTTTGTCATAACACATCATACATTAGTGGAACAACGATTTTTGATCAAATTCAACACTAAGTATTCTTGTATTTAAAACTCCATCAACTTTTTATCACCTCTGCACCAGGTTACATTGTACATAAGTGATAAATAAAAATATATTTTATTATTTTAATTCATTGTCGTTTAGCTGAAACAAGTAACATAGACTATACTAGAAACCGTTCAAAAATCATTGCAAAATAGTTTTATTATCTCAACAGGTAACGATGTGTCGGTGGCTCGAAGTTCACTCATACACAATGGTCACCCGGAGTTAGAATAAAAATTCATTTTTAAAAGCATATAGTGCGTTTTTAGCTTGATGTCCAAAAAGTTCGAAGTCTAGCATAACTAGGAGTTTTGGAAAACCTGTGTCTCCACTAATGATCAATTGCTTAGTAATCTATCTATTTCTATTATCCTCAATATTCCATTCACATAAAACTATACCTAGTTCATCAAACTCGTACTTAATCCTATATTCTCTACATATACCCTATCTATCTGTTATATACATAAGAAAATAATCACCTTCTCAACAGGTATATTGTAAAAAGGGTAACACAAACCTAATCTTAACTCCCTTCTCAATAGGAATTTCGTTCAACTCGTATTCATAATTCTTTCCTAAATATATACCAATTCATAGTACAACTGACATACATCATTCTTGCCATTAAACTTTTCAATCATTCGATTGATTTATAACAGATCATGGGGTGATCTCATCGTATATATTATAATTCATTTCTATATTCTATGATCGTTTTGTTTTACGATCTTCTATCCTTGTACCTTTACTTTTTTAGACTTTGTCTATTCATCACTGCTATTCACCTTTATTATCAGAGTTAGGTAACTATGTATCTTTTATAACTTATCGAGATTCGTCTTTGAATCTTACTGACACAGTAACTCTATTTGAGTTAGTCATTATCCTAATTAATACGGTTATTAGTCTTAGGTCCCTACCTAAGGTTTATATCCAACAACTTTGATACCAACTGTGATGGGCCCAGATCCCGGTACCGAACCACCGTAGATCTGGTACAATCATTCTATAACTAGTGTGGAAGATATAAACATAAATTATTTATACAATACAATTACACACTAATCCCATGGTCGAGTACCCTTAACTTATACACAATTCATAACCTATCTGACATATAATGTTAATATCATACTATACTATTACAATTTTCCTGCACATCTTATCCCAAGCTAGACTTTGCTTTATCCTTTCCTGTATCTGACATATTCGCCTTATCTGCAATGTTAATCATGATATAGCAAGGGTGAGCAACAAGTTTGCCTAGCAAGTTTATGTTTAATAATTCACGGATATATCATGATGGAAAGATTTTGAACAAAAGTTGGCTACAGTTCCATAATATAATTGTGAACTAGCATGAACAAACTATCATAGCTGAACGAACATTAAACGCAAACATATCAATTATATCTGGACCGAATGGTAATGAAGGTGATCAGCCTTTCATACCTGATGAATACATGCAATATGCACTGAGTACGATTCAATAATTCATATACATGGCAATCGGTAATGATTAACCACAAGCATATTTGAATGAAACAACTCGAGGTCGAGTTAAAAAAAAACTTGCCTGTTTCGATGTTTACCGTTACACATTCTATTTAACTTTATCTGAAAATCTAAAATAAATAATATCGATCTCCAAATATTAGAATAATATCATCACAGTATAATACTATTATATATAATCATAGAATAATCTAAACACATAACACATAACCTTATCAGTCCACAAACTAATTAAGACTCAGTATGAAGTCAAACTATTTTAGTCTGAGTTGAAGCCAACACAATTTCATCATCCTGGCGACTTAGTCGGACAATTCATGAGCCTAATATCGCTAAGACTCAGTTTAAACTGGCTCACAAAAATCTTTAATAATTTATTATCAGTCAAAATATTTTTCATAAGCTCGTAATAATTGTCAGATAATTATTACCATTTATCATAATTTTTCAATCATTAATATCATATTTATAAGATTTAAATACCATATAATTCCTTTATCATTAATATTTATTTAATACTAAATATTAATGAATATCATAACATAATAATATAATATTTTTATAATATATCAAAGTATTTTTAATACCTTAAAATCATATTTATATGATTTTTAAACCTTTAAATCCATTAACCGATAATTGCCATTAATATTAAATATTAATATTTTTCATGACAAAATATCAAAAGTTATAACACTTAAATCTTTTTTAAATCATTAATTCTATTTTTCCATAATTTATTTAATATATTTATTAAATAAATTAATCACCATTAATATTAATTTATTAATGAAATTCAACACAAAATAATAAAAGTCATAAAAAATAACTTAAAATATTTTCTGATACCATAATATAATTTTTCATGATTTTTTAAGTATTAAAATTATTTTTAAATAATTTATTTAATATTATAATTAAATAAATTAAATACCCTTAATATTCCAAAAATATTAAGTATTAATGAAATATATTAAATATTATTAAAAACTCATTTTTAGAATTTAAAATATTTTTTTGGAATTTATTATGTATTTTTAATAATTAAAAACTAATTTTCTCTAATTATTTAATAAAAATATTAATTTTCCGAAATTAATTGTCACTAAAGGGCCCTATAGCGACAAAACTGTCGCTATAGGTGTTCTTGAGTGTTCTTGGTCAAACCTAGAATGTTCATGGCAGTTTGCAGGGTGCTATGTTTGACCAAGGCTAGATCTTTGGTCTTTATGATTTCTGGCTTGCTAAGGTGTTAATTTTGTAGTATTAATGTCACACTACAATCCCAAACAATTCTTATGGCCAACACATAACAAATCTGTGAGATCTAAGCTACAGAATTTGTTGTCAGACGTGCTTTTGAGTTTCTGGGTTACCTATAAACTCAAGCAGTGTCAAGGGTCCCTTTTTGGACCTTTAAATCTTAACTTTCTAGGCTTGCTTAGTGTAATATAGTTGTTCTATCATGTAGTATAGATGCCAGGGTACCTTTATATAACCTTAAATCAGTCTAGCATCAACACATTTATGAAATCAAGACCGGTCAAACTCTGATAGAAAACATATTATTGAAGATTCTGGGTTTTCCAGAATCTTCATTCGGGCAGTCGGTCAACCCTTGTTTGACCACAAATATCTTCGATTCTACTGTTAATCTAGGTGATCTAACATCATACATTTGTAGTTCATACACCAATCTACAACATCAAACCAACAACGTGACAGAAAACATAAAATACAATCAAGATCAAGGCCTGCAAAATCACTGTCAAACAACATCTAGGTTCTGGGTTGCCCAGAAACCCACTTTCGTGATCGGTCAACGCAGTTTGACTGATCATATCTTGCGATCTAGATATGATTTGACACTGTTTCCAGTTTTAGATCACAGTATACATGGCATAGAATAGATCCATAACATAAAACACACATAACACCTAACACACACAGATCTAGAAGCCCTGACATTAGGCTGTCAGACAATTATTTTCAATTTTTCCAGATTTCTAAAAACTTCAATTTCGAGCACTTTGATGTTATGGATCTGGAACCTAACAACCCAGATCACTAAATGACACCCTTTAACATAACTTTAAACAATAAACAACATCAAACAACATGGATCACAGGATTTTCAAAATTCAGGGTTTATACCTTTTCTAAGCTTTGATCTTAAAATCTAACTTTTGATTCCTGATCTGGGCAAGCTATGAAGTGTTCTTATCTTTGATTCTCTCTCTCTCTCTAGATTTCGAAATTTGAAGAGAGGGAAGGGCTAGGTTGGTTTGCTTAGGAAAGTAAGTAACTTTACTTACTTTTGATCTTTTATTTAGATTCAATGAACTTGGGTTGCTAGGTGGACAAATTGACTGATTTGTTAGATATAGAGCAGATGGGATATTTTAAATTGGTGAACCACCAAGATCTTAGCAAGATTTGCACACTTCCTAATTAAAGAATACAAAAAGGGTATTATAGACATTTGGCATTTAATTTTAATGGCATACTAGTCATTTCCCTAACCTTTAGGATTTAGGGTTTAACTCTTAGGGTTTAGGGTTTAACCTATAGGGTTTAGGGTTTAACCCTTAGATTTTTACAATTTAATTTATAAGATTTTCAAATTTCGATTTTAAAAATAGAAAATTAATATTTCTAAATTATAATCAGGATTCTATAATTATATTAAGATTTCCTAATCATAAGTTCAAGCTTGCTAATTAGGATTTATTTATCCTAATTAAATATTCTAATTTAGCAATTAGGTCCATTAGGGTTTCAAACGGAACAAATATGGTTTAAAACTTTAAAATTAGGGTTTTCTAATTAATCATCAGAGTTCCCCTAATTAAGTCTATAATTATAAATACATAGCTTTAAATTCCCAATTTAGGGTTTTCAAATTCTGAACTAGGGTTTCAAATTCCTGAAACTGAAATTAGGGTTTCAAAAATCGATTTTTAGGGTTTCTTATTAGTCATTAGGGTTTTCTAACTGAACGTTGACGTTTGAATATAATATTAGGGTTTGACATTGATATAATTTATCTGGTCAACCCTTGACTTTTATCCACTTACTGTACACATTTACAACCATACACACAGAACAAATACACATATACACTTAATCTTGAATAATTCACCACAAAAATTTTAAATTCACAAAATTCCTTCTGGAAAATATCAAATTCATACACTTATTTTATGTCTAGGTTTATTATTTAACCTTTAATCCATCATTTAAGATTTAAATAATTATCTAAATTATCGGGTTGTCACATACTGAATGGCACTTCGTTTGGATACCGGTCAGCTTGATCTTTATGGTATTTTTAAGTTCCTTCTAACATCGTTCGCTGAAAATGTTTTTATTGAAAGCAAGTGCGAGCATTCAATTGCTCAACAAGTCATAGCAGTTGAATGAACAACAATAAGTATTTAAACATTCCTTTAGAACTTCAATAACCGAACAAAAGTTATGAAGCAGCTTGAATAATAGGAATAATTTCTAATTCCTATAATTTTAAAACATTAGTCACATTCACTGTGAAATATTTTCATTCTTCTACCTTTTCCATACACATCATGTTTGGCTAGAATCATTAGCACAGACTTAACAATAACGGTTCATGTATAAATAGAACATTCTCATATTGAACAGTTCAATCACAGAACAATTCATCTCATAAAAACACCGAAGTGTTAAAATTGTGGCACAAGTGTAAGACCCCGAATTTTATGAAATAAAAGTATTCAATTTTTCTTATAATTACTATTCAGTAAATGGTTAAATTGATAAAAGTTTAAAGTTATGGGTGAAATATGAATTTTTTTCAAAATAAGCAAGTGGTTATAAAATAATCATTGTTGTCGGGGAATATTCGTTTGGTCGTGGAATATTCTTTCTGTCGGAGAATATTCGTACGACGGCGCAGCTATTTGTGGGCCCCATAACGAATAACTGTCGGGTGAAGAAAAACGACAAATTTGAGTTTTTACAAATAACGGCGTAGTTGTTATCGTTAATACTGTTGAAATACCCGGTGGTTAAAATACAGTAATACGCGTTATTGCACAGTAGCACACGGTATTGCACAGTATTTTTGAAATTATTGATTCTTACGTAAGAAGGCACTACTCAATAATTGTTACAGTAATTACTGTTCAATATTTTATTTTATTGATTCAATAATTGCTACGTTGAAATTTTATATTATTGTTGTTCAATAATTGTTGCTGCACAGTATTTTCCATTATCAGATCAATAATTCATATTATTTGAATAGTATTATTAGATAGCATTATTGGCAATGTCTAGAAAGTTCTGTCTAAGGAGAGGTTTGGTCATCTAATTGCGCGCTAGTAAGGAGAAATCCTTATTGGAAAGCCCCCTCTTTCCTGGGAACGGCCTGGTTGTCATAAATGTGATTCTGTAATATTATTTGTGAATAATTAATTATTGATTCATATGATAAGAAAATATTTATTTTATGTGGATATAAATGAGGGATATATTTTTGTGGTTAAAAAATGAAGGAGTTAATGTTGAGATTTTTATCCGTATTTTTGTCGGAATGGAGGTATTAAAAATCAGGGTTTTTGAGATATTTTGCGGGGGTTATAATTTTTAATCTGACCGTTGGATCGTAGTAATATTTGGATATGTTATACATATATAAGTTGAGTATATGTCCACAAATTTTGAACCGTTAAAAATAAATGTATGATTTGTTATGAATTTTACGAGATGACTGGTTCAGAAATTGTTGAATTTTCGGAGTTTATCATTTTGGTGGAAAATTCTAGAATTGGTGGGCCCCACTTATGGTTGGTGAAGAAATGTGCTGAATTATATTTCAAATGTGGTGGGTGGGAATAGTAGCAGGTAAAGCCATCAGGTTGCAGGTCAAACCTACCAAAATTTTCCTATAAATAGAGGGCTAAGTTAGAATTGAAAATCACACCAGAAACATAAGCTTTCTCTCTTTCTCTCTTTAGATTATTAAGTGTATTTTGTGAGTATTTAGATACTTGGTGAGTTGCTATTCATCAGTGCAAGTTTCCTTCAGCCTTATACCGATCAGAAGTACTGCTCTTTTGAGGTAAGGGATAGTAAGGGATATTAAGGGATTTTAAGGGTTGTTATGATTTTCAGTTTCGTAATTTTTCTGATCTTCAAAAATTCTGGAAAAATTTGAAATGATATTTTGATGAGTTTTCTTGATTGTGTCCAAAAATGGTGATTTTTGGATGTATAGATTGAGAGTTATGAATTTTATGAGAAAAGACTATTTTAAAAGTAACAGCTTATAATTCCTTGTGGTTAACTCCAAAATTGATGAAATTTTTATTGGGAGTACATGTATATGATAGAAGTATACTCTGTAAATTTCAGAATTTTTAGACAAAAGTACAATTTTTGATAAATGTCTAAATATTCGGCTATTTTGGCCATATGAAAAATAGTAAATGACTTTTAAAAATTCTGAGAAAAATATATGTTCACTATGGGACTATATTATGCTAAATCCCAGAAAAGAAATATTTTTGGAACTGATTTGGTATTTTTTATGAAAATGGTCTAGTTATGAGTAAATGAATTAAATATGTTTTGTGAGGAAAGAAAATTGGAAAATAGGATTTTATGGCTTGAGAATCCTATATGAGGTATATGCAGATTTTTGATGAGGGTTTTGGCTATTGATGATGAAATCTTAAGAGTTGACATTTTATGATGATTAAATGCATTAATAAATTGTTTATAAGCTTAAGAAATGTTATTCTTTCAATATCATTATACCGAAATATTGGTATAGATTTTATTGTGGAATTTCTACCTTTTTGAGTCGAGGTTACTATTCATGAATTACTATTCACGACAAAATTGGTTTCTTTTTCTAACCAAATTATAGTTGATTTATGAATATTGCTCTTGAAATTAAATCCATGTTTTGACCATATTATTTTTATAATCATATATAACATTTTTATAACCTTGATGTTGAAATTCTCTTTCGCTTGAGTGTAAAGATGGGTAAATTATTGGTATGATCGTGACTATGGGTTCTCTTTGGCCAGTAGTGCAAAGTTGAATTGTTGACTGGTATGATCATGACCATTGAATTTATAATTGAATATCTTTAGCTTAAGTGCAAAGGTGAAATGATCAACATGGTTATAATTATTGTTTATATAAATTCTTAAATGATTATATATTCTTTGAGGTATTAATATATTTGGCATGTAGTGCAAATATGAATTGTTGAGGAATATCTTTGGCCTGTAGTGCAAAGATGAATTGTAGATGAATATCTTTGGCCCGTAGTGCAAAGATGACCTGTTGTTGAATATCTTTGGCCAGTAATGCAAAGATGAACGGTTGAGGAATATCTTTGGCCTGTAGTGCAAAGATGAATTGTAGATGAATATCTTTGGCCTGTAGTGCAAAGATGGTCTGTTGATGAATATCTTTGGCCCGTAGTGCAAAGATAAACTGTTGTTAAATATCTTTGGTCGTAGTGCAAAGATGGATTTATTAGTATGATTATGAACAGGAACTGTGATTTGGTATAACCATGATCTTTGATGTTTCAGGTAAAGACATGTGATGAAAATATTCTTCGTCCTGGGTGCGAAGAAAAATTTAGAATCACAATTATGATTATGAGTTATTCATATGATTATGGAAAGGAACTGTTGATTGATGTTACAGGGATAAAACATTGTTGATGGATTTTTAACATGGAGAAGATAATAGACTTTATAGTCTATTTGACTCTTCTAATGGATTGCTCGTTCCGCTGCAACTATGGTTGAAATTTTTATCATTTACCATATGTTCTAAATCTCTGATTTATTATTGATGAAGGCTACTGATAATTTAATTATCTTTAGTCATGATATTCTTTACTGGGCTAGTTGTGCTCACCCTTTTGCTTCACAATTCCTTTCAGGTAATAAGAGTGTAGCTGGGTCGAGCGAGGGTAACGGGGAAATAGAACAGTGGTCTCTAGCTGTGGATGTTCTCCCGAAGCAGTATAGAAAAGTTCATTTAGTAGTTATATTTGGTGAATCCAATAGGGTAAGGTGTACCCAACGTTGGAAGGGTGGTTTGCCACTATCATACAAGATGTCTGACGACATACAACCTCGTGTCATCATAAGACAGGGATGTGCTCATCCACTTGCTGAGTATATCTATGGGCACTACCTATATAATCTTGGTATTTGTTTGAAGTATAATTCTCAATTAGAGACAGTGGAGATAATGATAAGTCAAGAGAAGACTCACCATTGGGAAGAATATGATAGTAATCTTCTCGTTTTTCTTTGGGGTCTATTGGGTCAACCAAGGATAATTTTGTGGCCATATGATATCTATCATAACCTAGACGCGTGGCCTCCCATGTACGAAGGTTTCCTTGAGCACTTCCCAAAGATTCTAATTTCTAAAACAGTTTTTGACTATACCTTTATGTAAGGTGTTATTGTGAGGTGATGTCCACGGTTGGAACATGAGTCACATTTGGTATATATTTGTATCCAAACTCACAGCATATGTGTTGTTGTATTTTGCACGACAATTGTTGTAATAAAGTTGTAGTTGTTTTCTGTACCATGTATCTGACGACTCAGAATGGGTTGGGTGGAATGAACCTATTTTGGGGTTGTCACAGTTGGTATCAGAGCTTAGGGATATGATCTCTGGCGGAGATCGGGGAATATAACTAGGAGGGGAGAGATGCGTAAATCCTTCGCTAGTGTGTCCTACCTAAGCTTATTTGTTGGTTAGTCATAATATTGGGATATTATGTGATATGTTAATTTGTTTAATTAACCCTTATTTTATGGCAGTATTTGAGAATGGCAGCTGAGAATGCTAACAATGGAGTGAATGAGACTGTGGGGATACCTCTAATCACTAACCATGATAATGTGATGTCAGACGAAGAAGGAATTAGAGATATCTATGTGGTGAGTGAAGAATTGATAGTTGCACCCGAGATAGTCGCAGAGGTAACAGCTGAGACTGAGGAAGAAGAGGAAGAAGAAGTACCAGAGGAGAGTTTATTAGAGGTATTATATGATCAAAATGTAGAATTTCAAAATCGTATTCATGAGTTAGAAGAGCAGGCAGAAGAACGACAGGCGGTCGTGGAACAAAAGGATGCAACAATTCAAGCTTGTGTTACCCGATATGTGATGCTTGAACAGAAGCATTCTTTGGCAGAGTATAAGATGATAAAAATGGAATCTGAGCTGAAAGAAGAAAAAATTGAACGAGTGAGAATAAGTGATGCATGGGCAAAAGCCGCACGACACGTGGATATTATGGAAAGAGATGTTTGATCTAAGAAGGCTAAAATAGATGATATGAATTTCTCTTTTTGGAAAGCAATTGGGAGAACTCAACATCGAGTTTTGAATTACCCTGTACATAGCGGTCAACCTGAATCCGATATGGATCGAAGATTGATGATTCAGATCATGAATGAGGAGTACGAAGAGGCAGTTGAGGGAGGAATATGTCCTATAGAAAGGTATATTCCAACGGTAATGATGACGCCAAATGCTGCTCCAGACAAGTCAAAGCCGAGTAGTTCGAGGGATGGCGGTTGTCATGACTTCCCAACAAATGAGGAACCCAAATGAAGTTATCATGGGAGATGAGCAATGGAGAAATCATGATGATCTGAGAGATAGAATCTGAAATGGAAGCAAGGTATTCTCAACTCTTCGAAATACCAGGTACGTAAATTTCGGGGACGAAATTTCATAAGGAGGGGAGATTGTAAGACCCCGAATTTTATGAAATAAAAGTATTCAATTTTTCTTATAATTACTATTCAGTAAATGGTTAAATTGATAAAAGTTTAAAGTTATGGGTGAAATATGAATTTTTTTCAAAATAAGCAAGTGGTTATAAAATAATCATTGTTGTCGGGGAATATTCGTTTGGTCGTGGAATATTCTTTCTGTCGGAGAATATTCGTACGACGGCGCAGCTATTTGTGGGCCCCATAACGAATAACTGTCGGGTGAAGAAAAACGACAAATTTGAGTTTTTACAAATAACGGCGTAGTTGTTATCGTTAATACTGTTGAAATACCCGGTGGTTAAAATACAGTAATACGCGTTATTGCACAGTAGCACACGGTATTGCACAGTATTTTTGAAATTTTTGATTCTTACGTAAGAAGGCACTACTCAATAATTGTTACAGTAATTACTGTTCAATATTTTATTTTATTGATTCAATAATTGCTACGTTGAAATTTTATATTATTGTTGTTCAATAATTGTTGCTGCACAGTATTTTCCATTATCAGATCAATAATTCATATTATTTGAATAGTATTATTAGATAGCATTATTGGCAATGTCTAGAAAGTTCTGTCTAAGGAGAGGTTTGGTCATCTAATTGCGCGCTAGTAAGGAGAAATCCTTATTGGAAAGCCCCCTCTTTCCTGGGAACGGCCTGGTTGTCATAAATGTGATTCTGTAATATTATTTGTGAATAATTAATTATTGATTCATATGATAAGAAAATATTTATTTTATGTGGATATAACTGAGGGATATATTTTTGTGGTTAAAAAATGAAGGAGTTAATGTTGAGATTTTTATCCGTATTTTTGTCGGAATGGAGGTATTAAAAATCAGGGTTTTTGAGATATTTTGCGGGGGTTATAATTTTTAATCTGACCGTTGGATCGTAGTAATATTTGGATATGTTATACATATATAAGTTGAGTATATGTCCACAAATTTTGAACCGTTAAAAATGAATGTATGATTTGTTATGAATTTTACGAGATGACTGGTTCAGAAATTGTTGAATTTTCGGAGTTTATCATTTTGGTGGAAAATTCTAGAATTGGTGGGCCCCACTTGTGGTTGGTGAAGAAATGTGCTGAATTATATTTCAAATGTGGTGGGTGGGAATAGTAGCAGGTAAAGCCATCAGGTTGCAGGTCAAACCTACCAAAATTTTCCTATAAATAGAGGGCTAAGTTAGAATTGAAAATCACACCAGAAACATAAGCTTTCTCTCTTTCTCTCTCTAGATTATTAAGTGTATTTTGTGAGTATTTAGATACTTGGTGAGTTGCTATTCATCAGTGCAAGTTTCCTTCAGCCTTATACCGATCAGAAGTACTGCTCTTTTGAGGTAAGGGATAGTAAGGGATATTAAGGGATTTTAAGGGTTGTTATGATTTTCAGTTTCGTAATTTTTCTGATCTTCAAAAATTCTGGAAAAATTTGAAATGATATTTTGATGAGTTTTCTTGATTGTGTCCAAAAATGGTGATTTTTGGATGTATAGATTGAGAGTTATGAATTTTATGAGAAAAGACTATTTTAAAAGTAACAGCTTATAATTCCTTGTGGTTAACTCCAAAATTGATGAAATTTTTATTGGGAGTACATGTATATGATAGAAGTATACTCTGTAAATTTCAGAATTTTTAGACAAAAGTACAATTTTTGATAAATGTCTAAATATTCGGCTATTTTGGCCATATGAAAAATAGTAAATGACTTTTAAAAATTCTGAGAAAAATATATGTTCACTATGGGACTATATTATGCTAAATCCCAGAAAAGAAATATTTTTGGAACTGATTTGGTATTTTTTATGAAAATGGTCTAGTTATGAGTAAATGAATTAAATATGTTTTGTGAGGAAAGAAAATTGGAAAATAGGATTTTATGGCTTGAGAATCCTATATGAGGTATATGCAGATTTTTGATGAGGGTTTTGGCTATTGATGATGAAATCTTAAGAGTTGACATTTTATGATGATTAAATGCATTAATAAATTATTTATAAGCTTAAGAAATGTTATTCTTTCAATATCATTATACCGAAATATTGGTATAGATTTTATTGTGGAATTTCTACCTTTTTGAGTCGAGGTTACTATTCATGAATTACTATTCACGACAAAATTGGTTTCTTTTTCTAACCAAATTATAGTTGATTTATGAATATTGCTCTTGAAATTAAATCCATGTTTTGACCATATTATTTTTATAATCATATATAACATTTTTATAACCTTGATGTTGAAATTCTCTTTCGCTTGAGTGTAAAGATGGGTAAATTATTGGTATGATCGTGACTATGGGTTCTCTTTGGCCAGTAGTGCAAAGTTGAATTGTTGACTGGTATGATCATGACCATTGAATTTATAATTGAATATCTTTAGCTTAAGTGCAAAGGTGAAATGATCAACATGGTTATAATTATTGTTTATATAAATTCTTAAATGATTATATATTCTTTGAGGTATTAATATATTTGGCATGTAGTGCAAATATGAATTGTTGAGGAATATCTTTGGCCTGTAGTGCAAAGATGAATTGTAGATGAATATCTTTGGCCCGTAGTGCAAAGATGACCTGTTGTTGAATATCTTTGGCCAGTAATGCAAAGATGAACGGTTGAGGAATATCTTTGGCCTGTAGTGCAAAGATGAATTGTAGATGAATATCTTTGGCCTGTAGTGCAAAGATGGTCTGTTGATGAATATCTTTGGCCCGTAGTGCAAAGATAAACTGTTGTTAAATATCTTTGGTCGTAGTGCAAAGATGGATTTATTAGTATGATTATGAACAGGAACTGTGATTTGGTATAACCATGATCTTTGATGTTTCAGGTAAAGACATGTGATGAAAATATTCTTCGTCCTGGGTGCGAAGAAAAATTTAGAATCACAATTATGATTATGAGTTATTCATATGATTATGGAAAGGAACTGTTGATTGATGTTACAGGGATAAAACATTGTTGATGGATTTTTAACATGGAGAAGATAATAGACTTTATAGTCTATTTGACTCTTCTAATGGATTGCTCGTTCCGCTGCAACTATGGTTGAAATTTTTATCATTTACCATATGTTCTAAATCTCTGATTTATTATTGATGAAGGCTACTGATAATTTAAATATCTTTAGTCATGATATTCTTTACTGGGCTAGTTGTGCTCACCCTTTTGCTTCACAATTCCTTTCAGGTAATAAGAGTGTAGCTGGGTCGAGCGAGGGTAACGGGGTAATAGAACAGTGGTCTCTAGCTGTGGATGTTCTCCCGAAGCAGTATAGAAAAGTTCATTTAGTAGTTATATTTGGTGAATCCAATAGGGTAAGGTGTACCCAACGTTGGAAGGGTGGTTTGCCACTATCATACAAGATGTCTGACGACATACAACCTCGTGTCATCATAAGACAGGGATGTGCTCATCCACTTGCTGAGTATATCTATGGGCACTACCTATATAATCTTGGTATTTGTTTGAAGTATAATTCTCAATTAGAGACAGTGGAGATAATGATAAGTCAAGAGAAGACTCACCATTGGGAAGAATATGATAGTAATCTTCTCGTTTTTCTTTGGGGTCTATTGGGTCAACCAAGGATAATTCTGTGGCCATATGATATCTATCATAACCTAGACGCGTGGCCTCCCATGTACGAAGGTTTCCTTGAGCACTTCCCAAAGATTCTAATTTCTAAAACAGTTTTTGACTATACCTTTATGTAAGGTGTTATTGTGAGGTGATGTCCACGGTTGGAACATGAGTCACATTTGGTATATATTTGTATCCAAACTCACAGCATATGTGTTGTTGTATTTTGCACGACAATTGTTGTAATAAAGTTGTAGTTGTTTTCTGTACCATGTATCTGACGACTCAGAATGGGTTGGGTGGAATGAACCTATTTTGGGGTTGTCACAACAAGGCCTCATACATTCTACCACCTTGTACAAATATCACACATTTGCACATAAATAAAACTTCTCAAGTTCAACATCTGAGAAAGTTTAAGAAACTAGTGTTCATTTAAAATATGAATGAAGTTAAGAAACTTACCTTACGCATAGCTACATCTTAAAGTTTACGCTGAGCTGCTCATTGCAAACCCTATATAACACATAAGGAAATAACACATACACCAATTAGTCATATACTTGACTTACGCATTAGTTTACTTAACTTTACTTCTTAGAGTTTGCGTTCTTGCAATTTAAGTTTGCGCGACCAACTTCATATACCACTTTACAACGTTGTGACATACAGAGATGTCTTACTCAATACGATCATCATCTTTGATGATTTATATTCTTATCTTCTTCTTATAACTCTTATAGGACTTAGCACACATCGAATCTCTAGTAATATTCCATATGGTACTCTGAGTGGTTTCCCACAAACAACCAACAAACTAGTTTCCTGTCTCGTCTACACTATCTTTCATAGCAAGTTAGATCGGTTGCTAGTTTCGTATATACCTCCGGTCTCTGAAGTAATTGTTTAGTCCAACTCCCATATGTCAATCATTAAAAATTACGATTGTAGCATAACCTAAACTTAGCTTAACTTATCAGAACCATTAAACTATAATGTTTGTTAAGTCAATTTCTCATTCCTTATGGTTTTTTGGTAACTAAATGCCATACCTCAGGATTCATTCTTTGTTATCTAAGTCATGCAGTCTTTTGTATACTTAGAGTAATTATTCCATATTAATACTACGCATTCATAGCATTAAGCATTTTACGTTACCTTATTCATATCTTATAACGTCTGGTTCATTTGACTCGGAATGTTGTCCAAGTTATTATTACTAACTCAGCTTCTTAACGTTATACGTCATTGTCTTTAATTTAATTTCTTCACCGTTCACAGGTTTAGTCATTAGTCTTCATTATCTTACGGTCAAACCATACATGGTGTGTAGGTCCTGCCTGTTTAATATTCTCGTACACTTAACCCTCACGTCGATTAAAGTATTTAACGTTTACATTTCATTCTAACATTTTCTATACGACTTAAACTCAGACTTTCATTAATCTCATTACCATTCATTACGACTTTCATGATAATTCATATCTTACTTAGTACCTTCGCCAACATCTAAGTCATACAACTAATGTATACTTAGAACGTTCACCCGATGCGAATACGATTCACGAGGATTGTTTACGTATTATGCGTTCACGTTGCTCAACTCTTAATTCCATTCAACCTTCACCTAAGGTTTTTTTAAATCGCTCTCATTCGTGATCCATTACATGAAAACTATGTTCATCATCCTTTCTAAATGTCGAAGCCATACAGTTCGTTGTATGCTATGACCAACCATTCATCGCAACTACGTTGCGTTTACAACGTTTATATGCTTTACACTTATTTCTTATTACGACATCATAACTGTGACGCCCCCAAATTCGGTTATCTTTCAACTCGACAGATCGTGCTACGCGGTGCTACAGTTCACACATACAATCAATTGAAATACCTCAAAAGAGTGAATATGTCTTCTATATATTACAAATTAATATTCCCTTCATAGGTTCTTTGTAACCATTACATATGTCCTTTGTCAAAATATCAAATAATTACAAAGTTCATACTATGCTATTACAAAGACAATATATTTGTCTGCCTTAGCCTTTCCTTTATCCTTACTCGATCCTTCAGTACGTTCGGTCTTAGCTACATTCATACGGTTCAAGCAAGAGTGAGCATAACTAGCTCAGCAAGTATGACAATTTCATTTAAGCAATATGTTTGAATCATATGAACATATATATTCTATAAATGAATCAATAGTTATGAAGTACTATAGATAACTCAAAATAGTACTTCTCTTTTCTTTAAAACATTTAACAATGAATAGCATTCGTTAAACCTTGATTTTGGTCCAAGACCTTGAGCATTTCATTCTTTCTTTAAAAAGGACAACCCGACACCAAGTCCGTAAGTCTGGCATTTCTTACGAGCACGTTTAGGTGATCAGCCTATAGTACTCTATGTTGTACAACACTACTTCATTAAACGTATCTACGTTTAAGTTTTGGAAACCTCACTTTCCTGTCGATTGACGACAAAACATTTGTTTATTCATACTCAGTGTTTCTTTGAAATCCATACCAAAACAGTTGGCATAAGATATCAACATTGATATTATTTTTATAGATTATAAGGAAATCCATAAAACACATTAAGTCTAGCCGAAGGAATTGGCTTCGACTTCTTTATACATCAATTCATGCGTAAGATGCGTAAGATACATGAATCACAAAGCTTGTCCAAAAGAACATAGAGAAGGGTTTAGAACACTTACCTTCAGCGTCTTCTATAGTTGATTCACTTCTCTTTTATGTCTTTAAGGTTTCTACTGTTACGCCCCAGAAAATCCGATTTTTAGGAGAATTAAATTTTTATTTAATTATAAGGATTAAATGAATTTAAATGATTATTTATGGAGTAAGCTAATTGAAGGTCGTTCTATGTCCTAGACATGTCAGAACTTCGTAGTATTTTGGCTACGTGGTAGAATTAAAGTGTTTGAATTTCCAAGACGAAAATAAAAGTTTTCCGATAAATTTTCAGAAAAATATTATTCACGCATTTCTGCTCGAGAATTATTTTTGAACTTCCGAGAAATACGTAACGATAGAATATCAAGGTGAGATGGAATATCCAATAATATTTCAGTTATGGAAAACACAATTTTTCGCCTGCAGACTTAAAACCTAACGATTAGGGAAAATGATTTACAAGAAGGAAATGTAATGCGATTAATTAATTACGTGATTATCGTATAATACGTAGGTATTATACGAAGTAATGAATACGAGTATGATACGAGGTGTTATACGAGTATGTATGAATGATGGTATAACGTATATCATGAATTAGTATGTGAGTGAGAATACGAGAATTATACGTATAGAATACGTTATAAGGCTTTAAGCCAAACGAAATGAACTTGTAGGATTTGTTAAGGATTATGTTAGCCCAAGTATGGAAAGGGTTAAGTCCATTGTGAATTAATAAACAAGCCCAAGTAATTGTTTTATTGCAAGCCCAACGAATAATTTAAGATCAATTAAGTTAAAGGCCCAAAGTAAGTAACCAATGGGATATAGGATGGTTTAAACCCATGGGGCAAACCATGGATGATCCAAAGTAGGGAGCAAGCAAACTTAAAGGCTAAGTAAGTGTGGTAACCAAGTAAAGTTAATGATAAAGTAAACTTAATGCTTAAGTGTTGTGATGACCAAGTAAATAAGGTGGGGAGCAAGTTAACTTAAGTGCTAGGTAATGAATAGTAAGGAGGTAGATGGCCTTTTGACCATTGTGCCCTCATCTAGGATTTCCTATAAATAGAAGGAGAGATAGCTCATTTGTGGGTTGTTATTTTTCGTCCAACACTTTATAACTTATAAGTTGAGAGCTTATTTGCTTGAGAGAAAAAGCTAGAAAGTTAACCTTTGAAGTTCAAGAATCAAGAAGGAGGTTAAAGATTTAACAAGTGTTATTCAAGAGTAAGTAATCTTAAACCATGATTTCTTTCTCTTCCATTATTAGAGAAGTGGGTAGTGATATAACATGTATGCTAAGAAGGAGTTGGAATGATGAATCAAAGGGCTTAAGTCTTAATAAGCCGTATAAGTCATGAATAAGTAATTCAAACATAAATAAGTTATGAACTTAAGAAGAACTTGTAAGAACTTGTAACATTTTTGCATTAATGAAGTTAGTATGTTAACAAGAAGCAATAATGATGGTTATAAATCTTGAACCTTGATAAGTCATGTAAAAAGAAATTATAAGTCATGAGAAATGGAAATATAAGTAGGTTGTACTTTTATAAGTTACAAACTCACAAAGAACAAGTAATAACTTATCATGATCATAAGTTAATGAAGTAAGTATGTCAAGATGTTAGTATGTTAGGTAAAATCAATTTGAAACGATGAACAAATCATAAGAAACGAGGTTAAGCCGTAATTTCACAATTTGAGGATAATCGTCAAATTCGTTAAATTCTCAAAATGGAAGTCAAATTTTGATATTGAGCTTGGAAACATTGGTTTTCAATGGAGAGAAGTCTTATTTGACATTATAGAGTTGCTAACTTGAGAATGACCGAATTCCGACTTAGAACGAAGAAACGAGCGTTGAACGTTCACGAACGTTTATCGTTTTCGTTTAAATAAATTAAAAAGTGAATTTTGAGTTAATGAATTCAAAATTTTAAAATTCTTACATGAACACGTAGAGTACTTAATTTGTGAACCGTAGGCTCTTGAACGAGCCAATTTGGACTTATAACGAAGAAGTTATAAGCCCGGGAATCTCACATAAAAAGTTAACTGTCAAAATTTTATGGTGCTGAGTACTGGCGCCGCGGCGCCAGTCAAGGCAAATTAAGTCACGCCGCATCGCCATAAAGGGCTATGAGCTACTGAAGTTTGGCACCCCAGTACGACGAATAGGGAAGGAGATGGCGCCGCAGCGCCGTGACCGAGTCCTAAGTACAGAACATCCGCGCCGCAGCGCGAGTTATAGAGCAAAAGTTGGCGCCGCAGCGCCAGCATCAGGTGAAGCACAGAGAGGAAAGATTATGAATGTAAAGGGAGATTAAATTGATAATGGTGAATCATATTAATGCTAAACCTAAAGTAACATCAATTAAGATATTGAAGACCTTAAGATTAACAACTAAAGGTTGAAGGAAAGATTAATTGAACGTAAGTTACTAATAATAAAATGATTAACGATAATAAGCCGTAAGGGCAGATAAATACTCGAAATGAGTTTTGTTAAAGAAATAAGTATGATTAAGTATACGAAATGAAAGATAGTTAATTGATGATGAATTAATAAACTTAAAGTAATATCTTCGATGATAATAATAACATTTAGAATTACAACTAAAAGTTGTTAAAGGTTACGTGAACATGAACGGTATACAATAAGTGTATTGAATCAATGACGATCGAGTTATGATTAATAACGTAAGAACGATGTTAAAGAATGACGTCAAGCCGGAACCAAAAATAACAAATCAAATATATGATTAAATTGAGAAGAAGGGTAAGATTCTTTAGGAACCATGTATGTTCATTCAGGACCTAATGTGGTATGTTGTGTGATTATGTGTTGTAGAGACCGTAAAGGCTCAAAGGAAACGTAATTTTACTGTAGCAGACGCTGAAGGCAAGTTTTTCTAAACCCTTGTTTAACCTTCGTGTTAGCCAGGTTTTCAAATAATTCAAGTTATGAGATGCATGTATGGTTTTAAAGAAAGAGTCGATGCCAGTTTTAACTCGGCTAGACTAATCTTGATAGATTGATTGATTTATTTACAAGTCTTTCAATATAGAATTGCTAACGCTATCATACGCCAATTGTTTGGTACGGACTCAAGGTAAGCCTAAATATGAATAAAAAAAATATATTTTCATCGAGTATTCGATGGGCACGTGAGGTTGCCACAACTTAAACGTACACACGTTTAATGGATGTAGTGTTGATCAACATAGAGTACTATAGGTTGATCACCTAGAAGTGCTCGTAAGATATGTCAGACTTACGGACTTCATGTCGGGTTGTCCTTTTCAAATAAATTATGAAACGCTCATAGTCTTGGACCAGATTTGGTGTTTTACTAAATATTATTATGGTAAAATTTTTTGAAGGAAAATGAATGCTATTGTAAGTTATTGATAGTACTTCGTAACTATTATCCAGTTACTGAAGATATACGATTCCTATGTTTCAAGCATGCTTTTAAAATGAAATTATTGTACTTGCTGAGCTTGTTATGCTCACTCTTACTTGAACCATATGAATGCAGCTTAGACCGAATGGACTGAATGATTCAAGAAGGATAAAGGGAAGGCTAAAGCGAACTTGTAGATTTCCTATGTAATAGTATATGTTTGTAATGATAATATTTGATATTATGACAAGAACAAATGTAACGGGTATAAAGAACGTGGGGAATGGTAGTATTGTTTTGGAATATATATATATATAAGACATATTCGTTCTTTTGAGGTATTTCAATTGAATGTTTGTGTGAACTGTAGCACCGTGGAGCACCATATGTCGGGTTTGAAGAGATCCGGATTTGGGGGCGTCATAGGTTGGTATCAAAGCATTAGGTTATAAAATTTAAGGGGGAAGAACCTTGGGCTAATAACCTCGTCAAGGAAGAGAAGTCCAAAGGAAGTAAACTCGAGCTTTACTTGAATTGAATGAGTCAATAAGGTATTGGGGAAACCCAATACCGAAAGATTTAAAAGATAGAAAGTAACCCTAAATAAATTAAATGTGATTTGTGCTTATACTATTATGTGTTATGTACTAATCAACATATGTGTTATTGTAGGATGTTGAACGATAGCTTGATGTATA
Source organism: Panax notoginseng (assembly GCA_016801055.1). NCBI lineage: Eukaryota > Viridiplantae > Streptophyta > Magnoliopsida > Apiales > Araliaceae > Panax > Panax notoginseng. The sequence continues at coordinate 142,211,160 of CM029020.1, forward strand.
GAGATATACACGTGGTGAATGACGAGTTGGTGAACAGAGTAGAGTCTGTACCTATGCCAATGGCGGAGGTACCAATAGTGATTCTAGAGGAGTCGGAGACAGTGGAGTATTTTTTTGAGGAAGACTACTCCGAGGGAGATGTAGCCTGGACATCATACTTGGATATGATGAGCGATGTGGAAGAAGGAATGGAGGTAACATCGGTTACTACGATGGTACCTACACTAGAGTCAGCACCTCCAGATGCAATGAGATCATTGTATCTGGCAGAGCTTGACAAGAATGGGCAACTGAGTGCAGTTGTGCAGAATCAGAACGAATAGATTAGTGCTCTTTATGTAACGAAGGAGTCTGCAGAAGAAGATTTTGAGCAAGAGCATGATGAGAATGTGCTCTTGATAAATAAGGCTAGGGACTATAAGAATGAGGCCGATGAGCTTCATAAAGAACTGGGGGAGAAGGACCAGAAGATAGCACTGATGTAACGCCCGAGAAAAATCATATTTTTAGGAGAATTAAAATTTTATTTAATTACGAGGATTAAATGAATTTAATTAATTATTTAAGGGAGTAAGTTATTTAAAGGTCGTTCTATGACCTAAACATCTCGGAACGTCATAGTATTTTGGCTACAAGGTAGAATTAAAGTGTTTGAATTTCTAAGACGAAAATAAAAGCTTTCCAAGAAATTTTTCGAAAAACACTATTCACGCATTTCTATTCGGAAATTATTTTTGAACTTCCGAGAAATACGTAACGATAAAATATCAAGGTGAGATGTAATATCCAATAATAACTCAGTTATGAAAAACACAGTTTTTCGCCTGCGGACTTAAAACCTAACGTTTAGGAAAAATGACTTTCGAGAAGGAATTTAAACGCGTATAATTAATTAAAGCGATGATCGTATAATGCGTAGGTATTGTACGAGGTAATAGATATGAGTATGATACGAGGTATTATACGAGTATGTATGAAGGATGATATGTCATATATGTTGAATAAGTAGATGAGTTAGAATACTATAATAATACGTATATCATACGTTCTAAGGCTTTAAGCCATTTGTGAATGGAATTGTGGATTATGTGGGATGTACAAGTCCAATATGAATTAATAAATAAACTGTAACGATCGAGAAATTTGTAATTTAATTTAAATATTTATTGAATAAATTAAATATTTTAAATAATTTATTTATTAAGGAAATAAATAATGGATGAATTATGGTGAATTAATTTAGTAATTAAATTAATTAATGTTAATTGAGTTAAATAATGATAATATTATTTGAAGGATTTAATTTAAGAATTTTTTTTAAATTAAATCAATTGCTTAATATTTAAGTAGATAATTAAATTAAATGAATTATTTGATTTAATGGAAATAAATAAAATAAAGAAAGTGATGTGTCTAATTTATTAAATTAAATTAGATATACAATTATTTATTAATTATAAGTATAATGTTAATAAGATTTTTTTTATTATTGACTGAAATTTTTTAAGCTAGAGTTATTTAATTAACTAGATCGTGACACATGAAAACTATATAAAATAAATAATATAAAAATAAGTTAGTCTAGGGGAATTATGGCTAGCCAAACATGACCTTGTGGCCTTTGGCTTATTCAACTGACGCTATCTGTTGGGTTTTTGTACCTGACGTTAGTGGGGAGTGGGAGTTAGTATATTAGAACGCGTATATTATTTCCTAAGGCTAGTGTTCAGTTTTATTATTCACGTATTTGGCTAAGGAGAAAACACAGAGGGTGAGAGAAGTTCAGTGGTTTTGAAGAGAGAATTCTCTGAGATTTCAAGAGGAAGCAAAGAATTGCTATCAATTGCTTCAATAAACAAGGATTAAGGTATATTGTAGTTCTAAAATTTTATGTTTTGAGTTCTCTGTGGAAATTTTCTATAAATTATTAAGTCACGTGGATGATTGAATATATATGTATACTCTTGATAAATTGGTTGGTTATCATCTGTAATTGTATACAGTTGTCAAAATTCATGAGAAATTGGGTTTGAGGAATAAAAATGAAATATCAGTGTTATGTTTATATAGTATGGGTTAGAAAGTACGAAAATTGATGTTTCATATGTGATGTAATCTGTAGTTTGTTGTTGGATTGTGTTGCTATGGTAAGAAATGAAAACGAGTTCGTGGCAATCAAATTTGTTAAAAGTATAAAATGAGGAAATTTTGGAAAAGTATAGATTTTGATTCTCAAAAATGGTGCTTATATAATGTTTTGTGTATAAAGTGGTGTTTAGTAGGTGTAACTATAATATGACCACGTGAAGATGTTGTAATTTGGTGTAATTCGGTAGAATTGGGATTTTTTTGGCCTTTAACAGAGTGTTAGTTCGCGTATGTAAAAACTGAAACTGAGCCGTCGCGCGGGCGCTCTGCCTGGCGCGCGGGCGTGCAGCATTTGGACGCGGGTGCGCGGCGTCGCGCGGGCGTGCGATAGCCCAGTGTATTGCTCGCGCGGACGCGCAAGTAGCCAGTCACAGACAGTGATGTCTGCTTAATTGCAGGTCATGCGTAACGGACTTGAGTTAGTTTATCATGCATGTTAAGAATATTAAAACATAAAGTGGACTATAATAACAGATTGTAAGATGTTGTAATTCAAAGTGTGAAGATTTTAAGTAATTATTTAAATAAGTTATAAAATAAAACTAAAAGTGATGATTTCAAAAGTTGTAGATAAACGATAAGGTTTATGTTGATTAATGTGTGATTTCAGAGGAGTTAAGTATGTTAACCTAAATGGATAGGTTATAGGTTAGGGTTATGACCTAAATGATGGTTTAAACCCTAAAGCTAATATTCATACAACTAATTATTGTTACGATTTTAATGATGCATATAGGATAATTGGAGATTATTTTGCACTTGTGTAGCTTACAAACAAGGCAAGTTCTTTAACCCTACTCTTATAATAATTGTGCAAGTTCTTTAACCCTACTCTTATAATAATTGTGCAAGTTCTTTAGCCCTACTCTTATAATAATTGTGCAAGTTCTCTAACTCTACTTTCATAATTGAGCAAGCTTTCTAACTTCATTCTTTTATTAATGAATACAAATTCCTAAATTCTGTTGAGCAATATTATTGATTCTATTCTTATATACGATTGATTAAACTCTTCTAACCTAATTCATTACATCGAGCAAGTTTCACTTTTCCAATTATTATACAAAGCATATATTATTCTAATACATCGATTCAAATGAGATTGTTCTAACTCCTCTGAACATTGTACCTTGCATGTGTATCATGTTTATTCAGTTATATATTATTAATATCCGATCTTTGACTTTGATAGCCTTGTTCAGTTATACATTCTTGTACTAAATCTTTATTGATGGAAATTGAATAAGTGTTCTAAAATTCAAGAAACACTGATAAGCTAGTTCCAAACTAAACTTTCTTTAGTGCGGAAATTCTAAATTCAAACTAAGACGAACAACCCTGACATAGGGGATTTTGTACGTGTAACGTTTATATGTTTGTGCACAATACATGGTACAAAGGGCTGATCCCCCTGAGTACGTTAAGAAGAGTCTGTATACTCTAAATAACTGTTAAGGTTGGGGTAGTAATACCTAATCACCGTGGACATAGTTCGTGGTTATAAGACCCTCAGATATTTAAGTTCGAACTTGTTTCTATTTCTATTCGTAGAACAAGTTCATTATTGTACAACATTCGTTGTTCATTCTCTTATGATTATTATTAGTATTCTTTATGTCATTGAGCAATTGTTTGCTCACTCTTGCAATTAAAAAATGCAGATAAAGTCGAAAGAGGCGATGAACCATCTACTAGCAAGGGAAATGGCAAGATATCTAAGTGATGAAGCATTAGTTAAAGTTTATTTAAATGCTTGAAGTTATAAGACTTATTTTATTTTACAATGTATTTTGCAAACTGATGTAATAATTTTTAGGTTAGATTAGCTGGGATTGTTTTTGAGATGATGATGTAACCCTTTAATGGGAAAGATTATTGTTTAAAGTTATTTAATGTTTTATCCTATATTATGGGTAGTTAGATGTAATTATTTTAATAGTGAGCACCAAATTCGGTGAAAATGAAGTACCCGAATTTGGGGGTGTCACATAAGCCCAATGGAATTTAAGGTGAAGGCCCAAGTATTGTAAAGCCCAAAGTAAATTAATGTAAGCACAAATGATTAACATAAGTAAATTAAGCTAAAGCCCAAAATAAGAACCAAGGGGTTATGGGTTGGTTTAAACCCATGGGGCAAACCATGGATGATCCAAAGTAGGGAGCAAGTAACTTAATGGCTAAATTATGTAATTAGCAAGTTTACATAGTAGTTAAGTAAACGTGGTGCCCAAGTATTGGATAAGTGTTGTGATGACCAAGCAAAAAGTGCGGATGCCAAGTTTACTTAGGGACAAAGTAATGAATAGTAAGGAGGTGGATTAAGGAGGTGGAAGTGGCTTAATGACCATTATGTCCTCACTTAGGATTTCCTATAAATAGCAAGCTTGCATTTCATTTATTGGTTGTTTATTTCATCCAACACCTTATACATTATAAGTTGAGAGCTTATTTACTTGAGAGAAAAAGCTAGAAAAGCTATAAGTTAGCCTTTGTTGATTCAAAGAAGTAAGAAGGAGATTAAGGTTTAGCAAGTGATCATCAAAGGGTAAGCAATCTTGAACCATGTTTCTCTTCTCTTCCATTGTTAGAGAAGTGGGTAGTGGTAGGATTTGTATGCTAAGAAATGAAGACAATGAATAATCAATGGACTTAAGCCGTAATAAGTTATGAATAAGTAACTTGAACCTAAATAAGTTATGAACTTATGATGAACATATATAAACTTGTCATATATTTACCTTAAGAAGTTAGTATGATTAATAAGATGTAAGAATGGTAATTAAAGGACTTAACTCATTAATAAGTCATAAGTAATGAAATCAAGTATGTTATACTTTAAGAAGAAAATAAGTTCATGGAGAACATGTAACGACTTATCATGTAAATAAGTTAATGAAATATGTATGTCAAGATGTAAGTGTGAGTGATTGAATCCATTTGAAACGATGAACAAATCATATGAAACGAAGATAAGACGTAATTTAGACGATAATCGTCAAATTCGTGAAATTCTCGGAATAGAAGTTGAATTTTGATATTGAGCATAGAAACATTGATTTTCAATGGAGATAAGTCTTATTTGGCGTTATAGAGTTGCGGACTCAAAAATGACCGAATTCTGACTTAGAACGAAGAAACGAGCGTTAAACGTTCACGAACGTTTATCGTTTTCATTAAAAATGGACTAATAGGTGAATTTTTAGCAAACGAAGTTGAATAGATAAAATTCTTACATGAACACATAGAGTATGAAATTTGTGAACCGTGCGCTCTTGAACGAGCGAATTCGAATTTATAAAGAAGAAGTTACGAGTCCGGGAGTCTCATAAATGAAAAAGTCTGTCAAAATTGTCTGGGGCACAGAGCTGGCGCCGCGACGCCAGCCCAAGGCCAAAGAAGTCACGTCACAGCGCTAGAAAGGGCTGTGAGCTACTGAAGTTTGGCATCGCAGCGTGACAAATAGTGAAGGGTATGGCACCGTGGCGCCATAGCGCCGTGACCGAGTTTTAGGTACAGAACACCCGCGCCGCAGAGCGAGTTATAGAGCAATAGCTGGCGCTGCAGCGCCAGCACTAGAATGTAGATGGAGAAGAAAGGTTTTAATTGTAAAGGGAAGGAGAAACGAATAAAGATTGAATTAAATTCTTAATCAACTAAATGTAACATCATTTAGGATGTATAACCTTAAACAATGCACTAGAGGTTGAAAGAAGTAATAATTTAAAAGAAGAACGTGAAGGGTAATTAAGTAAACCATGAATGGTATTCAACGTCGGTACTTCACCAATGGCGATTAAGTTTCGATTAATAATGTATGGACATTAGTAAGCCGTAAGTAGGGATGATTAACTCGAAACGAGTTGTATTATTGAAATAATTTCAATTAAGTTATATAAGAGAAAGAAGTTGGTAAGAACGATGTAAAAGAATAACGGCAAGCCAGAACTAATAATAACAAATCTAATACGTAATTAGATTGAGAAGAAGGGTAAGATTCATTAGGAACCATGTATGTTCATTCATGACCTTATGTGGTATGTTATCTGATTATGTGTTGTAGAGACCGTAAAGACTCAAAAGGAAAAGTAATTATACTGTAGCAGATGCTGAAGGTAAGTTTTTCTAAACGCTTATCTAACATTCGTGTTAGCCAAGTTTTCAATGATTCATGTTATGAGATGCATGAATGGTTTTAAAGAAAGAGTCGATGCCAGTTTCAACTCGGCTAAACTAATCTTGATAGATTGATTGATTCATTTACAAGTCTTTCAAGATAGAACTGATAACGCTATCCTACGCCAATTATTTGGTACGGATTCAAGGTAAGCCTGAATATGAATAAACAAATGTATTTTCATCGAGTATTCGATGGGCACGTGAGGTTGCCACAACTTAAACGTACACACGTTTAATGGATGTAGTGTTGATCAACATAGAGTACTATAGGATGATCACCTAGAAGTGCTCGTAAGGTATGCCGGACTTACAGACTTAGTTACGGGTTGTCCTTTTTAAAGAAACTATGAAACACTCATGGTCTTGGACTAGAATTGATGATTACTGAATATTGTCATTGTAAAATGTTTTGAAGGAAAAGGAATGCTATTTTGAATGATTGATAGTACTTCGTAACTATTATCCAGTTACTAAAGATATACTATTCCTATGTTTCAAGCATGCTTTTTAAATGAAATTGTTGTACTTGATGAGCTTGTTATGCTCACACTTGCTTAAATCATATGAATGCAGCTTAGATCGAACGGACCGGAGGATTCGACAAGGATAAAGGAAAGGCTAAAGCGAACTTGTAGATTACCTATGTAATAGTATAAGTTTGTAATGATAATATTGGATATTATGACAAGAATAAATGTAACAGTTATAAAAAACCTGGGGAATGGTAGTATTATTTTGGAATATATATAAGACATTTACATTCTTTCGAGGCATTTCAATTGAATGTTTGTGTGAACTGTAGCACCGTGTAGCACCATATGTCGAGTTGGAAGAGACCCGAATTTAGGGACGTCACAATGGATGTCTTACATCCATGAGAGTGCTCATAAGGATTTCAAACTGAAAGTTGCTTGTTATTCCAATGAGTCAGGACATACTCGACATACTATTAGTCGGGATACTATAGCGGCGATTATGAGGACCCCAAACTCGGATACTTGAAACCCGAACTCGGTTCTTCACGATACCATTTCTATGAGCGGAATAATACTAATAATAATAACAATAATATAAAAGATCAAATTAATTTACATAATTATCAGAGTCTAACTCTTCAAGTACGAAACCTTTAAACATTCATTACAACCCATGATAGATAATATATATCATAATTGCCTTAATAATATTAAAGTATTACATAACATAGTAATTCGTTCATTCAGCAACCTTCCCTTTTCCTTTGTTCCTAGCAGAGTTCTCTGGTCGTTCGCACTTAGCTGAAAACATTTAAATTTAAGCAAGGATGAGCATTTGAGTGCCCAGCAAGCAATAGCAATTATATATATATATATATATATATATATATATATATATATATATATAGCTTAAAGGATTTAAATGTTTTCTTTGTACTATTCTTCTACAACAAGTCAATAGTTGTGAAGTATTCTGAACCGATAATAATAACATAACAACTCTCTTTCAAATTTTTGAAACTACATAATAACTATATCTGGGGTTATGGTGACATGCCATGAACATTATTTTTATTTTCGAAAAGGTTAAACAGAAATTCATCTGTAAACCGTCATAACTTACGGGCACGGGGGTGATCAGCCCGTTATGCCCTGCATTGATCAATACTACATTGCCAGAACGATATTATCGTTCATCCTTTGTCCGTCGGAGCGCATAAAAATTTTCCCATGTAGGGATGTTCATACCTGTCTGGGTTCTAAATCAAAGGTTTTATCTTGTTCAACAATAATCTATAATTCAATATATCTGTATACGGGTAATTGACAAAGGTATATCAACATGTGATTAAATACAATGATTATCCAAGTGGGGACACTTGTTTAACCACTTCTAGAAATTAACGAACAGAATATATATGTCCGAATTATCATATACTAACATGTTGATATTCAATGAGCTTATATAATATAAAGTTCATAATTTGTACAATAATAATATAGTTTAGAAACATTCTTACTCACATCCATTGCATAAAGAAAATGCAAAGGTTAGATACTTGCTTGAAGCCCTGCTTACAACTTGTAATTAAGATCTATCGCTTATCTCACGACCTATCATTAATAAGATAGTTCGTTCGATTAGAACAACATACCATAACACATAACACTGCTTATTGCAGTCAACACATAACCTAATCACATTAGCACCTATGTTTAATAACCATTGAATCACAAATAATCACTTATACAATCAAAATATCTAAGTTCATATCAATTTCTGAAACATGTCGGTCTACCGACAACTTTATTGGGTAATTATCGAGTCTAAGACTCTATTTTATAACTTAACATCAGTACGTATCAGTCATATTATTTTTAAATGACTCAGTATAATTTTAAAACATTTATTATAATTTATCATGAATTTTTAAACATTGGAATCATATTTAAATGATTTAAATACTCATCAATTCTATTATAATAAATATTTAATTAGTATTAAACTATTAATGAAATCATTTCCAAAATATTAAAGTTATGTATAATAACCCAAAATACTTTTAAAGTATTAATATTACCCTTAAATAATTTTTAAAACATTTAAAATTATTTTTAAATAATTATCATTAATATTAAAGTATTAATGTTCTATTTATCAAAATATTAAAAGTCATTATTCATAACTTAAAATATTTTTAATTCATTTATATCCTTTTTAAATAATTTTTAAATTAATAAAAACATTTTTAAACTATTTATTTAATATAATTATTAAATAAATTTAATATCAATAATAATAACTTAATAATCATTAATATTAAATTATTAATGAAATTATCCTTTAAATATTAAAAGTTATATTTTATAACTTAAAATATTTTTAAACACTTTATTTTCATTTAATATGATTTTTAATATAATAAAATCATTTTTAATTAATTTACTTAATTCATTAAGTAAATAAATTAATTACCATTAATATTAATTTATTAATGAAATTTATCATAAAATATTAAAAGTCATTAAAAATAACTTAAAATATTTTCTTATATCATAATATAATTTTTAATGATTTTTCTAATATTAAAATCATTTTTAAATAATTTATTTAATATTATAATTAAATAAATTAAATACTTTTAATATTTCAAAAATATTAAATATTTATGAAATATATTAAAAATAATTAAAAACTAATTTTTGGAATTTTTAATAATTTATTTTGTATTTTTAATAATTAAAAATTAAATTTTTTCTATTTTTTATTAATTTCCGAAAAATATTAAATAATCTGTCGCTAAAGACCACCTATAGCGACAGAACCGTCGCTATAGGTGTTCTTCATGTTCTTGATACAAACCCAGAAAACCAAGTCAGTGATCATGTGGCCTAGTTTGACCGCGATTTATGATCATACCAAGCTGTTTCTGGACTATCTATTGCACACAAATTATAGAACTAATATAGTACTACACGATACAGCAACAATCATAATCATATAATACCCAGCAAAGCAGATCTGATCCGTCCAAAGTGGCTGTCAAAGCTGTTCTTCATTTCTGGGTTACCCAAAAATGAAGAACAGTTCGTGAGGCCTACTTTGGGCTCCCACAACTTGCAATACATGTAAGTTATTAGTGATTTAAAGATTTCAGGTTGTAGAACACATGTAAGTCTAGAGATCCATTACATAAAATCATAGCAACAACATCAAAATCGCGAGATATAATCTGGTCAAACTATGTCAGTCGTCATGTTCTTAAGTTTTCTGGGTTACCCAGAAAACAGAGAACATGATCGGCTTCACTAGTTTGACCGGCTAGAAATTTCAACCTGTTTACTATATATGTGATCTTAAGGCCTGAGGATGTAGTACAAGCAACATAGTATAATATAGATATATCCATAAACACGGATCAACAATAACATGACAGATCTAAACGCTTGAAAAAAATTGTCAGAGGCGGTTCCTGGCTTTTCTGGGCTGCCCAGAAAATGCCCGGTCAATGCCGGTCAACGGCCTTTGACCGTTAATAACAACAAATCTAGACATCAAATGACTATTCTACCACTTGCATCTTAAAGACCATATACCAGGCTACATATTTAAAACATAAAACAACCAAAAACATAAACCAATAAGGATCTACAGGCTTTGACATTCGCTGTCAGACGCCTCTTTAAAAAATTTCCAGACTTTGAAGATCTTCAAATTCGAGCCTCTAGATGTTATGGATCTAACATCTAGTAACCCAGATCATCACTAGACACTACTAACAACATATTCTAACATTCAAACATAACATCTAACATAGAAAATTTGGACAGATTTTCGGGCTAGGGTTTATACCTTTGCTTTGATCTTCTTGTAATCTGGCTACTGATGTTTGTTATGGATTTTCGTGGGGCTTGATTTGTAACTAATATATGATGATATTTTCTGAGGTTTTGATAGAGAGAGAATTGGTTGAGAGCTTGGACAAAATGTAAGTAACAAAATACATTTTCTCTCTCCTTAAATCCTTAAATAGACAAATTGATTCATGTATATGGCTGATCTAGCATGGTTTGCTGTCAATTTTGAGTCACAAGGAGTAGTTGGAGTTGGTTAACAACTCAAAATATGGAAGGATTTGCAAGCAAGCTTCTAAAAATTAAAAAGTAATATATATTTTTTTTAATAAAGTAATTAAGGGTATTTTTATCCATGACACTTGAATCTAGATTCTAATCACTAGATTTTAAACATTAAAATTTCCTAAATAATTTCTAGGGTTTGAGCAATTATATATAGAGTTCAAAAAAAATTAAATTATAACTAAATAATTATAATTAGGGTTTTTAAATAGAAAATTAGGGTTTTAAAAATATATTTAGGGTTTTCTTGATATTATTAGGTTTCCCCAAATTATAAATTAGGGTTTCCAAATTAACATAATTATTTTCTAAAATAATAATTATAGTTATGATTTTAGCAATTAGGCTTTCAAATTGGAAATTATGGTTTCTATTTTACAATTAGGGTTTCTAGATTATAATTAGGGTTTAACCTAATTAATCATTTAATACACAACATAAAACATATAACATAGTTATATAACAGTCTTAAGCTCACAATTGATTTTCAATTTAGAGTTTCCCTAAGTAAAATTAGGGTTTAACCAATTAATACTAGGGTTTTGAAATTAAATACCATAATTGACCAATCATTAACAATACATACATACAGTACATATTCATAGCACTGAAAAATCAAAATATAATTAATATTATATTATTATTCTCATACCTTGGCAATAATCCAAAATTAGGGTTTGGATTCCATATCTGATTTATCTGCCATATTTAACTTTAATAATTAAGGTAAAATAATTAACTTAATAACCTGTACTAAAATTCATATAATAAAATAATTATTATATTTATTCTAAAAATCACTCAACATATTATTTAAATAATATATGATTATATATTTTCATGGAAAATAATTATTAAAATATTTCTACCATAAATTAATTATTATAATTATATACTTTTTAATAATCAATAATTTTAAAATAAATTCATTTGTAAATAATTATGTAATAAATATATTTTTACTTACCACATAAATACATATACACATAATCTTGTACAAATCCTCATCCTTAATAAAAAAAAAATTTATTCACAAAATTTCTTATTTATTTATATAGAAAATATCGGGTTGTTACATTCACCCTCCCTTATAAAGATTCCGTCCCCGGAATCACCGTTTTAAAGCCTATACATACACGGTCACATAGCGTACACAATCATTGTAAGTAAATCTCGATCAACTTTGATCGAACTGATCTTTAACTATTCACATGAAGCTTGTCTTTCTGATTACACAGAAAAATTAGTTTCTAACAGAACTCAAATTCCTCCTCAAAATTTCTTTATAAAATAATTTCACTATATATAGGAAAATCATGCATAAGAAAATAAAAAGGCATACGAATAATACCTGGAGTTCCAGTGCCAGCTGCTGCCGTATCCTGAACTGTCATGTTGTAGACCCTTGCCGTAGATTTTGTTGGCTTGCTTGACGAAGTCGGTCCCGTGATTGCTAACGTTCCGCTGCCAGTGCCCATGTTCACACTTCCTGTCTCCACCCTCCTTTTTGGACAATCTTTCACCCTGTGCTCTGTCGATCCGCATATAAAACATCCACTATTCATCCTAGGATTGGGGCAGTTAGGAGAAATATGGCCCTCTTGTCCGCACTTATAGAAAACAAATTTTTCTTGCAAACACTCCCCCGAGTGATTCTTCCCACATGTCTTACATGACACTATCTGTTTCTTAACACCTTCATGTTTCACTTGTACACTTGCAAAACTGCTCACCTTCCTCTTACTATCTCCACTCCTGCTCCCACTATTAATTTCCACCTTCCTAGCTCCTTCTATCTTACCCTTATTCTTCCTCTCCTTATTGTAAAGGCTCATGGCCTCACTTCCCTCCTCAGCTATGATCGCTTTCTCCATGAGTGCTGCAAATGTAGGAATTTGCAACACCGCCACTTTGTTATAGAGCCAGGGTTTCAATCCCAGCTCAAACCTTCTAGCTTTCCTAGCCTCCGTATCAACTTGATGCGGAGCAAACCTATCTAACTCATTAAATTTGGCGGCGTATTCAGACACCGTCATATTCTCCTGCTTTAACTCTAAAAATTTAACCTCCATCCTCGCCTGCATACTTGGTGAAAAATAATTTTCGAAAAACAAAGTTTTAAATCTATCCCATGTGACTAAACCTTCTCCTGCCCTAGCCTGATTCGCTTCCCACCAAAAATTTGCTTCCCCCTTCATCATGTAAGTGGCAAAAGCAAGTTTTTGCCCCTCATCTACCCTAGCTACCGTAAACGCTTTTTCAATTTCCTTAACCCAAATTTGAGCTTCTACAGGGTCAGTTGTACCTTTGAATTCTGGTGGTCCTACAGCCTTAAAGTCTTTGAAGTTCGCTAAGCGGTTGCCCGGCTGGTTTCCAGCGACCGGTATTCCCTGTTGCATAGCCTGAGCTAACATGTTCACAAATTGCTGCATCGAATCTGGTTGTTGTTGTCCCTTAACATTGTTGACAGATTCCTCTGCCCTTTGATTGCGAGTTCGACGTCTTGGCGGCATTATCTGATTGAAAAAAATCACAATTTAACTTACATTCTAAACCTTATCACATAAGTTTAATATTTTAAACTTATTTCACCATTTCTCAAACATAGATTCATATTCATTTAACGAATATTTTACATAGCACAAAATGCTTTGAACTTCAGCTATCCCTTTATGACCTCAAAAGTCGGGATTTACAGTCTTGACCTAATACAAAAGTTGGAAACATTACATTACACAAACGTACTTATCATATGTATTATATTAAACACTCCTACACAACAGAACCTATACTACCTATTTATTACACCTTTTCCTTGAACATTCTCTCGCTTGATGACCTTCTATACCACAGACATAACATGCTCCTTTTTTGTAGTCAGGACAGTACGGAGTGGTATGTCCTTCATAGCCACAAAGATAACAAATTCCTTTCCATTTCTTCTTATTGGATTTTCCTAAATCATGGTCTTCTATCTTTCTTTTCCCCTTCTTATCCGGAGCTGCACACGATGTGTTGCTTGTGGCTCCCATCTGACCAATTTGGATTTTAAGCTTATCTTGTCCTTCCAATGTTTCTATTAACGCTTGACACAACTGACTATTCAACAGCCTTTCTATCTCTCACAGCCTTTCCAGAGAAGAAACCTTGTTCTTCAGATTCTGCACTTCCGTTGATACTTGATCAGCTTCAACTTTAGTGTCCGAATCACTATCTGACAACTCCACCATCTCCGGATCTTGTACTACGTTTTCTACGATAACCACATCGTCTGAATTGTGTTCATCAAGAGCCTCTATTTCAGCTATCGGCTTCGATATTGGCTCCTTCTTTACTATCCGAGGGTAATCGAATCCTTTTTCACTTGACATCTACACACATAAATTATCCTAATTAGCATATAGTATATACACACAACAAATAAGAGTTTTATACAAGTTATCTTTTATTTAGTTTAACGATGAATTTAGTCAATTCATCTCTTTTTAAACTCTATATATGAGTTATTTATATTTTCAACGTTTCCCTCTGTTCTAAGGTTATAGCCTAAGGTCTAGCCCACCTAAGGTTTCTAACCCTATAGCTCTGATACCAACTTGTGAGGACCCCAAACTCGGATACTTGAAACCCGAACTCGGTTCTTCACGATACCATTTCTATGAGCGGAATAATACTAATAATAATAACAATAATATAAAAGATCAAATTAATTTACATAATTATCAGAGTCTAATTCCCAAGTACGAAACCTTTAAACATTCATTACAACCCATGATAGATAATATATATCATAATTGCCTTAATAATATTAAACTATTACATAACATAGTAATTCGTTCATTCAGCAACCTTCCCTTTTCCTTTGTTCTTAGCAGAGTTCTCTGGTCGTTCGCACTTAGCTGAAAACATTTAAATTTAAGCAAGGATGAGCATTTGAGTGCCCAGCAAGCAATAGCAATTATATATATATATATATATAAGCTGAAAGGATTTAAATGTTTTCTTTGTACTATTCTTCTACAACAAGTCAATAGTTGTGAAGTATTCTGAACCGATAATAATAACATAACAACTCTCTTTCAAATTTTTGAAACTACATAATGACTATATCTGGGGTTATGGTGACATGCCATGAACATTATTTTCATTTTCGAAAAGGTTAAACAGAAATTCATCTGTAAACCGTCATAACTTACGGGCACGGGGGTGATCAGCCCGTTATGCCCTATATTGATCAATACTACATTGCTAGAACGATATTATCGTTCATCCTTTGTCCGCCGGAGCGCATAAAAATTTTCCCGTGTAGGGATGTTCATACCTGTCTGGGTTCTAAATCAATGGTTTTATCTTGTTCAACAATAATCTATAATTCAATATATCTGTATACGGGTAATTGACAAAGGTATATCAACATGTGATTAAATACAATGATTATCCAAGTGGGGACACTTGTTTAACCACTTCTAGAAATTAACGAACATAATATATGTGTCCGAATTATCATATACTAACATGTTGATATTCAATGAGCTTATATAATATAAAGTTCATAATCTGTACAATAATAATATAGTTTAGAAACATTCTTACTCACATCCATTGCATAAAGAAAATGCAAAGGTTAGATACTTGCCTGAAGCGCTTCTTACAACTTGTAATTAAGATCTATCGCTTATCTCACGACCTATCATTAATAAGATAGTTCGTTCGATTAGAACAACATACTATAACAAATAACACTGCTTATTGCAGTCAACACATAACCTAATCACATTAGCACCTATGTTTAATGACCATTGAATCACAAATAATCACTTATACAATCAAAATATCTAAGTTCAAATCAATTTCTGAAACATGTCGGTTTACCGACAACTTTATTGGGTAATTATCGAGTCTAAGACTCTATTTTATAACTTAACATCAGTACGTATCAGTCATATTATTTTTAAATGACTCAGTATAATTTTAAAACATTTATTATAATTTATCATGAATTTTCAAACATTGGAATCATATTTAAATGATTTAAATACTCATCAATTCTATTATAATAAATATTTAATTAGTATTAAACCATTAATGAAATTATTTCCAAAATATTAAAGTTATGTATAATAACCCAAAATACTTTTAAAGTATTAATATTACCCTTAAATGATTTTTAAAACATTTAAAATTATTTTTAAATAATTATCATTAATATTAAAGTATTAATGTTCTATTTATCAAAATATTAAAAGTCATTATTCATAACTTAAAATATTTTTAATTCATTTATATCCTTTTTAAATAATTTTTAAATTAATAAAACTATTTTTAAACTATTTATTTAATATAATTATTAAATAAATTTAATATCAATAATAATAACTTAATAATCATTAATATTAAATTATTAATGAAATTATCCTTTAAATATTAAAAGTTATATTTTATAACTTAAAATATTTTTAAACACTTTATTTTCATTTAATATGATTTTTAATATAATAAAATCATTTTTAATTAATTTACTTAATTATTAAGTAAATAAATTAAATACCATTAATATTAATTTATTAATGAAATTTATCATAAAATATTAAAAGTCATTAAAAATAACTTAAAATATTTTCTTATATCATAATATAATTTTTAATGATTTTTCTAATATTAAAATCATTTTTAAATAATTTATTTAATATTATAATTAAATAAATTAAATACTTTTAATATTTCAAAAATATTAAATATTTATGAAATATATTAAAAATAATTAAAAACTAATTTTTGGAATTTTTAATAATTTTTAATAATTTATTTTGTATTTTTAATAATTAAAAATTAAATTTTTTCTATTTTTTATTAATTTCCGAAAAATATTAAATAATCTGTCGCTAAAGACCACCTATAGCGACAGAACCGTCGCTATAGGTGTTCTTCATGTTCTTGATACAAACCTAGAAAACCAAGTCAGTGATCATGTGGCCTAGTTTGACCGCGATTTATGATCATACCAAGCTGTTTCTGGACTATCTGTTGCACACAGATTATAGAACTAATATAGTACTACACGATACAGCAACAATCATAATCATATAATACCCAGCAAAGCAGATCTGATCCGTCCAAAGTGGCTGTCAAAGCTGTTCTTCATTTCTGGGTTACCCAGAAATGAAGAACAGTTCGTGAGGCCTACTTTGGGCTCCCACAACTTGCAATACATGTAAGTTATTAGTGATTTAAAGATTTCAGGTTGTAGAACACATGTAAGTCTAGAGATCCATTACATAAAATCATAGCAACAACATCAAAATCGCGAGATATAATCTGGTCAAACTATGTCAGTCGTCATGTTCTTAAGTTTTCTGGGTTACCCAGAAAACAGAGAACATGATCGGCTTCACTAGTTTGACCGGCTAGAAATTTCAACCTGTTTACTATATATGTGATCTTAAGGCCTGAGGATGTAGTACAAGCAACATAGTATAATATAGATATATCCATAAACACGGATCAACAATAACATGACAGATCTAAACGCTTGAAAAAAATTGTCAGAGGCGGTTCCTGGCTTTCTGGGCTGCCCAGAAAATGCCCGGTCAATGCCGGTCAACGGCCTTTGACCGTTAATAACAACAAATCTAGACATCAAATGATTATTCTACCACTTGCATCTTAAAGACCATATACCAGGCTACATATTTAAAACATAAAACAACCAAAAACATAAACCAATAAGGATCTACAGGCTCTGACATTCGCTGTCAGACACCTCTTTAAAAAATTTCCAGACTTTGAAGATCTTCAAATCCGAGCCTTTAGATGTTATGGATCTAACATCTAGTAACTCAGATCATCACTAGACACTACTAACAACATATTCTAACATTCAAACATAACATCTAACATAGAAAATTTGGACAAATTTTCGGGCTAGGGTTTATACCTTTGCTTTGATCTTCTTGTAATCTGGCTACTAATGTTTGTTATGGATTTTCGTGGAGCTTGATTTGTAACTAATATATGATGATATTTTCGGAGGTTTTGATAGAGAGAGAATTGGTTGAGAGCTTGGACAAAATGTAAGTAACAAAATACATTTTCTCTCTCCTTAAATCCTTAAATAGACAAATTGATTCATGTATATGGCTGATCTAGCATGGTTTGCTGTCAATTTTGAGTCACAAGGAGTAGTTGGAGTTGGTTAACAACTCAAAATATGGAAGGATTTGCAAGCAAGCTTCTAAAAATTAAAAAGTAATATATATTTTTTTTAATAAAGTAATTAAGGGTATTTTTATCCATGACACTTGAATCTAGATTCTAATCACTAGATTTTAAACATTAAAATTTCCTAAATAATTTCTAGGGTTTGAGCAATTATATATAGAGTTCAATAGAAATTAAATTATAACTAAATAATTATAATTAGGGTTTTTAAATAGAAAATTAGGGTTTTAAAAATATATTTAGGGTTTTCTTGATATTATTAGGTTTCCCCAAATTATAAATTAGGGTTTCCAAATTAACATAATTATTTTCAAAAATAATAATTATAGTTATGATTTTAGCAATTAGACTTTCAAATTGGAAATTAGGGTTTCTATTTTACAATTAGGGTTTCTAGATTATAATTAGGGTTTAACCTAATTAATCATTTAATACACAACATAAAACATATAACATAGTTATATAACAGTCTTAAGCTCACAATTGATTTTTAATTTAGAGTTTCCCTAAGTAAAATTAGGGTTTAACCAATTAATACTAGGGTTTTGAAATTAAATACCATAATTGACCAATCATTAACAATACATACATACAGTACATATTCATAGCACTGAAAAATCAAAATATAATTAATATTATATTATTATTCTCATACCTTGGCAATAATCCAAAATTAGGGTTTGGATTCCATATCTGATTTATCTGCCATATTTAACCTTAATAATTAAGGTAAAATAATTAACTTAATAACATGTGCTAAAATTCATATAATAAAATAATTATTATATTTATTCTAAAAATCACTCCATATATTATTTAAATAATATATGATTATATATTTTCATGAAAAATAATTATTAAAATATTTCTACCATAAATTAATTATTATAATTATATACTTTTTAATAATCAATAATTTTAAAATAAATTTATTTGTAAATAATTATGTAATAAATATATTTTTACTTACCACATAAATACATATACACATAATCTTGTACAAATCCTCATCCTTAATAAAAAAAAATTTATTCACAAAATTTCTTATTTATTTATATAGAAAATATCGGGTTGTTACAGCGATTGCGAATGAGAAATATGAGGATGCTGTTATGCATTATTAGAAGTCCTGAGATATAAATATTTGTGTAGTGACGTAAAACCATCTTTTGTGTAAAAGGGTAGTCTTTTTGTAAATCCCAACTTTTGTGAAGTTCAATTGAGGGATATAAATGTAATAGCTTTTGGCTATGAAAAACAAATTGTAAATAGTTTCAAACTATGAAGAAGCATATGAATATAATGAAGTTTTCATTTAATATGCTTTGTTATGGTATGAGTTGGTATGTGGCGACTAATAATGAAGTAAGTAAATAGATAATAATGAAATTTTATTTGTTTAATTAGAAAAGGACACCACGGAGAAGACAATGTAATCAATAAGCGAAATCACATAATGATAATTAAGGGGGTCAAAACAACCCTATGCAAGAGTTCGTTAATTTATTAACGGCTGCATTTAACTAAATCGGGGGTAGAGTAACTGCGGAACCTAAGGTAGCCAGAATGACTACCTTTAAAGAGTTTAAAAGTGTAGGTCCGCCGGAGTTCAGAGGAACGATGGACCCAATAGAGGCCCAGACCTGGGTAAAAGAAATAGAGAAGGCGTTTGTTATTAAAAACGTAGCTGACGCGCAAAAGACTTCTTTTGTGACTTACATGAAGGAGGGGGAAGCCAACTTTTGGTGGAAGGCTCACCAGGGTGGGGCTATGACAGATGAGGTAACATAGGAACAGTTTAAGAAGGTTTTCTTCGAGAATTATTTCCCTACAAGCATGCAAGGGAGGATGGAGATTAAGTTCTTAGAACTTAAGTAAGGGGACATTACAGTTCTCCAGTACGCGGCCAAATTCAATTAATTGGCAAGGTTTTCTCCACACCAAGTGGACCCTAAGGAGAGGAAGGCTCGTAGGTTTGAGTAGGGCCTGAAACCCTGGCTCTATAGTAGGATTTTGTTGTTTCAGAGTGTTTCCTATGGGACCATTCTCGAGAAGGCAATTATAGCAGAGGGTGGTAATGAGGCGTTGACTCAATGTCACAAAGAGAGGAAGAATAAGAGCAAGAAAGAGGGAGGAACCAAGCCAGAGAATGCCAATGGTAGTATGAAAATAAAAAGAAGAAAAAATTTTACCTCCGAGAATACTAGAATGGGGCAAGGGGATCCTAAGCGTAGGATCGAAGTGCGTAAGACATGTGGAGAGACTCATCTAGGAGTTGGTCTGAAAGGGATTATAAATACATTTAAAAGTTAAGGTAGAGAATGAGGAAATAACTTTCGTAAATTGTATTCGTAGAAATTGTTTCATGAATAAGAAAGGTAAGCAAGTATCTGTAGATAGGTACCGATAAAGTTAAGAGAATTTGAAGTAATTCTCGGTATGAATTGGTTGATTAACCATAGAACTTTAACAAATTATCTAAGAAAAAGTATGAATCTTCGATTTTTTAAGAAAACCCAAGGTAGTAATTTACGGTAATAAACTACCAGAACTTTCTTGTTGTCTAATCATGACGCAATCTAGAAGGATGTTAAGATAAGTTTAGGTTGTGGTACAATCGTAACCTTTGATGGTTCACATATGGGAGCTGGGCTAAACAATTCCTTCAGAGAGCGAAGGTATATATGAAACTGGCAACCGATCTAACTCACTGTGATGGCAGTGTAGATGAGACGAAAACTTGTTTGTTGGTTATTTGTGGGAAACCACTCAGAGTACCATATGAATTACTAGCAGAGAAGCGATGTGTGCTGAGTCCTAGAGAACTAATAAGAAAAAGATAAGAATGTAAATCATCAAAGATGCTGAACGTAGTAAGTAAGACGTGTCCGTATGTCATTAAGTTGTAAGCTAGTAATGAAAGTAGGTTGCGTAAACTTAAGTCGAAAGAACGCGAACCCTAAGAAGTAAAGTTAAGTAAACCAATACGTAAGTTAAATATATGACTAATTGGTTAGCAGTTAAGAATGAATAACCGTTGCTTAGGATCGATGATCTAATTGATCAGTTGAAAGGGGCAACATATTTTTCCAAGATAGATTTGTGTATGGGTTATCGTTAGTTAAAAGTGAGGAAGAGGAAGGGTACCTAAGATGACGTTCAGAACTCGTTATAGTTATGACAAGTTTCTGGTTATGTCGTTTGGGTTGACTAATGTATTGAAGTTAGACTTTTCATAAGGGGCGCCGAGCAAGTCGGTGGCAAATTGATAGGTGTGTTGAGAATGAGAAGTGAGAAAAATAGTTTTCAGGAACTAAAAAGGGAAGTTAAGTAAGGTACCTATATTATCTTTATCAGATGATACATGAAATTTTGTAGTGTATCTCGATGTTTCACTTAGATGACGAGATTGCGTGCTCATACAGCATGGCAAGGTCATTGTGTATACATCACACTAGTTAAAGGTTTATGATAAGGTCTATCCTACTTATGATATATAATTGGCAACGGTAGTTTTGAATTAGAAATCTAAAGATAGTATTTATACAGCGAAGAAAGGTGAGATATATACGGACTCTAAGAGTCTGAAATATATCTCCACACAGAAGTAGTTGAATATGAAGTAGAGAAGGTGATTAGAATGGAAAAGAGATTACGACTGCGATATGTAATATTATTCAGGGAAGGTAAACGTAGAAGCCGACGCGTTAAGTAGGAAGGGTAAGGAAAAGCTATTGATGTTAACGACTCAGAATGAGTCAATAACGGAGATGGAAAAAACAGAGTTAGAAGTTAAATTACGGAATGAAGCGGTAGAAATGTTATTCATAATATAGACTCAATCCACGAAAATAGAACAAGTTAAGTAACTACAACTAAGTAACGAGGAGTACAAGCGAATGAAGAAGAGGATGCATGATAAATAGAAGACTAAGTATAGTTTTGTTTTAAAGGAGGAATTTGAGTTCCAAATAATTACAAGTTAACAGAAGGACCAATAAAAGGAAGATAGTGTAATTTGTTAGTAAGTGTTTAACTTCTGACTCAAATTATTGATAAGAAGTAATAAGTCATGTAAATTAAGATAATACCTTCGTGGAAGATGAAATGGAAAGAACCACAATGTTGAACAAGTATTGTGGGAACTTGAGATTAAAATGAAGAAAACTTTTCCTAATTTGTTTATATAAGTATAGCGAGATTCTGGGGACAAAATCCTTGTAAGGAGGGAAGAATGTGACGCCCCAAAAAATCAAATTTTTAGGAGAATTAAATTTTCATTTAATTATAAGGATTTAATTAATTTAATTGATTATTTATGGAGTAAGCTAATTGAAGGTCGTTCTATGACCTAGACATGTTAGAACGTCGTAGTATTTTGGCTACGTGGTAGAATTAAAGTGTTTGAATTTCCAAGACGAAAATAAAAGTTTTACGAGAAATTTTCTGAAAAATACTATTCACGCATATCTGCTCGGAAATTATTTTTGAACTTCTGAGAAATACGTAACGATAGAATATCAAGGTGAGATGGAATATCCAATAATATTTTAGTTATGGAAAACACAAATTTTCGCCTGCGGACTTAAAACCTAACGATTAGGGAAAATGATTTACAAGAAGGAAATGTAATGCGATTAATTAATTAAGTGATTATCGTATAATACGTAGGTATTATACGAAGTAGTGAATACGAGTATGATACGAGGTGTTATATAAGTATATATGAATGATGGTATAACGTATATTATGAATTAGTATATGAGTAAGAATACGAGAATTATACGTATAGAATACGTTATAAGGCTTTAAGCCAAAAGAAATGAACTTGTATGATTATGTTAGCCCAAGTATGGAAAGGGTTAAGTCCATTGTGAATTAATAAACAAGCCCAAGTAATTGTTTTATTGCAAGCCCAACGAATAAGTTAAGATCAATTAAGTTAAAGGCCCAAAGTAAGTAACCAATGGGTTATAGGATGGTTTAAACCCATGGGGCAAACCATGGATGATCCAAAGTAGGGAGCAAGCAAACTTAAAGGCTAAATAAGTGTGGTAACCAAGTAAAGTTAATGACAAAGTAAACTTAATGCTTAAGTGTTGTGATGGCCAAGTAAATAAGGTGGGGAGCAAGTTAACTTAAGAGCTAGGTAATAAATAGTAATAAGGTAGATGGCCTTTTGACCATTGTGCCCTCATCTAGGATTTCCTATAAATAGAAGGAGCGATAAATCATTTGTTGGTTGTTATTTTTCATCCAACACTTTATAACGTATACGTTAAGAGCTTATTTGCTTCAGAGAAAAAGCTAGAAAGTTTACCTTTGAAGTTCAAGAATCAAGAAGGAGGTTAAAGATTTAACAAGTGTTATTCAAGAGTAAGTAATCTTAAACCATGATTTCTTTCTCTTCCATTGTTAGAGAAGTGGGTAGTGATAGAACATGTATGCTAAGAAGGAGTTGGAATGATGAATCAAAGGGCTTAAATCTTAATAAGCTGTATAAGTCATGAATAAGTAATTTAAACATAAATAAGTTATGAACTTAATAAGAACTTGTAAGAACTTGTAACATATTTGCATTAATGAAGTTAGTATGTTAACAAGAAGAAAGAATGATGGTTAGAAATCTTGAACCTTGACAAGTCATGTAAAAAGAAATCATAAGTCATGAGAAATGGAAACATAAGTAGGTTGTACTTTTATAAGTTGCAAACTCACAAAGAACAAGTAATAACTTATCATGATCATAAGTTAATGAAGTAAGTATGTTAAGATGTTAGTATATTGGGTAAAATCAATTTGAAAAGATGAACAAATCTAATATATGATTAGATTGAGAAGAAGGGTAAGATTCTTTAGGAACCATGTATATTCATTTAGGACTTAATGTGGTATGTTGTGTAATTATGTGTTGTAGAGATCGTAAAGGCTCAAAGGAAACATAATTTTACTATAGCAGACGGTGAAGGCAAGTTTTTCTAAACCCTTGTCTAACCTTTATGTTAGCCAGGTTTTCAAATAATTCAAGTTATGAGATGCATGTATGGTTTTAAAGAAAGAGTCGATGCCAGTTTTAACTCGACTAGACTAATCTTGATAGATTGATTTATTTATTTACAAGTCTTTCAATATATAATTGCTAACGCTATCCTACGCCAATTGTTTGGTACGGATTCAAGCTAAGCTTGAATATAAATAAACAAATGTATTTTCATCGAGTATTCGATGGGCACGTTAGGTTGCCACAACTTAAACATGTAAACGTTTAATGGATGTAGTGTTGATCAACATAGAGTACTATAGGCTGATCACCTAGAAGTGCTCGTAAGATATACCGGACTTACAGACTTCGTGCCGGGTTGTCCTTTTCAACGAAATTATGAAACGCTCATGGTCTTGGACCAGATTTGGTGTTTTACTGAATATTGTTATGGTAAAACATTTTGAAGGAAAATGAATGCTATTTTAAGTTATTGATCGTACTTCGTAACTATTATCCAGTTACTGAAGATATACGATTCTTATGTTTCAAGCATGCTTTTAAAATGAAATTGTTGTACTTGCTGAGCTTGTTGTGCTCACTCTTGCTTAAACCATATGAATGCAGCTTAGACCGAATAGACTGAAGGATTCGAGAAGGATAAAGGGAAGGCTAAAGCGAACTTGTAGATTTCCTATGTAATAGTATATGTTTGTAATGATAATATTTGATATTACGACAAGAACAAATGTAACGGTTATAAAGAACTTGGGATATGGTAGTATTGTTTTGGAATATATATAAGACATATTCGTTCTTTTGAGGCATTTCAATTGAATGTTTGTGTGAACTGTAGCACCGTGGAGCACCATATGTGACGAACGAGATATTTGTAAATTAATTTTTAATATTTATTGAATTAAATAAATATTTTTCGATGATTTAATTATTGAATTAATTAATTAATTAATGAAGTTGTGATAGATTAATTTAATTATATGTGTTACATTTATTAATTTAATGTGGAGATATTTATTATTCGATGTATGTATTTATGTGAGCTTATTGTATTAAAAGGAATATTTAATAAGCCTAATGTTATTTTAAGTATTTAATTATTAATTAGAGATTTAATAATTTAATATTATTAATCAATGATAATTTGAATTATGTGACTATGTGCACTATTGAGAAATTATTACATTTTATTAAATGAGATATTTGTTTTATTTTATGATAGAGTGTGACATTAATTAAACTATATGATAAAAGGTTTTATTAAAATAAAGAGTTTTAAATCTAGATTGCTAGCCAAACATGACCTTTGAGGGAGTTGAGGGCAGTTACCCATGACTGGGTAACTTACCACAATGCGTCAGACGTCTTCTTTATTTACGCCTTCCCTTCCTTTTTTTTCATTAATTTCCTAAGTCTAGAAAGTGTCAGAGAGAGTTTCAGAGAGAGATACAAAGAGAGGGTTGAAAATTCAGAGTTCTGTGGAGGAGGAATTCACTTCCTAGTAAATTAATATACGCTTGGGTAATCTCTTCAACCAAATTTATATATTTTACGTCTTTTAAGTTTCATGAATATGGCTTAAGTCTTCTGCGAGTCTCTGTTTTTTAGGGAATTCAGTTGTTATAAGAATAGATGTAATAATTCGAGTTGTATGGCATATTATATATATATATATATTATGTGTTTCCATATCATTAATTTCATAAGATTTCAACGTATGATGATGACTTGTTATTTCAAAATTTACAGAGTTTGGGTTTTGGCCATATGGCCTTATACGTGATATTTCATGTGTTGATCATATATTATCCCTAAATTTTACACTCGTATTTTATTATGCATGTTGATACGAAGAGACCAAAGTTTAAATGGTTGGATTTGGCCTTATAACGAATCCGTAGTATTAATTTTTATGGTTTTTGTTCAAAACCTTCAAGAACACAAAGAAAAGTGAAATTTACATACTTTAATTCTGTAATTATATGTTTTAATGGGTTAAAAACATTCTATAATTGTTGGGTAATGATTATATATGTATTACAATGATTGGGTAAGTCTAAATTCGTGTAAAAATAACTAATTGAAAGTTATGGCCATATTCACGTATAATTTTACTTGTGATTGATTTTTGGCCTAATGTGGCCTTGTTATGTTCGCGAACTGCAGAATTGCATAAACTACAAAAAATGAGCCTGGGTAACCCCGCCCCGGCGGTAAAATAAACAAATAATAATAATAATAAATAAATAAATAAATATTCGATGAAAATTATTATTAAAATATTTATAAAATAAATTAAATATTTTAATTGAGATATTATGGAATAAAATAAATATTTAATGAAAATTATTATTAAAATATTTATAAAATAAATTAAATATTTTAATTGAGATATTTATGGAATAAAATAAATATTTAATGAAAATTATTATTAAAATATTTATAAAATAAATTAAATATTTTAATTGAGATATTTATAGAATAAAATAAATATTCGATGAAAATTATTATGAAATAATTTATTCGAGTGTAATAATAGTAAGAGAATGAAAATATTCTAGGGTAATAATTTGTTAAATAAAGTGGAGTTTATATTAAATAATTAAGTGAAAATGTAATTAATGAATGTCGTGAATACATATGGTATGTGTAGGATTTGTGGTGAACAGAAGTAGTAATCATTTAGCCTACGCACGAGGCAAGTTTTCTAACCCTATTTGTTATCATTATTCAAGTTATAAATCAAGTTCATTTGTTATGTTAAAGAATTACTATCTTTTCAAAGTATTATTCTGTTATACAATAATTATTCTATTGTATACCTATTGAGATTGTTATTCATTATAAATATCATTTATTGTTCTACCTTGTTAGACTAGCCAATCCTTATTGATTCAACTAGTCCATAGTTGATGAACGTTCTAAATTCAGAACCTTTATTGATTTATCCAAACCAAACTTCCTTTGGTTCGGACTCTAATGTCAAACTGAGATGAACAACCCTACAAAGGGATTTACTTATACGTTAGCGTTAAGATATTGTGCACAGTATGGTACTAAGGGCTGATCCCCCTAAGTACAAGAAGAAAGGTCCATAGTATTATGACTGTTAAAGGTTTCAAGTATAACCCTTGACAACCTAGGACATAGTTCAAGGTCTTATATATGACCCTCAAAAATTCTTTTGATTCTTGTTATTCATTCTTGATTCAAAAGTTGAGCTTTTATATTCGAATTTATTATTTTTCCTCACATGTTATTATATTGTTGTTTTCATTATTATACTTTTGGGCAATCGTGCTCACTCTTGCGTAATAATAACATTGCAGTTAAGAACAAAAGAGCAGACGAACCTTCCACTAGTAAAGGCAAGGGCAAGGCTAACAAGTGATGAAGACTTGTTGTTTTATATGATGATGTATTTTGTTTAAGACTTAAGTTAATGATGTTGTTTAACACTTATTTGTTTATGATTCTGCACAGATGTTTAAGGTTAGAGTAACCTGGGATTTATTTATTATGTAGTTGATGTAACCCCATAAGGTGAGATTTATTATTATTTCTATCTATTGCATGGTTTGCATTTATTTATGGGTAGATAGATGGATGATGTTGTATCGTGAACACCAAATCCTGTGGAAGTGGATGTACCGAATTTGGGGGTGTCACACCATATGTCGGGTTGGAAGAGACCCGAATTTGGGGGCGTCACATCTACAATACATAATTCCATGACATACCACATTAGGTCATAACAATCAAGTATGGTCACTAATCTATCTTCCCCTTCTTCTCAATCTAATCATTCATTAGATTGGTTAACAATCGTTACAGTTTATCATATTACTATGTGTTTACATTCAAGTAACCTTTCGTTAACTTTTAATCGTTAAACTTAAGGTTATTAATCATCTTTAATGATGTTACTTTAAGTTAATTAAGGTAATAATTCACCTTCAATCAACTTACATTATATTTACATTCATTGCTATTCCTTACTATCTTTTTCCTAGTGCTGGTGCTGCGGCGCCAGCTTCCTATGTATGGATTGCGCTGCGGCCCGGTTAGCAGTGTCCGGGTCCTTATCTCGGCACTGCGGTGCCATACTCCTTACTAGGTTCCGCTGCAGTGCGACTTAACAGTGGGTTGGGGTTCGCCTTGGCGCTACAACGCCAACCTTAGAACCTTGGGCGGCGCTGCGGTGCCGGCCCTACCTCAGAGAAATTTCTAAGTTTTTGTTTTCCACTTCAATCCTTTCCGGGCTCATAACTTACTCATTATAAGTCTGAATTGGCTTGTTCAAAAGCCGTTATCTCACATATCTTGTGTACTACGATTTCATTAGGACAACTTATCTTTTCGAATTCGTTAATGTAACGCCCGAGAAAAATTAGATTTTTATGATAATTAAATTTTTATTTGATTATGTTGATTAAATAAATTTAATTGATTATTTATGGGAGTACACTATTTGAAGATCATTCTATGACCTAGAATATGTGGATGTGGTTAGGATTCTGGCTATATGGTAGAATTAAAGTGTTTGAATTTCCAAGACGAAAATAAAAATTTTTCGAGAAATTTCTGTAAAAACACTATTCATCCATTTCTACTCAGGAATTATTTTTGAACTTCCGAGAAATACGTAACGATAGAATATTGAGGTGAGATGGAATATCTAATAACATTTCAGTTATAGCAAATGCAATTTTTTGCCTGCGAACTTGAAAACTAATGGTTAGGGAAAGTGATTTTCGAGAAGGAAATGAAATGCGTATAATGAATTAAACGATAATCGTATGATGTGTAAGTGTTATACGAGGTAATCAATACGAGTATGATACGAGGTAATATATGAGTATGTATGAATGATGGTATGTCGTATATGATGAATAAGTATACGAGTTAGTATACTAGAATAATACGTAGACAATACGTTCTAAGGCTTTAAGCCATATGTAACGGACTTGTAGCATTGTGTTGGAAATTGTAATGTCCAATTGAATTAATGAACAAGCCCAAGTGTTTGTTTAATGCAATCCCAAAGTATAAGATAAGTTAAATAAGCTAAAAGCCCAAAGTAAGAGCCGATAGGTAATCGAATGGTTAAAACCCATGGGGTAAACCATGGGTGATCCAAATTGATGAGCAAGTAAACTTAATGGTTAAGCAAAGAATAAGTTAAGTAAGGGAAAAGTAAAATGCTTTTACTTAATGGATAGGTAAAGTGCTTATAAGTAATGAGCAAGTAAACTTAAGGGCTAAGCAAGAGATAAGATGTGATGACTAAGTAAACTTAATGGCTAAGTAAAGTGCTTATAAGTAATGAGCAAGTTAACTTACTGCTTAAGTAACGAATAGTAAGGAGGTGATTAAAGAGGTGGAATGGCTTAATGACCAATTAGCCCTAATTTAGGATTTCCTATAAATAAGAGGTGTCCTAGTTCATTTCTTACTTGTTAGATTTTCACCAATAACTTATAACATATTGGTTAGAGAGAAAAAGCCAGAAAAGCTAGGAAGTTAGACTTTGTAATTCAAGAAGCAAGAAGAAGAACAAAGCTTAATCAAGTGATCTTCAAGGGTAAGAACCTAAACCATGAATTTCTTTCTCTTCAATTGTTAGAGAAGTGAGTAGTGGTAGGACTTGTATGCTAAGAAGAATTAAGAATAATTAATCAAAGAACTTAAGCTTTAATAAGCTGTGAATAAGCAATTCGTTCATATATAAGTTATGAACTAAGGAAGAACTTGTAAGAACTTGTAATACATTTACATGAATGAAAGTTGTATGATTAGAAAATGTGAGAATGATGGTTAGAAGACTTAAAATATGATAAGTCATGTGAAGTAAAATTATAAGTAGTTTATACTTTTATAAGTTATAAACTCATGAAGAACACGTAATAACTTGTCATTATATAAGTTAATGAAATATGTATGTTTAGATGTTAGTATAATGGATTGAATCCATTTCAAACGGTTTAAAAATCTCAAGTAACAAAGTTATGCCGGAATTCACACGAATAGAGGATAATCGTCGAAATCTTGAAATTCTCGGAATGAACGTCGAATTTTGATATTGAGCTCGAAAACATTTTTTATCGATGGAGTGTCGTCTCATTTGGCATTATAGAGTTGCGGACTCAAAAATGACCGAATTCCGATTTAGAACGAAGAAGCGAGCGTTGAACGTTCACGAACATTTATCGTTTCCGTGAAAATGAACTAAAAGGTGAATTTCTAGTTAACGGATTCAAAAATAAAAAATTCTCGTATGAATACGTAGAGTATGTAATTTGTGAGCTAAGGGCTTTTGAACAAGCCAATTTGGACTTATAACGAAGAAGTTATGAGCTCGGGAATCACACCTAAGAAATTAACTGTAAAAAATTTCTGGGACTGAGGTCTGGCACCGCAGCGCCGGACAAAGCCCTATAAGTCGCGCCGCAGCGCTGGGGCTAAGGGAATTCCTACTGAAGAGTGGCACCGCAATGCCACTATAGTAAAGGTATGCGGAGCCGCGGCGCCGGCAGTGAAAGTTGGTTGACCAATTTAGGTTTTGTAAATCCAAATAATTAGCAACGAATAGTAGAATGTACATGTACTTAATGTACATGATAAGACTAACTTTGAATCACTTTTATAGTGATGGCGATATTAACTGAAGTATGGTTTAAGAGTAATTAAACGAAGAACGTGAAGAGTAAGTAAGTAAACCGTGAATGATATTCCACATTGGTACCTCACCAATAATGATCGGGTCTCGGTTAGTAACATAAGAACGTTAGTAAGCCATAAGTTAATAAGGTGAGTTAACCTTTATTAATGAAGTAAATGCACTAAAGACGTATAAGAGAAAGAAGTTGGTAAGAACGATGTAAATTATAACAGCAAGCCGGAACCAATAATAAGAAATCTAATACATGATTAGATTGAGAAGAAGGGTAAGATTCATTAGGAGCCATGTATGTTCATTCATGTCCTAATGTGGTATGTTATGTGGTTATGTGTTGTAGAGACCATAAAGCTCAAATGAAAAGTAATTTTACAATAGAACACGCTGAAGGCAAGTTTTCTTAACGCTTTTCCAACCTTCGTGTTAGCCAGGTTTTCAGTGATTCATGTATGAGATACATGAATTGTTTTAAAGAAAGGGTCGATGCTAGTTTTAACTTTGCTAGACTAATCTTGAAAGATTGATTGATTTCTTTATAAGTCATTCAATATAGAATTGTTAACGCTATCCTACGCCAATTGTTTGGTATGGATTCAAGGTAAGACTGAGTATGAATAAACAAATTTATTTTACATCGATTATTCGATGGGCACGCGAGGTTGCCAAAACTTTTAATGGATGAGTGTTGATCAACATAGAGTACTATTGGATGATCACCTAGAAGTGTTCGTAAGAAATAACGAACTTACAGTCTTAGTACCGGGTTATCCTTTTCATGAATAAAAGCTAAAGAGAATGTTCATAGTCTATGAACCTACTCAGAATTTCCAAGATACTATATGTAGTTCAGAATTGTTTTATGAGATGAGAAGTGCTATACAATGTTTCATAGTACTTCATAACTATTACTCAGTTAATGAAGAATAATCATATGATTCTCGAAGTATTATTTATATAATATATATTGTTAGACTTGTTGAGCTAGTTATGGTCACTTCTTGCTTGAATCATATGATTGCAGCTAAGGTCGAGCGAACCGAGGGTTCCAAGAAAGATAAAGGCAAGGCGAAGATGAATGATTAGTTTATCTTGTAATAGACTAGTAAGTTGTATGTATCATATTATGATGAACAAAAAATGTAATGGTTTCAGAACTTGAGAACGAGATTTATTATTATTAATATAATAAGAATGTCGTTGATTCACACATTTTGATGTTGTTTTAATAGAATGAATGTATAGTTATGAGTACCGTGGAGCACCATCTGTCGGGTTGGAAGATACCCGAATTTGGGGGCGTCACAGTTTGGTATCAAGGCATTAGGTTATAAAACTTAAGGGGGGGGGGGGAAGAACCTTAGGCTAATAACCTCGTTAAGGAAGGAAAAGTCTGAAGGAAGTAAACTGGAGTTGAATAAGTTAATAAGGTATTGAGGAAACTCAGTACCAAAATATTTAAAAGATGGAAATTATCCCTAAAAAAATTAAATGTGATTTGTGCTTATGCTATTGTGTATTATGTACAAATCAACATGTTATGTGTTATTGTAGATGTCGATCGATAGCTTGATGTATAGAGATATACACATGGTGAGTGAAGAAACTATGAACAGAGTAGAGCATGTACCTATGCCAGTGGCGGAGGTACCATTAGTGATTCTAGAGGAGACAGAGCCAGAGGAGTACTTTTCTGAAGAGAACTACACCGAGGGAGAGATGTATGTAGCATCATACTTTAATATGATGATCGATGTGGAGGAAGAAATGGAGGTAACACCGGTTAATACGGTGGTAACTGCACAAGAGTCAACACCTCCAGATGCAATGAGAGCACTGTATTTGGCAGTGCTTGACAGGAATGTGCAATTGAGTATAGTTGTGCAACACTAGAATGAAAAGATTAGTGCTCTTTATGAAGCAAAGGAGTCTACAGAAGCAGATTTTGAGTCAGAGCATGATGAAAAGGTGCTCATGACAAATAAGGCTAGGGATTTTAAGAAGGAGGCCGATGAGCTTTGTAAAGAACTGGGGGAGAAGAACTAGAAGATAACACGGATGTCTTACATCCATGAGAGTGCTCATAGGGATTTCAAGCTGAAAGTTGCTTGTTATTCTATTGAGTCGGGACAAACTTGACATACTATTAGTCGGGATATTGTGGCGATAATTACGAATAAGAAGCACGAGGATGTTGTTATGCATTATTAGAAGTATAGAGCGGTAAATATGTGTGTAGTGACGTAAAACCCTCTTATGTATAATAGGGTAGCCTTTTTGTAAATCCCAACTTTTGTGAAGTTCAATTGCGGGATAAAAATGTATTAGCTTTTGGCTGTGAAAGCAAATTGTAAATAGTTTCAAACTATGAAGAAGCATATGAATATAATGCAGTTTTTATTTAATATGCTTTGTTATTATATGAGTTGTTGTTTAGCGAATAATAACTAAGTAAGTAAATAGATAATAAAGAAATTTTATTTATTTAATCAGAAAATGCCGCCAAGAAGAAGACAACGTAGTCACGAAGCGGAATCACATAATGATAACCAAGGGGGTCAAAACAACCCTATGCAAGACTTCGCTAATTTATTAACGATTGCGTTTAATCAAACTGGGGGTAGAGTACCCGTGGGACCTAGGGTAGCAAGAACGACTACTTTTAAAGAGTTTAAAAGCATAGGTCCACTGGAGTTCAAAGGAACGACGGACCCAATAGAGGCCCAGACATGGGTTAAAGAAATAGAGAAGGCGTTTGTTATTACAAATATAGGTGAGGCGCAAAAGACTTCTTTTGTGACTTACATGATGAAAGGAGAAGCCAACTTTTGGTGGGAGGCTCACCAGGGTGGGGCTAGAACCGATGCGATAACGTGGGAACAATTCAAGAAGGTTTGCTTTGAGAATTATTTCCCTACAAGCATGCAAGGGAGGATGGAGATTAAGTTCTTAGAACTTAAGCAATGGGACATGACGGTTCCCCAGTACGCAGCTAAATTTAATGAATTAGCAAGGTTTACTCCACATCAAGTGGACAATGAGGAAAGGAAGGCTCATTGGTTTGAGTAGGGCCTGAAATCTTGGCTCTATAGTAGGATTTCGGTGTTCTAGAGTGCTTCCTATGGGACCATTCTGGGGAAAGCAATTATAGCGGAGGGTGGTAGTAAGGCGTTAACCCAATACCACAAAGAGAGAAAGAATAAGAGTAAGGGAGAGGGAGGAACCAAGGCAGAGAGTGCCAATGGTAGTGGCAGTATGCCAAAAAGGAAGAATTTTAAATACGGGAATACTGGAGTGGGTCAAGGGGATCCTAACCGTAAGATTGAAGCGTGTAAGACATGTGGAAAGACTCATCTAAGAGTCTGTCTAAAGGGAAAATCAGTTTGTTACAACTGTGGACAGGAGGGTCATATATCACCCAATTATCCTAATCCTAAGAAAAACCATGGTTGTTTTATTTGCGAGTCATTGGACCACATGGCAAGAGATTTCCCAAAGAAGGGGTCGGAGGAAAGTAAGGGTGTTAGTAGTGGTAAATTAGCCATTACTAGACCACTATCGTCAGGTAGACCTATGGCCCGTACTTTTAATATGTCGGTCCAAGATACGATTACATCAAGGGATGTAGTAACAGGTATCATTCCGGTAAATACAATGAATGCTTATGTGTTGTTGATTGGAGTGTTACTTTTCTTTTATAGCATGAGAATGTACTAAGTGATTAAGTTCATTCTCGAAAGGGATTATAAATACCTTTACACGTTAAGGTAGAGAATGAGGAAATAAATTTTGTTTATTATATTCGTGGAAATTGTTTATGGATAATAAAGGTAAGCAAGTATCGGTAGATAAGTACCGATAAAGTTAAGAGAATTTGAAGTAATTCTTGGTATGAATGAGTTAATTTACCATAGAACTTTAATAAATTATCAAAAGAAAAGTGTAAACCTTTGGATTTTTAAGGAACACAAGATAGTATTTTACGGTAATAAATCACCGGGATGTGATGAACGAGAATTTTGTAAATTATTTTAAATATTTATTGAAGTAAATAAATATTTTTCGATGATTTAATTATTAGATTAAATAATCAATTGATGCAATTGTGGTAGAATAATTTAATTATATGTGTTACATTTATTAAATTAATGTAGAGAATTTTTATGATCAAAGTTTGTAATTATGTGAGCTTAATGAATTAAATGAATTATTTAATTAAGCATGATGTTACTTTAATTAATTTAATTATTAATTAGAGATTTAATAAATTGACATTATTTATTAATGAAATAATTAATTATATGACTATGTGAATTTATGAGAAATTTTATATTTTATTTATAATAAATTAAATAAGATATGAGTTTATTTTATAAAGGAGTGTGACATTAATTAAACTATATGATAAAAGGTTTTATTAAAATAAAGAGCATTGATCTGAAATTGCTAGCCAAATGTGGCCTTAGGAGGAGTTGGGGGCAGTTAAGCCACGAATGGAATAACTGACCTCAACTCTGCGCTTAATGGTTGAGTCGAACGTATTTTTTTTCATTTTTGCTAAGTTAAGAGTCAGAGAGAATTCAAGAGAAAGTTCAGAGGATTTCTTAGAATTCAGTAATTGAAGAAAGCTTCTAAGTCTACAAATAAATACCTTATACTCTGGGTAATCTCTCCTTCCAATTTCTTCTTCACGTCTTTTAGTTTTCATAAAAAAAATGGGTTTCATAGTTTTTGGTTTAACCTCTGTAATTGAGTTAGGAGTATTGATTATGAGTTGTATGTGTGTTATGATATATCAAATCTTGTTTAATTATGTATATGTTGTAAACCATAACATCAAATTCATGAAAGCATGTCGTACGTATTTTTTTTTCAAAATAAACAGAGTACGTGATATGGCCATATGGCCATATATGTGATAATTGATGTATTGATTATATATTATCCCTAAAATTTACACCCTTATATTATTGAGCATGTTAATACGAAGAGATCAAGCCTTAAACGAACGGATTCGGTGTTATAACGAATCCGTACGGCTAAATTATGTGTTTTGTTCAAAAACTTCAAGAACAGTCCAATTTTACATGATTTAAATCTGTGATTATATGTTTTAATGGGTTAAAATCACTTTATATATGTTGGGTTATGATTATACATGAATTATAACATGTGAGTATATGTGATTTGGTGAAATCAGTGTTAAAAATGTGTTGTTTTCGCTGAACTCTGTGTTCTTCGTGAACTGAGAATCAGTTTCTGGAGTCTCGCACCGCGGTGCCAACTCCAGAATTGAAGTCCCGCGCCGCAGCGCCACTGCGCCGCAGCGCCAAGACCCAAGCCACGGCGCCACAGCGCCGCAGCGCCAAGGGCCTGGCCACAGCGCCGCCGCACCGCAGCGCGACTCCTTAGCACATTAGTGGCGCCGCAGCGCCACTCTCCAGAAAATGTCAGAAATGTATTTTTAAAATGTTAAAGTCTAACAAGTGTTAGTGGATTGATGTAATGAACATGTAATCATGTTAGAGGTATTATGAGATGATAAAATAGTTGTTTAACATGTAATAAAATATTATATGTGAATTGAATTATTAAATACATAATTAGTTTGATAATTCATGAAGTATAAATTATGTGACAACGTGATAATTTGACTAAGTTTAGTCAATAATTAAAGTAGACAACGAGAATGAGTTTATATTGATTAGTTAATTTATAATTAACTGGTATTGAATGTGAATGGTATGTAGAATTTAATTCAAAGAACGTGCTTAGTTAAAGTGTAATCTACGCACGAGGCAAGTATCCTATCCCTAACTCCATTCTATTGAGCAAGTTTATTTAACTTAAACGTTACTTTTATGTTGAGCAAGTTTCTTAACCCTACTTTTTAATATCTTTCAAGATTATTAATTACCTTGAATAAGTTATCATTTCTATTATTCAAGTTCAAGTGTGATATTACAGATTATTTATATTGTCAAAGCATGATTCAGTTATACAATAATTGTTCTATTGTATACGTTTGAGATTATTATTCAAATTTAATATCGTTATTGTTGAACCTTATTAGACTAGTGAACCTTATTGATTAAACTAGTCCATAGTTGATGAGCGTTCTAAATTTCAGAACCCTTGATGAAATTATCCAAACCAAACTTCCTTTGGTGCGGACTCGAATGTCAAACTGAGATGAACAACCCTGTATAGGGGATTATTTACGCTTTAGCGCTAAGATATTGTGCACAGTATGGTACTAAGGGCTGATCCCCCTAAGTACGAGAAGAAGGTCCATAGTCTTATGACTGTTAAAGGTTTCAAGTATAATCCTTGATAACCTAGGACATAGTTCAAGGTCTTATGACCCTCAGTATTCTTTGATTCATGTTATTTATTCTTGATTCAAAAGTTGAGCTTTATTCAGATGTCGTTGATTATTCGCATGTTATTATACTGTTGCTTCATTTTTTTTATACTTGTGGGCATTTGTGCTCACTCTTGCTTAATAATAACATTGCAGTTAAGAATGAAAGAAGCGATGAACCCTCCACTAGTAAGGGCAAGGGCAAAGTTAGCAAGTGATGAAGACTTGTTATTTTAATTGATGATGTATTTATGTTTAAGATTTATGTTATTGTTTAAGACTTATTTGTTTAGAATTCCACACAGATGTTTTAAGGTTAGAGTAACCTGAGATTTATTTATGATTCAGTTGATGTAACCCTTAAGGAAAGAGATTTTATTATGATTTCTATCTATTGTATGGTTTGATATTATTTATGGGTAGATAGATAGATGATGCTTGTACAGTGAACACCAAATCCCGTGGAATCGAAGTACCCGGATTTGGGGGTGTCACAGATTCTCTTGTTGTCTAACCATGACGCAAGTTAGGAAGATGTTGAGAAAGAGGTGCATAGAATATCTGTGTTATGACGTGGATGCCCAGAGAGTAGGAGCGCTGATATTATCAGTAAATGAGAAGGATGAGTCATTACGTTTGCATATCGACTATCGTGAGTGGAGTAATTTAATAATTAAAAGTAAACATCCATTGCCCAGGATTGATGATTTATTTGATCAGTTGAAAGGGGCAAAGTATTTTTCCTGATAGATTTGTGTACGGGGTATCGTCGGTTGAAAGTAAGGAAGAAGGAGGTACCTAAGACGACGTTCAGAACTCGTTATGGTTATTACGAGTTTATGGTTATGTCGTTTGGGTTGAATAATGCACTAAAGCTAGACTTTCTGTAAGGGGCGTCGAGCAGATCGGTGGTAATTTGAAAGGTACTCTTTCGAGGTGCTATGGTTGGAAGTATCATTAGCGTCAATAATATTTGGACAAGGTTGTCGTAATGGTCATTGGTGATATTCTAGTCTATTCAAAGACGCCAGAAGATCACACTGAACATTTGAAGATAGTATGGGAAACACTACGGAGGGAGAAGTTGTATACGAAATTCACTAAGTGTGAATTTTAGCTTAAAAGATATATAGATTTGTTATTGATAAGTACGTTGGAAATGAGAAGTGAGAAAAATAGTTTTCAAGAACTAAAAAGGAAGGTTAATTGAGGCACCTGTATTATCTTTACAAGATGATACGAGAAATTTTGTAGTGTATCTCGATGTTTAGCATAGAGGACGAAGTTGGGTGCTCATGTAGCATGGCAAGGTCATTGTGTATGCGTCACTTCAGTTAAGGGATTATAAGAAGGTTTATCCTACTTATGATCTAGAATTGGCAGCTGTAGTTTTTGAGTAAAAAAATCTGAAGATAGTATTTATACGGAGAGAAGTGTGAGGTATACACGGACTATAATAGTCTGAACCATACCTTCACACAAAAGAAGTTGAGTATGAGGTAGAGAAGGTGATTGGAGTGGATAAAGGATCAC
Source organism: Panax notoginseng (assembly GCA_016801055.1). NCBI lineage: Eukaryota > Viridiplantae > Streptophyta > Magnoliopsida > Apiales > Araliaceae > Panax > Panax notoginseng. Next base: position 142,249,889 of record CM029020.1, read on the forward strand.
GACTGTGATATCTATATTATATAGGGAAGGTAAATGTTGAAGTCGACGCTTTAAGTAGGAAGGGTAGGGAAAATCTATCGATGTTAACGACCCAGAATGGGTTAATAATGGAGATGACGAGAACAGAGTTAGAAGTTAAATTACGGAATGAAGCGGTAGAAATGTTATTCACAACGTAGACTCAATCCACGAAAATGGAACGAGTCAAGGAAGTAAAACTAAGTAACGAGGAATGCAAGCGAATGAAGAGGATGATACAGGAGGAAGAGAAGACCAAGTTTAATCTTGTTTTGAAGGAGGAATTTGAGTTCCAAATAATTCTAAAGTTAAAAGAAAGAAAATAGTGAGAGAGGTTAAGACCTTCGACGGAATTGTGGTTGACAAGATATGAAAAGAAAGATAATGTAATGTGCTAGTAAGTGCTTAATTTCCAACACAGATTATTGATAAGAAGGGACAAGTCGTGTGAAATAAGATAATACATTCAATAAAGGTGAATGTGAGGGACCATAATGTCGAAGAAGCATTGTGGGAACTCGAGATTAAAATGATGGAAAAATTTTCTCATTTGGTTATGTAATTATAGCGAGATTCTGGGGATAGAATCCTTATAAGGTGGGAAGAATGTAACACCTGAGAAAAATCGGATTTTTATGAGAATTAAAATTTTATTTTATTATGTGGATTAAATGAATTTAATTGATTATTTATGGGAGTAAGCTATTTGAAGGTCATTTTATGACCTAGAATGTGCGGATGTGGTTAGGATTCTGTCTATGTGGTAGAATTAAAGTGTTTGAATTTTCAAGATAAAAATAAAAGTTTTTCGAGAAATTTTTATAAAAACACTATTCATCCGTTTCTGCTCGGGAATTATTTTTGAACTTCCGAGAAATACGTAACGATAGAATATTGAGGTGAGATAGAATATCCAATAATATTTTAGTTATGGCAAATGCAGTTTTTCGCCTGCGGACTTAAAACCTAACGGTTAGGGAAAGTGATTTCGAGAAGGAAATGAAATGCGTATAATGAATTAAACGATAATCGTATGATGCGTAAGTATTATATGAGGTAATAAATAAGAGTATGATACGAGGTATTATACGAGTATGTATGAATGATGGTATGTCGTATATGATGCATAAGTATATGAGTTAGTATATGAGAATAATACGTAGACAATATGTTCTAAGGCTTTAAGTCATATGTAATGGACTTGTAGGATTGTGTAGGAAATTGTAATGTCCAATTGAATTAATGAACAAGCCCAAGTGTTTATTTAATGCAAGCCCAAAGTATAAGATAAGTTAATTAAGCTAAAAACCCAAAGTAAGAACCGATAGGTTATCGAATGGTTAAAACCCATGGGGCAAACCATGGGTGATCCAAAGTGATAAGCAAGTAAACTTAATGGTTAAGCAAAGAATAAGTTAAGTAAGGGCTAAGTAAAGTGCTTATACTTAATGGCTAAGTAAAGTGCTTATAAGTAATGAGCAAGTAAACTTAACGGCTAAGCAAGAGATAAGTTATGTGATGACTAAGTAAATTTAAGGGCTAAGCAAGAGATAAGTTATGTGATGACTAAGTAAACTTAATGGCTAAGTAAAGTGCTTATAAGTGACGAGCAAGTTAACTTAGTGCTTAAGTAATGAATAGTAAGGAGGTGATTAAGGAGGTGGAATGACTTAATGACCAATAAACCCTCATCTAGGATTTCCTATAAATAAGAGGTGTCCTAGTTCATTTCTTACTTGTTAGATTTTCACCAATAACTTATAACTTTTTGGTTAGAGAGAAAAAGCTAGAAAAGCTAGAAACTTAGACTTTGTAATTCAAGAAGCAAGAAGAAGAATAAAGCTTAATCAAGTGATCTTCCAGGGTAAGAACCTAAACCATGAATCTCTTTCTCATCAATTGTTAGAGAAGTGAGTAGTGGTAGGACTTGTATGCTAAGAAGAAGTAAGAATGATTGATCAAAGAACTTAAGCTTTAATAAGCCATGAATAAGCAATTCGTTCATATATAAGTTATAAACTAAGGAAGAACTTGTAAGACGTTTACATGAATGAAAGTTGTATGATTAGAAGATGTTAGAATGATGGTTAGAAGACTTAAACTATGATAAGTCATGTGAAGTGAAATTATAAGTAGTTTATACTTTTATAAGTTATAAACTTATGAAGAATAAGTAATAACTTATCATGTATATAAGTTAATGAAATATGTATGTTAAGATGTTAGTATGATGGATTGAATCCATTTAAAATGGTTTAAAAATCTCAAGTAACGAAGTTATGCCAGAATTCACACGAATAGACGATAATCGTCAAAATCGTGAAATTCTCGGAATGAACGTCAAATTTGGATATTGAGCTCGAAAACGTTGGTTTTCGATGGAGTATCGTCTCATTTGGCATTATAGAGTTGCGGACTCAAAAATGACCGAATTCCAATTTAGAACGAAGAAATGAGTGTTTAACGTTGACGAACGTTTATCGTTTTCGTTAAAATGAACTAAATGGTGAATTTTGAGTTAACGTATTAAAAAATAGAGAATTTTACATGAACACATAAAGTATATAATTTGTGAGCTAAGGTCTTTTGAACGAGCCAATTCGGACTTATAACGAAGAAGTTATGAGTCCGGGAATCTCAACTAAGAAATTAACTATCAAAAATTTCTGGGACTGAGGTCTGGCACAACAGCGCCAGACAGAGCCATATAAGTCTCGTTGCAGCGTTGGGGCAAAGGGAATGGCTTCTAAAGAGTGGCGTAACAATGCCACTATAGTAAAGGGATGCCGCGCCGTGGCGCCGGCAGTGAAAGTTGGTTGACCAAGTTAGGTTTTGTAAATCCAATTAATTAGTAACGAACAGTAGAATGCACATGTACTTAATATACATGATAAGACTAAATTTAAATCACTTTTATAGTGATGACGGTATGAATTTAAGTATTGTTTAAGAGTAATTAAACTAAGAACGTGAAGAGTAAGTAAGTAAACCGTGAATGATATTCCACATTGGTACTTCACCAATAATGATCGGGTCTCGATTAGTAACGTAAGAACATTAGTGTGACACACCCAAATCTAGGTACTTCCATTCCCACATGATTTGGTGTTCACTATACAAACATCATATATCTATCTACCCATAATAAAAACAAACCATACAATAGATAGAAATAAATCCTCCCCTTTTGGAGTTACAAAATCTGAATAATAAATACAATCTCAGGTCATACTAACCTTAAACATCTGTGCGGAAACATAACCAAATAATAAGTCTTAAACAACATCAAGTCTAAATATCATTACATAACCATATAATAACCAGTCTTCATTACTTGCTAATCTTGCCCTTGCCTTTACTAGTGGAAGGGTCGTCTGTTCTTTCGTTTTTAACTGCAATGTTATTATTCACAAGAGTGAGCACAATTGCCCACAAGTATAATAATGAAAGTAACAATATAATAACATGCGAGTGAATCAAAGACTTCTGAAATAAAGCTCAACTTTTGAATCAAGAATGAATAACAAGAATAAAAAGAAATCCGAGGGTCATAAGACCTTGAACTATGTCCTAGGTTATCAAGGGTTATACTTGAAACCTTTAACAGTCATAAGACTATGGACTCTTCTTCTCGTACTTAGGGGGATCAGCCCTTAGTACCATACTGTGCACAATATCTTAACGCTAACGCATAAGTAAATCCCTTTGCAGGGTTGTTCATCTCAGTTTGACATTAGAGTGGCGCTGCGGCCGGAGACTTAGCGCTGCGGCGCGGGACTTCAGTTCCAGAGTTGATACCACGGCGCGAAACACCAGATTTTGATTCTCAGTTCGCGAAGAACACAGAGTTCAGCGAAATGGACACTACATGATCATTAGTTTCACTAAATTAACATACCAACATGCATAATCAAATAAGAGTGGAAATTTTACAAAAACATTTATGTTTGACATATTAAAATCATGTATAAGGCCATATGGCCATATTCTATACTCTGTAAGTTTTGAGCAACATATGCGACATGTTTTATGATACTGATGATATGGTCTACATAATATATAAAATCAAATACGATATGGTAACATTTAACACATACATAAACTCATAATCATACCATTTCCCAATTACAGAGACTTTACAAACGTTTTGAAAGCCATTTTCATGAAATCTTAAATACGTAAAATAGAAATTGGTTTGGAGAAATTACCCAGAGTATAGATTAGAAGGGATGATCAATGATGATCCTTTCACAAATACTTGTTGATTACACTCTCACAATTTCTCTCTGTGAACTCTCTCTGATTTCTTTGCTAGACTTTAGAAAAATGAAGAATGAAGAAGACGTCGTATAAATTAAAGAACTGACACGTATTATGGTCAGTTACCCAACATGGGTTAACTGTCCATAACTCCCACTAAGGCTATGTTTGGCTAGCTTTAAAAACCCATTCCTATTTATTTTAATAACTCTTTTATACTATAGATTAAATCGTGTCACACCCAATTCAAATATCTTATTTACATTAAATAAAATATAATAATTTACCATAAATTCACATACTCATATAATTAATTTTTTCATTGATTAATTATATCAAATTATTAAATTTATAATTAATTATTACATTAATTAAAATAACATTAGGTTTATTAAATATTTCTTTTAATTAATAAACTCTCATAATTACAAACTTTGAATAATAAAATTCTCTACATTAATTTAATAAATATAATACATATCATTAAATTAATCTATCACAATTGCATTAATTAATTATTTAATATAATAATTAATTCATCGAAAAATATTTATTCAGTCAAATAAATATTAAAATTAAATTACAAAATGTCGGTTGTCACATCTTTCCCCCCTTAAAAGGATTATGTCCCCAGAATCACGACTCAATAATTTTGACCCGTTACATTCTCCCCCCCTTATAAAGATTTTGTCCCCAGAATCGCTTACACAACATTAAGTAAATAAATGAGGGTAATTCTTCATCATATTCTCTTCGAGTTTCTACGTAGCTTCTTCAGCTTTGTGGTTCCTCCAAATTACCTTAATAGAAAGTATTACTTTATTTCTTAGAACTTGCTCTTTTCGGTTGACAATTTGAATAAGAATTTCTTCGTAAGATAAGTCTTTTTCAAAATATAGGGGTTCGTATTCAATTACGTGCTTGTAATCGAGTTTGTAGGGTCGTAAAATAGAAACATGGAAGACATTATGGACATTCTCAAGTACTGGAGGTAAGGCTACCTCATACGCAACCTCTCTGATTCTTCTCATAACTTCAAAGGGTCCAATGAATCTTGGGCTTAATTTTCCTTTCTTTCCGAACCTGATCTTTCCCTTCTAGGGAGAGACCTTTAAGAACACATAACTACCCGGTTCAAACTCAACATTCTTACGGTGTGGATCGACTTATTTCTTCTGCCTATCTTGAGCTGCTACCAGTCTTGTTCGGATCACTTTGACTATTTCTGTTGTCTGATGTACCAATTCTGGGCCTAACAATTGTCTTTCGCCCTCTTCATCCGACTATAGCGGAGTTCTGCACTTTATGCCGTATAATGCCTCGTAAGGCGGCATGCCAATACTAGCGTGGTAACTGTTGTTGTAGCCGAACTCTACAAGCGGTAGGTGATCGTCCCAATTTCCTTTAAAGTCAATCACACAGGCTCTTAGCATATCTTCTAATGTCTGAATCGTTCTCTCACTCTGTCCATCTGTTTGAGGGTGGTATGTTGTACTCATCCTCAGCTGCGTACCCATGCATTCCTATAGACGTTTCCAGAAGTTCGATGTAAAGCGTGGATCCCTATCGAAAATAATTGACACCGGAACTCCGTGTCGCGAAACAATCTCTTTCACATATAACCTCGCCAACTGATCTAAGTTGAATCTGATTTTGATCGGAAGGAAATGTGCGAATTTCGTAAGTCGGACAACGATAACCTATAATGCGTCGTAGCCTTTCTAAGTCGTCGGAAGGCCAACCACGAAGTCCATTATAATATATTCCCATTTCCATTCTGGAATCTCTAGCGGTTGTAGCAACCCACTCGGTCTCTGATTTTTCGCTTTCACTTTCTGACAGGTTAGACATTTAGCAACACACTCTATAACATCTCGTTTCAAATTCAGCCACTAGAAGTGTTGTCATCTTGCTACATCTTGGTACTACCAGGGTGAATCGAATATAGTGAGCTATGAGCCTCGCTCAAAATGTCTTCCTTAATGTCTGGTAATGGCGGTACCCAAATTCTGTTCTCAAATCTCAGTATTCCTTCCTTATCCATCTTAAATCTTGGTTCAGTTCCTTCAAATATCTTTCTTATCACCTTTTTGCATTCATTGTCCTGAAGTTGAGCCTCCTTAACTTTATCCAGTAAGGTTGTACCAGATTGCATCTGAAACAGTTTTTCATCTATTTCCATAGGATAATTCACTTCTAACTCTAACTTTTCCATTGCTGAAATCAATTCCTTCTCTGCTGTCAGCATTATTAACTTCTCCCGACCATTTCTACTTAAGGCGTCGTCAACCACGTTTGCCTTACCCAGATGGTATAAAATCTCACAATCGCAGTCCTTAATTAATTCCAACCACCTTCTTTGGCGCATATTCAATTCTTTCTATGTAAAAATATTTTTCAGACTCTTGTGATCTGTATATATTTCACACTTTTTCCCGTAGAGATAGTGCCTCCAGATTTTCAAAGCAAAAACCACTGTGTGTGAGGGCCCCAAATCTAGGTCCTAAATCACCTCGGATCCGGTTCGATCATTCTATCACTATTACTATTATTTGCGAAAGATATAAACATAAATTGTTTATACATTAAACTTACGTACTTTTTTTCAAGGTCGAGTACCCTTAACTTATACACAATTCATAATATGTCTAACACATAACATATTATTATACAATACTATTACAATCTAATCACACATATTAACTTTACGCTGTAACTGTCTTTAACCCTTCCTTGTATCCGACGCGTTCGTCTTAATCTGTAATGTTTTATCATGATATAGCAAGGGTGAGCATAAGGATTGCCCAGCAAGTTTTAGTGCAATAATATAACGATATATCATGATTTAAAGAGTATGAACAATAATCTGGCTATAATTCATTAATATAATTGAGAACTAGCAGGAACAAACTTTTGACTGAACAAGTATTAAACATGAACAAAAATATCTGGACCAACTGGTAATGAAGGTGATCAGCCTTTCATACCCGACTTATACATGCAATATGTACATAGTACAATTCATGACAACCAACAATGATTAACCATAAGCTTATTCGAATGAAACAACTCTTAATAGAGTTAAATAAAAATAAACTTGCCTGAACCGTTGATTACCGCTACGCAATTTATACGCTTTATCCGAAGACCTAATATTAGTAATATAGATTTCCAATATTAGAATAATATCATCACGGTATAATATTACTATATATATAAACATAGAATAACCTAAACACATAATACATAACCCTATCAGTCTATAACACACATAAGACTCGGTATCGAGTCAAACTATTACAGTCTATCTTGATTCCGATAAAATTCTAACGTCCCGACGGTCTAGTCGGACTTTTATCGAGTCTAAGTTCAATTAAACTCTGCATAAACACTTAACAATTAACTCAGATAATTTTAATATCAATCAAAATATTTTTCTAAGTCTCATAATAATTTTTAAATAATTATTACTATTTATCTTGATTTTCAATCACTTATATCGTATTTAAATGAATTAAATACCACATAATTCTATCATCATTAGTATTTATTTAATATCAAATATTAATGAAATACATGTCATAATATTATAATGTATTTATAATATCACAAAGTATTTTTAATACCTTAAAATCATATTTATATAATTTTTAAACAATTAAATTCATTATCCGATATTTGCTTTTAATATTAAAATATTAATATTTTCATGACAAAATATCAAAAGTTATATTTTATAACTTAAAATATTTTTCTAACACTTAAATCATTTTTATATGATTTATAAAACATTAATTCTATTTTTCCTTAATTTATTTAATACGTTTATTAAATAAACTAATTATCATTAACATTAATTAATTAATAAAATTCATCACAAAAAATTAAAAGTCATCAAAAATAACTTAAAATATTTTTTAATATCATAATATAATTTTTCATGATTTTTCATGAATTAAAACTATTTTTAAACAATTTATTTAATATTATAATTAAATAAATTAAATACCATTTATATTCAAAAAATATTAAATATTTATTAAATATACTCAAAATAGTTAAAACCTATTTTTCAGACTTTAAACTATTTTTTCAGAATTTATTATGTATTTTTAATAATAAAAATCTATTTTTTCAATTTTTAATTAATTTTCAGAAATTCAGTAAATAAATAATAATAAAACCGTCGCTAAAGGGCCCTATAGCGACAGACCCGTCGCTATAGGTGTTCTTGAGGCTGTTCTTGAGTTGCCCAGATCTTCATGTCAGACAACAAGATGGGTCGTTTGACCGGTTCTAATCCTATGTTCTAGTTAAATTTTGGACTGGTAATGGTGTTATAGTTATAGTATAAGTGTTATACTGCAACTATCAATTGAGTTCATGGCCAAAACGTTACTTAATCGAAAAGCATGTCAGAGCTGTTCTTCATTTCTGGGTTTTCCAGAAATGAAGAACAGTTGTTAGGTCTTACTTTGAGCCTCCACATCTAGGCCTTCCAGGTATGAGTAATGTAATATTAAGGTTCCATTGTGTAGTACTCATGTCCCTGTACAACTTCATACCCTCAGATCATCTTAACAACAACATATCTAAGCTATCAAGGCCGGTCAAACGAGTGGTCAGTAAACAGGTCTTGGAGATTCTGGGTTACCCAGAATCTCCTTCCGGCATGTAGGTCAACGGTGGTTTGACCACATATACATTTGATTCTGAGTATGATCTAAGTGATCTAGTGGTTTTGAGAATGTAGATAACATGTCAGACTACAAATATGAAACCAACAACATAACTAAAACACTTAACAAAAGCAAGATCAAGGAGTCAGAAAATGTTGTCAGACAAGATCTGGGTTTCTGGGTTGCCCAGAAACTCAGTCTCGATGACCGGTCAACGCAGTTTGACTGCTCATATCTATCAGCATATGCATGATCTGGTCGTGTCTCCAATTTCAGATCCAAGCCCTCATGTCAGAGAACATAACTAACACATAAAACACACAAGAAAGCTTACACACACAGATTTAGAGAGCCTAACATATGGCTGTCAGACAACTTTTTCCAACTTTTCTAGATTTAATAAAATGATAATTTCGAGCATCTAGATGTTATGGATCCATGATCCAACAACCCTGATCACTTATAGATAGCTTATAACACATATTTAACCAACAACTAACATTAAACAATATAAGATCAAATGATTTCGAAATTTTTGGGTTCTTACCACTTTGAGTCTTGATTTTTGATTCTGACCCTTTTGATCTGTTCTTGGAAAGCCAAGGGTTAATCATAGCTTAATATTTAACTCTTTCTCACTCAAGATTTCGAAGTGGGAAGAGAGAAAATGGTCTTGGCAATAATGAAAAATAAAGTAAGTATTTTCTTACTTTAAATCTCTTATAATTAGATCCATTGAATCTAGTTGCTAGGTGGCATTGTATGGGCTGAGATTGCTATGATTTTAGACATATGGGCTAATCCTTAGGCTTGATGACTCACAAGATTTGCCATATCTTTTGCTTAGGTTTTAAGAAAAGGGCATTTTGGTCTTTTTCCTTTTAATTTAATGGAATTTGTGTCAATTAGCCCAAACCCTTGGGTTTAGGGTTTGGTTAGGGTTTAGGGTTTGAACCCTCAAACTTAGCAAATTAGTTTCTAACATTTTCCAAATTTAGATTTTCAAAAATAGGAAATTAACATTCCTAAATTATAATTAGGATTTTCTAATTATATTAAATTTTCTTAATCACCATTTAAATATTGCTAATTAGGATTAAAAATTCCTAATTAAAATTGCTAATTTAGCAATTAGGGTCAAAATTGTTCATTAATGTTTATAACCCACGAATTAGGGTTTTATTTAGAAAAATAATATTTCTAATTTAGAAATTAGATTTCCGTAATTAGATTAGGGTTTTCTAATTACTTAACTTGAAAATTAGAAATAATATATCCTAATTAAAAGTATTAAATTAACACTTTCGTTTTCCCTAATTTTAAAATAGGGTTCCAAAACTAGAAATTAGGGTTTTAAATTAGGAATTAGGGTTTTTAACCAATTTGTTAAGATTAACCCTAATTAATCCTATAATTATTTACACTTACGCCATTAAGTTCTCGATTTAGGATTTCATGCATCGAATTAGGGTTTCGAATTCCCGTAACTGAAATTAGGGTTTCCAGAACCGGTTTCTAGGGTTTCTTGTTAAACACTAGGGTTTTCTAACCGAACATTAACGTTCTTAATATATACTCAGGGTTTGTTACAGATATCGTTTATCTGGTCAACCCTTGACCATTAACCACATATTGTACACATATACACAGAACATAAACTCGTATTCCATTAATCTTGAATAATTCACCTAAATTCTTTCACAAAATTTTGAAATCCTCAAAATTCCATCTTAAAAATGTCAAACGCACACACTTATTTTCTGTCTAGGTTCTAATTTTGAAGCTTAAAGCAATTAATAAAATTTTTAAAATATTCAAAATTCTCGGGTTGTCACATTGTAGCTAACTCCAAATCATGGGTCAGATACCCCTTCTCATAATCTTTCAATTGTCGTGATGCATACGCAATAACTCTACCGTTCTGCATAAGCACACAACCAAGTCCCTTATGCGACGCATCATTATAAACTACAAAATTTCCTGTATCATCTGGAAGAGACAACACAGGTGCTTTACTCAACTTCTTCTTCAATTCTTGAAAGCTTTCCTCACACTTCTCCGTCCAAACAAACTTCACAGCTTTTCGAGTCAAATTCGTTAACGGAGTTGCGATTTTGGAAAAATCTTGAATGAATCTGCTGTAATAACTTGCCAATCCAAGAAAACTTCTTACTTTCGACGGTGTCTTCTGCTGATCCTAGTTAATCACAGCTTCAACCTTGGAGGGATCCACCGAAATTCCGTCCCTATCGATCACATGTCCAAGAAATTGTACCCTTTCAATCCAAAATTCACATTTCGAAAACTTAGCATACAACTTCTCTTTTCTCAACACTTCCAACGTTAATCTCAAATGCTCTTCATGTTCCATAAATGCTGCAGGAGCATTCGTTAAACCAAACGACATTACTAAAAATTTGTAGTGACCATATCGTGTTTTGAACGCTGTCTTCGGTGCATCCTCTGGTCTCACCTTTAGTTGATGATAACCACTTCTCAAATCTATCTTGGAAAAGTATTTCGCTCCCTTTAATTGATCAAACAAATCATCGATCCTCGGTAATGGATATCTATTCTTAATCGTGACCTTATTCAGTTCTCTATAATCGATGCAAAGCCGCATCGTCCCGTCTTTCTTCTTTACAAACAAGACCGGTGCTCCCCCACGGCGATACACTCGGTTGAATGTACTTCTTGTCCAGTAATTCTAGTAGTTATACCATCAATTCTTTCATTTCTATCGGCGCCATTCGGTATGGTGCCTTTGATATTGGAGCGGTTCCTGGCGCCAAATCGATCACAAATTCGACCTCTCTATCTGGCGGAAGTCCTGGAAAATCGTCCGAGAATACGTCGGAGAAGTCCCTCACTACAGGTATTTCTTATACTTTCGAATTCTCTTTACGACTATCGACTATGTAAGCTAAATATCCCACACATCCTTGTCGTAACAACTTCCTGGCATGCATCATCGTCAGACAACTCACTTGTCTAGGCGACTTACTACCATAAAACACAACCTTTGACGGAGTCACAAGGTTAATACGCTTCTTCTGGCAGTCAATTACCGCCCCATAATTGAATAACCAGTCCATTCCCAAAATAACGTCAAATTTCCCAAGTCGAATAGGGATAAGATCTACGTTCATGATATTACCCTTAATATCCACTCTATAGTTCTTATGCACATGCTTAACAGGGATTATTTCTCTATTCGCGATTTCTATGTTCATGGGGTATTCTAACTCATCCTTAGGCAATTCTAAATTCTTAGCAAAGTCATCGGATATTAATGAACAAGTACCACCCGAATCAAATAATACTTAAGCATTAACTCTATTGATCGAAATGATACCTGACACCACATCACGAGACTGCACTACATCTTGCACCGTCATATTGAAAGTCCTGGCGGTTGGTCGATTAGTTACGGTTGGTCCTGTGATGGTCAGAGCGCTTCCACTGCTATTTCCCCAGTTTCCTCCTGATCCTGCCCCTCCAGATCCTTTCTTAGGACAGTCTCTTGCCAAATGATCCTTTGAAACACAAGTGAAACAGGAACCCTTCTTTGGGTTAGGACAGTTAGGTGCTATGTGGCCTTCCTGACCACAATTGTATCACACACGTTTACCCTTCATACACACTCCCAAATGAGCTTTCCCGCAGGTCGGACACGCTTCAATCCTTTTCTTATGACCTCCTTGCTGGTTTCCGATTGATGAGTTGTCATTCCACCTTTTCTTCTGATTAATATTACCACCTCCTATGCTACTTCCACTAGCCTTGTTATTTCCTTCACTTTCATTCTTCTTCTTCTTCTTCTGATCTTGATTTTATTTGGTTACCGCATCACTTCCACCTTCAGCAAGTATGGCTTTCTCTAGTACCCCGGCGAATGTCTTCAACTGAAATATTGACACCTTACTATACAACCACGGCTTTAGTCCTTGTTTGAACCTTCTTGCTTTTCTCTCGTCCGTGTGCACTTGATACGTGGCGAACCTTGCCAATTCGTTGAATCTAGCTGCATAATCTGATACAGACATATTTCCCTACTTTAATTCCAGAAACTGAACCTCTAATTGGTTCTGCGAGGTAGTCGGGAAATACATCTCGAAAAACATCTCCTTGAACCTCTCCCATGTAATCATACCTTGTCCTCCACGAACCTTGTTTGCTTGCCACCAAAAATTGGCTTTAGATTTCAGCATAAACGTTGCAAAAGTGGTCTTCGGTCCTCTCTGACTCTTGGGACCTCAAAAACCTTCTCCATCTCCATAACCCAAGTCTGAGCTTCGATCGGGTTCATGGAGCCTTTAAACTCTGGCAGTCCCACCACCTTGAAATCATTGAATGAAGTATTTGATGGAGCTTGAGGTTGATTATTCATTGCTCCAGCTAGTAAATTTACTAATTGTTGGACGAGATTAGCATTAGCGTTATTGTTGTTATTCATTGACTCTTCCTGAGCTGGTTGACGATTTTATCTTCTTCTCGGCTGCATATTTCTGTTAAAATATACGCTTATTAGATCTTTATTAAATTCTCTAAATAGTTAAGGCTTAACTCAATAATTTAACATTATCATTTAATACATTATCTCAAATAACTTGATATATTTATTCAAATCAAAAGTTTTAACATCAAACGATAGCATCATTGCTATTTACATCAATTATCCCGAGATAAAGAATCTACAGGATTTAAAACATTAAAAATATTCATTCGTTCATAAACACGTCTGAATTTTCATCTAAAAACTAGATAAGTTTTTTCAAATAATTAAACAAATTCTATCACTGCCTGTTAAGGCGCCGTATAGCCTTGCTACGTTCCTCTTCCATGATGCGAGACATTGTTTGCGATCCAGCATGTACGATGGTAGACCTTCAAACTGGATTGGATACCTCAAAACTCAATCCTGGGCTTCATCCATTGCATTATTAAGTATAGAGTATGTCTCTCCAAGCTTAGCCTTCTTTACACGACAATCCCTCTCTGCAAGATCAGCACGACGTGATTCTCTTACCCAGCCCTCCTCTGCTTTGATCAGCCTCTCTGAGCTTTCCTTCAGTTCCTTCTTTAACTTCTCTATTTCTTCAGACTTCTCCTCGTTTTTACCCTTCTCGTGAACCAAATCCCACTCCACGTTTTCCACACGTGTGTGAAGAGTCACAATCTCCCTATCCTTCTGGTCGATGGTAATCTGCTGGATAATCATCCGCTCAGTCAAATCCTGGACAGTGTCACTTAACTCTACGTTACGGTCATATAGCTCATCGTACATCTCTGCATCAATGGAGTTCGGTGGAAACTCCTCTTCTTCCTCTTCCTCTTCCTCCTCAGGATCCTCATCTGGATCAGTCTCAGGCTCATGCTCCTGACCAACAACAGTGATCAATAGAGATGGCTCTCTCTGAATCACCTACTCCCTGACAACATGAATGTCTCGGAACTCCTCTTCAGTAGGCACTCGGCATTCCTCCTCCCCAGCTCGACTAGCTCCTCCAACATCTGACATCCTGACAACATAGTTTTAAGTTTTAGTTACTAAGTCGTACTAGTGAGCGCATAATTAAACACATAAACACGTAGAGTCTTTTATTATTTCAATGAATTAAGAGATTAATCTCTTAGAACTCGATAAGAGTTTTCCTTCACTATGTTTTTCCTATAAGGCTACTACCTAAGGTTGTTCCCCCACCTAAGGTTCGTAACCTACAGCTCTGATACAAACATGTGACACCCCCAAATCCGGGTACTTCCATCCCCACATGATTTGGTGTTCACTATATAAACATCATATATCTATCTACCCATAATAAAAATAAACCATACAATAGATAGAAATAAATCCTCCCCTTATGGGGTTACAACATCTGAATAATAAATACAATCTCAGATCATACTAACCTTAAACATCTGTGCGGAAACATAAACAAATAATAAGTCTTAAACAACCTCAAGTCTAAATATTATTACATAACCATATAATAACCAGTCTTCATTACTTGCTAATCTTGCCTTTGCCTTTACTAGTGGAAGGCTCATCTGTTCTTTCGTTTTTAACTGCAATGTTATTATTCACAAGAGTGAGCACAATTGCCCACAAGTATAATAATGAAAGTAACAATATAATAACATGCGAGTGAATCAAATACTTCTGAAATAAAGCTCAACTTTTGAAACAAGAATGAATAACAAGAATCAAAAGAAATCTGAGGGTCATAAGACCTTGAAGTATGTCTGTAATAACCAAGAACTTCTGTGGTACATTGTAAATATATTAAATAATCTATAATGGATTATGGATGATTAAGTGATTATGTGAATAATATGCTATAATATTTAAAGAAAATCGCACTAATAAGTTATATAAGTTAGTGAACTAACTTAAGTATTTTAATAATATAGGAAATAGATTTAGGATGTTAAACCCTAAGTAAGTACTCAATAAACTTGAATAAGACAATTCTAATTGGGTTATGTAAGTTAATTAGCATTATTGATTGATGTGAATGTGTAAATATCAATAATAATGAGTAATAGTTCATGTGATAATAGGGTTAATATTACTAAGGATGGCTAGTAGTTTAAACAAGCTCAATAATTATTTAAGCATTGGAGTTGTAGATAATTTAATTGTTAAGCTAGACCACTATTAAATTTAATGGGCAAGTATGCTAGTAGTACAATTATTTAAGGGTGGAGGCCCAAGTTCATATTATTTAGTAAGTCAAACTAGTTAATTAAAAGTCCAATAGGTTATTTATGGAAAGCCCAAAATATTTTTTTTATGGCCCAACTTGTAGCCCAATTGATGAGGGTACTTTAGACATTTTGTATGCTAGATTTTTCCATAAAAACAAAAGCAAAGCTTGGAGATAAGAAGGCCACTTGGCCGGCCAAGTAAGGAGGAGAAAGGGGGGGATGAATGTTATAATTAAGTTGGCCGGCCACTTGGCCGGCCAAGTAAGGAGGAGAAAGGGGGAGATAAGAAGGACACTTGGCCAGCCAAATAAGAAGGCCACTTGGCTAGGTGTTAACTCTAGTATGGAGCCAACATATTAGTAAAGTAGTCTTGTAATAATTAAGAGATATAGAGAGAGAAGATAGGCTAGTAGAAATGTATAGATATACTATTGTATCTCTAGATATTTGTCCAACATATTAAACCATATTCTATTTCCACTTTTATTCTACTTTGTCTTATTTTCTCTTAAACTAGATAAGCAAAAAAATAAGAGAAAGAGAGAGAGAGAGAGAGAGAGAGAGTTCGGTGGGGAAGAGGAGAGAAAGAGGAAGGAAATCCACCATTGATGCATCCTAAGTTCATCCTATATTTTGGAAGGGAAAGAAAGTGTGCCCAAAAATCAAGGTGAAAACTAATCTAGCTTATTCTTTTTATTTTGTTTGATCTTCGTTATCTAAGGTTTATGTTCTTGAGGTCTAAAACCCTCTATCTACATGTTTTATATAGTTTCAAGTATGGTTCTAATATATTTGAGTGTTAGAAAGTGAATCAAAAGGATATAAGAAAAACTAGTTTTGTTTTGTTAGAAAACTCTAGTTTTTTCACATCCTTTGACCGACTACCGTTTTTGATCTACAGCTTATTTTTGTGATCCGTCAAAGAGGGGTGCTAGATAGGTATGTTAACTACTAAACCCAAGTGGTAACATTCAAAAATATTGAATACACAAGTGGTAGATCCAGTTTGCTGGATTGGAAAAAATGTTGAATCCAGTTTGCTGGATTGAAAGATTTAGAACCCAGACTTGCTGGATTAGAAGTTTGTTGAATCCAGTTTGCTGGATTAGCAAATCCAGGTGGCTGGATTGCATGCTTGAATAATTTAAACTATGATGTTAGTATTCGGCTTACTAGATTATATGGAAGAGCTAATAAAGGGAAAAGATTAAGTGTTAAATCATAAGAAATATGATAAAGTAGATAATATATTATCAAATAATGATAATAATAAGAATGTTTTCAGATAATTGATTATATGGATAAGTAAATTGCTGATAGAGTAATTGTATTCTGATATAAAGTATGATATACTTATTTTAAGATCAATCTTAACAATGACAGGTCTTTACAATAAAGAGATTAAATTAAATTGTGTAGCAGTAGATCGCAGCCAAGGCAAGTTCTCTAACTCAAAATTTAGTTATTCTTTTCAAACTATTTTAGTGAATAATTATTGTTTATTATTCACATCTTTATTGATTATTGATGCTCGCACTCAGTGCAATTAAATTCTTGTTCTATTATTATTGAACTGTGAATTAGTTAAAGTTCTTTTATTCGTGAACTGTTTAAGATATGGATCTATGCTCATTGTATCGGCTAGATCAAATATGTTTAAATTTGTTAAATCAAATATGTTGTTAAAAGCTGTTCTTCACCAATTGACGTGGTAAGGACTCAATACTGAGAAATAGAACAATTTAATTAAAGCATTATTGAAAACCAATTATTGCTCGTATAGTAAGTGTTTATGCATAATACACCGGGTATGAAAGGCTGATCCCCTTGATTACCAAAACTTATTAAAAGGAACTGTTTAAATACTGACAACCTTAGCATATGTTCATGGTCATTATGACCACTCAGTATCTGTTATTCGAATATTCAGTTATCAAGACTTAATTCATGTTCTTTTGCAATTAATTTCTATTGTTGAACATTGAGCAATAAATTTCTTGCTAATCATGACATATCTTCTTTGTACTTAAACTTGCTAAGCAAATTAGTTGCTTACCCTTGCTATATCATGACATCTATTTCAGCTAAGCCAAAGAGTTCAAGTAAGAAGGACAAGGGCAAGGGAAAGGTCCAAGAATAGTTATTATAAATGTTTAAGTATCATGAAATACTATGTTTGATGTTTATGTAAACCTTTTGTGTTACTTTATGTAACTTAAGTAAGGTATGTTTATATTAAGGTAATAGACCTTGGGGTATTGTATAAGACTTTATTATAATGAACAACGTATGTTTATTATTCCGCAATAATATATAGAATGCTTATGTTGATGATGGATAGAGAGCACCAAACCCGGGGTTGAGAACTCGGATTTGGGGGCGTCACAATGTCCTAGGTTATCAAGGGTTATACTTGAAACCTTTAACAGTTATAAGACTATGGACTCTTCTTCTCGTACTTAGGGGGATCAACCATTAGTACCATACTGTGCACAATATCTTAACACTAACGCATAAGTAAATCCCTTTGCATGGTTGTTCATCTCAGTTTGACATTAGAGTACGCACCAAAGGAAGTTTGGTTTGGATAAATCAATAAGAGTTCTGAATTTAGAACGTTCATCAACTATGGACTAGTTGAATCAATAAGGATTCGCTAGTCTAACAAGGTTCAACAATAATTTATATTTATCATGAATAATAATCTCAATAGGTATACAACTGAACAATTATTGTATAATAGAATCATACTTTGAAAAGATAATAAATCTTTAACATAATAAATGAACTTGATTTAAAACTTGAATAATGATAACAAGTATGGTTAGGAAACTTGCCTCGTGCGTAGATTACACATTAATTAAACTCGTTCCTTGATTTAAATCCTACATATCATTTACGTTCATAATACCAGTCAATTATAACGTAACTAATCATAGCAACTTCATTCTTTTTTTCTAACTTTGGTTATGACTATACTTAGTCAATTTATCACATTCATTGACACATAATTTGCGCTTCACAAATAACAAGCTAATTATGTATTCAATAATTCAATCCACATGCAATTATGTTATTTACATGTTAAGTATCTATTTTAACATCTCATTATACTTCTAACATATTTTTATGTTTATTAAATTAAGTTAATACCACATTGTTAGACTTAAACATTTTTAAAAATTTGTTTCTGGACATTCTGCAGAGTGGCGCAACGGCGACACTTTTATACTTGTACTCGGCGCTGCGGCGCAGTGGCGCTACGGCACGGTGGCGCTGCGTCCGGAGACTTGGAGCTGCGGCGCGGGACTTCAGTTCTAGAGTTGGCACCGCGGCCCAAAACTCCAGATTTTGGTTCCCATTTTGCGAAGAACACAGAGTTCAGCGAAATTGACACTACATGATCATTAATTTCACTAAATTAACATACCCACATGCTAGAATTCATACATAATCATTACCCAACAATTATAGAATGATTTTAACCCATTAAAACATATAATTACAGAATTAAAATGTGTAAATTCACTATTCTTGATGTTCTTGAAGGTTTTGAACATAAATCATGAAAATTAATACTATGAATTCGTTATAACACCGAATCCGTTCAACTAAGGTTTGGTCTCTTCGTATCAACATGCATAATCAAATAAGAGTGGAAATTTTACAAAAACATTTATGTTTGACATATTAAAATCATGTATAAGGCCATATGGCCATATTCTATACTCTGTAAGTTTTGAGCAACATATGCGACATGTTTTATGATACTGATGATATGGTCTACATAATATATAAAATCAAATACGATATGGTAACATTTAACACATACATAAACTCATAATCATACCATTTCCCAATTACAGAGACTTTACAAAAGTTTTGAAAGCCATTTTCATGAAATCTTAAATACGTAAAATAGAAATTGGTTTAGAGAAATTACCCAGAGTATAGATTAGAACGGATGATCAATGATGATCGTTTCACAAATACTTGTTGATTACACTCTCGCAATTTCTCTTGTGAACTCTCTCTGATTTCTTTGCTAGACTTTAGAAAAATGAAGAATGAAGAAGACGTCGTATAAATTAAAGAACTGACGCGCATTATGGTCATTTACCCATCATGGGTTAACTGTCCATAACTCCCGCTAAGGCCATGTTTGGCTAGCTTTAAAAACTCATTCCTATTTATTTTAATAACTCTTTTATACTATAGTTTAAATCGTGTCACACCCAATTCAAATATCTTATTTACTTTAAATAAAATATAATAATTTATCATAAATTCACATAATCATATAATTAATTTTCTCATTGGTTAATTATATCAAATTATTAAATCTCTAATTAATTATTACATTAATTAAAATAACATTAGGTTTATTAAATATTTCTTTTAATTAATAAACTCTCATAATTACAAACTTTGAATAATAAAATTCTCTACATTAATTTAATAAATATAATACATATCATTAAATTAATCTATCACAATTGCATCAATTAATTATTTAATCTAATAATTAATTCATCGAGAAATATTTATTCAATCCAATAAATATTAAAATTAAATTACAAAATGTCGGTTGTCACAGTTAGTAATCCATAAGGAAGATTAATAAGTTTAATTGACCTTTATTAATGAAGTAAATTCACTTACGAGATAGAAGAGAAAGAAGTTGGTAAGAACGATGTGAATTATAACAGCAAGCCGAAACCAATAACAACAAATCTAATACATTATTAGATTGAGAAGAAGTGTAAGATTCATTAGGAACCATGTATGTTCATTCATGACCTAATGTGGTATGTTATGTGGTTATATGTTGTAGAGACCGTAAAGACTCAAAGGAAAAGTAATTTAATGTAGAAGACGTTGAAGGCAAGTTTTCTTAATGCTTGTCTAACATTCGTGTTAGCCAGGTTTTCAGTGATTCATGTATTAGATGCATGAATTGTTTTAAAGAAAGGGTCGATGCCATTTTTAACTCGGCTAGACTAATCTTGAAAGATTGATTGAATTCTTTATAAGTCTTTCAATATAGAATTGTTAACGCTATCCTACGCCAATTGTTTGGTATGGATTCAAGGTAAGTCTGAGTATGAATAAACAAATGTATTTTACATCGATTATTCGATGGGCACGCGAGGTTGCCAAAACTTAAACGTACATACGTTTAACTGATTAGTGTTGATCAACATAAATTACTATAGGTTGATCACTTAGAAGTGTTCGTAAGAAATAACGGACTTACGGTCTTAGTACCGGGTTATCCTTTTCATGAATAAAAGCTAAAGAGAATGTTCATGATCTATGAACCTACTCAGAATTTCAAAGCTACTATATGTACTTCAGAATTGTTTTATGAGATGAGAAGTGCTATACAATGTTTTATATTACTTAATAACTATTGTTCAGTTAATGAAGAATAATCATATGATTCTCGAAGTATTATTTATATAATATATATTGTTAGACTTGTTGAGCTAGTTATGCTCACTTCTTGCTTGAATCATATAATTACAGCTAAGGTCGAGTGAACCGAGGGTTCCAAGAAAGATAAAGGCAAGGCGAAGATGAATGATTAGTTTATCTTGTAATAGACTAGTAAGTTGTATGTATCATATTATGACGAACAAAGAATGTAATGGTTTCAGAAACTAGGAACGAGATTTATTATTATTAATATAATAAGAATGTCATTGATACACACATTTTGATGTTGTTTCAATAAAATGAATGTATAGTTATGAGAATAGTGGAGCACCATCTGTCGAGTTGGAAGATACCTGGATTTGGGGGCGTCACAGTTAACACTGAATTCATAGTTTAAGTTCTTTATTACGCGTTCGTTAATCGTTCGTGAACGTTTATAGCTTGTTTCTTCGTTTTAAGTCAAAATTCGACAATTCTCGAGTCTGTAACTCTAAAATGCAAAGTTATACTATACGCCATCGAAAACTAAGGTTTTCGAGCAAAATTGTGACTTTAGACTTTCATTTCGAGAATTTCACGATTTCGACGATTATCGTCTAATCTCGTAAATTTTGCCATAACTTCGTTACATAAGATTTTAACTCTGTTCAAAATGGAATCATTCCATCATTCTAACATCCTAACCAAGCATATATCATCTAATCCTATACACGATGGTTTTAAACTTGTCCATCAACAACATATGATAAATTTTCAAATGTTATTCATTAGTTCATAACTCTAAGATTATGATTCCACTTGTAACATGGCTTATTAAGGTTTAAGTCCACTAATAGCCATCCTTGTTACTCCTTATGATACATGCTCAGCCAATATTCACTTCTATATCAAACTACAATTGAAGAGATGAAGAATAATGGTCTAGAGATTCTTTACCTTTGATGTTCTTAACTTGATTCTTCTTTTCTTTTTGGATTAGCCAGACACTTCTCACTTTTCTCTCAATATAAATAGCTCTAAGATGTTGGTGTTTTGAACAAGGCACAAATGATCCAACAACCTCTCCTATTTATAGGATTTACAAAGTGAGGGCAATTTAGTCAGATACCCCACCTCCTTACTATTCATTACTTGATAACCAAAAATCATATCCTTTGCTTGGCCATCAAGGTGGCCAGCCATGACTGCCCCATTGGTTTTTCTCACACGGTGACCCATTGGTTCGATCCACGGGTCCAGTTCTTGGTTTGGGCTTTGGTTTTATTAACTTTAGGCCTAACGTTGGGCTTGAATTACTTACCTTTGGGCCTTAACAAGATTTCACTTGGGCTTGCCCAATTCATAAACAAATTCTATTAGTCTATTATAATTGGTTTAAGCTTTTAACACATAATTCTCATATTCTCCTCGTATACTAGTTTGTATAATCATTCATCATATATGTTATGTCATTCTTCATATATATTTGTACAATACTTCGCATCATACTCGTATTCATTACCTCATATAATACTTTCTTATTATACGATCGCAATTCATTCAAATCTTTATTTTCCTTAACATTCTCAACTTAGTACGCAGGTGAAAAATTGCGTCTGTCATAACTGAATTATTAGTACATAATCCATCCTTCCTTATCATTCTATCATTACGTATTTTCCGGAAGTTCAAAAATAATTCCCGAGCAGAAATGGATGAATAGTGTTTTTCGGAGAATTTCTCGGAAAGCTTTTCTTTTTGTCTTGAAAATTCAAACACCTTAATTATGTCACGTAGCCGGAATACTACGACTTTACTCCACTTTTGGGTTATAGAATATCATTCATCTTGCTTACTCGTTATAAATAACATATATTATAATTTTATTCATTATTTAATCAAATAAAATTATATTACAAATAATCCAATTTTCTCGGTCATTACAATAACATCGAAATATTATTCATCACCCTCGTCACTCAATGTCTAAGGAATCACAATCATAGCAATCCCACACGTTCGTTTTATTTCAACTACGGTCCCCGAATATTGGTTACGTAATTTAGAGTTTACATTCTTTTTCTTTTAATCTTGTTCAACCTTTACTAAAGGTTTAATTCACTTGATTAAGTGTTAAATTATTTGAATTATATGTTCTTTATCTTTCCTTATACTTCCCCCAGCAGTTTAGCAATTAAAAGCTCTTCTCTGGGTTTTGCCCTGCACCAGCGCTGCTATTGGTCGAAAAATCAATCACTAAACACGCGCAAGTATACGCGGTCTAACAAGTAATATAGTGATAAAGAAAGTGTCAAACCCACGAGGAACTATCACTAATATTTACCAAATACCGACTTTGTATCGCTTAAGTCTTATTCGAACAGCAGATTAATAGGAGTGTGATTAATCTAGTTATAACTAATTAGCAAAGCAAGTAAATGGATAACGAATGGAATCTAAGGAGCTACAAGCTAAGGTAATAACTTCACCCCACACAGGCATTCTGTCGAACACCTGGCGTGCTATGCTTCATCAAACTTCCTACCCTTCTCTCTTTGGTCTTAATGGTCATGACAATTTGTCGACCGAGAACGCACAAGTGCTCATACACCTCTGTCGAGGTATGCATAAACATATCCTCTCTAGATCCACCCGAATGGGAATAAAACAGAAAAGAACATCCAAGCTAGGTGATAATCCTACACATGTCTATGAGAATTTACCATAATAAGGATTTAAGCATAAGTTCTTTATTAGGTCACACGTGGTGCACATATATATGTCTATTCTACATACAACTTATGCAGTCGAAATCCATAATCACATGCCAATATACTTAGGTGTAAATCTACAATCCTTCTTTTAATATCATATAGATAACCAAAATCATCACTAATGTATTAGCGAGAATCATTAAGCATGAATATATTAAACCAAACCATATGGTGACAACCAAAGAGATAAGACATCCAATTTAATTAAGAAAAGGTTCCATTGTAACCTTAGAGCCAATACTTAGTTCATAGCTATTGAACAAAATATAAATAGCAATAAAGACAACATGTATGGATTACAAAATCAGAGAAAATAAATGGATAAGAATAAACTCTGTCGAGGCTCTTTAGCCTCCAAGTATTTCGCCCCTATTAAGCTTTCCAATCCTTGTAGCTCACTGCTCTTGCTGTTCCAAGGAAAATCCAAACTTCTCCCTAAACTACCTAATCTATATTTACAAGCATTATCTAAGAGAAAGAGAAAGAAATTACAACAGAGGAGAGAGATCTATTCTCTTCTATCCTAAGCTATCCTAACCGAGTATATCATCTGCAGAGGCTTACTTCACATTATATATCAGTTCCTCTCTTTAGCTAGGTCAAACCCAGCCCTTCTCTGCCTGGGCACTGGAGGTCGCGCTACGGCGCGGGCAATAAGGCATAGAGTGACGCTGCAGCGCCACATCATCAACAAAAAGACCAGAGGTCGCGCTGCAGCGCGAGTCCATAAATGATCTGGGGCACTGCAGCGCGAGCTTAAGGCTTGGCTCTGGCGCTGCGGCGCCAGTGTATGTGATTTTCCCATTTTGCCCCTTGAAGGCTAGAAAAGACCTGTTAAGCCCCGTAATACATCGGTTAAGCAAAATAATACTAAAATAATATAAAAGCTATATAAACTATGAAGATCAGGCAACTATTTAAGCCATAAAGTATTTGATTCGCGGGTATAAATCTCACTATTCAAATACCCCCAAACTTAAGTCTTTGTTTGTCCTCGAGCAAACTATCTAACACAAAACTAACAATAGTAAATAAATACGTGAAAGAAAAATAAAACGGTATACAAGTATCATGGCTTCTAAGCTTGATCATAGCTACTCCCAGAGAACAGGGCAAACACAGATATGAGTAAGGGTTCATTCAATTTCAAGCATAAGACTGCATTTGATCCATTCTGTGTGTGTGTGTGTGGAGACTAACCGTCCTAACTAATCATAGCTCAAATAAGTACGCACAGTCGATTGTTAATACCAATATGCACACTTCGCAACTTAAACATTCAACAAGCATTAAGAATAAGACGCAAGTGCAAGAAAGGATCAAAAGACTCTAGCATGAAGACAGTAAAATATGACTCGGATAGTCCTTAATTACCTTAGGCTATTCTGAACTACCCATTAATGAACTTTTGATCAGTGACTCCAAAGCCAGACGAATTTAGGGCACTAGGTGTAGAACTCCCCTATAAATCTAATAACTCGAGAATCAAAGGCCACATAATCAATATAAGCCAAATGAGACTTTACGAAAAATTTAAGATTATTAGACGACTGGCATTTTACGCTCCATCTCAGCATCGGTCATGCGTTTATGGGCGAGTGTGTTTCACGCTCCATCTCGACCCATCGCGCGACTTTCGATATTAAATATTCTTTTCTTTTTACTCTTATTTTCATCATTTTTTTATATGTCAGCGTGCCATAATCCAAGATCCAAAATTGTATAAGCGTCTAAGTCTTTTATTACCTTGTAAAAATGAAAGTTTATAAAAGTGAACAAACTATCAAAGCAATAAACACGCGAACTAAATTCAAAAATTAACTAGTTAACACAGTTGGTCGTGCTTGCTAAGAAGGACAGATCAATAACAGTCTCAACTTATCAACTAAACAAACCCCTAGCCCACACATGCTTGACACGACTCTAAGAGATAGACATAATTACTTGGCTCTTGTCATTAGCCACAATAAGAAATTAATTATAAATATACCACACTTGTATAATAGCAGCTCAAAATAGGGTAATAAAGCCATTCACATGGCATAAGCATTTAAATCTGTAAAAGCCCCAAAAAGATGGCTACAAACCAATCATACATTCTGATAATAATTCAAGCATTCATAAATAATAACAAAAAAATGCTCAAGGCATCCATAATAATAATCCCAAAACATAATACAGCAGTTCAAAATGACTGCATTATAATACTGATAAAAACATAAACACAATACTAAATATGGCAACCTATCATGGCAATAAACAGAAATAAAATAGATAATAACCCATAACACCCCCAAACTTAAGGTGAGCAATGCCCTCATTGCTAAACATATATCCATCTATACAAGAGGGCTTCGTTGAAGTCTGGTCACTCGGCAGTAGCATCATCCTCATTAGCTTTGGCGGGCGGTGATGGTGTAGGGTATGGTGGGAAGACAGGAGGCTCTGGGAATTGGAATGGCGTGAACTCAGCATCCTCGCCATAATACACGGTGTATATGCTCTGCATCGTGTTGACCAGCTCAGCTTGATACTGCATCGCTATGTCCTGCCTCTGGGCTACTACTGCAATATGCATCTGCTGCCTCTGAGCATCGACGTCTTGTTTCTGATGTAGTAGAGTGAGGGATGTCATGATCTCTGTCAGTACTCCCTGTGAAGCTGAGCCTACGTCTGGTGGCTGCGAGGGCTCGAGCTCTGCTGTAGGAGGTGGCTTAGTAGGTGGCCCGTACCCTTTGCCCCTGACATGTAAAGCCACCCCGTCCCATACATTAAAGCGCGAGATGATCTGATGGTCGATGATTGACATGGGAGGTAAAGCTGTAACGCCCCAAAATTCGGTTTATCTTCACACCCGGATTCCGTACGTCACGAGTACATCATTCATCCAACATACATCATTATATACTGAAATATAACAACATACATTCTCAAAACCCAGGTTCTTGAAACCTTAAAACCCCTTTCATTTAAAATAATGATAGTTACATTATTCTTTACATCTTTCACAAGTGACTTTCATTCGCCACCAAGGATACATAAACGTTCATTAAACTATTCTATAGTTCAATTCATCTTTCTATATTACACGTCTTCACTTGATCTTCACATACTGAATGGAACTTCTTCTGGATACCGCTCATCTTGATCTTTACGGGATCCTTAAGTTCTTTCTAACATCGTTCGCTGAAAATGTTTTTCATTTAAAGCAAGTGTGAGCATTCAATTGCCCAGCAAGTTGTAACAGTCGAACAAACAACTTCAAGAGTTTAAACATTCTTCAAAACTTCGATAACCGAACAAAGGTTATGAAGCAGCTTGAATACTAGGAATAGTCTCAATTCCTATCATTTTATAACATTCATCACATACTCTTTACACCACTTTCATTCTTCTACCTTTTTGCATACATACCCTGTATGGCTAGAATCATTAGCACAAACTTAACAATAACGGTTCATGTATAAATAGAACATTCTTTTATTGAACAGCTCAATCACAGAACAGTTCATCTCAAAGAAACACCGAAGTGTTCACATTTTGGCACAAGGCCTCATACATTCTACCTCCTTGTACAAATATCGCACATTCGCACATAGACAGAACTTCTCAAGTTCAATATCTGAAGAGTTTAAGAAACTAGCATCCATTTAAAATATGAATGAAGTTAGGAAACTTACCTTACGCACAGCTACAACTCACGCTAAACTGCTCATTCCCAATCCTATCTAGCACATAAGAAAAATAACACATACACCAATTAGTCATATACATATTTGACTTATGCATTAGTTTACTTAACTTTACTTCTTAAGGTTCGCGTTCTTGCAATATAATTCTACGCGACTAACTTTCATTACCGATTTACGGTTTCATGACATACGGAGATGTCTTACTCAAAACGTTCATCATCATTGATGATTCACATTCTTATCTTACAACATTCGGTTCATTCGACTCGGAGCGTCTTCTAAGTTATAAACATTAACTCAACTTCTTTTACATTATACATACTTGTCTTTAAATAAGCTTCTTCATTACTCACAACTTTCATCAATGGTCTTCGTTATTCTACGGTCAAACCATACACAGGGTGTAGGTTCTACCCATTTAATATTCTTGTACACTCAACCTTCACATTGGTTAAAGTATTCAATGCTTACCTTTCATTCTATCATTCTCATCCTACTTATATTAGGCTTTCAGTAATCTTATTACCATTCGTTACGGCTCTCTTGATACAATTCGTATCTTACTTACTACCTTCATACAACTAGGGTATACTTAGAACGTTCGTCCAACACAAATACAATTTACAAGGATCGTTTATGTATTCAACGTTCACGTTGCTCGTCTATTAATCTCTCATTCAACCTTTATTCAAGGTTTTAATCGCTATCGATTGTTATCCATCCCATGAACCCCGTGTTCATTATTCTTTTTTAATGTCAAAGCCATACTGTTTGTTGTATGCTAAGACCGATCGTTCTTTGCAACAACGTTGCGTTCACAGCGTCTATACGCTTTACGTTCATCTTACAATGCCATGTCATAACATCGAAATGTTATTCATTACCTTCGTCACTCAACGTCTAAGAAATTACAATCACAATAATCCCTCACGTTCATTCATCATGACTACGGTCCCCCGCAATCGGTTACGTAATCTAGCGTTTATATTCTTTATCTTTTAATCTAGTTTAATCTTTTTGTTCAACCTTTATTAAAGGTTTAACACACTTACTTAAGTGTTATATTACGTGAACTATATGTTCATACTTCTTTCTTGCACATCCCCTAGTAATTGAGAAATAAAAATCTCATTTCTAGGCCTTGCTCTGTACCGGCGCTGCGGTGCCACTCCCTTCCTTTCCTCTTGCGTTGCACCGCGACCTACTTCTCTCTCATCTCTTTTGGCCTGGCGCTGCGGTTCCAAGTCCTTTGTTATCACTCGCGCTGTGGCGCCACTCTCCAGAAGATTATGGTTGATCTCGCACTGTGGCGCCGGCCTCCAAGGCACGACTCGAGCTGCGGCGCCGAGCATGAAACCTAGAAAATTTTTTCTAAGTCTTTTACAAGCTTGAGATGCTGATTTTGAAATCTCATAACTTCTTCATTATAACTCGGAACGAAGTCGTTCCAAAGCCATTTTCTTCCTTATCTTACATACTTCGATTACCCACAGACAGAAATTCGTTTTGAATCTGTTAACATGCCATTCAATTGGCTTAATCTTCACTCTTTGTTCATTTTAACGTTTTTAACGTTCTTCATTCGTTTGTCCGTAATTTGGTCATCCGAACTCGGAATTCGTTCTTTCTTGAGTCCACGACTCACATTTTATACATTCTCTTATATTGTTATGAAACCCTACACATTCGGGTTCATTCTTTAACTTTGTAATTCTCATTCGTCTTTTACGAAATTTCACCATAACTTCGTTATAGCTCCGTTTTAATCCGTTTTTTCATGAACGTTTCTAACGTTCCTAACCAAGCAATAAGCATCTAACTTATACACGATGGTTTTAAACTTCTCCATCAACAACAATTACACTATGATGGTTTTAAATTTGTCCATCAACAACGTTCTTCGTGTTCTTCGCGTTCTTCGCGTGTTCTTCGTGTTCTTCGTTCGTTCTTCATTTTAGTCGATATTTTGGATTGCAATTCTACTTTTTCTTGGAATTTGATATTATAGAACATCATTTCTTACTAATTTAACCTACTCATTCATAAAATTTATTCGGATCGCTCAAAATCCTTACGAATCTTATACTTCCTTAAGAAATTCATAAAATAAATTTCTAATTCTTATTTCTTCATTTTCTCATGATTTCAACGATATGAAATCATTTTTAAGTTCATCTACTTCTTATCTTCATTAAGTTATGTTTTTAAATATAAAAACTTAAAGAAAATTTAGAAGAAACTTTTGTTCGGATTACCGTTCTTCTTTAATCTCCTTCCGTCGGACAAAGCGTGAACTCGGGCTTGCTTTTCCTCATTCTTCTCCTTCTTTTCCCACATCCGAGCTCTCTCTCTTTCTCTCTCAAAGAGTAGGATTTTCAAAATCTCATTCAAATGAGCTTAAGCTCGTTTATATAGAAAACCAAGGCTAAGGGCATTTTAGTCATTTTGCCACCCTAACCTCCTTACTATTCATAACTTAGCCACCAAGTTTACTTGGTGACCAAGTAGCCACCCCACCTCCTTAGCTAGCTTCCCTTGGAAGCTTCGTGCTTCCGTAATTTGGAATTCGTCCGACAGTTCGAAAACTGCTATTCTCGTAATCCAAATATTTTTGGATATTTCGTCTTTGGCCATAACTGAAATATTATTAAATATTTCATCACGTCTCAACATTTTATGTAATCTATAACTTCTCAGAATTTCAAAATAAAACTCCGAATAGAAACTGATGATAGTGCATATTTCATCTTTTTCCCCAAAAAATATTTTCTTCCCGGAAAACTTTCATTTTTGTCTTGAAAATTCTTACTCATTCAATCTAGCTCATAGCCAGAATACTCCCGACTTATAATCATTCTAGGTTGTAGAACGATTAATAAACACATAGCACATAATAATAT
This sequence comes from Panax notoginseng, assembly GCA_016801055.1. Taxonomy (NCBI): domain Eukaryota; kingdom Viridiplantae; phylum Streptophyta; class Magnoliopsida; order Apiales; family Araliaceae; genus Panax; species Panax notoginseng. The sequence continues at coordinate 142,280,341 of CM029020.1, forward strand.
TAATAAAAATTCATTTTATTAATAACTAATTCTTTAAACCTAAATTTTGAATAATCCAAAATTCCAGGGTGTTACAAAAGCTATCTCTTCTGGCCCCCAACGAATACCTACCTGCTTGCACAAGCGGGTGATCAAGGATGGATATGGAAGTCCCGTAGAGGTGGTGCTCTTGATCACCTTCAGGATGGACACATGAATGATAACTTCTATATCCACGTTCGGACCCGTGACAATTGTGAATAAAAGGATCGCTCGATCCTAAATCACATCGTTCGGGTAACGAGTAGGGATCATGTAGGCACAAAAAAAGTTGAACCATGCCTTCCCATATCGACTGGGTGTAGCATGCGGGAAACTGGTCCTCTAACCCGTCATGCCATTTGTCTTCCTTGTAGTCACAGGCTTGTAGAGCCTCCTAATAATGTCGTTCAAGTCATAGCTATGCAGTCCCGTCTCCATATAGTCCCTACCCTCATAACCAGGCATCACAAATAGTGCATTGATGGCTTTGCTTCCAAACGCCAGTGACCATCCCCTGACTTGGGCAACAGCTAGTGTGACGAACGAGAATTTTGTAATTTATTTTAAATATTTATTGAATTAAATAAATATTTTTTTTTATGATTTAATTATTAGATTAAATAATCAATTGATGCAATTGTGATAGATTAATTTAATTATATGTGTTACATTTATTAAATTAATAAAGAGAATAATTTTATCAAGGTATGAAATTATGTGAGCTTATTTAATTAAATAAATTATTTAATTAAGCATGATGTTATTTAATTAATTTAATTATTAATTAGAGAATTAATAAATTGACATTATTTATTAATGAGATAATTGAATATATGATTATGTGAATTTACGAGTAATTATTATATTTTATTTAAAGTAAATTAAATAAAATATGGGATTTATTTTATAAAGAGGGTGACATTTTCAAACTATATGATAAAATGTTATTAAAATAATGAGTTTTGAACCTAGTTTCCTAGCCAAATGAGGCCTTAGGAGGAGTTGGGGACAGTTAAATCACGAATAGAATAACTGACCTCAACTCTGCGCTTAAAGGCTCAGATGAGTTTAACTTACGTATTTTTAGAACCAGAGAGTTTGCAGAGAGAGTTGGAGAAATCTTTGAGAGAGATTGTGAGATTGTGATTGAAATAGAGAGAATTGTCATCCTTACTCATCTACGCTTTGGGTAATCTCTTCTTTCTCAAATTCTATTTCTACGTCTTTTTAAAGTTTTCATAATTATGGCTTAAGTCCTCTGTAGAGTTTCTATGGTTGAATAGGGTAACAATTATGAGTATAAATGTAATCATAAGAGTAGCTTAACATGTTTTTTTTATATATATTGCATGATCCCATACCCTAAGTGTAGTAATCTGATGACTTGTTATTTCAAAATAAACAGAGTACGTGATATGGCCATATGGCCATATATGTGATAATTAATGTATTGATTATATATTATCCCTAAATTTTGGACTTGTATGTTGTTATGCATGTTAATACGAAGAGTTTAAGCCTTAAACGAACGAATTCAGTGTTATAACGAATTCGTAGGGAGAATTTTCACATAAAGTTTTCTAAAACTTCATGAACATCAAAGTCAGTGAATTGTTAGGCTTTAAATCTGTTATTAAGTGTTTAAAATTAGTTTTGTCAGTATATAAATATTGGGTATTAATTATATATGAATTCCAACATGTGGGTATGTTTAATTTGGAGAATTAATGATTTTGTAGTAATTATTTTCGCTGAATTCTGTGTTCTTCGCGAACTGGAAAAAAAATAAAATAAATAAATAAATAAATAAATTTAAAAAAAAAAATGGGCTTTTAAATTTTCTAAGTCTAACAATGGGTTAGTGTATTAAAATAATGAACATGTAAATATGTTAGAAATATTATATGATGATAAAATATTTGTTTAGCATGTAAATAACATAATTACATGTGAGTTGTATTATTAAATATATAATTAGTTATTCATTCATAACGAACAAATTAGGTGTCAACGTGATGATTTGACTAAGTTAGTCAATTATTAAAGTAGACAACGAGAATAAGTTATGATGATTAGTTAATAATTAACTGGTATTGAATGTGAATGGTATGTAGGATTTATTTCAAAGAACGTGATTAGTTAAAGTGTAATCTACACGCGAGGCAAGTCTCCTAAACTTAAACTCTTAAATTGAGCAAGTTTCTTAACTCTACTTTTACATTGAGCAATTTACTTAAACTTAAATTATTATTCAAGTTCAAGTATTATATTAAAGATTGATTATCTTTCAAAGCATGATTCAATTATACAATAATTGTTCTATTGTATACATTTGAGATTATTATTCAAATCGAATATCATTATTGTTGAACCTTTTTAGACTAGTGAATCTTAATGATTTAGCTAGTCCTTAGTTGATGAACGTTCTAAATTTCAGAACCCTTATTGAATTATCCAAACCAAACTTCCTTTGGTGCGGACTCGAATGTCAAACTGAGATGAACAACCCTGAAAAGGGATTTACTTATGCGTTAGCGTTAAGATATTGTGCACAGTATGGTACTAAGGGCTGATCCCCCTAAGTACGAGAAGAAGGTCCATAGTCTTATGACTGTTAAAGGTTTCAAGTATAATCCTTGATAACCTAGGACATAGTTCAAGGTCTTATGACCCTCAGAATTCTTTTGATTCTTGTTATTCATTCTTGATTCAAAAGTTGAGCTCTTATTTAGACGTCTTTGATTTATTCGCATGTTATTATACTGTTATTTCATTGTTATACTTGTGGGCATTTGTGCTCACTCTTGCTTAATAATAACATTGCAGTTAAGAATGAAAGAAGCGATGAACCCTCCACTAGTAAGGGCAAGGGCAAAGTTAGCAAATGATGAAGACCTGTTATTTATTAACTGATGTATTTGTTTAAGATTTGAGTTATGTTGATGTTAAGACTTATTTGTTTAGAATTCCGCACAGATGTTTTAAGGTTAGAGTAACCTGGGATTTATTTATGATTCAGTTAATGTAACCCTTAAGGGAAGAGATTTTATTATGATTTCTATCTATTGTATAGTTTGATATTATTTATGGGTAGATAGATAGATGATGCTTGTACAGTGAACATCAAATCCCGTGGAATCGAAGTACCCGGATTTGGGGGTGTCACAGGTTGGTATCAAAGCCGTAGGTTATGAACCTTAGGTGGGGGAAACAACCTTAGGTAGTAGCCTTATAGAAGAAGATAGTAATTGAAAACTCTTATCGAGTTCTGAGAAATGAATTTTTGTAATTCATTGAAGATAATAAAATACATTATGTGTTTATGTGTTAAGTATGCGTTAGATAGTATGACTTAGTAACTAAAACTTAAAATTTTGTTGTCAGGATGACGAATGATGGAGAAGCTAGTCAAACTGAGGAGGGACCCCATTTACCTATAGTACCTACTGAGGAGGGATCTCGTGTACTTGTAGGACCGACTGAGGAGGAGCCCCGAGACATTCATGTCGTTAGGGAGCAGCTGGTGCAGAGGGTTTCATCTCCATTGATCACCGTTGTTGGTCAGGAGCATGAACCTGAGATTGATCCTGAGGAGGGTCCTGAGGAGGAGTTTGATGAGGAGGAAGAAGAAGAGGAGCTACCACGGTACACTGTTGATGCTGAGATGTATGACACACTATATGATCGTAACGTGGAGTTACAAGATGAGGTTCAGGAATTGACTGAGCGAGCGACTGTTCAGCAGTCTACTTTAGAGGAGAAGGATAGAGAGATTGTGACCCTTCATACACGTTTAGGAAACGTGGAGTGGGATCTAATTCATGAGAAGGGTCAAACCGAATATAAAACCGAGGAGATAGAGAAGCTGAAGAAGGAACTGAAGGAAACTTCTGGAAGACTGAAAATAGCAGAGGAAGGATGGGTAAGTGAATCACATCGAGCTGATCGTGCAGAAAATGATAGTCGTGCAAAGAAGGCAAAGCTTGAAGACACGTACGCCACACTTAATCATGTGATGGATGAGGTTCAAGAGCGAGTGTTAAGGTACCCCATCCAGTTTGAAGGACTTCCATCGTATATGTTGGATCGCAGGACGATGTCTCGTATCATGAATGAGGAGCGTGGCAAGGCTATTGAGCACCTTGGAAGACAGGAATAGAATCTGTTTATTTATGTGAAAGACTTATATAGTTTTATGTAAATTCTGATGTGTTTATGAACTAAGGAATATGTTAATATTTGAATGTTTTAAATCCTGTGGATTCTTTATTCCAGGATAGATGATGTAAATAGCAGTATGATATAGTTTAATGTTAAAACTTTTTATTTGAATGAAAAGATATCAAGTTGTTTGAGATGATGTGTTAAGTGATATGTTAAATTGTTGAGTAATGTCTTAACTATGTAGAGAAATAAATAAAGTTCTAATAAACGTTTATTTAACAGAAAAATGTCACCAAGGAGAAGAAAACAACGTCAACCGGCTCAGGAAGGGTCAACCAATAATAACAATAATGCCAATGTTAATCCAGTTCAACAGCTACTTAATTTACTAACTGGAGTCATGAATAACCAACCGCAAGCTCCACCTAGCACAACGTTTAAAGATTTTAAGGCGGTGGGACCGCCAGAGTTCAAAGGTTCCAGAAACCCGATCGAGGCTCAAACGTGGGTGATGGAAATGGAGAAGGTTTTCGACGTTGCTAGGGTTCGAGAAGATCAGAAGACCGTTTTTGCGACATTTATGCTGAAGTCTGAGGCTAGCTACTGGTGGCAAGCAAACAAGATGCGAGGAGGTGAAGGTGTAATTACGTGGGAGGGATTCAAAGAGATGTTTTTCGAAATGTATTTCCCAGCTAGTTCGCAGAATCAGATGGAGGTGCAATTTCTGGAATTGAAACAGGAAAAAATGAGCATGCCTGAATACGCGGCTAAATTCGATGAGTTGGCAAGGTTTGCCCCGTATCAAGTACACACTTACGAGAGGAAAGCCAGACGATTCGAACAAGGACTGAAGCCTTGGGTATACAGCAAGGTATCAATGTTTCAACTTAACACGTTTGCGGGAGTTTTGGAAAAGGCCATTCTCGCGGAAGGAGGAAGTGATGCAGTGACTAAGTACAACCAAGAACAGAAAAAGAAAAAGAGTGAGAATGAAGGTAATAACAAGACTGGTGGAAGTAATACTGGGAATAATAATAATCAGAAGAGGAAGTGGACGGATAACTCGACAGCTGGAAGTCAACACGGAGGGCAAAAAAAGAAGATAGAAGCGTGTCTGACTTGCGGCAAGGCACATCTAGGAGTTTGTTTGAAGGGAAAGAGAGTGTGCTACAATTGTGGTCAGGAAGGCCACATAGCACCAAATTGTCCAAACCCAAAGAAGGGTGCTTGTTTCAACTGTGGTTCGAAAGATCATTTAGCAAGAGACTGTCCCAAAAAGGGATCGGGAGGATCAGGACAAGGAGGAAACCGGGGAAATAGCAGTGGAAATACCTTAACCATCACCGGACCACCTGCAACAAACAGACCAACCGCCAGGACTTTCAATATGACGGTGCAGGATGCAATCCAGTCTCGTGATGTGGTGTCAGGTATCATTCCGATCAATAAAATTAATGCTTACGTTTTATTTGATTCGGGTGCTACTTGTTCCTTTATATCCGATGACTTTGCTAATAGTTTAGATTTGCTTAAGGATGAATTGGAATATCCCATGATTATAGAAATTGCGAATAGAGAGATAATTCCTGTTAAGCATGTGTATAAGAATTGTAGAGTGGATATTAAGGGTAATATCATAAACGTAGATCTTATCCCTATTCGATTGGGGGAATTCGACGTTATATTGGGTATGGATTGGTTATCCAATTATGGGGCTGTTATTGACTGTCAAAAGAAGCGTATTAACCTTATGACTCCGTCAAAGGCTGTGTTTTATGGTAGCAAGTCGCCTAGACAAGCGAGTTGTCTGACGATGTTGCAGGCCAGGAAGTTATTAAGACAAGGCTGTGTAGGATATTTAGCTTACATAGTCGACAGTCGAAAAGAGAACCCGAAGGTAGAGGAGATACCGATTGTGAGGGACTTCGTCGATGTATTTCCAGACGATTTGCCAGGACTTCCTCCAGATAGAGAAGTAGACTTTGTGATTGATTTGGCGCCTGGAACTGCTCCAATATCGAAGGCACCATACCGAATGGCGCCAGTAGAGATGAAGGAATTAATGGTACAACTACAAGAATTGTTGGACAAAAATTACATTCAACCGAGCGTATCGCCGTGGGGAGCGCCGGTGTTGTTCGTGAAAAAGAAGGACAGATCGATGAGGCTCTGCATTGACTACAGAGAATTAAATAAGGTCACGATTAAGAACAAATATCCATTACCGAGGATCGATGATCTGTTTGATCAATTGAAGGGAGCAAAATACTTTTCCAAGATTGACTTGAGGAGTGGTTATCACCAACTGAAGGTGAGGCCAGAGGATGTACCAAAGACAGCGTTCCGAACGCGATATGGTCATTATGAGTTTTTAGTAATGTCGTTTGGTCTTACGAATGCTCCTGCAGCATTTATGGGACTAATGAATGGTGTATTCAAGCCGTTTTTGGACAAATTCGTGGTGGTATTTATAGATGATATTTTGGTATATTCCAAAACCAAAGAGGAACATGAAGAACACTTGAGGTTAACGTTGGAAGTATTGAGAAGGGAGAAGTTGTATGCTAAATTTTCGAAATGCGAATTCTGGATCGAGAGAGTACAATTTCTTGGTCACGTAATCGATAAAGATGGAATTTCGGTAGATCCATCCAAAGTAGAAGCTGTGATTAACTGGGATCAGACGAGAACGCCGTCAGAAGTAAGAAGTTTTCTTGGATTAGCAGGATATTATAAAAGATTCATACAAGATTTTTCTAAGATCGCAACTCCGTTAACGAATTTAACTCGAAAAGCTGTGAAATTTGTTTGGACGGAGAAGTGTGAGGAGAGTTTTCAAGAATTAAAGAAGAGGTTGAGTACAACGCCTGTGTTATCTGTTCCGGATGATACAGGAAATTTTGTTGTTTTTAGCGATGCGTCACATAAAGGACTTGGCTCTGTGCTGATGCAAAACAGCAAAGTCATTGCGTATGCATCACGGCAGTTGAAGGATTACGAGAATGGTTACCCAACCCATGATTTGGAGTTAGCTGCAGTTGTTTTTGCTTTGAAAATTTGGAGGCACTATCTATACGGGGAAAACTGTGAAATATATACGGACCACAAGAGTCTGAAATATATTTTTACACAGAATGATTTGAATATGCGTCAAAGAAGATGGTTGGAATTAATCAAGGATTATGACTGTGAGATTTTATACCATCCGGGTAAGGCTAATGTGGTTGCCGACGCCTTAAGTAGAAAGGGTCGTGAGAAATTGATGATGTTGACTGCTCAGCAGGAGCTAATTGCAGATATGGAGAAACTGGAGTTAGAAGTGAAGTATCCTACGGAGATTGATGAGAAGCTATTTCAGATGCAATCTGGTACAACTCTACTAGATAGAGTGAAGGAGGCTCAGCTTCAAGATGATGAATGCAAAAAGGTAACAACGAAGATATCTGAAGGAACCGAACCAAGATTTAAGATGGATAAGGAAGGAATATTGAGATTTGAAAGCAGAATTTGGGTTCCGCCAGTACAAGAAATTAAGGAAGAAATTTTGAGTGAGGCTCATAGTTCAAGATATTCGATTCACCCTGGTAGTACAAAAATGTACCAAAATCTTCGACAACATTTTTGGTGGCCGAATTTGAAACGTGATGTTGCAGAATGTGTTGCCAAATGCCTGACATGTCAGAAAGTTAAAGCAGAACATCAGAGACCGAGTGGATTGCTACAACCGTTGGAGATCCCATAATGGAAATGGGAACATATTACGATGGACTTCGTGGTTGGCCTTCCGACGACTCAGAAAGGCTACGACACAGTATGGGTTATCGTTGACCGACTGACGAAATCCGCGCACTTCCTTCCTATCAAAATCAGATTTAACTTAGATCAGTTGGCAAGATTATATGTGAAGGAGATTGTTTCGAGGCACGGAGTGCCGGTATCTATTGTTTCCGATAGGGATCCGCGCTTCACATCAAATTTCTGGAAACGTCTTCAGGAATGCATGGGTACACAACTGTGAATGAGTACAGCTTACCACCCTCAAACAGACGGACAGAGCGAACGAACGATTCAAACACTGGAAGATATGTTACGAGCCTGTGTAATGGACTTCAAAAGAAATTGGGATGATCACCTACCGTTGGTAGAGTTCGGCTACAACAACAGTTACCACGCTAGTATTGGTATGCCGCCTTACGAAGCGTTATACGGCAGAAAGTGCAGAACTCCGCTTTATTGGGATGAAGTTGGTGAAAGACAATTGCTAGGGCCAGAATTGGTACAGCAGACGGCAGAAATAGTCAAAGTGATCCGAGCACGACTGGTAGCAGCTCAAGATCGACAGAAGAAATACGCTGATCCACATCGTAAAACTATTGAGTTTGAATCCGGTAGTTATGTTTTCTTGAAGGTCTCTCCCTGGAAGGGAAAGATCAGGTTCGGAAAGAAAGAAAAATTGAGCCCAAGATTTATTGGACCCTTTGAGGTACTGCGAAGAATTGGAGAAGTTGCGTACGAGGTAGCCTTACCTCCAGCACTCGAGAATATTCACAACGTCTTCCATGTTTCTGTGTTACGACCTTACAAACCTGATTACAAGCATGTAATTGAATACGAACCCCTGCATTTTAAGAAAGACTTATCTTATGAAGAAATTCCTGTCCAAATTGTCGAGCGAAAAGAACAAGTTCTGAGAAATAAAGTAATACCTTCTGTTAAGGTAATTTGGAGGAACCACAACGCTGAAGAAGCTACGTGGGAACTCGAAGAGAATATGATGAAGAATTACCCTCATTTATTTACTTAAATATGTGTATGCGATTCTGGGGACAAAATCTTTGTAAGGGGGGGAGATTGTAACGAGTCAAAATTACTGAGTCGTGATTCTGGGGACAGAATCCTTTTAAGGGAGGAAAGATGTGACGAACGAGAATTTTGTAATTTATTTTAAATATTTATTGAATTAAATAAATATTTTTTTTTATAATTTAATTATTAGATTAAATAATCAATTGATGCAATTGTGATAGATTAATTTAATTATATGTGTTACATTTATTAAATTAATAAAGAGAATAATTTTATCAAGGTATGAAATTATGTGAGCTTATTTAATTAAATAAATTATTTAATTAAGCATGATGTTATTTAATTAATTTAATTATTAATTAGAGAATTAATAAATTGACATTATTTATTAATGAGATAATTGAATATATGATTATGTGAATTTACGAGTAATTATTATATTTTATTTAAAGTAAATTAAATAAAATATGAGATTTATTTTATAAAGAGGGTGACATTTTCAAACTATATGATAAAAGGTTATTAAAATAATGAGTTTTGAACCTAGTTTCCTAGCCAAATGAGGCCTTAGGAGGAGTTGGGGACAGTTAAACCACGAATAGAATAACTGACCTCAACTCTGCGCTTAAAGGCTCAAATGAGTTTAACTTACGTATTTTTAGAACCAGAGAGTTTGCAGAGAGAGTTGGAGAAATCTTTGAGAGAGATTGTGTGTATTATGATTGAAATAGAGAGAATTGTCATCCTTACTCATCTACGCTTTGGGTAATCTCTTCTTTCTCAAATTCTATTTCTACGTCTTTTTAAAGTTTTCATAATTATGGCTTAAGTCCTCTGTAGAGTTTCTATGGTTGAATATGGTAACAATTATGAGTATAAATGTAATCATAAGAGTAGCTTAACATGTTTTTTTTTATATATATTGCATGATCCCATACCCTAAGTGTAGTAATCTGATGACTTGTTATTTCAAAATAAACAGAGTACGTGATATGGCCATATGGCCATATATGTGATAATTAATGTATTGATTATATATTATCCCTAAATTTTGGACTTGTATGTTGTTATGCATGTTAATACGAAGAGTTTAAGCCTTAAACGAACGAATTCAGTATTATAACGAATTCGTAGGGAGAATTTTCACATAAAGTTTTCTAAAACTTCATGAACATCAAAGTCAGTGAATTGTTAGGCTTTAAATCTGTTATTAAGTGTTTAAAATTAGTTTTGTCAGTATATAAATATTGGGTATTAATTATATATGAATTCCAACATGTGGGTATGTTTAATTTGGAGAATTAATGATTTTGTAGTAATTATTTTCGCTGAATTCTGTGTTCTTCGCGAACTGGAAAAAAAATAAAATAAATAAATAAATAAATAAATTAACAAAAAAAATAAATAAAAAATGAGCTTTTAAATTTTCTAAGTCTAACAATGGGTTAGTGTATTAAAATAATGAACATGTAAATATGTTAGAAATATTATATGATGATAAAATATTTGTTTAGCATGTAAATAACATAATTACATGTGAGTTGTATTATTAAATACATAATTAGTTATTCATTCATAACGAACAAATTAGGTGTCAACGTGATGATTTGACTAAGTTAGTCAATTATTAAAGTAGACAACGAGAATAAGTTATGATGATTAGTTAATAATTAACTGGTATTGAATTTGAATGGTATGTAGGATTTATTTCAAAGAACGTGATTAGTTAAAGTGTAATCTACACGCGAGGCAAGTCTCCTAAACTTAAACTCTTAAATTGAGCAAGTTTCTTAACTCTACTTTTACATTGAGCAATTTACTTAAACTTAAATTATTATTCAAGTTCAAGTATTATATTAAAGATTGATTATCTTTCAAAGCATGATTCAATTATACAATAATTGTTCTATTGTATACATTTGAGATTATTTTTCAAATCGAATATCATTATTGTTGAACCTTTTTAGACTAGTGAATCTTAATGATTTAGCTAGTCCTTAGTTGATGAACGTTCTAAATTTCAGAACCCTTATTGAATTATCCAAACCAAACTTCCTTTGGTGCGGACTCGAATGTCAAACTGAGATGAACAACCCTGAAAAGGGATTCACTTATGCGTTAGCGTTAAGATATTGTGCACAGTATGGTACTAAGGGCTGATCCCCCTAAGTACGAGAAGAAGGTCCATAGTCTTATGACTGTTAAAGGTTTCAAGTATAATCCTTGATAACCTAGGACATAGTTCAAGGTCTTATGACCCTCAGAATTCTTTTGATTCTTGTTATTCATTCTTGATTCAAAAGTTGAGCTCTTATTCAGACGTCTTTGATTTATTCGCATGTTATTATGCTGTTATTTTATTGTTATACTTGTGGGCATTTGTGCTCACTCTTGCTTAATAATAACATTGCAGTTAAGAATGAAAGAAGCGATGAACCCTCCACTAGTAAGGGCAAGGGCAAAGTTAGCAAATGATGAAGACCTGTTATTTATTAACTGATGTATTTGTTTAAGACTTGAGTTATGTTGATGTTAAGACTTATTTGTTTAGAATTCCGCACAGATGTTTTAAGGTTAGAGTAACCTGGGATTTATTTATGATTCAGTTGATGTAACCCTTAAGGGAAGAGATTTTATTATGATTTCTATCTATTGTATAGTTTGATATTATTTATGGGTAGATAGATAGATGATGCTTGTACAGTGAACACCAAATCCCGTGGAATCGAAGTACCCGGATTTGGGGGTGTCACAGCTAGACCTTCGGGACTGGCGTTTTCATAGAACTTGCGGACTACAGAAATGATGGCCGACTCGGGAAGTTCTGTGAAGTGGATTCACTGGCGTCCCAGGATCATGGCCGCCATCTCGCCATCCTTTGTTTTGTCAGGCCTCAAACCCCGTTCAGGAATCAAATTTCGTGCGGCAAAAGAGTTTTTGTATCATTTCCATGCCTCTTTGTTAACAAATTTGGTGTTGTCCCATGTCGTTGGTGGTGCAGACGAGGAACCGTCGACGCTCAATCGTTGCCTTTTTGAAGCCATGTCAGAATTTGCAACAATTGGTTTGAACACAAGTAGAAACTTGATTCCAAACTCCCCCAAACTTAGGCTAGAATAATCCCCAATGAAATTTCAATGTCAAACAGTCCCAAATAGTCTGTAACGCCAGAGAAAAATCGGATCTTTATGTGAATTACATTTTATTTGATTATTTGAATTAAATAAATTTAATTGACTATTTGTATGAGTAAGATATTTGAAGGTCGTTCTATGACCTATAACATGCGGATGTGGTTAGTATTCTAGCTATGTGCTAGGATTAATTATTTTGAATTTTCTAAATAAAAATAAATGTTTTCTGAGAAATTTTCGTAAAAACACAATTCATCCGTTCTGCTCAGGAATTAAGTTTGAAATTTTTAGAAATGCTTAATAATAGAATTCTAAGACAAGATGGAAACTCCAATAATATTTCAGTTATGGCAAACAAAGTTTTTGCTTGTGGACTTAAAAGCTAAGGGTTAGGGAAAGTGATTTTTTAGAAGGAAATGTAATGCGTATAATGATTAGGGTTATTATACGTGCGATATACGAGTATAGTATAAAGAATATTATGACGTATAATAAGAATATCGTATGAATACTAAACGAAGAGAATACGTGAGTTATATGCATAGAATACGATTAGTTCTTAATGGACTTTGAGTTGAAGGACTTTGTAGAATTATGTACGCAGGCCCAAGTTAAGGCCCAATGTTAGGTTAAATCAAGCCCGATCCAAGAAACTGAACCGCGGATCGAATCGATGGGTCATCGGATGGGTAAAACCCATTGGGTAACCCATGAGGAAGACCCATAGGGCTTGTGGGCTGGCTACTTGGCCACAAAGTAAAGTGTTTACTTGGTGGCTAAGTTGTTAAGGAGGTAATCAATAGTATGGAGGTGACTAATTGACCATTTTGCCCTACATTAGACTTTCCTATATACAGAAGCTTGACTAGTTCATTTGTTAAATTACAAATATTAGACAGCATAATTTGAGAGAGAGAAAGAGCTAGAAACAAGTAATCAAGAGCAATCCAAATCAAATCATAAGAGTTTTAGCAAGAACGCGAAGAACGAAAAGGTAATATTTCGTAAACATAAGTCTTCGATCTTTTCGATTTATTTTTTCATAGAGAATCATAAATTGGTGGAGTATGTCTCTTCCGGTGGAAGAAGGATGGTTATTAATGATTAAAACATTGACAAGTCATGTTTAAGTAGAAATCGTAAGTGGTTACGTAAGTTTAAACAGAAGGAACCTTTGAGCGTTAACTTGGTTGTTGATGGACAAATTGAAAACCATCATTGTTAGGGTATGCGCATATTTCTTGATTAGGATGTAGATGATGAATCAATGAAGTTGTTCCATTTGATTTGGCGTATAAAACACGAGTAACGAAGAAATTTCTAAGATTCGGCGTTATACATTAAAAACGTAGAAATCTCAGATTAGTAATCGAAAGTTGCCGTGTAACTTTAAAACTTTGGTTTTCAGTGGCATCACGTGAGATAAGGTATTCAAGAGTCGTGGACTCAAGAATCGTCGAATTCTGACTTAGAACGAAGAAAACGAGCTATGAACGCTCACGGACGATAAACAAACTCTTAATAATGAGCTAATCAGCAAATTCCATGTTAAAAGATTTGAGAATGAAATATTTTCTGATGAAATCATAGTGCACATGATTTAGGAGCTAATGACTTTTGAATAAGCCAATTCGGATGTAAAACGAATAAGTTATGAGCCCGGAAAGTTCATGGAAAAACCAAACTGTCAAAACCAACTGAGGCTCAGGGGAGGCGCCACAGCGCCAACCCTAGTATTAAACTCTGCGCCGTAGCGTCGAGACCGGATAGGACACCCTGCTAATTGGTGTCGCATCGCCAATAGTGAGTATAAGGCTGGCGTCGCAGCACCGGTTGTGTAGCAAGGTTGGGCAAGTTAGGTTTTATAATCCCATTTGTTGGGAATGAATAGTAGAACATGTATGTACTTCATATACATGTTAAGACCATTCCTATATCACATATATAGTGATGACCTGAGAAATTTATTGTTGTTGTAACGCCCCGAAAATTCGGCCTATTTTTCACACCCTGATTCCGTACGTCACGGTCCCACTTCTTACTAAACATACATCATTATATAGTGAAATATAACAACATACATTCTTAAACCCCCATGTTCTATTACCTTATAACCTTATTCATTATAAATAATGATAATTACATTATTCTTTCCATCTCACAAGAGTGACTTTTATCCGCCACTAAGGATACATAACAGTTCATTAAACTAGTCTATAGTTCAATTTCATCTTTCTACATTACAAGTCCTCAGTTGATCTTCTCGCTCATTCACATTCTGACTGACACTTCATCTAGATACCGTCAGCTTGATCTTTACGGGATCCTTAAGTTCCTCTAACATCGTTCGCTAAAAATATTTTTCATTTAAAGAAAGTGTGAGCATTCAATTGCCCAGTAAGTCATAACAGTTGAACAAACAACTTCAAGAATTCAAACATTCCTTTAGAACTTCGATAACCGAACAAAGGTTACGAAGCAGCTTGAATAATAGCAATAGTCTCGATTCCTATCATTTTAAAATATCAGTCACTTTCACTTTGAAATACTTTTATTCTGCTACCTTTTTCATACACATCCTGTCTGGCTAGAATCATTAGCACAGACTTACAATAATGGTTCATGTATAAATAGAACATACCTATATTGAACAGCTCAATCACAGAACAGTTCATCTCATAGAAACACCGAAGTGTTCATATTGTGGCACAAGGTCTCATACATTCTACCACCTTGTACAAATATCACACATTCGGACATAGACAAAACTTCTCCAGTTCAATATCTGAGAAGTTTAAGAAACTAGCATTCATTTAGAATATGAATGAAGTTAGGAAACTTCCCTTACGCACAACTGCAACTTACGCTGAACTGCTCATTCTAATCCCTATGTAGCACATCAGGAAAACATAAGCACCAATTAGTCATACACTTGACTTACGCATTAGTTTATTTAACTTTACTTCTTAGAGTTCGCGTTCTTGCAACCTAAGTTTGCGCGACCAACTTTCATTACCGGTTTAAGGCCTCATGACATACGGAGATGTCTTACTCAAAACGTTCATCATCTTTGATGATTTACATTATTATCTTCTATTTAAAACTTCTATAAGACTCAACACACATTGTTTCTCTGCTAGTAGTCCATATGGTACTCTAATTAGTTTTCCACAAACAACCAATAAATAAGTTCCCGTCTCATCTATACTGCTATCACAGTGAGTTAGATCGGTTGCCAGTTTCGTATATACCTTCGCTCTTTGAAGGAATTGTTTAGCCCAGCTTCCATATGTCAACCATCAAAGGTTACGATTGTACCACAATCTAACTTATCTTAACTTGTCCAAACTATTAAACTATAATGTTTGTTAAGTCAATTTCTTATTCCTTATGGCTTTCTGGGAGCTAAATGCCATACGTCATGATTCATTCTTTATCGTTCAAGCCATGTAGTCTTTTGTATACTCAGAGCGATCATTCAAGTTAATCATTAACTCGGCTTCGTTACATTAACGTCATTGTCTTTAATTCAGTTCTTTACCATTCATGGTTTAATCATTGATCTTCATTATCTTACGGTCAAACCATACACGGGGTGTAGGTTCTATCCGTTTAGTATTTACGTACACTTAACCTTCACGTCGGCTAAAGTGTTCAACGCTCACATTTTATTATAACATTCTCCATCTGAATCATTATCGGCTTCCATTAATCTTATTACCATTCATTACGGCTTTCTTGATAATTCATATCTTATTTACTTTCGTTATCCGTTACATGAACCCCATGTTCATTACTCTTTCTTAAAGTTGAAGCCATACCGTTCGTTGTATGCTAAGACCGATCGTTCATCGCAATAGCATTACGTTCACAGCGTCGATACGCTTTACATTTATCTCTCATTACCACGACATAGCATCGAAATGTTATTCATTACCTTCATTACTCAACATCTAAGGAATCACAATTATAGCAATCCCTTACGTTCGTTCATTGCGACTACGGTCCCCAGATATCGGTTACGTAATCTATCGCTTAAATTCTCTGTCTTTTAATCTCGTTTAATCTTTCCGTTCAACCTTTACTAAATGTTTAAGTCACTTGATTAAGTGTTACATTAGTTGAACATTATGTTCGTTATCTTCCCCTACATTTTCCCCAAGAGCTGAGCAGTTAAAAGCTCTTCTCTAGCTTTTTACCTACACCAGCGCTGCGGCGCCACTCTCCCTTCTATCTCTCGCGCTGCGGCGGGAGTTAGCAGTGCACAACATCCAGGCCTGGCACTGCGGCGTAACCTCTCAAGGCATAGTTGGTGCTGCGACGCCGAGCCAAAGCTGTAGAAAAATTTCTAAGTCTTGCATCAAGTTTGAGACACGTACTTCTCGATTTCATAACTTCTTCGTTATAACTCAGAACGAGGTCATTCCAAAGCCATTCTCTTCCTTATCTTACGTACCTTAATACCCCTCAGACAGAACCTTGTTTTGAATCCGTTAACGTGCCCTTCGATTGACTTGATCTTCTTCCTTTACGTTTTTAACGTTCTTCGTTCGCTCGTCCGTAATTCGGTCTTCCGAATTCGGAACTCATTCATTATTGAGTCCATGACTCACGTTTTCAACATTCTTTTACTTTCTAATGAAACCCTACACCTTCGGTTTCATTTACACACTTTCTAATTCTCGTTCGTCTTTTACGAAATTTTTGTCATAATTTCGTTATAGTTCAGTTTTAATTCGTTCTTCATGAACGTTTCTATCATTCCTGTAATATCCCGAGTGTTTATGATAATGATCCTTAGAAAAAGAAAATGAATTGGTCAAAGAATATATAATACTCAAAATATAATTGAGTTCAAGTGAAAGTTATGAAATAAAACATAGAATTTGTTGAAGTAATGAATATAGTACGAAATATAAAACATATATTAAGATAATGTGTTGAAGATATTCAATGATAAATGTTGAAAAGGGATTCGGTGAAAACCGAGTAAGGGAGGTTTCTTTGATTCCGAGGACGGAATCTTTGTAAAGAGGGAAGGATGTAACAATTCAAAATTTTAATTATAATTTTTTTAAATATTTATTGAATTATATAAATATTTAATGGATGTGTTTATCGTTGAATAAATATTTGTTTAATTGATTTGATTTGATTTGAATAATTATTTGTTTAATAAATAATTAATGAGTTAAGAAAATTAAGTATTATGATATAGTATTCTAATTTAATTTAATAATTAATTTAGAGAGTTTATAATAATTAAATGATTTATTCAATAAATTGTTATTAGAATTAATTAAATTAAGTATGAAAACGTTATTAAATAAAGTGTGACAAATAACTATAATATAAAGGAGTTTAATTTAGTTTTGCCAAACAAGGCTTAAATATATTAAGTCTTTAATTTTTAAAGAGTTTTGCCAAACAGAGCTTTATGGCTTTTGGATTTTTAAATTTTGAATTATAATAATATAAATTAAATAAATAAAATATATTTATAAACTATACATTATATTTTGTAACTGATATGAATTATTAGGCCTATTATGGCCATGTCCGTTTTATTTTATGCATTTGGTTATCAGTTGGGTTTTGGTTTACGTATTCTAGTTAGTTGCTAAGTCTAAGAAGAAGGTTTCCCGATAGAAAATTTGAGAGAGTTTGAGAGAGAGTTCTGAGTTTCAAGCGATTCTCAATGAAAGGATTTTCAAAACAACAAAAGGGCACGTGAAGTGGAGATAGCTGTAAGCTGTTAAACTATTATTGGTAAACAATGATCAAGGCAAGTCTTTCAGTTCCTATTTTCTACGTAAAATTGATGAACTGTTTTAAATCGCATGATATGTTATATGTGTTGTAAGCGAGCATGATATGTTATATATATTGAAAGTATGAAGTGTTAAAGTCAATTTATGACTACGTTGATTAAGTACTGAATGTTGATTAAGTAAAGAACTCAATATTTATACTTGTTATATGAACTATAGCATGTATGTTATGTTAGTCTAATATTTATGAGATGTATATCGAGTATGTTATTATGTGCTATGTGATGCATGAAAATTGTTAGATTTTACTGGGTTGTCGAGCTCAACCTTGCAAATAACCACTTTTGCAGGTCAAGATTTCAAGGTAAGGATATGTGCTAAGTTAATCATAGAGATCAATATTCACGAAGATTACTTATATTTTATAAGAAATGTATTTAGTATTTTGAATGTAACATGTTGTTGAATTGTAAGTTGAGCTATCCAGTGTATATAGATATCTATTTATGATGTAAGACTTTGTATAGTCATTTTATTGTAACGATTCGTGATATAAATTTGAATCGAATAGATGTATGTAAAGGTTGCGATTTAGGGCAATATAGAATGAAATGTATAAAAGTTTTAAATATTCCGCATTTTTAGTGATTTTAATATCGAATAATGATGTAAAGATAGGTTAAAGTTTTATTGTTAACGATCGAGAAGGAGAATATTATTGTATGAATTTTGGGGTCGTTACAATTCCTAACCAATAAATACACAACTAACTTATACGCGATGGTTTTAAACTTGTCCATCAACAACAATTATACTACGATGGTTTTAAATTTGTCCATCAACAACGTTCTTCGATCGTTCTTCATTTTTAATCGATATTTTGATTACGATTTCACTTTTTGTTGGAATTCGATGTTATAAAACACCATTCCTTACTTATTTCACCGAATCGTTCATATGATTCGTTCGGATCGTTCATATTCATTACGAATCTTACACTTCCTTAAGAAATTTATTTACTAAACTTCTAATTCTTATTTCTTCTTTTCTCAATGATTTCAACCATATGAAATCATTACTAACATCATTTACTTCTTATTCTCATTAAGTTACGTTTTTGAACATAGAAACTTAAAGAAAACTATATAAAAGTTAGGTTTCGGATTACCTTCCTTCTTTAATCTCCTTCCGTCGGACAAAGTTTGCTCATGAGCCAACTTCTCTTCTTCCTCCCATCTGAACCCTCTCTCTCTCTCTCTCTCAAGTTGTAGGATTTTCAAAATCCTAAATAAATTAATTAAGCTTCCTATTTATAGAAAACTAAGGCTAGGGGCAAAATAGTCATTTTTCCCCCAAACCTCCTTACTATTCACACCTCCATACTATTCCCACCTCCTCAATACACCTCCTTCCTATTTACAAAACTTCCCTTACAAGTTTCGTGGTTCCGTCTTTCGATTTCGTCCGATAATTTTAAAAATTGCGATTCTCGAAACCTTTACGTATTCTTCGGATTTCTGAAAAATTGAAAAACACTTTTTGGCGTTAAGTGTTTTCCTTCACATTTTCCCCTAACGTAGTTAAACGAGTGAAAATTACATAGCATTACTTTTCGTCATTTTTATTTCGTCTGATTTCTACACGATTTTCAAGAAAAACTTTTATCGGTTTACTTAACTTTTCACGAAATATTATCATCAAATCTTTCGAAGGAATGTCACTTCGACATACCGAACTCTCGAAAAGGCTTAGGTTATTCAAACCCTAACCCTTAGGGTTTCGTCAGGTGAATAGTGCCTATTTCGTCTTTTTCCCGAAAATATCTTTGTTCCCGGAAAAATTTTATTTTCGTCTTGAAAATTTTTACTCGTTCAATCTAGCTCGTAGCCAGAATACTCCCATATTATAACCATCCTAGGTTATCGAACGATTAATAAACACATAGTACATAATATTATTAATAAAAATTTATTTTATTAATAACTAGTTCTTTAAATCTTAATTTCTGGACAATCCGAATTTTTGTGTTGTCACAGTTGTTTAACTAGTGATTAAACAAAGAACATAAAGAGTAAGAAAGTAAATTGTATTCAACATTGTTACTTCACCAAAGATGGTCGAGTTTCAGTTAATAACGTATGAACGTTAACAAACCGTAATAAAGGATAGTAAGTCGAATTCACATTTATTAATGAAATAAATTCATTTAAAACATAGAATAGCAAGAAGTTGGTAGCTAATTATAGTGTGTTATGTGAATATATCATGTAGATTCTGTAAAGACTGAGAACTGTTGAAAAGTATATTCAAAGACGCTTGAAGGCAAGTTTTCTTAAAACATGTCTAACCTTAGTGTTAGCCAAGTTTTTTTTTCTGTGATTCATGTTTTGAGACGCACGAATTATTTTACGAAAACGTCGATGCCAGTTTTAACTCGGCTAGACTATTATTAAGAGTTAGACTGATTTGTTTACAAGTCTTTCGATATAGAACTATTAACACTATCCTATGCCAAGTACTTGGTACGGATTCAAAGGTAAGTTTGTGTATGAACAAACAAATGTATTTTCATCGATTATTCGATGGGAACGTGAGGTTGTCAAAACTTAAACGTAAATACGTTTAACGGATGAATGTTGATCAACATAGAGTACTATAGGCTGATCATCTAGAAGTGCTCGTAAGAAATATCGGATGTACGGCCTTAGTGCCGGGATGTCCTTTTTTGTATGAAAATGAAAAGAGTATGTTCATGGTCTTTTGACCGGTTCAGAATTCCTAAGAGATTATATATACTTTGGAATTGTTGTTATGAAATGAGAAGTGCTAGTCAAGATTTCATAGTACTTCATAGCTATTTGTTTAATTATGGAAGATAATCATATAATTCACGACGTGGTATTTATATTATCCTTTGTTAGACTTGCTGAGCTAGTTATGCTCACTTCTTGCTTGAATTATATGATTGCAGCTAAGGCCGAACGAACTGAGGGTTCTAAGAAAGATAAAGGCAAGGCTAAGATGGATAGTTAGTTATCCAGTAATAGACTAGTATGTTTGTATGTAATATACTTATGAACAATGAAGAATGTATTTGATTTTTGAACTTGGAAAGAATTTATTATAAATGTAATAAGAATGTATTTAATACACTCATTGTGTTGTTATTTCAATAGAATGAATATATGATTATAAGTACTATGTAGAACCATCAGTCGGGTTGGAAGATACCCGGATTTGGGGGCGTCGCAGATTGGTATCAAAGCATTAGGTTATAAAACTTAAGGGGAGAAGAACCATAGGCTAATAACCTCATTATGGAAGGAAATGTCCGAAGGAAGTAAACTCGAGTCGAATAAGTCAATAAGATATTGAGAAAACTGTTAGGTTTGTAATATTCATGAATGCAATCAAATTGCACAAAGTAAGCGAAAACGTGATTAAATGGAGTTTTAAAATTTTACAAATCATTCACCTCCAAATCCTTTCGCGTTTAACTTGAATCCACCGGGTTTGGTTCCTTCCTTTAATTAATGTTAGCCACCCAAGTGTTTGGCCTCTAGAGATGATCCACCAATGAAGAAAAAAAATTCAAGAAGATGGGTATTTGGCAAAACCCTAGTTTTTCTATCTCAGAGAAAAGGGTGTACTCTCCCAATTATTGGATTTACGTCGGTTATGAAAAAGTCAACAACAACCCTAACCCATAATAAGACTCCTCTTATTTATAGAAGTAGGCAACCCTCCTTATCAATTAAGGAATTGGGTTTTATTTTAATTAATTAAACTCTTTTAATTAATTAGGCTCCTAATCTTATTAAAAATAATTAATTAAACTCTTTTAATTAATTAGTCTCCTAATACTATTAGAAATATATGAGAGTACTTTTATTAATTAATTCACAAACTCCTTTATGAATTAAAAAATAATAGTAATAAGAATAATAAGACTCCTCTTATTAATATATATTTAATATTTCCAAAATATTAAATAATAAATATTAAGCTATTTAATTTATTCTATAACCATTTATTAAATTAAATATACTTAACTTATTATTACGATTATGTCATTTGCTTCTTAAATAATTATTCTTCCTTTTATGGTGTGACCCTTTAGGTTCTCCATATTAAACCGGTTGTGAATAAATCAATTAGAACAATTCTAATCTTATTTAAATAAATAAATTAAGTTATTAATTTATTTAAATTAATAATATTTATTCTACAATAGGGATAAGTCTCCCTAGCGATTAACGACTTTCTAGACAATATAGATTTCAACATTAATCATAAAAGAACCTTTGAGTAAATAGTTACCGTACAATTCAATCATTCCATCATACAATGTCCCAATTAAATATAAGACATATAATTACTGTCAAGTCTTATTTTATTTAATTATATATATTTCGAATCATAAATGCACAACTCCTTATAAATACAAATTAGAAACTTCTTTCTAATTTCATTTTGCCTTGGCCAATGACTATTGGGTTGTCATTTATCGAATCACATATGACATTTTTTTTCTTTTACTATAAGCGGTAGATTCTTTATTGATCATACATTATCTCCATGTACGACTTATTATGCCCAAGCATACCCTTTGATATACCCTAAGGGTCTTAAGAAATAAGTCAAAGTATAATTCATCATACACAAGATACTAAGATGATCTCAAGTATAAAGATCACTTGTACTACTATCACTGCGTGAATTTCTATTGACACACAAGTAAAACTCCATTACATATTCGTCAGCGAGTTACGTTTAGTGAACTTATTCTCTAATAAGTGTAAAGCCCCAAATTCAGGTACTTAAAGCCCGAACTCTGTGCTTCACGATACCATTTATATGAGCGGAATAATAGTAATAATAATAACAATAATATAATTATTAAACTTAATTTACATGAATATCAGAGTCTAGCTCCCAAGTACGTAACCTTTAAGACATTCCTTACAACCCATAATAGATAATATATCATTGTCTTAATAATAATATCAAACTATTACATAACTACCACAAATCTTATTTGGTTAGCTTTCCTTTTCCTTTGTTTCTACATAAGCTTTTTGGTTCTTCACACTTGGCTGAAAACATTTAAATTAAGCAAGGATGAACATTTGAGTGTCCATCAAGTAATAACAATTATATATATATATATATATATATATATATATATATATATATATATATATATATATATAAGCTGAAAGAATTTAAATATTTTCTTTATACTACCCTTCTACAACAGATCAATAGTTGTGAAGTATCTATACTGATAATAATAACATAACAACCCTCTTTCAAATATTTGAAACTACATAATGACTATAAATAGGGGTAAGGTGACATACTATGAACATTATTTTTATTTTCGAAAAGGTTAAACAGAACTTCATCTATAAACCGTCATGACTTACGGGCACGGGGGTGATCAGCCCGTTGTACCCTGTATTGATCAATACTACATACAAGAACGAGGGTATCGTTCACTCTGTCCGCCTTAGGCGCATAAAAGTTTTCCCATATTTGGGATGTTCATACTTGACGGGTTTCCAAATCAAATGTTTTATCTTGTTCAACAATAATCTATAATTTAGCATATATATACGGGTAATTGAAAAATGTATATCAACATGTGATTAAATACAATGAGTATCCAAGTGGGGACACTTGTGTAACCATTTATAGAAATTAACGAACAGAATATATATCTGAATTACCATATACTAACATGTTTATAATCAATGAGCGTATATAATATAGGGTTAATAATCTGTACAGTATTAATATAATTTAGAAACATTCTTACTCATCTCCATTGCATAAAGAAAATGCAAAGGTAAGACCCTTGCCTGATACGCTGCTTACAGTTTGTAACTTAGTTCTATCTTTTGTATAACAACCTATCAATAAGAAGATCGTTTTATTGATTAGAATATATACTATAACACATAGCACTGCTTAGTGCAGTCAGTACATATCCTAATCACATTGGCACATAAGTTTAACAACCATTGAATCACAAATAAACACATATTTAATCACATTATCTAAGTTCAGATCAATTTCTGAAACATGTCGATGTACCGACAGCCTTATCGGGTAATTATCGAGTCTAAGACTCTATCATGTAACTTAGTATCAGTCATATTATTTTTAAATGACTTATAATAATTTTTTTAACATTTATTATAATTTATCATGAATTTTCAAATATCGGAATCATGCTTAAATAATTTAAATATTAAACAATTCTATTATCATTAATATTTAATTAACTATTAATGAAACCATTGTCAAAATATTAAAGTTATTTATAATAACTTAAAATACTTTTAAAGTATTAATATTACCCTTAAATGATTTTTAAAATATTTAAAATCATGTTTAAATAACTCTCATTAATATTAAAATATTAATGTTTTATTCATCAAAATATTAAAAGTCATTAATTATAACTTAAAATATTTTTAATTCATTTATATCTCTTTTGTAAGACCACAACTTTTATAAATAAAGATGAATTTTCTATAAATATCATTTTTGAATATTATGGAGTTAATTTGATATAATGTTATAGTTGTGGGTAATATTTATAAATTTTGCAAAGTACGCAAGTTGTTATATAATATTCGATTGGTCGGGGAATATTCGTTTTAACAGGGAATACTCGTACAACGACACAATCATTGGTGGACCCCACAACGGAATTATTGTGGGATTGAAAAAACGATAAAAATATTTTATTAAAAATAACGGCGGAAATTTTACCATTGTTACTGTTGAACTACTCGGTAGTAAAAGTACAGTAATACGTGTGGTTGCATAGTAGCACACGGTATTGATTATTAATGCTTATGTGAGAAGTCACTCAGTTTGATTCAATTATTGTCAGTTAATAATATGAATTATTTAGCGATAATGACGTTTTGTTTTATTCGTATTATTAACGTAATAAAACAGAAACATCTTTTTATATAAAACAGAATACTTTATTAGAGTTATTCTATAAATAGAATATATTATATTTTATTTAAAAGATTTTTCTTTAAATATGGACCGTCAGATTAAAGTAATCAATCTGGACCGTTCATGGATTAGTTACTATGCATTCTATTTTTCTATAAATAGCAGCTCATTCCTTCATTATTTCTTACGAATTCACCGAACTCTAGAGAGAGAAACTATAGAGAGAAACTATAGAGAGAGAGAGAAGAAGAGTATTCTGCTACTTAACTACTTCCTTATTTCAGCTCGTCTTCAAAACGGTAGGGAATATTATTTCTTTTATATTCATGAAGAGAACTTCTGTTATTCCATTCTTTATTATTCTGTTGGAATAACCAGTATATGCGGTCTACTCTATACTTGGGTGACATTATTCTATTATTCTGTTGGAACATCCTGTCTGTGTGTTTTACACCGGACCTGGTTTCGTTTTTATTATTATTCTGTTGGAACATCCTGTCTGTGTGTTTTACACCGGACCTGGTTCCGTCTTGTTATTATTCTGTTGGAACATCCTGTCTGTGTGTTTTACACCGGACCTGGTTCCATTATTTATTATTCTGTCGGAATATCCTGTCTGTGCGTTTACGCCGGACCTGGTTCCATTATTTATTATTCTGTCGGAATATCCTGTCTGTGCGTTTACGCCGGACCTGGTTCCATTATTTATTATTCTGTTGGAATAACCTGTCTGTGCGGTCTATCGCATGCATGGTGATTTCTTTTGTTATTCCATTCTTTATTATACTCAGTTGGTTAAGTTTTGACTTCTATACTCCATGAAATTTGTGGAATATCCTTGACATTTGCGCTTCATCTAGTATATATTCATGAAAATATTCTCCTGATCATTCTTAAATTTTACTCCACAAAGTAGTATCATGTTGACAATTTGGACGTTGTTAATTCTTGGATAAATTAATTCTTGAACTTGTTTTATTGAATTCTTATATCATTGTCATCATCCTCATGTTTATATTCTGTTGAAAGTCATCTGTGGCCTGTAGTGCATAGATGGACTTGGTATGATTATGACCAGGAATTATTCGGTGTAATCATGACCGTAATGTTACGAATGATGTGGTAAAAGTCCTCATTGGCCCGTAGTGCATTGATGGACAGTTGTTGGCATGATCATGACCATTAATAAATATACGAATATCCATGGCCGTAGTGCAGGAGTGATTCGATGATGTGGATTATTTTATTAAGCTGAGTCTCAGCGATCACAGTGTTAGAAAATCCTTTAAATCATAAAAGATAGTAGAGTTTATTTTCTACTTGACTCTTTTAATGGATTGCTTGTTCCGCTGCAGTTAAACTTGATGTCTATTATATTTTATCAGTTTAACATTGTTGAAGGCTAATGATAATTTATTCTGCATTATCTTAGTCATAATATTTCTTACTGGGCTAGTTGAGCTCACCCTTTCTTTCACTGTTCTCTTCAGGAAATGAGAACGTAGCTGGGGCAAGTCGGGGAACGGAGTGATGGTCCGAATGATAGTATTAGTTAGTAGTCCTCACTATTCTATGTAATGGTGTGTTAATAAATGTAATGAGGACTCCTTTTTAGTATGAATACTCTCTAGAAGATAATATTTGTATTCAAACTCACAGTTTATGTTTTGTCGTATTGTACACGACAGTTGTATTAGTAAGTTGTATTTGTATTCTGTACTATGTATCTGACGACCCAAGATGGGTGATGTATACCTAATTTTTGGGGCGTCACAGTTGGTATCAGAGCTTAGGGATATGATCCCTGGCTAAGATGTGAGAATAGAACTAGGAGGGGAGAGACGGGGAATTCCTTCGCTAGTATGACCTACCTAAGTTTATTTGCATGGTATTTAATTGGTCGGTCATAATATAAGGATAATATATGACATATCAATTAACTTTTATTTTGTGGCAGTATCTGAAAATGGCATCTGAGAATGTTGAGAATAGCAATGGAGCACAGGCGATTATTGATTCACCACATATCAATAATCAGGATAATGTTCATCAGAAAGGTGACAATCCTCATGCAAACAACAACACTGACCAGACGATGAATGATGGAATGTTTAGAGGTTTTATGCAATTCATGCAACAACAGGTGAAAGCGGCTCCTGTCCACAACGTAGGTGGAAATACGGGAAACTCTCAGGCGGTCACCGCTAAACAGTTTAAGGAGCTGGGACCTCCGGAGTTTAAGGGAGAACCCAAACCACTTGTAGCTGAAACATGGATAAAGCAGATCACCAAGATATTTGATGTCTTGGGTTGCTCCGAGGAGCAAAAGGTTCCCTTTGCCGCCTTTATGTTGCGAGGAGAGGCAGATTACTGGTGGGAATCGATAAAACGTACTCAACCTGCCGCACTGAAGATGTCTTGGGAGAAGTTCCAAGAGCTGTTTAACGACAAATACTTTCCCGAGAGTATTCGTCACATGAAGGAGGTGGAGTTCATCAAATTGGAGCAGAATAATATGACCGTGTCGCAGTACGAGGCAAAATTTGCGGAGTTATCCCGGTTTGCGTCCCACCTGGTGGATAATGAAGAAAGAATGACGCGAATGTTTTTAAGAGGTTTGAAGCCGGAGATACGTCAACATCTTGTTTCTCATAAACTGTGTTTGTATTCAGATGTTGTAAATAGGGCTCAGTTGGTGGAACGCGATAACGAGACAACGTAACCAAAAGAGAGCAGCCGGCAAAATGATAATACCAGTGAAAGCAGTCATCGAAGCGGTGACAACAAGCGTGGAGGGAATCAACAGGACAGAAATGGTAACCACTTCGGTGGTAATCAGGTCCAAAATAATAAGAATGAGCATTTCAAGAAGAGGAGATTCAACAATGATGGAATGACGTCAGCACCAGCACTTGTCGTTAAGGAAGGAGAACGACCGCCTATCATATGTTTCAAATGCGGAGGGGAGGGGCACATCAGTCCAAACTGTGCGATGCCGCCCAAAGCATGTTATGATTGTGGAAGAGAAGGTCATTTAGCCCGATTTTGTCGTTTACCGAAGACAAATTCAGCTAGGATGGAGGCACCAAAGGCCGTCCCAGAAAAGTCAAAACCGGTTGTGCAAGGGAGAGCGTTTGTTGTGAACTCCCAGAGAGCAAGGAACCCGAATGAGGTCATCACGGGTAAGCTTATCATAAACTCTAACGAAGTCTATACTTTATTTGATACCGGTTCTACCCATTCTTTTATTTCTCCTACTTGCGCTCATCGATTAAATTTGATTCCGGAGAAATTAGACTTTGACTTAGCAGTTGAAACTCCATTGGGAGAAACCTTCATTACATCCACGGTTTATAAGTCTTGTTTGGTTCAAGTTGGTACCCACACATTACCTGTCGATCTTATTTCATTAAAAATACTTGCATTTGACGTGATTCTAGGGATTGATTGGTTAACTACTCATCATGCAAAAATTGATTGTTTTCGTAAGGTTGTTAGCTTTCATATTCCTAATCGACCTATTATGCGAATTCAAGCAACCAAACCATTAAAATCAATCGCTGTCATCTCAAGCCATAAAGCTATTCGTTTATTGAAAAATGGATGTCAAGCTTTCTTAGCTCATGTCACAGATCTAAACAAAAATACGTCAGCTTTGAATGATATTTCTGTTGTTAATAAATTTCCTGACGTATTTCCCGAAGAACTTCCTGGCCTACCCCCAGAGCGTGAAATTGAATTTTGTATCGACCTTGAACCCGGTACAAAACCCATTTCCAAAGCCCCATATCGAATGGCTCCTATTGAACTTCAGGAGTTAAAGACCCAACTGCAGGAATTGTTAGACATTGGTTTTATTCGTCCTAGTACTTCTCCTTGGGGTGCTCCTGTTCTGTTCGTGAAGAAGAAAGATGGGAGTATGCGACTTTGTATTGATTATCGGGAGTTGAATCATGTCACCATCAAAAATAGGTACCCATTGCCACGTATTGATGACCTGTTTGACCAGTTGCAAGGAGCACAATTCTTTTCAAAGATCGATCTTCGTTCTGGATATCATCAGCTGAAGGTTAGAACTGAGGATATTCCAAAGACTGCCTTCAGAACTCGGTATGGGCATTATGAATTCTTAGTTATGTCTTTTGGATTGACTAATGCTCCTGCTGCCTTCATGGATATGATGAACAGGGTATTCAAGGAATATTTGGATCACTTTGTGGTCGTCTTTATCGATGACATCCTTGTTTATTCCAAAAGCCGTGAAGATCATGAGCAACACTTGAGGTTGGTACTCCAAAAGCTTCGTGAATACAAACTTTATGCCAAGTTAAAGAAATGCGAGTTCTGGCTGGAAGAGGTAGCATTCCTTGGGCACGTAGTATCAAGTCGTGGAATATCGATTGACCCGGCAAAGATTGAAGCTATTCAAAGCTGGGAGCAACCTAAATCAGTGACCGAAGTACGTAGCTTTCTTGGTTTAGCTGGTTATTATCGGAGATTCGTGGAAGGATTTTCTCGAATCGCTACTCCATTAACTCAGCTGACTCGGAAAGATACAAAGTTCGGTTGGAGCGAAGAATGTGAGCAGAGTTTTCAAGAACTCAAGAGGAGACTCATTTCAGCACCTGTTCTAACAATACCATCTGGCTCGGAGGGATTTGTCATCTACAGTGATGCTTCGAGCAAAGGGTTGGGATGCGTTCTCATGCAACATGGAAAAGTCATAGCCTATGCATCAAGACAACTCAAGGAATATGAGAGGAATTATCCTACTCATGATCTAGAGTTGGCAGCTGTTGTCTTTGCACTTAAAATTTGGAGGCATTACTTGTATGGGGAGAAGGTGGAGATCTTTACGGATCATAAAAGCCTCAAATATTTCTTCACTCAAAAGGAACTCAACATGCGACAACGACGTTGGCTTGAACTGTTGAAAGATTATGATCATACCATTCAATACCATCCTGGAAAAGCAAACGTGGTAGCTGACGCATTGAGTAGAAGATCATATGCAAGTACGAGTGCAATATTGTCAACACAAAGGCCCATTTTGTGTGACTTGCAAAGGATGGAGATAGAGTTAAAGACTCCAGGGACCCATGTGATGATGGCGAATATACGAGTAGAACCAACTTTAATCGATAAAGTTAAAGCTGCTCAAGCTACAGACCTGGAGCTGATGCGTATGAGGAAGAAAGTGCAAGAAGGTTCTATGCCGGAAGCAAGAATCGATGAAGAAGGAATACTTCGAGTCAACTCCAGACTTTGTGTTCCTAACAACCCTGATTTAAAGTATGAAATCATGATGGAGGCGCACAACACACCGTTTGCAATCCATCCTGGAAGTACCAAAATGTATCATGATCTTCGTCATACATTTTGGTGGAGCAATATGAAGAGAGAGATAGCGTTGTTTATCTCAAGGTGTCTAACTTGTCAACGAGTCAAAGCGGAGCATCAAGTACCAAAAGGTCCATTGCAACCACTTGAAATTCCAGAATGGAAGTGGGAGCACATTACCATGGATTTCGTTACCGGTCTTCCTAAGGTTTCTCAAGGTATAGATGCGATTTGGGTCATTGTTGATAGATTGACCAAGTCTGCTCATTTCTTACCGATACGAGAAACTTATACACTTGAACGTCTTGCTCGTATGTACATAAACGAGATTGTAAGACTGCATGGTATGCCAGTATCCATAGTTTCTGATCGAGACCCAAGATTCACTTCACGATTTTGGGTTAGTTTACAAAAAGCTATGGGCACGGAGTTACGATTTAGTTCAGCATATCATCCTCAGACGGACGGACAATCAGAGAGGACTATTCAAACTCTTGAAGATCTATTAAGACTCTGTGTCTTTGACTTCAAGGGAAGTTGGGACAAGTTCTTACCATTGGTGGAGTTTTCCTACAACAACAGTTATCAAGCAAGTATTGGCATGGCTCCATTCGAAGCATTGTATGGAAGAAAATGTCGTTCTCCAGTATGCTGGGATGAGGTGGGTGAAGCAACGTTGTTGGGACCGGAGTTGGTACGTATGACTACAGAAAAGATTCAAACGATCCGACAACGTATAAAAACCTCACAAGATCGACAAAAGAGTTATGTTGATCTTCATCGAAAGGACGTGGAATTTGATGTAGGAGATCATGTGTTCTTACGTGTTGCTCCATGGAAAGGAGTTACGAGATTTGGAAAGAGAGGAAAGCTCAATCCTCGATTCATCGGTCCATTTTTAATCCTCGATCGAGTAGGAACTGTGGCTTATAGACTCGCTTTACCGCCAAGTATGTCTCGTGTTCATAACGTTTTTCACATATCCATGTTACGCAAATATGTGGAAGACCCGAACCACATTATTGAGTTAGAACCGGACGAAATAGCGGAAGATTTGACGTATGAAGAAGTTCCTGTTCAAATCTTGGATAAGAAGGAACATATTCTACGCTCCAAGGTTATACCTCAAGTCAAAGTTTTGTGGAGAAACCACGATGTTGAGGAAATGACTTGGGAGTTAGAATCTGAAATGAAATCAAGGTATCCTTACCTCTTCGACATACCAGGTACGTACCCTAATTTCGAGGGCGAAATTTCATAAGAAGGGGAGGTTGTAAGACCCCAACTTTTATAAATAAAGATGAATTTTCTATAAATATCATTTTTGAATATTATGGAGTTAATTTGATATAATGTTATAGTTGTGGGTAATATTTATAAATTTTGCAAAGTACGCAAGTTGTTATATAATATTCGATTGGTCGGGAAATATTCGTTTTAACAGGGAATATTCGTACAACGACACAATCATTGGTGGACCCCACAACGGAATTATTGTCGGATTGAAAAAACGACAAAAATATTTTATTAAAAATAACGGCGGAAATTTTACCATTGTTACTGTTGAACTACTCGGTAGTAAAAGTACAGTAATACGTGTGGTTGCATAGTAGCACACGGTATTGATTATTAATGCTTATGTGAGAAGTCACTCAGTTTGATTCAATTATTGTCAGTTAATAATATGAATTATTTAGCGATAATGACGTTTTGTTTTATTCGTATTATTAACGTAATAAAACAGAAACATCTTTTTATATAAAACAGAATACTTTATTAAAGTTATTCTATAAATAGAATATATTATATTTTATTTAAAAGATTTTTCTTTAAATATGGACCGTCAGATTAAAGTAATCAATCTGGACCGTTCATGGATTAGTTACTATGCATTCTATTTTTCTATAAATAGCAGCTCATTCCTTCATTATTTCTTACGAATTCACTGAACTCTAGAGAGAGAAACTATAGAGAGAAACTATAGAGAGAGAGAAGAAGAGTATTCTGCTACTTAACTACTTCCTTATTTCAGCTCGTCTTCAAAACGGTAGGGAATATTATTTCTTTTATATTCACGAAGAGAACTTCTGTTATTCCATTCTTTATTATTCTGTTGGAATAACCTGTATACGCGGTCTACCCTATACTTGGGTGACATTCTTCTATTATTCTGTTGGAACATCCTGTCTGTGTGTTTTACACCGGACCTGGTTCCGTTTTTATTATTATTCTGTTGGAACATTCTGTCTGTGTGTTTTACACCGGACCTGGTTCCATCTTGTTATTATTCTGTTGGAACATCATGTCTGTGTGTTTTACACCGGACCTGGTTCCATTATTTATTATTCTGTCGGAATATCCTGTCTGTGCGTTTACGCCGGACCTGGTTCCATTATTTATTATTCTGTCGGAATATCCTGTCTGTGCGTTTACGCCGGACCTGGTTCCATTATTTATTATTCTGTTGGAATAACCTGTCTGTGCGGTCTATCGCATGCATGGTGATTTCTTTTGTTATTCCATTCTTTATTATACTTAGTTGGTTAAGTTTTGACTTCTATACTCCATGAAATTTGTGGAATATCCTTGATATTTGCGCTTCATCTAGTATCTATTCATGAAAATATTCTCCTGATCATTCTTGAATTTTACTCCACAAAGTAGTATCATGTTGACAATTTGGACGTTGTTAATTCTTGGATAAATTAATTCTTGAACTTGTTTTATTGAATTCTTATATCATTGTCATCATCCTCATGTTTATATTCTGTTGAAAGTCATCTGTGGCCTGTAGTGCATAGATGGACTTGGTATGATTATGACCAGGAATTATTCGGTGTAATCATGACCGTAATGTTACGAATGATGTGGTAAAAGTCCTCATTGGCCCGTAGTGCATTGATGGACAGTTGTTGGCATGATCATGACCATTAATGAATATACGAATATCCTTGGCCGTAGTGCAGGGGTGATTCGATGATGTGGATTATTTTATTAAGCTGAGTCTCAGCGATCACAGTGTTGGAAAATCTTTTAAATCATAAAAGATAGTAGAGTTTATTTTCTACTTGACTCTTTTAATGGATTGCTTGTTCCGCTGCAGTTAAACTTGATGTCTATTATATTTTATCAGTTTAACATTGTTGAAGGCTAATGATAATTTATTCTGCATTATCTTAGTCATAATATTTCTTACTGGGCTAGTTGAGCTCACCCTTTCTTTCACTGTTCTCTTCAGGAAATGAGAACGTAGCTGGAGCAAGTCGGGGAACGGAGTGATGGTCCGAATGATAGTATTAGTTAGTAGTCCTCACTATTCTATGTAATGGTGTGTTAATAAATGTAATGAGGACTCCTTTTTAGTATGAATACTCTCTAGAAGATAATATTTGTATTCAAACTCACAGTTTATGTTTTGTCGTATTGTACACGACAGTTGTATTAGTAAGTTGTATTTGTATTCTGTACAATGTATCTGACGACCCAAGATGGGTGATGTATACCTAATTTTGGGGGCGTCACACTTTTTAAATGATTTTTAAATTAATAAAACCATTTTTAAACTATTTATTTAATATAATTATTAAATAACCTTAACATCATTAATAATAATTAATTAATAAAATTAACCTTTAAATATTGAAAGTTATATTTTATAACTTAAAATATTTTTAAATATCTTATTATTATTTAAAATGATTTTTAATATAATAAAATCATTTTAATCTATTTATTTAATTCTTCTATCAAATAATTTAATTATAATTAATATTAATTTATTAATGAATTTCATCACAAAATATTAAAAGTCATTAAAAATAACTTAAAATATTTTCTTATATCATAATATAATTTTAAATAATTTTTCAAGCATTAAAATCATTTTTAACTAATTTATTTAATATTATAATTAAATAAATTAAATACCAATAATATTTCAAAAATATTAAATATTTATGAAATATAATTAAAATAAATAAAAACTAATTTTTGAAATTTAAAATAATTTTTAATAATTTATTTTGTATTTTTAATAATTAAAATCTAATTTTCTATAATTATTTGATGAAAATTTAATTTTAATAATTAATCTGTCGCTAAAGATCACCTATAGTGACATAACTATCGCTATAGGTGTTCTTCATGTTCTTCATGCAAACCCAGATATTCATACTCAGTTCCGAAGGACCTCCTTTGACCACGATTTCTGATCTGATCATGATGTTTTTGGACTTGATTTTGGTTAGATCGTGTAGTTCTAATGTAGGATTACATGACCCAGCAACAATCATGATCATAACATGCATAACCAATGAGAACTGGAGCCTAGAACAAGCTGTCAGAGCTGTTCTTCATTTTCTGGGTCACCTAGAAATGAAGAACAGTTCGAGCTGTCCATTTTTGGCTTCCACAACTTGCAATTCTGTTGATGTTTTAGTGATTTCAAAGTTTCAGTATGGAGACCATATGTAAGACAATAGATCCATGTCATAAAAATAGTTTAACAACAACATATCAAACAGATATTGACCGGTCAAAGTAGTGGTCATAAACTGCTTATGAAGGTTTCTGGGTTACCCAGAAACTTCATCCGGCAGTTTCGTCCACACAACTTTTACCACTGATTACTTTGATTCAGAGAAGGATCTAATGATTCTAGAGGCATGGTCATGTAGCCTACACGTCAGACAACAACATTACAACAATAACAGGGTCTAAAACGTAAACACAAGCAAGATCTAAACGCATGAACATGCTGTCAGACTTTCTGGGCACGTTCTGGGTTACCCAGAAACGTTTGGTCAATGCTGATCAACGTGGTTTAACCACTAATAACTTTCAACCGGATTATGATCTGACTTTGATTTGAGTTCTAGAGCAAAGATCTCACAGCATACTACAAGATCAAAGCTTAAAACAACAAAAACACATAACAGAGAAAGATCTACAGGGTCAGACATTCATTGTCAGAAAACAAAAAATTATTTTTCCAGATTTTGTAAATCTTTAAATTCGAGCCTCTAGATGGTATGGATCTAACATCTAGCAACTCATATCATCCTTAGACACTATATCTAACATATTTAACACAAAAAAAACTAACATCTAACATAGGATCAAAAGTTAGATTTTGTTTTAGGGTTTATACCTCTTATGAACAATCCTTGATTCTGTTCTTTTGATCTGGTTATGGATTTCGTGGGGCTGGTATTTAGGACTGATATGCTACTAGAATTCGTGAGTGTAGAGAGAGAGAGAGACTTGGTTGGGTGCTAGATAGCAAATGAGCCATTTCTTTGACATTTCACTTACTTTAATCTCACTTTTTACTCTTGTGGTTAAAATTGGTGCTATGTGGCTTATGTTGGCTGATGAAAGGTGTGTGATAGTGGCTCAAGAGATGTGGCACAATTTTTGGCCATAACTATATTTACTTTAGATTTTAAGAAAGGGTAATTTGGTAATTTGCCTTGTTATTTTAAGGGTATACTTGTCCATGGCGCTTGAATCTAGGTTTTAATCAGTACATTTTAAACCTTAAGATTTTCCAAATAATTTCTAGGGTTTGAAAAATTAAGATTAAAGTTTAATAAAATTTTAATTATAACTTACTAATTAAAATTTGGGTTTTTAAATAGAAAGTTAGGGTTTATTAAAAATACTTAGGGTTTCTTGATATTATTAGGGTTTCCCAAATTATGAATTAGGGTTTTCTAATTAACATAATTTCCTACTAAAATAATAATTCGGATTACCATTTTAGCAATTAGGGTTTCAAATTAGAAATTAGGGTTTCTAATTTATAATTAGGGTTTCTAGATTTTTTTTTTAATTAGGGTTTACCTAATTAATTACTGTAATAATGGTCATAATTCACGTACCACAATTTTCCACCAATCACAAGCTCCGGTTTAAGTTTCAAGCTAGGGTTTAACGAATTAATTTTACCATTTTGACATGCCACAACATAATTGACCAACCATTATCCATGCGTACATATAGTACGTATTTATAGCACTGAAAAATCAAAATATAATTAATATCATATTATTATTCTCATTCCTTGATCAAAATCCAAAATTAGGGTTTGGATTCCATATCTGATTTATTCTCCTATATTTAACCTTAATAATTAAGGTAAAATAATTAACTTAATAATCTATACTAAAATTTATATAATAAAATAATTATTATAATTATTCTAAAAATCACTCTATATATTATTTAAATAATATATGATTATATTTTTTCATGGAAAATAATTAATAAAAACATTTCTGCTATAAAAGTAATTATTATAATAATATACTTTATAATAATCAATAATTCTAAAATAAAATTATTTGTAAACATTTATGTAATAAATTTATTTTTATTTACCACATAAATATATATACACATTATCTTGTACAAATCCTCATCCTTAAAAAAAATTATACGCAAAATTTCTTATTCATTTATATAAAAATATCGGGTTGTTACATTCACCCTCCCTTATAAAGATTCTGTCCCTGGAATCACCATTTTAAAACTCATACATACACGGTTATATAGCATACATAATCATTGCAAGTAGATCTCGATCATAATTTGATCGAACTGATCTTTAACTATTCACATAAAGCTTGTCTTTCTAATTAAATGAAAATTTGATTTTTATAAAAACTCAAATTCCTCCTTCAAAATTTTTTTATATAATAATTTAATATATATAGGAAAATCATGTTATAAGAAAATAAAAGTTGTATGAATAATACCTGGAGTTCCATTGTCAGCTGCCATCGTGTCCTGGACAGTCATGTTGTAGACCCTTGCTGTTGATTTTGTTAGCTTGCTGGATGACGTAGGTCCTTTGACTGCTAACGTCCCGCTGCCCTTGTCAGTATTCACACTTCCTGCCTCAGTCCTCCTCTTCGGACAATTCTTCACCTGGTGTTCAGTCGATCCGCACAGAAAACACCAACTGTTCATCCTAGGATTGGGGCAGTTGGGAGAGACATGGCCCTTTTGCCCGCACTTATAGCAAACGAATTTTCCTTTCAGACACTCCCTTGAGTGGTTCTTTCCACAAGTCTTACACGACACCATCTGCTTCTTCGCACCTTCATGTTTTACCTGCACACTTCCAAAATTGCTCCCCTTCCTCTTGCTATCTCCACTCCTGCCCCCACTATTAATTTTCACCTTCCTAGCTCCTTCGGTCTTACCCTTATTCTTCCTCTCTTTGTTATAGAGGCTTATGGCCTCACTTCCCTCCTCAGCTATAATCACTTTCTACATGAGTGCTGCAAATGTAGGGATCTGCAACACTACCACCTTGTTGTTGAGCCAGTGTTTTAATCCCAGCTCAAACCTTCTTGCTTTTCTAGCCTCCGTATCAACTTGATGCGGGGCAAACCTAGCCAACTCATTAAACCTAGCGGCGTATTCTGACACCGTCATATTTTCCTGCTTCAAATCTAAAAATTTCACCTCCATCCTAGCTTGCATACTAGGTGAAAAATAGTTTTCGAAAAACAAAGTTTTAAAACTATCTCATGTAACTACACCTTCTCTTGCCCTTTTCTGATTCGCTTCCCACCAAAAATTTGCCTCACCCTTCATTATGTAGGTGGTAAAAGTGGTCTTTTGCCCCTCAGCTACCCTAGCTACCACGAATGTTATTTCAATCTCTTTAACCCAAGTTTGGGCTCCAACAGGGTGAGTTGTACCTTTGAATTATGGCTGTCCTACAGCTTTGAAATCTTTAAAGTTTGCCAAGCAATTGTTCGGCGGATTCCCTACGGCTGGTATGCCCTATTTCATAGCCTGAGCTGCTATGTTCGCGAAGTTCTGCATCGGGTCTGCTTGTTGTTGTCCCTCAATGTTGTTGACAGATTCTTTTGCCCTTTGATTTTGAGTTCGACGTCTTGGCGGCATTATCTGATTAAATAAAATTATAAATTTAACTTACATTCTAAACCTTATCGCATAAGATTAGTATGTTAAACTTGTTTCATTTCTCAACCTTTGATTCATATTCATTCAACGAATATTTTACATAACATAACATATAATGCTTTAAACATCAGTTATCCCTTTGTGACCACAAAAGTCGGGATTTAGAGTCTTAACTAATACAAAATTTGGGAACATTACATTACACAGACATACTTATCATATATATTACATTAAACGCACCTACACCACAGAACCTATACTACCTATTTATTATACCTTTTTCTTGGATAACCTTTCGCCTGATGACCTTCTATCCCACAGATAAAACATGCTCCTAGTTTAAAGTCGGGACAATACAGAGTAGTATGTCCTTCATAACCGCAAAGATAACACATTCTTTTCCCTTTCTTCTTATCAGATTTCCCTAAGTCATGATATTCTATCTTTCTTTTCCCCTTCTTGCTCGGAGTTGCACACGATGTGTTGCTTGTCGCTCCCATCTGATCAATTTGGACTTTAAGCTTATTTTGTTCTTCCATTATTTCTATTAACGCTTGACGCAACTAACTATTTAACAGTTTTTTTATCTCCCACAACCTTTCAAGAGAAGAAACCTTGTTCCTCAGATCCTGCACCTCCGTTGATGCTTGATCAACTTCAACTTTAGTGTCTGAATCACAATCTGTCAGTTCCACTATTTTCGGATCTGGTACTACGTCTTCTACAATAACCACATCGTCCGAGTTATTTTTATATTGAGCCTCTATTTTAGCTATCGGCTTTGATATCAGCTCGGGTGTATGGGTATGATCTTTCTTCATGCTATATGCATATAACAAGCCTTTTCCACCAGACATCTACACACATAAGTTATCCTAAGTAGCATATAGTATATTGTAAGGCCCCAACTTTTATAAATAAAGATGAATTTTCTATAAATATCATTTTTGAATATTTTGGAGTTAATTTGATATAATGTTATAGTTGTGGGTAATATTTATAAATTTTGCAAAGTACGCAAGTTGTTATATAATATTCGATTGGTCGGGAAATATTCGTTTTAACAGGGAATATTCGTACAACGACACAATCATTGGTGGACCCCACAACAGAATTATTGTCGAATTGAGAAAAAGACAAAAATATTTTATTAAAAATAACGGCGGAAGTTTTACCATTGATACTATTGAACTACTCGGTAGTAAAAGTACAGTAATACGTGTGGTTGCATAGTAGCACACAGTATTGATTATTAATGCTTATGTGAGAAGTCACTCAGTTTGATTCAATTATTGTCAGTTAATAATATGAATTATTTAGCGATAATGAAGTTTTGTTTTATTCGTATTATTAACGAAATAAAACAGAAGCATCTTTTTGTATAAAACAGAATACTTTATTAAAGTTAGTCTGTAAATAGAATATATTATATTTTATTTAAAAGATTTTTCTTTAAATATGGACCGTCAGATTAAAGCAATCAATCTGGACCGTTCATGGATCAGTTACTATGCATTCCATTTTTCTATAAATAGCAGCTCATTCCTTCATTATTTCTTACGAATTCACTGAACTCTATAGAGAGAAACTCTAGAGAGAGAGAGAGAAGGAAAATATTCTGCTACTTAACTACTTCCTTATTTCAGTTCTTCTTTAAAACAGTAAGGGGTGTTATTCTTTCTTATTCATGAAGAGAACTGTTGTTATTCCACTTCTTATTATTCTGTTGGAATAACCTGTATACGCGGTCTACCCTATACTTGTTGACATTCTTTGTTATTCTGTTGGAACATCCTGTATGTGTGTTTTACACCAGACCTGGTTCCGTTTTTATTATTATTCTGTTGGAACATCCTGTCTGTGTGTTTTACACCGGACCTGGTTCCGTCTTGTTATTATTCTGTTGGAACATCATGTCTGTGTGTTTACACCGAACCTGGTTCCATTATTTATTATTATGTCGGAATATCCTGTCTGTGCGTTTACGCCGGACCTAGTTCCATTATTTATTATTTTGTCGGAATATCCTGTCTGTGCGTTTACGCCGGACCTGGTTCCATTATTTATTATTCTATTAGAATAACCTGTCTGTGCGGTCTATCGAATGCCGGGTGATTTCTTTTGTTATTTCATTCTTTATTATACTTAGTTTGTTAAGTTTTAACGTCCATACTCCATAAAATTAGTGGAATATCCTTGATAATTGCGTTTCATCCCGTATGTTTTCATAAAAATATTATTCTAAGCATTCTTGAATTTTACTCCACAAAGTAGTATCATGTTGACAATTTGGACGTTGTTAATTCTTGGATAAATTAATTCTTGAACTTGTTTTATTGAATTCTTATATCATTGTCATCATCCTCATGTTTATAAAATGGTAAAAGTCATTTGTGGCCTGTAGTGCATAAATGGACTTGGTATGATTATGACAAGGGATTATTCGGTATAATCATGACCGTAATGTTATAAATGATGTGGTAAAAGTCCTCATTGGCCTGTAGTGCATTGATGGACAGTTGTTGGCATGATCATGACCATTAATGAATACACGAATATCCTTGGCCGTAATGCAGGGGTGATTCGATGATGTAGATTATTTTATTAAGCTGAGTTCCAGCGATCACAATGTTGAAAAACCTTTTAAATCATAGAAGATAGTAGATTTTATTCTCTACTTGACTCTTTTAATGGATTGCTTGTTCCGCTGCAGTTAAACTTGATGTTCGTTATATTTTATCAGTTTTAACACTGTTGAAGGCTAATGATAATTTATTCTGCATTATCTTAGTCATAATATTTCTTACTGGGCTAGTTGAGCTTACCCTATCTTTCACTGTTCTCTTCAGGAAATGAGAATATAGCTGGGACGAGTCAGGAAACGGAGTGATGGACCAGATGACAGTATTAGTAATCCTCACTATTCTGTTAAATAGTGTGACAATAATTGTAATGAGGACTCCTTTTTAGTTTGTATAGTCTCTAGTAGACAACAATTGTATTCAAACTCACAGTTATGTTTTGTCGTATTGTACACGACAGTTGTATTAGTAAGTTGTATTTGTATTATGTACCATGTATCTGACGACCCAAGATGGGTGATGTATACCTAATTTTGGGGGCGTCACAGTTGGTATCAGAGCTTAGGGATATGATCCCTGGCTAAGATGTGAGAATAGAACTAGGAGGGGAGAGACAGGGAATTCCTTCGCTAGTATGACCTACCTAAGTTTATTTGCATGGTATTTAATTGGTCGGTCATAATATAATGATAATATATGACATATCAATTAACTTTTGTTTTGTGGCAGTATCTAAAAATGGCATCTGAGAATGTTGAGAATAGCAATAGACCATAGGCGACTGTTGATTCACCACATATCAATAATCAGGATAATGTGCATCAGGAAGGTGACAATCCTCATGCAAACAACAACACTAACCAGATGATGAATGATGAAATGTTCAGAAGCTTTATGCAGTTCATGCAACAGCAGGCGAGAGCGGCTCCTATCCAAAATATATGTAGAAACACTGAAAACTCTCGGTTGGTCGCCGCTAAACAGTTCAAGGAGCTGGGACCAGCGGAGTTTAAGGGAGAGCCAAAACCACTTATAGTGGAAACATGGATAAAGCAGATCAACAAGATATTTGATGTCTTGGGATGCTCCGATGAGCAAAAGGTTCCCTTTGTCGCCTTTATGTTGC
Organism: Panax notoginseng; assembly: GCA_016801055.1. Classification (NCBI taxonomy): domain Eukaryota; kingdom Viridiplantae; phylum Streptophyta; class Magnoliopsida; order Apiales; family Araliaceae; genus Panax; species Panax notoginseng. The sequence continues at coordinate 142,322,207 of CM029020.1, forward strand.
GAGGAGAGGCAGATTACTAGTGAGAATCGATTAAGCGTACTCAACCTGCCGCACTGAAGATATCTTGGGAGAAGTTCCAACAGTTGTTCAATGACAAATACTTTCTCGAAAGTGTTCGTCATATGAAGGAGGTGGAGTTCATCAAATTGGAGCAGAATAATATGACCGTGTCGCAGTATGAGGCTAAATTTGCTGAGTTGTCCCGATTTGCGTCCCACTTTGTGGATAATGAAGAGTGAATGACGCGAATATTTTTACGAGGTTTGAAACCTGAGATACGTCATCATCTTATTTCCCATAAACTGTGTTTGTATTCAGATGTTGTGAATAGGGCTCAGTTAGTGGAGCGCGATAACGAGTCAACGCAACCAAAAGAGAGCAGTCGACAAAATGATAATACAGTGAGAGCAGTCATCGAAACGGTGACAACAAGTGTAAGACCCCAACTTATTAATGAATAAAATCAAATTTTCTCTAAATATTTTTGTGAATAATAAGAGGTTAATTTGATATAATACTTTGGTTATGGGTGACATGTGCAAATTTTGCAAAATAAGCAAGTGGTTATAAAATATTCATTTTGTCGAGGAATATTCGTTTGGTCGTGGAATATTCTTGCTGTCGGGGAATATTTGTACGACGACGCAGCCTTGTGTGGGCCCCATAACGGAAAGCGATTGGATGAAGAAAACGATAAGTATAAGTTGTTTATAAATAACGGCGTAATTGTTACCGTTAATACTGTTGGAATACCTGGTGGTTAAAATACAATAGCACACGGTATTGCACCAATTATTGATTCTTACGTAAGAAGGCACTACTCAATAATTGTTACAGTAGTTATTATTCAATATTTTATTTTATTGATTCAATAATTGCTGCGTTGATATTTTATATTATTGTTGTTTCATTAATTGTTGCTGCACAGTATTTTCCATTATTAGATCAATAATTCATATTATTTGAATAATATTATTAGATAACATTATTGACAATGTCTAGAAAGTTCTGTCTAAGGAGAGGTTTGGTCATCTAATTGCGCGCCAGTAAGGAGAAATCCTTATTGGAAAGCCCCCTCTTTCCTGGGAACGGCTTGGTTGTCATAAATGTAATTCTGTAATATTATTTGTGAATAGTTAATTATTGATTCATATGATAAGGAAATATTTATTTTTGTGGATATAAATGAGGGATATATTTTTGTGGTTAAAAATGAAGGAGTTAATGTTGAGGTTTTTATCAGTATTTTTGTCGGAATGGAGGTATTAAAAATCAGGATTTTTGAGATATTTTGCGGGGGTTATAATTTTTAATCCGACCGTTGGATCGTGGTAATTTTTGGATATGTTATACATATATAAGTTGAGTATATGTCCACAAATTTTGAACCGTTAAAAATGAACGTATGATTTATTATGAATTTTACGAGATGACTGGTTCAGAAATTGTTGAATTTTCGGAGTTAATCATTTTGGTAGAAAATTCTAGAATTGGTGGGCCCGACTCTTGGTTGCTGAAGATATGTGCTGAGATTTTTATTCAAATGTGGTGGGTGGGAATAGTAGCAGGTAAAGCCATCAGGTTGCAGGTTAAGTCTGTTTCGACGTGCTAACATTTTCCTATAAATAGAGGGCTAAGTTAGAATTAAAAATCACACCAGAAACAAGTTTTCTCTCTTTCTCTCTCTAGATTATTGAGTGTATTTTATGAGTATTTAGATACTTTGAGAGTTTCTATTCATCAGAGCAAGTTTCTTTCAGCCTTATACCGGTATTCCGACCAGAAGTATTGTCCTTACGAGATAAGGGATATTATTTTCTTCTTAAATGATATTATTTTCTTCAATATCATTATGCTGAAATATTGATATGAGTTTTTATCAAATTTAGAACTTTTTGTGTCGGGATTACTATTCACGTATACGGCACTATTCACGTATACGGTACTATTCACGAATACAGCACTATTTACCGAAAAATAAAATTTTCCCTTTTTGTCCAAGATGTCTATTATGGTTACTATCTTTGATTGTATCCATGTTTTGATCTTTATTTTTTGAATTCTGCTTCACAATTGATTCTTATGAAGTATTATTGATCTTGGATAAACTGTTATACGAATCCCAAATATTTGTCCTTCTATCTCACTGGATTCGTTCTCTTTAAGATATTTTTTTATCATCCTCAGTCCTAAATTATGATATTACTGAATATCTTTGGCCTGTAGTGCAAAGATGTATGATTACTTGATGAATATCTTTGGCCTGTAGTACAAAGATGAACAGGTGTTGAGATGAACATGACTGACAGGTGATACAAATAAATATCTTTGGCATGTAGTGCAAAGATGAATATTTGGATAAAGATGATTATTAATTGATGTTACAGGGATAAAATATTGATGATGGACTTTTAAATCTTAGAAAATAGTAGAATTCTTTCTCTACTTGAATCTTCTAATGGTTTGCTGTTTCCGCTGCAGTTGTTGATCTAAAACTTGTTGTCGATTATATTCTATCAGATTTTTCCCTGTCGAAGACTAACGATAATTTGTTGTATATTATCTTAGTCATAATATTCTTTACTGGGCTAGTTGAGCTCACCCTTTTCCTTTTTGTTCCATTTTTCTTCTCAGGAGGTGAGAACATAGCAGGATCTAGTCGGGGTATGGAGTGATGGTTCTAGAAAGATGTTTTAGCAGTCCTCACTATTTCTGTAAAATAGTGTTTGAATAATTGTAATGAGGATTTATTTGAGTGTGGATATTGTCCAGAAGACAATATTTGTATTCAAACTCACAGTATGTGTTGTCGTATTTTGCACGACAATTGTATTATTCAAGTTGTAGTTTGCTTTCTGTACCATGTATTTGGCGACTCAGAATGGGTGTTGTATACCTATTTTGGGGGCGTCACAACAAGCATGGAGGGAATCAACAGGCCAAAAATGGTAACCACTTCGGTGGTAATCACGGCCAAAACAATAAGAATGGTCATTTTAAGAAGAGGAGATTCAACAATGATGGAAGACGTCAGCACCAGCACCCGTTGTTAAGGAAGGAGAACGACCACCTATCATATGTTTCAAATGCGAAGGGGAGGACCACATCAGTCCAAACTGCGCGATGTCGTCTAAAGCATGTTATAATTGTGGAAGAGAAGGTCATTTAGCTAGATTTTGTCGTTTACCAAAAATAAGTTCAGCCAAGATGGAGACACCAAAGGCCGTCCCAGAATAGTCAAAACCGGTAGTGTAAGGGAGAGCGTTTGTTGTGACATCCCAGAAAGTAAGGAACCTGAATGAGGTCATCACGGGTAAGCTTATCATAAACTCTAACGAAGCCTATACTTTATTTGATACCGGTTCTACCCATTCTTTTATTTCTCCTACTTGTGCTCATCGATTAAATTTGACTCCGGAGAAATTAGACTTTGACTTATCTGTTGAAACTCCATTGGGAGAAACCTTCATTACATCCACGATTTATAAGTCTTGTTTGGTTCAAGGTAGTACCCACACATTACCTGTCGATCTTATTTCATTAAAAATACTTGCATTTGACGTGATTCTAGAGATTGATTGGTTAACTACTCATCATGCAAAAATTAATTATTTTCGTAAGGTTGTTAGCTTTCATATTCCTAATCGACCTATTATGCGAATTCAAGCAACCAAACCATTAAAATCAATCGCTGTCATCTCAAGCCATAAAGCTATTCGTTTATTGAAAAATGGATGTCAAGCTTTCTTAGCTCATGCCACGGATCTAAACAAAAATACGTCAGTTTTGAATGATATTTCTATTGTTAATAAATTCCCTGACGTATTCCCTGAAGAACTTCCTGGCCTACCCCCAGAGCGTGAAATTGAATTTTGTATCGACCTTGAACCCAGTACAAAACCCATTTCCAAAGCCCCATATCGAATGGCTCCTATTGAACTTCAAGAGTTAAAGATCCAACTGCAGGAATTGTTAGACATTGGCTTTATTCGTCCTAGTACTTCTCCTTGGGGTGCTCCTGTGCTATTCGTGAAGAAGAAAGATGGAAGTATGCGACTTTGTATTGATTATCGGGAGTTGAATCATGTCACCATCAAAAATAGGTACCCATTGCCACGTATTGATGACCTGTTTGACCAGTTGCAAGGAGCACAATTCTTTTCAAAGATCGATCTTCGTTCTGGATATCATCAGCTGAAGGTTAGAACTGAGGATTTTCCAAAGACGGCTTTTAGAACTCGGTACGGGCATTATGAATTCGTAGTCATGTCCTTTGGATTGACTAATGCTCCTGCTGCCTTCATGGATATTATGAACCGGGTATTCAAGAAATATTTGGTTCACTTTGTGGTCGTCTTTATTGATGACATTCTTATTTATTCCAAAAGCCGTGAAGATCATGAGTAATACTTGAGGCTAGTACTCCAAAAGCTTCGTGAATACAAGCTTTATGCCAAGTTGAAGAAATGCGAGTTCTGGCTGGAGGAGGTAGCATTCCTTGGGCACGTAGTATCAAGTCGTGGAATATCGGTTGACCCGGTAAAGATTTAAGCTATTCAAAGTTGGGAGCAACCTAAATCAGTGATTGAAGTACGTAGCTTTCTTGGTTTAGCTAGTTATTATCGGAGATTCGTGGAAAGATTTTCTCGAATCGCTACTCTATTAACTCAGCTGACTCAGAAAGATACAAAGTTCGGTTGGAGCGAAGAATGTGAGAAGAGTTTTCAAGAACTCAAGAGGAGACTCATTTCAGCAACTGTTCTAACAATACCATCTGGCTCGAAGGGATTTGTCATCTACAGTGATGCTTCGAGCAAAGGGTTGGGATGCGTTCTCATGCAACATAGAAAAGTCATAGTCTATGCATTAAGACAACTCAAGGAATATGAGAGGAATTATCCTACTCATGATCTAGAGTTGGCAGCTGTTGTCTTTGTACTTAAAATTTAGAGGCATTACTTGTATGGGGAGAAGGTGGGGATCTCTACGGATCATAAAAGGCTCAAATATTTCTTCACTCAAAAGGGACTCAACACGAGACAACGACGTTGGCTTGAACTGTTGAAAGATTATGATCATACCATCCAATACCATCCTGGAAAAGCGAACGTGGTAGCTGACGCATTGAGTAGAAGATCATATGCAAGTACGAGTGCGATATTATCAACACAAAAGTCCATTGCAACCACTTGAAATTCCAGAATGGAAGTGGGAGCACATTACCATGGATTTCGTTACCGGTCTTCCTACGGTTTCTCAAGGTATAGATGCGATTTGGGTCATTGTTGATAGATTGACCAAGTCTGCTCATTTCTTACCGATACGAGAAACTTATACACTTGAACGTCTTGATCGTATGTACATAAACGAGATTGTAAGACTGCATGGTATGCCAGTATCCATAGTTTCTGATCGAGACCCAAGATTCACTTCACGATTTTGGGTTAGTTTACAAAAAGCTATGGGCACGGATTTACGATATCGTTCGGCATATCATCTTTAGACGGATGGACAATCAAAGAGGACTATTCAAACTCTAGAAGATTTATTAAGACTCTGTGTCCTTGACTTCAAGGGAAGTTAGGACAAGTTCTTACCATTGGTGGAGTTTTCATACAACAACAGTTATCAAGCAATTATTGGCATGGCTCCATTTGAAGCATTGTATGGAAGAAAATGTCATTCTCCAGTATGCTGGGATGAGGTGGGTGAAGCAACGTTGTTGGGACCGGAGTTGGTACGTATGACTACAGAAAAGATTCAAACGATCCGACAATGTATAAAAACCTCGCAAGATCGACAAAAGAGTTATGCTGATCTTCATCGAAAGGACGTGGAATTTGATATAGGAGATCGTGTATTCTTACATGTTGCTCCATGGAAAGGAGTTACGAGATTTGGAAAGAGAGGAAAGCTCGATCCTCGATTCATCGGTCCATTTTTAATCCTCGATCGAGTAGGAACTGTGGCTTATAGACTCGCTTTACCGCCAAGTATGTCTCATGTTAATAACGTTTTTCACATATCCATGTTACGTAAATATGTGGAAGACCCGAACCACGTTATTGAGTTAGAACCGGACGAAATAGCAGAAGATTTGACGTAGGAAGAAGTTCATGTTCAAATCTTGGATAAAAGGAACATATTCTACGCTCCAAGGTTATACCTCAAGTCAAAGTTTTTTGGAGAAACCACGATGTTGAGGAAATGACTTGGAAATTAGAATCTGAAATGAAATCAAGGTATCCTTCCCTCTTCGACATACCAGGTACGTACCCTAATTTCGAGGGTGAAATTTCATAAGAAGGGGAGGTTGTAAGACCCCAACTTTTATAAATGGAGATGAATTTTCTATAAATATCATTTTTGAATATTATGGAGTTAATTTGATATAATGTTATAGTTGTGGGTAATATTTATAAATTTTGCAAAGTACGCAAGTTGTTATATAATATTCGATTGGTCGGGAAATATTCGTTTTAACAGGGAATATTCGTACAACGACACAATCATTGGTGGACCCCACAACAGAATTATTGTCGAATTGAGAAAAAGACAAAAATATTTTATTAAAAATAACGGCGGAAGTTTTACCATTGATACTGTTGAACTACTCGGTAGTAAAAGTACAGTAATACGTGTGGTTGCATAGTAGCACACAGTATTGATTATTAATGCTTATGTGAGAAGTCACTCAGTTTGATTCAATTATTGTCAGTTAATAATATGAATTATTTAGCGATAATGAAGTTTTGTTTTATTCGTATTATTAACGTAATAAAACAGAAGCATCTTTTTGTATAAAACAGAATACTTTATTAAAGTTAGTCTGTAAATAGAATATATTATATTTTATTTAAAAGATTTTTCTTTAAATATGGACCGTCAGATTAAAGCAATCAATCTGGACCGTTCATGGATTAGTTACTATGCATTCCATTTTTCTATAAATAGCAGCTCATTCCTTCATTATTTCTTACGAATTCACTGAACTCTACAGAGAGAAACTCTAGAGAGAGAGAAGAAAAATATTCTGCTACTTAACTACTTTCTTATTTCAGTTCTTCTTTAAAACGGTAAGGGGTGTTATTCTTTCTTATTCATGAAGAGAACTGTTGTTATTCCATTTCTTATTATTCTGTTGGAATAACCTGTATACGCGGTCTACCCTATACTTGGTGACATTCTTCTGTTATTCTGTTGGAACATCATGTCTGTGTGTTTTACACCGGACCTGGTTCCGTCTTGTTATTATTCTGTTGGAACATCATATCTGTGTGTTTTACACCGGACCTGGTTCCATTATTTATTATGTAAGACCCCGAATTTTATGAAATAAAAGTATTCAATTTTTCTTATAATTACTATTCAGTAAATGGTTAAATTGATAAATGTTAAAGTTAAGGGTGATATATGATTTTTTTTTCAAAATACACAAGTGGTTATAAAATATTCATTGTTGTCGGGGAATATTCGTTTGGTCGTAGAATATTCTTTCTGTCGGGGAATATTCGTACGACGGCGCAGCCATTTGTGGGCCCATAACAGAATAACTGTCGGATGAAGAAAACGATAAATTTTAGTTTTTTCAAATAACGGCGTAGTTGTTACCGTTAACACTGTTGGAATACCCGGTGGTTAAAATACAGTAATACGCGTTATTGCACAGTAGCACACGGTATTGCACAGTATTTTTGAAATTATTGATTCTTATGTAAGAAGGCACTACTCAATAATTGTTACAGTAATTACTGTTCAATATTTTATTTTATTGATTCAATAATTGATACGTTGAAATTTTATATTATTGTTGTTCAATAATTGTCACTGCACAGTATTTCTCATTATCAGATTAATAATTTATATTATTTGAATAATATTATTAGATAACATTATTGGCAATGTCTAGAAAGTTCTGTCTAAGGAGAGGTTTGGTCACCTAATTACGCGCCAGTAAGGATAAATTCTTATTGAAAAGCACCCTCTTTCCTAAGAACTGTCTGGTTGTCATTATTGTGATTCTGTAATATTATTTGTGCAGAATTAATTATTGGTTCATATGATAAGGAAATATTTATTTGATGTGGATATAAATGATGGATTTATTTATGTGGTTATAAATGAAGGAATTAATGTTGAGGTGTTTTATCAGTATTTTTGTCGGAATGGAGGTATTAAAAATCAAATTAGGGTTTTTGAGATATATTGCGGGGGTTATAATTTTTAATCCGACCGTTGGATCGTGGTAATTTTTGGATATGTTATTCATATATAAGTTGAGTATATGTCCACAAATATTGAACCGTTAAAAATGAACGTATGATTTATTATGGATTTTACGAGATGACTGGTTCAGAAATTATTGAAGTTTCAGAATTTATCATTTTGGTGGAAAATTCTAGAATTGGTGGGCCCCACTCTTGGTTGGTGAAGAAATGTGCTGAGATTTTTATTCAAATATGGTGGGTGGGAATAGTAGCAGGTAAAACCATCAGGTTGCAGGTTAAGTCTGCTTCGGCGTGCTAACATTTTCCTATAAATAGATGGCTAATTTAGAATTAAAAATCACACCAGAAACATAAGCTTTCTCTCTTTCTCTCTCTATATTATGAAGCATATTTTGTGAGTATTTAGATACTTTGAGAATTGCTATTCAGTGCAAGTTCCCTTCGGCTTTGCATTCCAGTCAGAAATACTGCACTTTTGAGGTAAGGGATTGTAAGGGATAGTAAGGGATATTGTCGTAAGGGATGTTATTTTTTTTTATCAATAATATTATTTCTTTCAATATCATTATACCGGAATATTGGTAGGATTTTTCTTATAAAATTCTTATCTTTTCATGTCGGGGTTACTATTCATGAGTTACTATTCACGAGTTAATATTCACGAGTTACTATTCACGAGTTACTATTCATAAGTTACTATTCACGAGTTACTATTCATGAGTTACTATTCATAACAAAATTGGATTCTTTTTCTAACCAAATTATAGTTGATTTATGAAAATTATTCTTGAGATTAAAACTATATGTTGATCATATTAATTTTTTATTATCATATATAACATTTTTATAACCCTAATGATGATATTTCTCTTTGATTTGAGTGTAAAGATGGGTAGATTTTTGGTACGATCATGACTATGGGTTCTCTTTGGCCAGTAGTGCAAAGTTGAATTGTTGACTGATATGATCATGACCATTGAATTTATAATTGAATATCTTTAGCTTAAGTGCAAAGGTGAAATGATCAACGTGGTTATAATTATTGGTTATATAAATTCTGAAATGATTATATATTTCTTTGAGATAATAATATATTTGGCATGTAGTACAAAGATGAGTTGTTGATGAATATCTTTGGCCCGTAGTGCAAAGATGAATTTATTTGTATGATTATGAACAGGAACTGTGATTTGGTATAACCATGCTCTTTGATGTTTCAGGTAAAGACAAGTGATGAAAATTATCTTGTTCTAGATGAGAAGAGGAATTTAGAACTACAATTATAATTATGAGTTATACATGTGATTGTGGACATGAATTGTTTATTGATGTTACAGGGATAAAACATTGTTGGTGGACTTTTAACATAGAGAAGATAATGGACTTTATAGTCTATTTGACTCTTCTAATGGATTGCTCGTTCCGCTGCAACTATGGTTGAAAAGTTTTATCATCTACAATATGTTCTAAATCTCTGATTTAATTCTGTTGAAGGCTATTGATAACTTATTTATCTTTAGTCATGATATTCTTTACTGGGCTAGTTGTGCTGACCCTTCTGTTTCACAATTCCTTTCAGGTAATAAGAGTGTAGCTGGGTCAAGCGGGGGTAATAGGGGAATAGAACGATGGTCATCATTTAGTAGTTATATTTGGTGAATCAATTAGGGTGAGGCAAACCTAACGTTGGAAGAGTGTTTGACCACTATCATACAAGATGTCTAATGACATACAATCTCGTGTCATCATAAGACAGGATTGTGCTCATCCACTTGCTGAGTATCTTTACGAGCACTACCTATATAATCTTGGTGTTTATTTGAAGTATAATTTTTAATTAGCGACAGTGGAGATAATGATATGTCAAGAGAAGACTCACCATTGGGAAGAATATGATAGTAATCTTCTCATTTTTCTTTGGGGTCTATTGGGTCAACCAAGGATAATTCTGTGTCCATATGATAACTATCATAACCTAAAAGCATGGCCTCCCATGTACGAAGGTTTTCTTGAGCACTTCCTAAATATTCTAATTTCTAAAACAGTTTTCGACTATACCTTTATGTAAGGTGTCAATATGAGGTGTTGTCCACGGTTGGGACATGAGTCACAGTTGGTATATTTTAGTATCAAAACTCACAACATATGTGTTGTTGTATTTTGGTGACTCAGAATGGGTTGGATGGAATGGACCTATTTTGGGGGCGTCACAGTTGGTATCAGAGCTTAGGGATATGGTCTCTGGCGGAGATCAGAGAATAAAACTAGGAGGAGAGAGATGAGTAAATCCTTCGCTAGTGTGTCCTTCCTAAGCTTATTTGTTGGTCAGTCATAATATCGGGATATTATGTGATATGTTAATTTATTCAATTAACCCTTGTTTTGAAGCTGTATTCTAGAATGATATCTGAAATACAGGAGATGTGCAATGGAGAAATCATGATGACAGGAAAGATGGAATCTGAAATGAAAGCAAGGTATTCTCAACTCTTCGAAATACCAGGTACGTAAATTTCGGGGACGAAATTTCATAAGGAGGGGAGATTATAAGACCCCGAATTTTATGAAATAAAAGTATTCAATTTTTCTTATAATTACTATTCAGTAAATGGTTAAATTGATAAATATTAAAGTTAAGGGTGATATATGAATTTTTTTTCAAAATACACAAGTGGTTATAAAATATTCATTGTTGTCGGGGAATATTCGTTTGGTCGTAGAATATTCTTTCTGTCGGGGAATATTCGTACGACGGCGCAGCCATTTGTGGGCCCCATAACAGAATAACTGTCGGATGAAGAAAGCGACAAATTTGAGTTTTTACAAATAACGGCGTAGTTGTTACTGTTAACACTGTTGGAATACTCGGTGGTTAAAATACAGTAATACGCGAGCACACGGTATTGCACAGTATTTTTTAAATTATTGATTCTTACGTAAGAAGGCACTACTCAATAATTGTTACAGTAATTACTGTTCAATATTTTATTTTATTGATTCAATAATTGATACGTTGAAGTTTTATATTATTGTTGTTCAATAATTGTCACTACACAATATTTCCCATTATCAGATTAATAATTCATATTATTTGAATAATATTATTAGACAACATTACTTGCAATGTCTAGAAAGTTCTGTCTAAGGAGAGGTTTGGACACCTAATTGCGCGCCAGTAAGGAGAAATTCTTATTGGAAAGCCCCCTCTTTCTTGGGAACTGCCTGGTTGTCATTATTGTGATTCTGTAATATTATTTGTGCATAATTAATTATTGGTTAATATGAGAAGAAAATATTTATTTGATGTGGATATAAATAATGGATTTATTTATGTGGTTATAAATGAAGGAATTAATGTTGAGGTGTTTTATCAGTATTTTTGTCGGAATGGAGGTATTAAAAATCAAATTAGGGTTTTTGAGATATATTGTGGGGGTTATAATTTTTAATCCGACCGTTGGATCGTCGTAATTTTTGGATATGTTATTCATATATAAGTTGAGTATATGTCCACAAATTTTGAACAGTTAAAAATGAACGTATGATTTATTATGAATTTTACGAGATGACTGGTTCATAAATTGTTGAAGTTTTAGAATTTATCATTTTGGTGGAAAATTCTAGAATTGGTGGGCCCCACTCTTGGTTGGTAAAGAAATGTGCTAAGATTTTTATTCAAATGTGGTGGGTGAGAATAGTAGCAGGTAAAGCCATCAAGTTGCAGGTTAAGTCTGCTTCGGCGTGCTAAAATTTTTTATAAATAGAGGGCTTAGTTAGAATTGAAAATCACACCAGAAACATAAGCTTTCTCTCTTTCTCTCTCTATATTATGAAGCATATTTTGTGAGTATTTAGATACTTTGAGAGTTGCTATTCAGTGCAAGTTCCCTTCGGCTTTGTATTTCAGTCCGAAATACTGCACTTTTGAGGTAAGGGATTGTAAGGGATAGTAAGGGATATTGTCGTAAGGGATGTTATTTTTTTATTAATGATATTATTTCTTTCAATATCATTATACCGGAATATTGGTAGGATTTTTCTTGTAAAATTTTTATCTTTTCATATGGGGGTTACTATTCATGAGTTACTATTCACGAGTTATTATTCACGAGTTAGTATTCATAAGTTACTATTCACGAGTTACTATTCACGAGTTACTATTCATAACAAAATTAGTTTTTTTTCTAACCAAATTATAGTTGATTTATGAATATTATTCTTGAGATTAAAACTATATGTTGATCATATTAATTTTTTATTATCATATATAACATTTTTATAACCCTAATGATGATATTTCTCTTTAACTTGAGTGTAAAGATGGGTAGATTTTTGGTACGATCATGACTATGGGTTCTCTTTGGCCAGTAGTGCAAAGTTGAATTGTTGACTTGTATGATCATGACCATTAAATTTATAATTGAATATCTTTAGCTTAAGTGCAAAGGTGAAATGATCAACGTGGTTATAATTATTGGTTATATAAATTCTGAAATGATTATATATTTCTTTGAGATAATAATATATTTGGCCTGTAGTACAAAGATGAGTTGTTGATGAATATCTTTGGCCCGTAGTGCAAAGATAAAATTATTAGTATGATTATGAACAGGAACTGTGACTTGATATAACCATGCTCTTTGATGTTTGAGGTAAAGACAAGTGATGAAAATTATCTTGTTCTGGATGAGAAGAGGAATTTAGAACTACAATTATGATTATGAGTTATACATGTGATTGTAGACAAGAATTGTTGATTGATGTTACAGGGATAAAATATTGTTGGTGGACTTTTAACATAGAGAAGATAATAGACTTTATAGTCTATTTGACTCTTCTAATGGATTGCTCGTTCCGCTGCAATTATGGTTGAAAAGTTTTATCATCTACCATATGTTCTAAATCTCTGATTTAATTCTGTTGAAGGATATTGATAACTTATTTATCTTTAGTCATGATATTCTTACTGGGCTAGTTGTGCTCACCCTTCTGTTTCACAATTCCTTTCAGGTAATATGAGTGTAGCTGGGTCGAGCGGGGGTAACAGGGGAGTAGAACGATAGTCATCATTTAGTAGTTATATTTGGTGAATCAATTTGGGTGAGGCGAGCCTAACGTTGGAAGGGTGTTTGGCCACTATCATACAAGATGTCTAATGATATACAACTTCGTGTCATCATAAGACAGGATTGTGCTCATCCACTTGCTGAGTATCTTTACGAGCACTACCTATATAATCTTGGTGTTTGTTTGAAGTATAATTTTCAATTAGAGGCAGTGGAGATAATGATATGTCAAGAGAAGACTCACCATTGGGAAGAATATGATAGTAATCTTCTCATTTTTCTTTGGGGTCTATTGGGTCAACCAAGGATAATTCTTTGGCCATATGATATCTATCATAACCTAGAAGCATGGCCTCCCATGTACGAGGGTTTTCTTGAGCACTTCCTAAATATTCTAATTTCTAAAACAGTTTTCGACTATACCTTTATGTAAGGTGTCATTATGAGGTGTTGTCCACGGTTGGGACATGAGTCACAGTTGGTATATTTTAGTATCAAAACTCACAACATATGTGTTGTTGTATTTTGCACGACAATTGTTGTAATAAAGTTGTAGTTATTTTCTGTACCATGTATTTGGCGACTCAGAATGGGTTGGATGGAATGGACCTATTTTGGGGGCGTCAAAGTTGGTATCAGAGCTTAGGGATATGGTCTCTGGCGGAGATCGGAGAATAAAACTAGGAGGAGAGAGATGAGTAAATCCTTCGCTAGTGTGTCCTTCCTAAGCTTATTTGTTGGTCAGTCATAATATCGGGATATTATGTGATATGTTAATTTATTCAATTAACCCTTGTTTTGAAGCTGTATTCTAGAATGATATCTGAAATACAGGAGATGAACAATGGAGAAATCATGATGACAGGAAAGATAGAATCTGAAATGAAAGCAAGGTATTCTCAACTCTTCGAAATACCAGGTACGTAAATTTCGGGGACGAAATTTCATAAGGAGGGGAGATTGTAAGACCCCAAATTTTATGAAATAAAAGTATTCAATTTTTCTTATAATTACTATTTAGTAAATGGTTAAATTGATAAATGTTAAAGTTAAGGGTGATATATGAATTTTTTTTCAAAATACACAAGTGGTTATAAAATATTCATTGTTGTCGGGGAATATTCGTTTGGTCGTAGAATATTCTTTCTGTCGGAGAATATTTGTACGACGGCGCAGCCATTTGTGGGCCCCATAACAGAATAACTGTCAGATGAAGAAAACGACAAATTTGAGTTTTTACAAATAACGTCGTAATTGTTACCGTTAACACTGTTAGAATACCCGGTGGTTAAAATACAGTAATACGCGTTATTGCACAGTAGCACACGGTATTGCACAGTATTTTTGAAATTATTGATTCTTACGTAAGAAGGCACTACTCAATAATTGTTACAGTAATTACTGTTCAATATTTTATTTTATTGATTCAATAATTGATACGTTGAAATTTTATATTATTGTTGTTCAATAATTGTCACTACACAATATTTCCCATTATCAGATTAATAATTCATATTATTTGAATAATATTATTAGATAACATTATTGGCAATGTCTAGAAAGTTCTGTCTAAGGAGAGATTTGGTCACCTAATTGCGCGCCAGTAAGGAGAAATTCTTATTGGAAAGCCCCCTCTTTCCTGGGAACTTCCTGGTTGCCATTATTGTGATTCTGTAATATTATTTGTGCATAATTAATTATTGGTTCATATGATAAGGAAATATTTATTTGATGTGGATATAAATGATGGATTTATTTATGTGGTTATAAATGAAGGAATTAATGTTGAGGTGTTTTATCAGTATTTTTGTCGGAATGAAGGTATTAAAAATCAAATTAGGGTTTTCGAGATATATTGCGGGGGTTATAATTTTTAATCCGACCGTTGGATCGTGGTAATTTTTGGATATGTTATTCATATATAAGTTGAGTATATGTCCACAAATTTTGAACAGTTAAAAATGAACGTATGATTTATTATGAATTTTACGAGATGACTGGTTCAGAAATTGTTGAAGTTTCGGAATTTATCATTTTGGTGGAAAATTTTAGAATTGGTGGGCCCCATTCTTGGTTGCTGAAGAAATGTGCTGAGATTTTTATTCAAATGTGGTGGGTGGGAATAGTAGCAGGTAAAGCCATCAGGTTGCAGGTTAAGTCTGCTTCGGCGTGCTAACATTTTCCTATAAATAGAGGGCTAAGTTAGAATTGAAAATCACACCAGAAACATAAGCTTTCTCTCTTTCTCTCTCTATATTATGAAGCATATTTTTTGAGTATTTAGATACTTTGAGAGTTGCTATTCAGTGCAAGTTCCCTTCGGCTTTGCATTCCAATCAGAAATACTGCACTTTTGAGGTAAGGGATTGTAAGGGATAGTAAGGGATATTGTCGTAAGGGATGTTATTTTTTTATCAATGATATTATTTCTTTCAATAACATTATACCGGAATATTGGTAGGATTTTTCTTGTAAAATTCGTATCTTTTCATGTCGGGGTTACTATTCATGAGTTACTATTTATGAGTTACTATTCAGGAGTTACTATTCACGAGTTATTATTCATGAGTTAGTATTCAGGAGTTACTATTCACGAGTTACTATTCACGAGTTACTATTCATAACAAAATTAGTTTTTTTTTCTAACCAAATTATAGTTGATTTATGAATATTATTCTTGAGATTAAAACTATATGTTGATCATATTAATTTTTTATTATCATATATAACATTTTTATAACCCTAATGATGATATTTCTCTTTAACTTGAGTGTAAAGATGGGTAGATTTTTGGTACGATCATGACTATGGGTTCTCTTTGGCCAGTAGTGCAAAGTTGAATTGTTGACTGGTATGATCATGACCATTGAATTTATAATTGAATATCTTTAGCTTAAGTGCAAAGGTGAAATGATCAACGTGGTTATAATTATTGGTTATATAAATTCTGAAATGATTATATATTTCTTTGAGATAATAATATATTTGGCCTGTAGTACAAAGATGAGTTGTTGATGAATATCTTTGGCCCGTAGTGCAAAGATAAAATTATTAGTATGATTATGAACAGGAACTGTGACTTGATATAACCATGCTCTTTGATGTTTGAGGTAAAGACAAGTGATGAAAATTATCTTGTTCTGGATGAGAAGAGGAATTTAGAACTACAATTATGATTATGAGTTATACATGTGATTGTGGACAGGAATTGTTGATTGATGTTACAGGGATAAAACATTGTTGGTGGACTTTTAACATAGAGAAGATAATAGACTTTATAGTCTATTTGACTCTTCTAATGGATTGCTCGTTCCGCTGCAACTATGGTTGAAAAGTTTTGTCATCTACCATATGTTCTAAATCTCTGATTTAATTCTGTTGAAGGCTATTGATAACTTATTTATCTTTAGTCATGATATTCTTTACTGGGCTAGTTGTGCTCACCCTTCTGTTTCACAATTCCTTTCAGGTAATAAGAGTGTAGCTGGGTCGAGCGGGGGTAACAGGGGAATAGAACGGTGGTCATCATTTAGTAGTTATATTTGGTGAATCAATTAGGGTGAGGCGAACCTAACGTTGGAAGTGTGTTTGGCCACTATCATACAAGATGTCTAATGACGTACAACCTCGTGTCATCATAAGACAGGATTGTGCTCATCCACTTGCTGAGTATCTTTACGAGCGCTACCTATATAATCTTGGTGTTTGTTTGAAGTATAATTTTCAATTAGAGGCAGTGGAGATAATGATATGTCAAGAGAAGACTCACCATTGGGAAGAATATGATAGTAATCTTCTCATTTTTCTTTGGGGTCTATTGGGTCAACCAAGGATAATTCTGTGGCCATATGATATCTATCATAACATAGAAGCATGGCCTCCCATGTACGAGGGTTTTTTGAGCACTTCCTAAAGATTCTAATTTCTAAAAAAGTTTTTGACTATACCTTTATGTAAGGTGTCATTATGAGGTGCTGTCCACGGTTAGGACATGAGTCACAGTTGGTATATTTTAGTATCAAAACTCACAACATATGTGTTGTTGTATTTTGCACGACAATTGTTGTAATAAAGTTGTAGTTGTTTTCTGTACCATGTATTTGGCGACTCAGAATGGATTGGATGGAATGGACCTATTTTGGGCGCGTCACATATTATTTTGTCGGAATATCCTGTCTGTGCGTTTATGCCGGACCTGGTTTCATTATTTATTATTCTGTCGAAATATCCTGTCTCTGCGTTTACGCTAGACCTGGTTCCATTATTTATTATTCTGTTAGAATAACCTGTCTGTATGGTCTATCGCATGCCGGGTGATTTCTTTTGTTATTTCATTCTTTATTATACTCAGTTGGTTAAGTTTTAACGTCTATACTCCATGAAATTAGTGGAATATCCTTGATAATTGCGTTTCATCCAATATCTTTTCATGAAAATATTATTCTAAGCATTCTTGAATTTTACTCTACAAAGCAGTATCATGTTGACAATTTGGACGTTGTTAATTCTAGGATAAATTAATTCTTGAACTTATTTTATTAAATTCTTATCTCATTGTCATCGTCCTCATGTTTATAAAATGTTAAAAGTCATCTGTGGCATGTAGTGCATAGATGGACTTGGTATGATTATGACCATGGATTATTCGGTATAATCATGACCGTAATGTTACAAATGATGTGGTAAAAGTCTTTATTGGCCCGTAGTGCATTGATGGACAGTTGTTGGCATGATCATGACCATTAATGAATACACAAATATCCTTGGCCGTAGTGCAGGGGTGATTCGATGATGTGAATTATTTTATTAAGTTGAGTCACAGCAATAACAGTGTTGAAAAACCTTTTAAATCATAGAAGATAGTAGATTTTATTCTCTACACGACTCTTTTAATGGATTGCTTGTTCTGCTACAGTTAAACTTGATGTTCGTTATATTTTATCAGTTTAACAATGTTGAAGGCAATTGATAATTTATTCTACATTATCTTAGTCATAATATTTCTTACTGGGCTGGTTGAGCTCACCCTTTCTTTCACTGTTCTCTTCAGGAAATGAGAATATAGCTGGGACGAGTCGGGGAACGGAGTGATGGACCAGATGATAGTATTAGTAGTCCTCACTATTCTATTAAATAGTGTGACAATAATTGTAATGAGGACTCCTTTTGAGTTTGTATAGTCTCTAGTAGACAATAATTGTATTCAAACTCACAGTTATGTTTTGTCGTATTGTACACGACAGTTGTATTAGTAAGTAGTATTTATATTCTGTACCATGTATCTGACGACCCAAGATAGGTGATGTATACCTAATTTGGGGGCGTCACGTATACACACACAACAAATAATAGTTTTATATAAGTTATCTTTTATTTTGTTTGACGATGAATTTATTCAATTCATCTCTTTTTAAACTCTACATGAGTTATTTATATTTTCAACGTTTCCTCTGTTCTAAGGTTATAGCCTAAGGTCTAGCCCACCTAAGGTTTTTAACTCTAAGCTCTGATACCATGATGTAACTTTCATGGTGCTTCCAACCATAGCACCTTACAAGGGTACCTATCAGCTTGCCACCGACTGAATCGGCGTCCCCTACGGAGAGTCTGGCTTCGGTGCATTCCACACAAGGAAGTCACCAGCGAGAGGCTCGGGGCTCTTCGTAAATTCATGCTTATAGCCCTGATACCATGATGTAAAGCCCCCAAATCCAGGTACTTGAAACCCAAACTCGGTTGTGACGCCCCCAAAATTAGGTATACATCACCCATCTTGGGTCGTCAGATACATAGTACAGAATAAAAATACAACTGTCGTGTACAATACGACAAAACATAAACTGTGAGTTTGAATACAAATATTATCTTCTAGAGAGTATTCATACTCAAAAGGAGTCCTCATTACATTTATTAACACACCATTACATAGAATAGTGAGGACTACTAACTAATACTATCATTCGGACCATCACTCCGTTCCCCGACTTGCCCCAGCTACGTTCTCATTTCCTGAAGAGAACAGTGAAAGAAAGGGTGAGCTCAACTAGCCCAGTAAGAAATATTATGACTAAGATAATGCAGAATAAATTATCATTAGCCTTCAACAATGTTAAACTGATAAAATATAATAGACATCAAGTTTAACTGCAGCGGAACAAGCAATCCATTAAAAGAGTCAAGTAGAAAATAAACTCTACTATCTTTTATGATTTAAAAGGTTTTTCAACACTGTGATCGCTGGGACTCAGCTTAATAAAATAATCCACATCATCGAATCACCCCTGCACTACGGCCAATGATATTCGTGTATTCATTAATGGTCATGATCATGCCAACAACTGTCCATCAACGCACTACGGGCCAATGAGGACTTTTACCACATCATTTATAACATTACGGTCATGATTATACCGAATAATCCCTGGTCATAATCATACCAAGTCCATCTATGCACTACATGCCACAGATGACTTTTAACATTTTATAAACATGAGGATGATGACAATGATATAAGAATTCAATAAAACAAGTTCAAGAATTAATTTATCCAAGAATTAACAACGTCCAAATTGTCAACATGATACTGCTTTGTGGAGTAAAATTCAAGAATGCTTAGAAGAATATTTTCATGAAAAGATACTGGATGAAACACAATTATCAAGGATATTCCACAAATTTCATGGAGTATAGAAGTCAAAACTTAACTAACTGAGTATAATAAATAATGGAATAACAAAAGAAATCACCATGCATGCGATAGACCGCACAGACAGGTTATTCCCACAAAATAATAAATAGTGGAACCAGGTCCGGCGTAAAACGCACAGACAGGATATTCCAACAGAATAATAATAAAGACGGAACCAGGTCCGGTGTAAAACACACAGACATGATGTTCCAACAGAATAATAATAAAGACGAAACTAGGTCCGGTGTAAAACACACGGACAGGATGTTCCAACAGTATAACAAAAGAATGTCACCAAGTATAGGGTAGATCGCGTATACAGGTTATTCCAACAGAATAATAAGAAATTGAATAACAAAAGTTCTCTTCATGAATAAGAAAGAATAACACCCCTTACCGTTTTAATGAAGAGCTGAAATAAGGAAGTAGTTAAGTAGCAGAATACTCTTCTTCTCTCTCTCTATAGTTTCTCTCTCTAGAGTTCAGTGAATTCATAAGAAATAATGAAGGAATGAGCTGCTATTTATAGAAAAATAGAATGCATAGTAACTAATCCATGAACGGTCCAGATTGATTACTTTAATCTGACGGTCCATATTTAAAGAAAAATCTTTTAAATAAAATATAATATATTCTATTTATAGAATAACGTTAATAAAGTATTCTGTTTTATATAAAAAGATGTTTCTGTTTTATTACGTTAATAATACAAATAAAACAAAATGTCATTATCGCTAAATAATTCATATTATTAACTGACAATAATTGAATCAAACTGAGTGACTTCTCACATAAGCATTAATAATCAATACCGTGTGCTACTATGCAACCACACGTATTACTGTACTTTTACTACCGAGTAGTTCAACAGTATCAATGGTAAAACTTCCGCCGTTATTTTTAATAAAATATTTTTGTCATTTTCTCAATCCGACAATAATTCCGTTGTGGGGTCCACCAATGATTGTGCCGTTGTACGAATATTCTCTGTTAAAACGAATATTCTCCGACCAATCGAATATTATATAACAACTTGCGTACTTTATAAAATTTATAAATATTACCCACAACTATAACATTATATCAAATTAACTCCATAATATTCAAAAATGATATTTATAGAAAATTCATCTTTATTTATAAAAGTTGGAGTCTTATAACCTCCCCTTCTTATGAAATTTCGCCCTCGAAATTAGGGTACGTACCTGGTATGTCAAAGAGGTAAGGATACCTTGATTTCATTTCAGATTCTAACTCCCAAGTCATTTCCTCAACATCGTGGTTTCTCCACAAAACTTTGACTTGAGGTATAATCTTGGAGCGTAGAATATGTTCCTTCTTATCCAAGATTTGAACAGGAACTTCTTCATACGTCAAATCCTCTGCTATTTCGTCCGGTTCTAACTCAATAATGTGGTTCGGGTCTTCCACATATTTGCGTAACATGGATATGTGAAAAACGTTATAAACACGAGCATACTTGGCGGTAAAGCGAGTCTATAAGCCACAGTTTTTACTCGATCGAGGATTAAAAATGGACCGATGAATCGAGGATTGAGCTTTCCTCTTTTTCCAAATCTCGTAACTCCTTTCTATGGAGCAACACGTAAGAACACACGATCTCCTATATCAAATTCCACGTCCTTTCGATGAAGATCAACATAACTCTTTTGTCGATTTTGTGAGGTTTTTATACGTTGTCGGATCGTTTGAATCTTTTCTGTAGTCATACGTACCAACTCCGGTCCCAACAACGTTGCTTCACCCACCTCATCCCATCATACTAGAGAACGACATTTTCTTCCATACAATGCTTCGAATGGAGCCATGCCAATACTTGCTTGATAACTGTTGTTGTAGGAAAACTCCACCAATGGTAAGAACTTGTCCCAACTTCCCTTGAAGTCAAAGACACAGAGTCTTAATAAATCTTCTAGAGTTTGAATAGCCCTCTCTGATTGTCCGTCCGTCTGAGGATGATATGCCGAACTAAATCGTAAGTCGGTGCCCATAGCTTTTTGTAAACTAACCCAAAATCGTGAAGTGAATCTTGGGTCTCGATCAGAAACTATGGATACTGGCATACCATGCAGTCTTACAACCTCGTTTATGTACATACGAGCAAGACGTTCAAGTGTATAAGTTTCTCGTATCGGTAAGAAATGAGCAGACTTGGTCAATCTATCAACAATGACCCAAATCGCATCTATACCTTGAGAAACCTTAGGAAGACCGGTAACGAAATCCATGGTAATGTGCTCCCACTTTCATTCTAGAATTTCAAGTGGTTGCAATGGACCTTTTGGTACTTGATGCTCCGCTTTGACTCGTTGACAAGTTAGACACCCTGAGATAAACAACGCTATCTCTCTCTTCATATTGCTCCACCAAAATGTATGACGAAGATCATGATACATTTTGGTACTTCCAGGATGGATTGCAAACAGTGTGTTGTGCGCCTCCATCATGATTTCATACTTTAAATCAGGGTTGTTAGGAACACAAAGTCTGGAGTTGACTCGAAGTATTCCTTCTTCATCGATTCTTGCTTCCGGCATAGCACCTTCTTGCACTTTCTTCCTCATACGGATCAGCTCCAGGTCTGTAGCTTGAGCAGCTTTAACTTTATCGATTAAAGTTGGTTCTACTCGTATATTCTCCATCATCACATGGGTCCCTGGAGTCTTTAACTCTATCTCCATCCTTTGCAAGTCACACAAAATGGGCCTTTGTGTTGACAATATTGCACTCGTACTTGCATATGATCTTCTACTCAATGCGTCAGCTACCACGTTCGCTTTTCCAAGATGGTATTGAATGGTATGATCATAATCTTTCTACAGTTCAAGCCAACATCGTTGTCGCATGTTGAGTTTCTTTTGAGTGAAGAAATATTTGAGGCTTTTATGATCCGTAAAGATCTCGACCTTCTCCCCATACAAGTAATGCCTCCAAATTTTATGTGCAAAGACAACAGCTGCCAACTCTAGTTCATGAGTAGGATAATTCCTCTCATATTCCTTGAGTTGTCTTGATGCATAGGCTATGACTTTTCCATGTTGCATGAGAACGCATCCCAACCCTTTGCTCGAAGCATCACTGTAGATGACAAATCCCTCCAAGCCAGATGGTATTGTTAGAACAGGTACTGAAATGAGTCTCCTCTTGAGTTCTTAAAAACTCTGCTCACATTCTTCTCTCCAACCGAACTTTGTATCTTTTCGAGTCAGCTGAGTTAATGCAGTAGCGATTCGAGAAAATCCTTCCACAAATCTCTGATAATAACCAGCTAAACCAAGAAAGCTACGTACTTCGGTCACTGATTTAGGTTGCTCCCAGCTTTGAATAGCTTCAATCTTTGCTAGGTCAACCGATATTCCACGACTTGATACTACGTGCCCAAGGAATGCTACCTCCTCCAGCCAGAACTCGCATTTCTTCAACTTGGCATAAAGCTTGTATTCACGAAGCTTTTGGAGTACCAGCCTCAAGTGTTGCTCATGATCTTCACGGCTTTTGGAATAAATAAGGATGTCATCAATAAAGACGACCACAAAGTGATCCAAATATTCCTTGAATACCCGGTTCATCATATCCATGAAGGCAGCAGGAGCATTAGTCAATCCAAAGGACATGACTAGGAATTCATAATGCCCGTACCGAGTTCTAAAAGCCTTCTTTGGAATATCCTCAGTTCTAACCTTCAGCTGATGATATCCAGAACGAAGATCGATATTTGAAAAGAATTGTGCTCCTTACAACTGGTCAAACAGGTCATCAATACGTGGCAATGGGTACCTGTTTTTGATGGTGACATGATTCAACTCCCGATAATCAATACAAAGTCGCATACTTCCATCTTTCTTCTTCACGAATAGCACAGGAGCACCCCAAGGAGAAGTACTAGGACGAATAAAGCCAATGTCTAACAATTCCCGCAGTTGGATCTTTAACTCCTGAAGTTCAATATGAGCCATTCGATATGGGGCTTTGGAAATGGGTTTTGTATCAGGTTCAAGGTCGATACAAAATTCAATTTCACGCTCTGGGGGTAGGCCAGGAAGTTCTTCAGGGAATACGTCAGGGAATTTATTAACAATAGAAATATCATTCAAAACTGGCGTATTATTGTTCAGATCCGTGACATGAGCTAAGAAAGCTTGACATCCGTTTTTCAATAAACGAATAGCTTTATGGCTTGAGATGACAGCGATTGATTTTAATGGTTTGGTTGCTTGAATTCGCATAATAGGTCGATTAGGAATATGAAAGCTAACAACCTTACGAAAACAATCAATTTTTGTACGATGAGTAGTTAACCAATCAATCCCTAGAATCACGTCAAATGCAAGTATTTTTAATGAAATCAGATCGACAAGTAATGTGTGGGTACCAACTTGAACCAAACAAGACTTATAAACTGCGGATGTAATGAAGGTTTCTCCCAATGGAGTTTCAACAGATAAATCAAAGTCTAATTTCTCCGGAGTCAAATTTAATCGATGAGCGCAAGTAGGAGAAATAAAAGAATGGGTAGAACCGGTATCAAATAAAGTATATACTTCGATAGATTTTATGATAAGCTTACCCGTGATGACCTCATTCGGGTTCCTTGCTTTCTGGGAGGTCACAACAAACGCTCTCCCTTGCACTACCGGTTTTGACTTTTCTGGGACGGCCTTTGGTGTCTCCATCTTGGCTGAACTTGTTTTTGGTAAACGACAAAATCGAGCTAAATGACCTTCTCTTCCACAATTATAACATGCTTTAGACGGCATCGCGCAGTTTGGACTGATGTGCCCCTCCCCTCCGCATTTGAAACATATGATAGGTGCTCGTTCTTCTTCCTTAACAACGGGTACTGGTGCTGACGTCTTTCCATCATTGTTGAATCTCCTCTTCTTGAAATGACCATTCTTATTATTTTGGCCCTGATTACCACCGAAGTGGTTACCATTTTTGGCATGTTGATTCCCTCCACGCTTGTTGTCACCGCTTCGATTACTGCTCTCACTGGTATTATCATTTTGCCGACTGCTCTCTTTTGGTTGCGTTGACTCGTTATCGCGCTCCACTAACTGAGCCCTATTCACAACATCTGAATACAAACACAGTTTATGAGAAATAAGATGTTGACGTATCTTAGGTTTCAAACCTCGCAAAAATATTCGCGTCATTCGCTCTTCATTATCCACCAAGTGGGACGCAAACCGGGACAACTTAGCAAATTTAGCCTCATACTGCGACACGGTCATATTATTCTGCTCCAATTTGATGAACTCCACCTCCTTCATGTGACGAATACTTTCGAGAAAGTATTTGTCATTGAACAGCTCTTGGAACTTCTCCCAAGACATCTTCAGTGCGGCAGGTTGAGTACGCTTAATCGATTCCCACCAGTAATCTGCCTCTCCTCGCAACATAAAGGCGGCAAAGGGAACCTTTTGCTCCTCGGAGCATCCCAAGACATCAAATATCTTGGTAATCTACTCTATCTATGTTTCTGCTATAAGTGGTTTTGGTTCTCCCTTAAACTCTGGTGGTCCCAGCTCCTTGAACTGTTTAGCGGTTACCGTCTGAGAGTTTTCAGTGTTTCCACCTATATTTTGGACAGGAGCCGCTCTCGCCTGCTGTTGCATGAACTGCATAAAGTTTCTGAACATTCCATCATTCATCATCTGGTCAGTGTTGTTGTTTGCATGAGGATTGTCACCTTCCTGATGCACATTATCCTGATTATTGATATGTGGTGAATCAACAGTCGCCTGTGCTCCATTGCTATTCTCAACATTCTCAGATGCCATTTTAAGATACTGCCACAAAATAAAAGTTAATTGATATGTCATATATTATCCTTATATTATGACCGACCAATTAAATACCATGCAAATAAACTTAGGTAGGTCATACTAGTGAAGGAATTCCCCGTCTCTCCCCTCCTAATTCTATTCTCACATCTTAGCCAGGGATCATATCCCTAAGCTCTGATACCAACTGTGAGAAATATTATGACTAAGATAATGCAGAATATATTATCATTAGCCTTCAACAATGTTAAACTGATAAAATATAATAGACATCAAGTTTAACTGCAGCGGAACAAGCAATCCATTAAAAGAGTCAAGTAGAAAATAAACTCTACTATCTTTTATGATTTAAAAGGTTTTTCAACACTATGATCGCTGGGACTCAGCTTAATAAAATAATCCACATCATCGAATCACCCCTGCACTACGGCCAAGGATATTCGTGTATTCATTAATGGTCATGATCATGCCAACAACTGTCCATCAACGCACTACGGGCCAATGAGAACTTTTACCACATCATTTGTAACATT
The DNA here is from genome assembly GCA_016801055.1 of Panax notoginseng. Lineage (NCBI taxonomy): Eukaryota > Viridiplantae > Streptophyta > Magnoliopsida > Apiales > Araliaceae > Panax > Panax notoginseng. The sequence goes on from CM029020.1 coordinate 142,348,529, forward strand.
ACGGTCATGAATATACCGAATAATCCCTGGTCATAATCATACCAAGTCCATCTATGCACTACAGGCCACAGATGACTTTTAACATTTTATAAACATGAGGATGATGACAATGATATAAGAATCTAATAAAACAAGTTCAAGAATTAATTTATCCAAGAATTAACAACGTCCAAATTGTCAACATGGTACTGCTTTGTGGAGTAAAATTCAAGAATGCTTAGAAGAATATTTTCATGAAAAGATACTGGATGAAACGCAATTATCAATGATATTCCACAAATTTCATGGAGTATAGAAGTCAAAACTTAACCAACTGAGTATAATAAAGAATGGAATAATAAAAGAAATCACCATGCATGCGATAGACCGCACAGACAGGTTATTCCCACAGAATAATAAATAATAGAACCAGGTCCGACGTAAAACGCACACACAAGATATTCCAACAGAATAATAATAAAGACGGAACCAGGTCTGGTGTAAAACACACAGACAGGATATTCCAACAGAATAATAATAAAAACGGAACCAGGTCCGGTGTAAAACACACAGACAGGATGTTCCAACTGAATAATAGAAGAATGCCACCAAGTATAGGGTAGACCGCGTATACAGGTTATTCCAATAGAATAATAAGTAATGGAATAACAACAGTTCTCTTCATGAATAAGAAAGAATAACACCCCTTACCGTTTTAAAGAAGAGCTGAAATAAGGAAGTAGTTAAGTAGTAGAATACTCTTCCGCTCTCTCTCTCTATAGTTTCTCTCTATAGTTTCTCTCTCTAGAGTTCAGTGAATTCGTAAGAAATAATGAAGGAATGAGCTGCTATTTATAGAAAAATAGAATGCATAGTAACTAATCCATGAACGGTCCAGATTGATTACTTTAATCTGACGGTCCATATTTAAAGAAAAATCTTTTAAATAAAATACAATATATTCTATTTATAGAATAACTTTAATAAAGTATTCTGTTTTATATAAAAAGATGTTTCTGTTTTATTACATTAATAATACGAATAAAACAAAACGTCATTATCGCTAAATAATTCATATTATTAACTGACAATAATTGAATCAAACTGAGTGACTTCTCACATAAGTATTAATAATCAATACCGTGTGCTACTATGCAACCATACGTATTACTGTACTTTTACTACTGAGTAGTTCAACAATATCAATGGTAAAACTTTCGCCGTTATTTTTAATAAAATATTTTTGTCGTTTTCTCAATCCGACAATAATTCGGTTGTGGGGTCCACCAATGATTGTGCCGTTGTACGAATATTCCCTGTTAAAACGAATATTCTCCGACCAATCGAATATTATATAACAACTTGCGTACTTTGTAAAATTTATAAATATTACCCACAACTATAACATTATATCAAATTAACTCCATAATATTCAAAAATGATATTTATAGAAAATTCAACTTTATTTATTAAAGTTGGGGTCTTACATCGGTGTTTCACGATACCATTTCTATGAGCGAACTAATACCAATAATAATAACAATAATATAATTATTAAACTTAGTTTACATGATTATCAGAGTCTAGTTCCCAAGTACGTAACATTTAATACATTCCTTACAACCCATAATAGATAATATATATCATTGTCTTAATAATAATATCAAACTATTACACAACTACCACAAGTCTTATTTGGTTAGCTTTCCTTTTCCTTTGTTTCTGCATGAGCTTTCTGGTTCTTCACGCTTGGCTGAAAACATTTAAATTAAGCAAGGATGAACATTTGAGTGCGCAGCAAGTAATAACAATTATGTATATATATAAGCTGAAAGAATTTAAATATTTTCTTTATACTATCCTTCTACAACAGATCAATAGTTGTGAAGTATCTATACCGATAATAATAACATAACAACCCTCTTTCAAATTTTTGAAACTACATAATGACTATAAATATGGTTAAGATGACATACTATGAACATTATTTTTATTTTCGAAAAGGTTAAACAGGACTTCATACGTAAACCGTCATGACTTACGGGCACGGGGGTGATAAGCCCGTTGTACCCTGTATTGATCAATATTACATGCAAGAACGAGGGTATCGTTCACTTTGTCCGCATTGGGCGCATAAAAGTTTTCACATATTTGGGATGTTCATACTTGTCGGGTTTCCAAATCAAAGGTTTTATCTTGTTCAAAAATAATTTATAATTCAACATATATATATACGGGTAATTGACAAAAGTATATCAATATGTGATTAAATACAATGATTATCCAAGTCGGGACACTTGTGTAACCATTTATAGAAATTAACGAACATAATATATATCTGAATTACCATATACTAACATGTTGATATTCAATGAGCGTATATAATATAGGGTTAATAATCTGTACAGTATTAATATAATTTAGAAACATTCTTACTTATGTCTATTGCATAAAGAAAATGCAAAGGCAAGATACTTGCCTGATATGCTGCATACAGTTTAGAACTTATTTCTATCTTTTGTATAACAACCTATCAGTAATAAGATCATTTTATTGATTAGAATACATACTATAACACATAGCACTGCTTATTGCAGTCAGCACATATCCTAATCACATTGGCACATAAGTTTAACAACCATTGAATTACAAATAAACACATATCTAATCACATTATCTAAGTTCAGATCAATTTCTGAAACATATCGATGTACCGACATCTTTATCAGGTAATTATCGAGTCTAAGACTCTATCCTATAACTTAGTATCAGTCATATTATTTTTAAATGACTTGTAATAATTTTTTTAACATTTATTATAATTTATCATGAATTTTCAAACATTGGAATCATGCTTAAATGATTTAAATATCAAACAATTCTATTATCATTAATATTTAATTAATATTAAACTATTAATGAAACCATTGCCAAAATATTAAAGTTATTTATAATAACTTAAAATACTTTTAAAGTATTAATATTACCCTTAAATGATTTTTAAAACATTTAAAATCATGTTTAAATAACTCGCATTAATATTAAAGTATTAATGTTTTATTCATCAAAATATTAAAAGTCATTAATTATAACTTAAAATAATTTTAATTCATTTATATCCCTTTTAAATGATTTTTAAATTAATAAAACCATTTTAAAACTATTTATTTAATATAATTATTAAATAACCTTAACATCATTAATAATAATTAATTAATGAAATTAACCTTTATATATTGAAAGTTATATTTTATAACTTAAAATATTTTTAAATACCTTATTATTAATTAAAATGGTTTTTAATATAATAAAATTATTTTTAATCTATTTATTTAATTCATTTATCAAATAACTTAATTATAATTAATATTAATTTATTAATGAATTTCATCACAAAATATTAAAAGTCATTAAAAATAACTTAAAATATTTTCTTATATCATAATATAATTTTAAATGATTTTTCAAGTATTAAAATCATTTTTAACTAATTTATTTAATATTATAATTAAATAAATTAAATACCAATAATATTTCAAAAATATTATATATTTACGAAATATACTTAAAATAAATAAAAACTAATTTTTGGAATTTAAAATAATTTATTTTGTAGTTTTAATAATTAAAATCTAATTTTCTATAATTATTTAATGAAAATTTCATTTTTGTAATTAATCTGTCGCTAAAGACCACCTATAGTGACATAACTGTCGCTATAGGTGTTCTTCATGTTCTTCATTCAAACCCAGATATTTATACTTAGTTCTAAGTGACCTCCTTTGACCACGATTTCTGATCTAATCACGATGTTTCTGGACTTGATTTTGGTCAGACCGTGTAGTTCTAATGTAGGATTACATGACCCAGCAACAAACATGATCATAACATGCATAACCAGCGAGATTTGGAGCCTAAAACAAGCTGTCAGAGATGTTCTTCATTTTTTGGGTTACCCAGAAATGAAGAACAATTCGACCTGTCCATTTTGGGCTTCCACAACATGCAATTCTATTGATGTTTTAGTGATTTCAAAGTTTCAGTATGTAGACCATATGTAAGACAATAGATCCATGTCATAAAAATAGTTTAACAACAACATATCAAACAGATATTGACCTGTCAAAGTAGTGGTCAGAAACTGCTTATGAAGGTTTCTGGGCTACCTAGAAACTTCATCCGGCAGTTTCGTTCACACCACTTTGACCACTGATTACTTTGATTCAGAGAAGGATCTAATGATTCTAGAGACATGGTCATGTAGCCTACACGTCAGACAACAACATTACAATAATAACAGGGTTTCAAACGTAAACACAAGCAAGATCTAAACGCATGAACATGCTGTCAGACTTTCTGGGCACGTTCTGGGTTACCCAGAAACGTTCGGTCAATGCCGATCAACGTGGTTTAACCACTAATAACTTTCAACCGGATTATGATCTGACTTTGATTTGAGTTCTAGAGCAAAGATCTCACAGCATACTACAAGATCAAAGCTTAAAACAACAAAAACACATAACAGAGAAAGATCTACAGGGTCTGACATTCATTGTTAGAAAATAAAAATTTATTTTTCTAGATTTTATAAATCTTCAAATCCGAGCCTCTAGATGTTATGGATATAACATCTAGCAACCCAGATCATCCTTAGACACTATATCTAACACATTTAACACAAAAAAAACTAACATCTAACATAGGATCAAAAGTCAGATTTTGTTTTAGGGTTTATACCTCTTATGAACAATCCTTAATTCTGTGCTTCTGATCTGGTTATGGATTTCGTGGGGCTGGTATTTGGGACTGATATGCTACTAAAATTCGTGAGTGTAGAGATAGAGAGAGACTTGGTTGGGTGCTAGATAGCAAATGAGCCATTTCTTTGATATTTCACTTATTTTAATCTCACTTTTTACTCTTGTGGTTAAAATTGGTGCTATGTGGCTTAAGTTGGCTGATGAAAGGTGTGTGATAGTGGCTCAAGAGATGTGGCACAATTTTTGGCCATAACTATATTTACTTTAGATTTTAAGAAAGGTTAATTTGGTAATTTGCCTTGTTATTTTAAGGGTATACTTGTCCATGGCGCTTGAATCTAGGTTTTAATCACTAGATTTTAAACCTTAAGATTTCCCAAATAATTTCTAGGGTTTGAAAAATTAAGATTAAAGTTTAATAAAATTTTAATTATAACTTACTAATTAAAATTTGGGTTTTTAAATAGAAAGTTAGGGTTTATTAAAAATACTTAGGGTTTCTTGATATTATTAGGGTTTCCCAAATTATGAATTAGGGTTTTCTAATTAACATAATTTCCTACTAAAATAATAATTCGGATTACCATTTTAGCAATTAGGGTTTCAAATTAGAAATTAGGGTTTCTAATTTACAATTAGGGTTTCTAGATTTTTTTTAATTAGGGCTTACCTAATTAATTACTGTAATAATGGTCATAATTCACGTACCACAATTTCCTACCAATCACAAACTCCGGTTTGAGTTTCAAGTTAGGGTTTAACGAATTAATGCTACCATTTTGACATACCGCAACATAATTGACCAACCATTGTCCATGCGTACATATAGTACGTATTTATAGCACTGAAAAATTAAAATATAATTAATATCATATTATTATTCTCATTCCTTGATCAAAATCCAAAATTAGGGTTTGGATTCCATATCTGATTTATTCTCCCATATTTAATCTTAATAATTAAGGTAAAATAATTAACTTAATAATCTATACTAAAATTTATATAATAAAATAATTATTATAATTATTCTAAAAATCACTCCATATATTATTTAAATAATATATGATTATATTTTTTCATGAAAAATAATTAATAAAAATATTTCTGCTATAAAAGTAATTATTATAATAATATACTTTATAATAATCAGTAATTCTAAAATTAAATTATTTGTAAACATTTATGTAATAAATATATTTTTATTTACTACATAAATACATATACACATTATCTTGTGCAAATCCTCATCCTTAAAAAAAATTTTACGCAAAATTTCTTATTTATTTATATAAAAATATCGGGTTGTTACAATAAGAACCTACATACTTGCTATAATGTCTCTACATAAATAATTATGAGATCAATCATCCTCATCCAATGAGCAATCAACGTATGTACCAATCTATCCGGATTCACTAATCTCCAATTTAGTAATCTAACGATTAGGAACTAATTTAGTTTTAAGCTTTCTAAGAATTTAGATCTCATTAGAATGATCATCATCATTATTCTAAAAGCAATGCTTAAAACTATGGGTTTATCACATATTATAAATCAGCATCATGTAGATAATTAAAAACCTTTAATAAATTAATACTTTTTATTAATAAATGAATAAGATTGTTACAGAGTATATGCTTTATCATCAAACATGATTGGCTTGTACCTGTGTGATAGACACGTAATTCATACATTTTATTATCCCTAATTTTGTCCTTTTAATTATATTAGTTTATTAAATTAATATATTTTATTTTATTTTGTAGGATTTAATATTTGTTGTAATAAAGTCAAAATCTTGGTGATCAAGTGATATTTAATGCTCTTATTCATATAAGAAATGTCCAAAAAGTATCCTACAAGGAGTAGGAAAGATGTGAAACAATCTTGGTGTGCAAGTCAAATCCAACAAGAGAAGAGAAAGTATATCTAGAAGATCTTTTTGAGAAGTTGCATGGGAACAAAACTGTCCAAGTTCAATGAACCTAAATTAGGGTTCTAAGTTATTTTCCCTATAAATAGGCCTCTTATTTTAGAGAGAAGGGCACCGCTTATTATTTTCTTTTTCTTAGTTCTTCACTAGTGTAGAAGGGAGTAACATATTTATAGTTTATTTTTTCTCTTATTCCAATCACCTGTGAAACTACTGACAGGGAGTATTTGTATCTTTCCTTTTTTATATAATAGAAATTCTCTTTTTAATTAGTGTTCTTATTTCATGTGAATTGTAGTACTAATATTATTTGTCATTGTTTTTAATTCCATGGCTAGCTAATTTTCTAATACCTAGGATTATGATGAAACTAAGTATTTCATAATAATATTTTCTTTCTGTTCCAAAATTAATGCCTAATTATTTTCGCCTTCATATTTTCCTCCGCATAAATTGCATATGATTTTTATATTGATTGCGAGGTTTTGATAAGTTATAGTTAATCTCTGAATTTTTCATAACTTATGCTTGCCCATATTAATTATATGAATCATTGTTTTCAAAGGGAAGGAAGAATAATTTGCGAACTGATTTAGGAAATAAGAAATTATTATTATGTTAATATTTGGTGGATTTTGATTCCTAGGTATCTTTTCTCATTGATAGTTTCCGTTATTATTTAGTAGTTTGAATAATTTAGTTAATAAATTTTTTCCACCATATTTATTTCTAATTCGCCTAAAATATTAATTAAAGATATATTAAAGAATTAATCTAGTCTTTGTGGGTTCGACCTGTACTTGCCAGTTCTTCAATTTGACACTGTGCACTTGCAGTTACATATTTTTATCACATCAAGTTTTTGGTGCCGCTGCCGGGGACTAGACTTAATTTTATATTCCTTAATTTTTATTTATTCGAATTAGTTTTTTTTTTCTCTTCTAATTTTTTTATTTTTTTCAGGATTATCGATGCAGATCGAAAGAGCGAAAAGATAAAGATTTTGTTGCTGCGCTTTATTCGGTACTTCGTATCTCCATATTTAAAAAAAATTAAAAAATATATATAGTAGTTTAGTTTTTAGTTTTTTATTTTTATATATTTTTTTTGTGCGACTTTCTTGGTTAGTTGTCTATTTATTTTGTTATTTGTGAAAAAATGGTTTCTTATTATAGTTGGAATAATAATTTTGCTTGGAATAAAGAACCTTATGAAAATTTTAATGCACACCAAGTAAATCAATTTTTTCCAAGTTATGAAAATTCTTATCTAAGTTCATATCAATATCCATATTGATATCCATATCCATATTCGGATCCAGAAACTCAATATCCACAAGAAATATCAAATAAAGTAGAGGAAAGACTTAGTGCCTTGGAGAAAACTACGGAAGTTTTAATGGAAGAGCAATTTTGTATTATATCTCGTCTAGAAATTCAAATGAGTCGATTAGCCACCATATTAAATGAACAAGAGGTGGGTGAATTTTTAAGTAACTCTGTGGTTAATTTTGAAAATCTTGATGGTTGTGGAAATGATGAGGAAAGTAAAAATTTTATATTCAATTCTATACAATTTGAGTCAAGCGTATTTGAGGAGTCTACAAATTATGAGTCCATGCCTAAAATTGATCATGTTGCATTTGATGAGTCGGTTGTAAAAGTTTATAAACCTAAAGCTCCATACCCTGAAAGATTTATTCCTAAAAAATTACCTAGTGATTTTTTGGACCAACCCATTAAAGTAAACATGATCCAAGAGTTGTCAATGACCCAAGAAATAATAGAAAATAGACACTTGATTGAAAAAGATCCAAGTGATTTTTACTTAAATCACCTTGACCAACATTGGAATAAATCTGAATATTTAGATAAGGTCAATGGGCCGTTGAGATCCACTACAAATAAGTCAACTAAACTAGAACATGTATTTGAACCAATTCTTCCATCATTTGAACATGTTAATGAATGTTTTCTTGAGGTAAACTTGAAGCATAACTGTGATGAAAATTCTGACTATTTTCAACTTTCTAGACCTCCTGAAAATAATGAAAAGTTCACACTCACTTATCCATTTGTAACATTCATTTTTAGTCACATAATTTTTAGGATTTATAAAATTTGTAGATATGTACATTTGTTTTCTTTCTCACCACATCTTCTTGCAGAACAAATGCTCCGTATACAAGGTACAATTCTTTCACATCTTTGTTCTCTTTTCTTCATTTGCATACATTGAGGACAATACATGATTTAGGTATGGGGGGAGTTTGTTTATCTTATTGTATTAAGAATTTTTCTTGTTTTAGAAAAAAAATAGTAAAAAAAACACAAAAAAAAAATAAAAAAATTAAAACTTAAAAAATTAAAAAAATTGTTTGACTTTTTATGGATTGAATTAATTCTAATAAGTGTTTGTGGAGCAAAACTCATGAGTAAGATTGAAAGATTTAGAACTCTTAAATTTTTGATAAGATACGAAATCTTAGTTCGAAACACCATCTGGATTAAAATTGATTTCACAAGTATTTTTGCACTTCACGTTTGCACTAATTCTTAGTTGTGGGGTATAGACCATGATTCGAATAATTTCAAAAAAAAAGAAAAAAGAAAAAGAAAAAAAGAAAATAAAAGAAGAAAGAATGAAACAAAAATGAAGTTGAGAAAAGTTGAAAAAAAGAAGAAGGAATAAATAACTGCTTCAATGTCCATTAAACGAAATAACTGGGTATCCAAGCTTCGGGAAGCATCGATATTCACGCTGAAAAGTGTGATGGATAAAAGCAGCTTGACTAGTCTAATTTTGTGGCCTTTGTTACTCGAGTAAGTAAGCCCTTAGGGGTGTCTCTACACCTAGTGCCCTAAAGTCATCTGGTTTGGGAGTCATTGGTCCAACGCTCGCTCTACATGGGTAACTCTGAAAAGCCTAAGAAAATGAGATATTGCACAAGTCAAGAATCAAAATTAAAAAAAAAAGTGGAAAAAAGAAAACAAAAAGAAAATGAGCTTGCTTAGTTTTCATGGTAAAAATCCCTACTAAGAGTTACATCATATACACATGCATGCATCACATGGAACTGATTTAATGAAGGATGGTGTCTAAAATAAAAAGATTGAGTATTTTTGATAAGGTAAAAGTATAATTTTGAATTTAATCTTGTTTATATATAATGTCCATGGATATTTAGAAGTTTTCTTTCAATTTCTTATTTTGTTGAACCCAAAAATATTTTTTGAATTTTGTGGGTATATTCACTGCAAACCCTCACGAGACATAACTCGTCCACTTGGGATAACCTTGGGGTTTAAAGGTTTATTGCACATGCTAAGTGCAATCATGTTTCCTATGAAAATGGGGTAGTGTAATTTTTGATTTATTTTTATTTTTATTTTACTCGAGAACGAGCAAAAGCTAGGTATAGGGGTATTTGATAGACACGTAATTCATACATTTTATTATCCCTAATTTTGTCCTTTTAAATATATTAGTTTATTAAATTAATATGTTTTATTTTATTTTGTAGGATTTAATATTTGTTGTAATAAAGTCAAAATCTTGGTGATCAAGCGATATTTAATGCTCTTATTCATATAAGAAATGTCCAAAAAGAATCCTACAAGGAGTAGGAAAGATGTGGAACAATCTTGGTGTGCAAGTCAAATCCAACAAGAGAAGGGAAAGCATATCTAGAAGATCTTTTTGAGAAGTTGATTGGGAACAAAACAGTTCAAGTTCAATGAACCTAAATTAAGGTTCCAAGTTATTTTTCCTATAAATATGCCTCTTGTTTTAGAGAGAAGAGCGCCGCTTATTATTTTTTTTTCTTAGTTCTTCACTAGTGTAGAAGGGAGTAACATATTTAGAGTTTGTTTTTTCTCTTATTCCAATCACGTGTGAAGCTATTGTCAGGGAGTATTGTATCTTTCTTTTATTTATATAATAGAAATTCTTTGTTTAATTAGTGTTCTTATTTCATGCGAATTGTAGTACTAATATTATTTATTTTTATTTTTAATTCCATGGCTAGCTAATTTTCTAATACCTAGGATTATGATGAAACTAAGTATTTCATAATAATATTTTCATTCCGTTCCAAAATTAATGCCTAATTATTTTCGCCTTCATATTTTTCTCCGCATAAATTGCATATGATTTTTATATTGATTGCGAGGTTTTGATAAGTTATAGTTAATCTGTGAATTTTTCATTACTTATGCTTGTCCATATTAATTTTATGAATCATTATTTTCAAAGGGAAGGGAGAATAATTTGGGAACTGATTTAGGAAATAAGAAATTATTTATTATGTTAATATTTGGTGGATTCTGATTCCTAGGTATCTTTTCTCATTAATAATTTTTGTTATTAATTAGTAGCTTGAATAATTTAGTTAATAAATTTTTTCCACCATATTTATTTCTAATTCGCCTAAAATATTAATTAAAGATATATTAAAGAATTAATCTAGTCTCTGTGGGTTCGATCTGTACTTGCCAGTTCTTCAATTTGACACTGTGCACTTGCAGTTACATATTTTTATCACATCAGTGTGCATACTACTTTCAATCTCCCACTTGCACTAAAATCAATTGCCATGGTATCTCATAACCTTCTTCTCTAAGTGACGACTATCCTGCTGTTGGATAAGCTTTAGTTAATGGATATTTAATGTTGTTCTTGAAAGTTCACTATCTCTATAGTGATTTCCCATCTTTCAATGATTCCTATAATCAAATGAAAGTGCCACATGACATGTTTAGATCCAAGATGAGCTTTAGGAACTATTCCTAGTTCTGTAATGAACTTTTCATCTAAACAATCAACTTGCAGTTTCATTTATAGCTATATACTTTATCTTTATCACTAAACCAACAACTCTTTGTTGTTTGAAATTTTTCTAATTCACTGCACCACTGTTCAAGGTAACCCTTTACCATAAAGTGGATTTTTTATCGTCTTGGTCTGTCTGAAAAAACTTGAGTCTGTTAAGCACTCTAGTTTTAATTTAGACCCACCATAAATTTTAATCACATCCTTAGTGTCGGTAAAGTACTTTAAGATGCTTTTTATTGTCTTATAGTGATCTTCTCCAGAATGTGACCGATCATCATCATATCTCATATATTTCATTATATACATGATTGTCACTCATGTGATCTCTCTTTTCAAGAGTCTATGGGGACTATTAAGTGAGATACACTTCATGGCTCATCAACATGAGACATCTCTTGGAGTTTGCCATGCTAAATGACTTTAGCATCAAATGAATATACGATCATTGGGTTAAGTCGAGCATCCTTTTAAATCTATCTATATAGATTTGTATCCCTAATTAAGATACTCTTCCCAAATTATTCATGGAGGAATGTTTAAACACTTTATCTTTATTGATTGTAGCATTGGTATGTTATTCCTTATCCGTAGTATATCAATATATAATACTAGGAATAACACGACGCTCTCACTGACTCTTTTGTACACACTAGGTTCATTCTTACTTCAATCCATTTCTCTAAGTGTCTACAACTCTTACTACATTGTATGTAACTGGATCATCATCTTCTACAATACGTACCTCATCATCATCATTTATGATGAATCCATACCTCCTACATATCTTCGGTACTATTTTAGATTTACGATTCGGTTGTGGTACAATAATTCTATCTACAGATTCCTCGTATTTGACTTATAGTGTTTTGTGATTCTTGAACCCTTCAAGATCTATTATCCTCCCACTAGCCCCTTTAATGATAAACACCTTTATTTTAGAAGGTAGCGTATTTCGCAACAAACACCTTTTGCTAAGTAGGATTATAGAACATGTACCCTAAACTTACTTTAGGATGTCCCACAAATCTGTACTTCTCAAATATTGTCCCAAGCTTATCATTTGAAACCTTTTTCACATAAGCTGGGCAACTCCTTATCTTAACATACTTAAGATTAGGAATCCTCCCTGCCCATAACTCCTATAGAGTCTTGGGGTTGAATTTTGATGTTACCTTTTTAGTAGATATGCAGCTATTTCTAGGGCATGACCCCAGAAGGATACTGGAATGTCGGTAAAATCATTATAGACCGCACCGTGTCTAACAAGGTACGATTTTTCTGTTTATATACATCAAACAATTATTGCGTATCAGGAGGCATCCATTATGAATAAACCATTTGAGATGACATATAAACTTATTGCACAAGTATTTATTCATTGATAAGATCAAAGAATCCTAATACTTTGCCAATTTGTTTCACTTCTGAATTCTTTGAACCTTTCAAATAATTCACACTTGTATTTCAGCAAATATACACATTCAACTCTTTGAATGATCATCTCCTTTTCTTATACTAGTTTGTTAAATTCGCAAAATAATTTTTCATGAAAGTCAAGTACACAAAATCCATTCAGTAATATTTCAGTTCTATAAAAATATTATTATTATAAATAGAACAACAATTGTTCTTAAATATAATACCAAAAATTTCATTGTCCAGCAATAAAATGGAAATAATATTTCTAACGAGAACTCAAAAACAATAACAACTTATTGACTTAATAGAGTTTCCCGTAGGCATTGCTAAACTATAAGTTTTCATGGCTAATGTAGCAACCTTTGCTTCATTTCTCACACATAGGATTGCTTATCTTTGTTTTGCTTTCTACTTCTGCTTGGTCCCTTCATAAATCTATATTTATGATAACCAAAGTCAGTGTTCAATACCTAAGTAGAACCTTGACTTAAAGAAAATTATATTTTAATCATGAATAGTAAAGTTATATTTGTAACCGAAACTTCACTAAGCGTCTTCTGGTTAGCCTTTACAAGATACTTCTCGTAGTTTATTTTCTAGTGTCCAGGCTTATTGAAGTTGAAGCAAACTCCTTTGCTATCTGTATCAGTTTAGTTCTTATTATCCTTTGTTTATGCCTTTTCTATTTACCTTCTTAGAATCGTTCTTCTTTTTAGAAGATCCTTTGGATGCTACCCGTAAGACTTGGTCTTTCTTGGTTGGAAAGTGACTCTCAGTTGTTTTCAACATGTTAAGCAAATCAGCGAAGCTGATAACTAGCTTGTTCATATGAAAAATTCACAACAATTGTGAGAAAGAGTCCAGGAGTAACTGCAAGATCAAATCTTGGCTCAACTCTCCATTCATGACAAAACATGTTGTCCTAATTGTTCAATCAAATTGATCATGTTTAGGACATGTGTCTGTATTATAGTGTCGTTAGTCATTCTAGATCGGAAGAGCTCCTTAGACATCTGATATCTATTAGTCCTACTTTCTTCACCATCAACTACTTGACGTGCAGGGGTATAGTAGGAGCATTCATAGTTTCATGATAACGCTGAAGCTCGTTACTCATGGATGCGAGCATGATATTTTGAGCCGACTGTGCATCATCTTGCCACTTTCTAAAAGTAGCAATCTCTTCCTCAGAAGCATTATCTGCAACCATTATAGGGTTAGGTGTATTAAGGACATAAGATAGCTTGTCTGTCGTGAGAAATATTCTCAAATTCCTTAATCAATCTGTTTAATTTGGTATGGTTAATTTAGCATCTAATATGCTACGCAGTAATAGTAATTTTAGACATTGAAATATTATGTAAATGAATTTGTTCTTAACAAACATTTTAGTATACATCTTTTTATTAATTACCAAAATAATTTAGGTCTTATTTTAAATTGGTATCTCCCATTATTTTCTTCAAACTATATTACCCTCAATATATATAGTTCGGCAATATTTAATTAAAGATATGCTAGTGAGACTAAGGATCTCATTTCAAATGTATATAGCCTTGTGTGTCCACAACAAACTATATATAAATAAATAGGTAGACAACTCTTGTCAATTACATCAACTATGCAACTCCTTGTATTTTGCCTCTTAGATTATTTTGATCAAGTGGTAGCACATCCGAATCAAAATTATCCAAGTTAAGTCCAACCTAGCACTCTATATATTCAAAAAAGAAAAATATTGTGCTTATGGTGACACAACAAAATAACATTGTTCAATTTTTTTATAAGCATCAAATGTGATAAAATTAACATCTCGAATAATTAAGATAAGCCTTGAGGTGACACAACAAACTTGTAATAATTAATTTATACTCTATTATTTTTATCATGCAAGAAGGCGACGTTCGATATTTCAAATATCTTTGAACACTTAGGACTTAATATAAAAAAATTGAGGGGTTTGTTATTAATTTATCTCATCTTGTTTAGAGCACACACACACACACACACACACACACACACACACACACACACACACACACATATATATATATATATATATATATATATATATATATATATATATATATAATACGCGTCATATTCTTCCTTTTATGGTGTGACCCTTTAGGTTCTCCATATTAAACCAGTTGTGAATAAATCAATTAGAACAATTCTAATCTTATTTAAATAAATAAATTAAGTTATTAATTTATTTAAATAAATAATATTTATTCTACAATAAGGATAATCCTCCTTAGCGTTTAATGACTTTCTAGATAATATAGATTTCAACATTAATCATAAAAGAACATTTGAGTAAATAGTTACCATACAATTCAATCCTTCCACCATACAATGTCCCAATTAAATATAAGACATCGAATTACTGTCAAGTCTTATTTTATTTAATTATATGTATTTCGAATCATAAATATACAACTCCTAATAATGCAAATTAGAAACTTCTTTCTAATTTCATTTTCTAATTTCATTATGCATTGGCCAAGGACTACTGGGTTGTCATTTATCGAATCACATAAGACATTTTTCTTCTTTTACTAGAAGCGGTAGATTCTTTATTGGTCATACATTATCTCCATGTAAGACTTATTATACTTAAGCATACCCTTTGATATACCCTAAGGGTCTTAAGGAATAAGTCAAAGTATAATTCATCATACACAAGATACTATGATGATCTCAAGTCTATGGATCAGTTGTACTTCCATCACTACAGGAATTTCTATTGACAGGCAAGTAAAACTCCATTATGTATTCCTTAGCGAGTCACGTTCAGTGAACTTATTCTCTAATAAGCACCTATATACTTGCTTTAGTGTCTCCACACAAATGATTATGAGATCAATCATCCTTATCCAATGAGCAAGCAACGTATGCACTTATCTATCCGGATTCACTAATCCCCAATTTAGTAATCCAACGATTGAGAACTATTTTAGTTTTAAGATTTCTAAGAATTTAGATCTAATTAGAATGATCATCATTATTATTCTAAAAGCATTGCTTAAAACTATGGGTTTATCACATATTATAAAGCAGCATCATGTAGATAATTTAAAGCCTTTAATAAATTAATACTTTTAATTAATAAATGAATAAGATTGTTACAAAGTATATGCTTTATCATCAAACATGATTGGCTTGTGTGCATACTACTTTCATAAACTCAGTACTAAAAGATTTAAAATATGGAAATTAACCCTAAATAAATTAAATGTGATTTATGCTTATATTATTGTGTATTATGTACTGATCAAAATGTTATGTGTTATTGTAGATGTCGATCGATAGCTTGATGTATAGAGATATACATGTGGTGAATGAAGAGTCTGTGAACAGAGTAGAGCCTGTACCTATGCCAGTGGCGGAGGTACCATTAGTGATACTAGAAGAGTCGGAGCTAGAGGAGTACTTTTTTGAGGAGGACTACTCCGAGGGAATTATGAGATTGTTATCATACCTTGATATGATGATTAATGTGGAGGAAGATATGGAGGTAACATCGGTTAATACGGTGGTACCTACACTAGAGCCAACACCTCCAGATACAATAAGGGAATTGTATCTAGCGGTGCTTGACCGTAATGTGCAACTGCGCACTATTATGCAGAACCAGAATGAAGAGATTAGTACTCTTTATGAAGCAAATGAGTCTGCAGAATCAGACTTTGAGTTAGAGCATGAGGAGACGGTGCTTATGATAGGTAAGGCTAGGGATTATAAGAATGAGGTCGTAGAGCTTCGTAAGGAACTGGTTTTGAAGGACCAAAAGATAACAAGGATGTCCTACATCCATGATAGTGCTCATGAGGATTTCAAGCTAAAAATTACTTATTAATCCATTGAGTCGGGGCAGATTCGACACACTATTAGTCGGGATATTGTTTCGATTCTAGTGAATCAGAAGCATGAGAATGCTGTGAGGTAGTGTTAGTAGATAGGTAGATCTTTTTGTATATATGTAGTGACGTAAAACCCTCTTTTGTATAATTAAAGGGTAGTCTTTTTGTAAATCCTAATTTTTGTAGAAGTCAATTGCGGGATAGTAATGTAATAGCTTTTGGCTATGGAAGCAAATTATAAATAGTTTAAACTATAAAGAAGCATATTAATATATGAAGTTTTTATTTAATGTTCTTTGTTGTGGTATGAGTTATTATTTTGGAATTATAACTAAGTAAATAGATAATAATGAAACTTTATTTATTTAATCAGCATAATGCCACCAAGAAGAAGACAACGTAATCACATAACGATAATCAGGGGGGTTAAAATAACCCTATGCAGGAGTTCGTTAATTTATTAACAGCTACATTTAACCAAACTGGGGGTAGAGCACCCGCGGAACCTAGGGTAGCTAGAACGACTACCTTTAAAGAGTTTAAAAGCATAGTTTAGCCTGAGTTTAAAGGAAGGCCGAACCCAATAGAGGTCCAGACATGGGTGAAAGAAATAGAAAAGGCGTTTGTTATTACAAACGTAGCTGAGGCGCAAAAGACTTTTTTTGCGACCTACATAATGAAGGGGGAAGCCAACTTCTGGTGCGAGGCTCGCCAGGGTGGGGCTAGAACTGATGCGGTTACGTGGGAATAGTTCAAGAAGGTATTATTCGAGAACTACTTTCCTACCAGCATGCAGGGGAGGATGAAGATTAAGTTCTTAGAACTTAAGCAAGGGGACATGATGATTCCCCAATACGCGACCAAATTCAATGAATTGGCAAGGTTTGCTCCACACCAAGTGGACAATAAAGAGAGGAAGGCTCGTAGGTTTGAGCAGGGCCTAAAACCCTGGCTCTATAGTAGGATTTCTATGTTCTAGAGTGCTTCCTATGGGACCATTCTAGAAAAGGCGATTACAGCAGAGGGTGGTAGTGAGGTGTTGACCCAATACCACAAAGAGAAAAAGAATAAGAGCTAGGGAGAGGCAGGAACAAAGGCAGAGGGTGTCAGTGGTAGTGGCAGTATGCCAAAAAGGAAAGGTTTTAACTCCGAGAATACTGGGGTGAAACAAGGGGATCCTAAACGTAGGAAGGAGGCATGCAAGACACGCGGAAAGACTCATCTGGGAGTCTGTTTGAAGGGAAAATTAGTTTGTTATAACTGTTGGCAGGAGGGACATATATCACCTAACTGTCCTAATCCTAAGAAAAACTATGGTTGTTTTGTTTATGGGTCGATGGACCATATAGCAAGAAATTGCCCGAAGAAGGGGTCAGAGGGTAGTAAGGGTTCTGGTAGTGGTTAGTTAGCCATTACTGGACCAACACCATCGTCGGGTAGACCCTCAGCCCGTACCTTTAATATGACTATCTAAGATACGGTTGCATCAGCGGATGTAGTAGCTGGTATCATTCCAGTCAATGAAATAAATGCTTATGTGTTATTTGACTAGGGTGCTACTTGTTCTTTTATAATATGTGGATTTGCTAAGCAATTAGGTTTAATCCCTGAAAAGCTAGAAATACCTTTAGACGTTAAGGTAGTAAACGAATAGATAATTCCCAATGAACATATTCATAGGGATTGTTGCGTAGATATTAGAGGTAATAGATTATCGGTAGATCTTTTACTGATAAAATTGAGGAATTCGATGTGATTCTCGGTATGTATTGGTTAATTAACCATAGAGCGATAATAGATTGTCATAAAAAGAGTGTAAACCTTCGGCTTTCTAAGAAACCCTTGGTGGTGTTTTACGGTAATAAATCAACGGGACGCTCTTGTTGTCTAACAATGACATAAGTTAGGAAAATGTTGAGGAAGGGGTGTATAGGTTACCTGTGCCATGTTGTGGATACCCAGAGAGTGGGAACATCATTGGAACATATACCTATAGTTCAAGAGTTCACGGATGTATTTTCGGAGGAGTTACCAGGTATTCCACCGGATAGAGAAATCGAATTTATGATTGACTTGTTGCTGGGTATGGCTCTAGTTTCTAAGGCACCTTATAGGATGGCGCCAGTAGAGATGAAGGAATTAATGGTTTAACTACTGGAACTATTAGATAGGAAGTACATTCAACCGAGTGTGTCTCCGTGGGGAGCACCTATAATGTTTGTAAAGAAGAAGGTTTGGTCATTACGACTTTGTATCGACTATCGAGAGTTGAACAAGTTAACTATTAAGAATAAATACCCACTGCCCAGGATCGATGATCAATTTGATCAATTGAAAGGGGCAAAGTATTTTTCTAAGCTAGATCTGCATACGGGGTATCATCAACTGAAAGTAAGGAAGGAGGATATACCTAAGATGGCGTTCAGGACTCGTTATGGTCATTATAAGTTTCAAGTTATGTCGTTTGGGTTGACTAATGTGCCAGCCGCATTTATGGATATGATAAACAGAGTGCTCAAATAGTATTTGGACAAGTTCGTCGTAGTGTTCATTGATGATATTCTAGTTTATTCTAAGATGCTAGAAGATCATGCTGAACATTTAAGGATAGTGTTGGAACCAATACGGAGGGAGAAGTTATATGCAAAATTCACTAAGTGTGAATTTTGGCTTAAACGAGTGCAGTTTTTAGGACATGTTATTGATAAAGATGGCATTTTCGTGGATCCAGCGAAGGTATAAGCTGTTAATAATTGGGAGCAATCAAACACGTTAACTAAGGTTCAGAGTTTTCTAGGGTTAGCGGGATACTATAGGAGGTTCATCCAGGACTTTTCTAAAATATCTACTCCGTTGAAAAATTTAACTTGGAAGTCAGTAAAGTATCTATGAACTGAGAAGTGTGAGAATAGGTTTCAAGAACTAAAATGAAGGTTAAGTGAGGCACCTGTATTTTCCTTACCAGATGATACGAGGAATTTTGTAGTTTATAGCGATGCTTCACATAGAGGACTTGGTTGCGTGCTCATGCAGCATGGCAAGGTCATTGCGTACGCGTCACGGCAATTAAAAGATTATGAGGAGGTATATCCTACTCATGATCTAGAATTGGCAGCAGTTGTTTTTGCTTTAAAAATATGGAGATATTATTTATATGGGGAGAAGTGTGAGATATACACGGACCATAAAAGTCTGAAATATATCTTCACACAAAAGAAGTTAAATATGAGGCAGATAAGGTGGTTAGAGTTGATAAAAGATTACGACTATGATATCTTATATAATCCGAGAAAGGCAAACGTAGTAGCAAATGCACTAAGTAGGAAGGGTAGGAAAAAACTATCAATGTTAACGGCTCAAAATGAGTTAATAACAGAGATGACAAGAATGAAGTTAGAAGTTAAATTACCGAGTGAAGCGGTAGAGATGTTGTTTACAATGGAGACTCAACCAACCATAGTGGAACGGGTTAAGGAAGTACAACTGGGTAATGAGGAGTGCGAAGAAATGAAAAAGATAATAAAGGATGAAGTGAAGACTAAGTATAAACTTGATAAAGAAGGTTTACTTCGTTTTGAAGGAAGAATTTGGGTTCCAAATAATTATGAGTTAAAAGAAGAGATAATGAGTGAGGCCCATAGTTCAAGGTACTTGATACTTCCCGGTAGTACTAAGATGTATCAAGACCTTCGACATAACTTTTGGTGGCCAAACACGAAGAAAGAGATAGCAGAATATGTTAGTAAGTGCTTAACTTGTCAGAAAGTTAAGGCTGAACACCAACGACCGAATGGATTGTTGCAATCACTAGAGGTTCCAAAGTGGAAGTGGGAGCATATCAGGATGGAATTTGTGGTGGGACTTCCAACGACGAGAGAGGGTTACGACGCTATTTGGGTAATAGTGGATCGGTTGACGAAATCGGCTCACTTTCTACCAATAGGAGTTAGGTATAACCTAGGGCAATTAGCTAAGTTTTATGTCAAGGAAATTATTTTGAGACATGGAGTACCGGTTTCGATTGTGTCAGATCGTGATCCACGATTCATGTCGAACTTTTGGAGGAGCTTGCAAGAGTAACTAGGAACACAGTTGAGGTTGAGTACGACGTATTATCCTCAGATAGATGGACAAAGTGAACGGACAATTCAAATGCTAGAAGATATGTTAAGATCTTGCGTAATGGATTTTAAGGGGAGTTGGGACGAACATCTACCTTTGGTGGAATTCGCGTACAACAATAGTTTTCACTCTACTATAGGCATGCCGCCTTACGAACCGTTGTCTGGGAGGAAGTGCAGAACTCCACTGTGTTGGGATGAAGTAGGTGAACGTCAACCGGAGATGGTATAACAGACGACGAATATGGTAAAGTTAATACGTACTCGATTGGTAGCGGCTCAAGATAGACAGAAGAAGTATGCAGATCCTCACCGAGAGAATATGGAGTTTAAGGTAGGGTTGTATGTCTTTTTGAAAGTATCGCCTTGGAAAGGGAAGATACATTTTGGGAAGAAAGGGACGTTAAGTCCAAGGTTTATAGGACCTCTTGAAATTTTAAGAAGGGTAGGAGAGGTAGCTTTACCTCCAGAGATGGAACGTATACACAATGTGTTTCACGTGCCAGTGTTACGTCCCTATAAACCGAACTATAAACACGTAATAGAGTACGAATCTATTAAGATAGAAAAAGACTTAACGTATGAAGAACTTTCGATTCAGATTGTTGATAGGAAGGAACAAGTCTTGAGTAATAAGATAATGCCTTCAGTAAAGGTGATTTGGAGGAACCACAATGCCGAAGAAGCAACGTGGGAACTCGAAAGTAAAATGAATGAAATTTTTTCTCATTTGTTTATGTAATTATAGCGAGATTCTGGGGAAAAAATCCTTATAAGGGGGGAGAATACAACACCCGAGAAAAATCGGATCTTTATGTGAATTAAATTTTATTTGATTATTTGAATTAAATGAATTTAATTGATTATTTGTATGAGTAGGATGTTTGAAGGTCGTTCTATGACCGAGAACATGTGGATATGGTTAGTATTATGGCTATGTGCTAGGATTAATTTTTTTGAATTTCCTAAACGAAAATAAATGTTTTCCAAGAAATTTCTGTAAAAACACTATTCATCCGTTTCTGCTCGGGAATTAAGTTTGAAATTCCAAGAAACCCTTAATGATAGAATTCTAAGACAATATGAAATATCCAATAATATTTCAGTTATGGCAAACGAAGTTTTTGCATGCGGACTTAAAACCTAAGGGTTAGGGAAAGTGATTTTTGAGAAGAAAATGTAATGCGTATAATGATTCGGGTTATTATACATGTGATATACGAGTATAGTATAAAGAATATTACAACGTATAATAAGAATATCGTATGAATACTAAATAAAGAGAATACGTGAGTTAAACACGTAGAATACGATTAGTTCTTAATGGACTTTGAGTTTAAGGACTTTGTAGAATCCAATTGGATTTGGATTATTATATCAAGCCCAATTAGTTGTGTACGTAAGCCCAAGTTAAGGCCCAATGTTTGGTCAAATCAAGCCCGATCCAAGAAACTGAACCGCGGATCGAATTGATGGGTCATCGGATTGGTAAAAACCATTGGGCAACCCATGGGGAAGACCTATGGGGCATGTGGACTGGCCACTTGGCTACCAAGTAAAGTGGTTACTTGGTGGTTAAGTTGTTAAGGAGGTGATGAATAGTATGGAGGTGACCAATTGACCATTTTGCCCTACATTAGACTTTCATATATAATGATGCTTGACTAGTTCATTTGTTAAATTACAAATATTAGAAAACATAATTTGAGAGAGAGAGAGCTAGAAATAAGTAATAAAGAACAATCCAAAGTAAATCATAAGAATTTTAGCAAGAACGCGAAGAACGAAAAGGTAATATTTCGTAAACCTAAGTCTTCGATCTTTTTGATTTATTTTTTCATAGAGAATCGTAGATTGGTGGAGCATGTCTCTTCCAGAGGAATAAGGATGGTTATTAATGATTAAAACATTTATAAGTTATGTTTAAGTAGAAATTGTAAGTGGTTACGTAAGTTTAAACCGAAGGAACCTTTGAGCGTTAACTTGGTTGTTGATAGACAAATTGAAAACCATCATTGTTAGGGTATGTGCATATTATTTGGTTAGGATGTAGATGATAAATTAACGGATTTGTTCTATTTGATTTGGCTTATAGAACACAAGTAACGAAGTTATGGAAAAATTTTCAAGATTCGGCGTTATACGTTGAAAACGTATAAATCTCGGATTAGTAATCGAAAGTTGCCGTGTAACTTGAAAACTTTGGTTTTCAATGGCATCACCTGAGATAAAGTATTCAAGAGTCCTGGACTCAAGAATCGTCGAATTCTGACTTAGAACGAAGAAAACGAGCTATGAACGCTCACGAACGATAAACGAACGCTTAATAATGAACTAATTAGCGAATTCTGTGTTAAAAGATTCGATAATGAAATATTTTTTGATGAAATCATAGTGCACATAATTTAGGAGCTAATTACTTTGGAATGAGCCAATTCGGCTGTAAAACGAATAAGTTATGAGCCTGGGAAGTTCATGGAAAAACCAAACTGTCAAAACCAACTGAGGCTCGGGGGAGGCGCCGCAGCGCCAACCCCAGTATTAAACTCTGTGCCGCAGCACTGAGACCGGATAGGACACCTTGCTTATTGGCGCCATCGTGCTAATAGTGAGTATAAGGCTGGCGCCGCAGCGCCGGTTGTGTAGCGAGGTTGGGTAAGTTAGGTTTTGTAATCCCAATTGTTGGGAACAAATAGTAGAACATCTATGTACGTCATGTACATGTTAAGGCCATTCCTAAATCACATATATAGTGATGACCTTAAAAATTTATTGTTGTTTAACTAGTGATTAAACAATGAACGTAAAAAGTAAGAAAGTAAATTGTATTCAACATTGTTACTTCACCAGTGATGGTCGAGTTTCGGTTAATAACGTAAGAACGTTAACAAGCCGTAATGATGGACAATAAGTTGAATTGACATTTAGTAATGAAATAAATTCCTTTAAAACATAGAAGAGCAAGAAGTTGGTAATAATAATGTGATTAGATTGTTTCGTAGCTAATTACAGTGTGCTATGTGAATATATCATGTAGATTCTATAAAGACTGAGAACTATTGAATAGTATATTCAAAGACGCTTGAAGGAAAGTTTTCCCAATGCTTGTCTAACCTCCGTGTTAGCCAAGTTTTTTTTTGTGATTCATATTTTGAGATACATGAATTATTTTACGAAAGGGTCGATGCCAGTTTTAACTCAGCTAGACTATTCTTAAGAGTTAGATTGATTTGTTTATAAGTCTTTCGATGTAGAACTATTAACGATATCCTATGCTAAGTATTTGGTATGGATTCAAAGGTAAGTCTGTATATGAAAAAACAAAAGTATTTTCATCGATTATTCTATGGGCACGTGAGGTTGCCAAAATTTAAACGTAAATACGTTTAACGGATGAATGTTGATCAACATAGAGTACTATAGGTTGATCACCTAGAAGTGCTCGTAAGAAATATCAGATGTACGGCCTTAGTGCCGGGATGTCCTTTTTATGTATGAAAATGAAAAGAGTATGTTCATGGTCATTCGACCGGTTCAGAATTCCTAAGCGGTTATATATACTTTGGAATTATTGTTATAAAATGAGAAGTGCTAGTCAAGATTTCATAGTACTTCATAGCTATTTGTTCAGTTATGGAAGATAATCATATAATTCACGACGTGGTATTTATATTATCCTTTGTTAGACTTGCTGATCTAGTTATGCTCACTTCTTACTAAAATTATATGATTACAGCTGAGGCCGAACGAACTGAGGGTTTTAAGAAAGATAAAGGAAAGGCTAAGATGGATAGTTAGTTATCATGCAATAGACTAGTATGTTTGTATGTAATATACTTATGAACAATGAAGAATGTATTCGGTTTCTGAACCTGGGAAAGAATTTATTATGAATGTAATAAGAATGTATTTAATACATTCCTTGTGTTATTGTTTCAATAAAATGAATGTATGATTATGAGTACCGTGTAGCACCATCTATCGGGTTGGAAGATACCCAGATTTGGGGGCGTCACACAGTCAAATTATATTTCAAGCAATTTATCAAACACCTTGTGCGCCCTCTTAAAAACCCAACTAGACAAATCTTGCTTGATAGTGCTCTAGCCCGATTTTCGTAAGTGGAAATCACCCCAAATCACTACAGATAAATATGAACAACCAATCAATTATATCAAAATCTATTTATGATTGAAGGACAACCCCAATTTCCTTAGTGGAGAAGAGTAACAGTCCTTTGTAGACCTTAGATGTGCGACTGATTTCAAACCAAATTCGTGTGTTGGTGACTATGGACCAGAAATTAGTTTAATATACTGAGGGATCGTGCTGGTAAGGGAGTGGTTTGTGGAGAATAGGGAGAGGACCCTTTGGTTTGCTTAGGTTTTGTGGCGCTTAGGTTGTTGAAACTGCCTAGAGAGAATAGTGGTAGTGGGCACAACTGCTGGCCGAAACTGTTTTTAAAAACGAAATCTCACTAACGGCGCTGCGGCGCGGGCATTCCTTCTTTGCTTGGCACTGTGACACCCCCAAATCTGGGTACTTCATTTCCACCGAATTTGGTGCTCACTATCAAAATAATTACATCTAACTACCCATAATGAAGGATAAAACATTAAATAACTTAAACAATAATCTTTCCCATTAAAGGGTTACATCTCATAAACAATTCCAAGTAATCTACCCTTAAATTATTACAACAGTTTGCAGAATACATCATAAAAGAAAACAAGTCTTATAACATCATGCATTTAAATAGATTCTAAATAATTCTTCATCACTTAGACATCTTGCCATTTCCTTTGCTAGTAGATGACTCATCACCTCTTTCGACTTTAGCTGCATTGTTAATTGCAAGAGTGAGCAAACAATTGCTCACTCATATAAAGAGTAGTGATAGTAATAACATGAGAATGAACAACGAATACTGAATAATAATGAACTTGTTCTATGAATAAAAAATAGAAAACAAGTTCGAACTTTAATATCTGAGGGTCATAGGACCACGAACCATGTCTCCGGTATTTAGGTATTATTACCTTATCCTTAACGTTCATTAGACTATACAGACTCTTCTTAACGTACTTTGGGGGATCAACCCTTTATACCATGTATTATGCACAAACATCTAAACGTTACACGTACAAAATCCCCTATGTTAGGGTTATTCGTCTTAGTTTGAATTTAGAATTTCCGCACTAAAGAAAGTTTAGTTTGGAACTAGCTTATCAATGTTTCTAGAATTTTAGAACACTATTCAAATTCCTTCAATAATGGTTTGCTTACTACTTGAAGGTTTAATACAATAGTGTATAACTGAACAAGGCTATCAAAGTCAATGATCGGATATCAATAATATAATTGAATAAACACGATACACATGCAAAGTGCTACATCCAAAAGAGTTAGAACAATCTCATTTGAATTAATGTATTAGAACAATATATGCTTTGAATAACAAAATCACGATTTAGGAAATAAAACTCACTCGAGGTAACGAATTAGGTTACAAGAACTTATTCAAACATACGCAAGATAGATTAGGCTTGCTCAATAAAAAGAATGAAGTTACACAATATAATAATAGAACTAACTCAATGAAAGTGTAGAGTTAGAAAACTTGCTCAACGTAAAAAGATAGTTTTAGAAACTTGCCTTGTATTTAAGCTACACAAGTGTAAAATAATATCCAATTACCCTACATATATAATTGAAATCGCAACAACAATTAGTTGTATGAACATTAGCTTTAGGGTTTAAACCACCATTTAGGTCATAACCCTAACCTAGCACCTAACCATGTAGGTTAACATACTTACCGAATTTGAAATCTCATTACGATCCAACATAACTTAATCGTTCATCTCTAACATTGAAAACATCACATTCGGTTTCATTTCATAACTTATTTAAAATCTTTGCACTTTGCATTACAACACATTACAATCTATTATTATAGTTTATATTATGTCTTAACATCATTAACATGTATGCTTAACCCACACAAGTCCATTACACATGACCTGCAAATAAGAAGACTTCATTGCCTCAGACCAGAGTATGGCGCAGCTACGCCGTTTCTGGTCGTAGCACCGGCGCAGAGAGATAGTTTTCGAAAAATAAAATCTTAAACCTATCCCAAGTAACTACTCCTTCTCCTGCCTTAGTTTTATTTGCCTCCCACCAAAAGTTGGCTTCCCCTTTCATCATATAAGTGGCAAAAGCAGTCTTTTACCCCTCATCTACCCTAGCAATTACGAACGCCTTTTCTATTTCATTAACCCATGTCTGGGCTTCTATAGGGTCAGCTGATCCTCTGAATTCTAGTGGTCCTACTGCTTTGAAGTCTTTAAATTTTGCCAAGCAATTATATGGCTGGTTTCATGCGGCTGGAGTTATATAACTCAAGCTCATTATTTCTATAATAAAATATTAGGGGTCTAGTCCACGTTTGACTTTTTCCCAATTCCACATTATTTTAATATTTATTTAACATAAAGTTTATGTCACACTTTATCATAATGCTAAATTATTTAGCTAACTTAAATAATTACATACATATAATATGTACAACCTTTATACTTAGAATAATTAATATATACTCTATTAATTATCTAAATGATAACATCCATGATAAAATAATAACTTAAGTTATTTAATATATTAAAATAACTTAGTTTTCTTTCATTAAGTAACTTCCTTGAAAATACATTAGAAATTATGTATTTTGTCATAATATAAATATTATGTTTTATCCGAATAAAGACATTTATAATTAGAAATTAATTTGCTTAATGTCTCAAGATATTATTCTTAATATAATATCAATTAACTAAACGTACGACACATGTACAAATATTATATACAGAAAATATATAATAAGTTTATTTTCTATTATAATAAATTATTTCCATCAATTTATTTACATATAGCAAATATGTTTTAATATATTTACTATATTATTAATCATACCTCATACAAAAATATATAAGGTAATATTATTATTCAAAAATAACATTTCCTCCTTTTATTAAAATAACTCAATATTAGAACTTATTTTAATATCCTCTATTAAAAATATATAATTATTATTTCTCTCTTCCTCTATAAATTGTTCCCAAAATAATTTCTTCAAATACTAAATATTCATTTAAAGATATAATGATTTATGTCTCCCTTTAATAACGTATATATATTTAACGTTATTCGTACATTAGACTTTCTCACATATTACCATTCTGAGTATCATATATAAAGTATCACATATTTAACACACATATTAATTCACTCCTTTACTTAAGTAAATTAAACCTTGTACTATATTACTATAGTTATTTAAGGTTTAACATACACATTATATTATTCCATAATATAACTCTCAACTATCAATTAACCAATATTTTTTCTTATTAGTTAATTCTCTCAACTAAGTTATGTTTCACTATCCAAACCCATTCGCGGATAACTTACGTACTATCAATAACCTATAATATAATCATATCAGTTATTAGTACACATACACAAGAAAATGACGATTATACAATAATGTCACCCACTTACAACGATAAAATAATCCTATAAATTATTTACCATCGATAGGAAATTTTATCCACTTCTTTTATCTCAACTGAATTATCTATGCGATCAATAACAATATATAATAATAATACATTTATTAATCACAAAAATCACATATTACATAGTTCATATTGCCCTATGTAACACATTCCTATATACCTCGTATCACATAAATATTTTTATTCGAACTCATCTCATGCTTTAAGAATTTTATTTACCAAATTCTTATTTTAATATTTTCTGAAAATTCGGGTTTTTACAAAGCCAATATCAGTTCCTAACTTTACAAGATCATAATCAAAAGGCAGAAATCAAAAATCAAAGCCTCAAAGGTATAAGAACCCTAATTTTTAAAATCTTTGATTTTATGTTATATGTTGTAATTTGTTTGGCTAGATAGGTGTAATAGGATGTTATTTAGTGATCTGGGTTATAAAATCCCAGATCCATAACATCAAAGTCCTCGGATCTAGCATTTTGTGAAATCTAGAAAAACTGGAATTAGTCGTCTGACAGTCGTATGTCAGACCTCTTAGATTTGTGTCTGTTTGATGTTTGGTGTATGTTATGCTATAGATCTGTTCTTTGTAGTTAGTACTTTGATCTGACACTTGAATCAATCTTAGATCATGTATAGATTGCAAGATACGATCGGTCAAAGTGCGTTGACTGAGCACGACTTCTGGAAATCTAAAAAACCCAAAAACCCAGAAAGTCTGACAGTGATATTGCAGGCCTCTGATCTTGCTTCTGACAAGTGTTTTGGCAAAGTCGTTGTTTGATTTGCGTAGTCTGTCATGTGCACTACATATCCTAGTCCTTAAAATAAGCAGATCACGAGCAGAAACTTAAATAATCACGGTCAAACAACCGTGGACTAACTGACCGGATGAAGATTTCTGGGAAACCAAGATCTTCAAGAACCGATTCCTGACCCCTACTTTGACCGGACTTAAATTCTTTAATGTGTTGTTGTTATACTGACTTGATGATATAGTATTGTACACTAACATGAGGTTTACAAGATTAAACCATTATATTACACAAATCAAGTACTGAACCCAAGATATAAGGATTCAAAGCAGCTAACTCTAATTATTCTTCATTTCTGGAAAACCCAGAAATGAAGAACAACTTCTAACAACGATTTATGCAGCCTTAATCTCTTTGTTGTGTTAGATTTTGGTCATGCAACTTGTTTATGGTTGTAGTACTACATCAGTACTACAATATAAACTTAATAAGTTTTCTAGAAACCTTATAACCATGAATCAAAGACCGGTCAAACCTCATACCTTAGCCTCTGACATGTTTTCTGGAAAAGCTCAAGAACATCCCAAGAACACATTTAGCGACGCTTGTGTTGCCTAAAATACCTTTAGCGACAGATAAATTAGAAAATTAATTATTTTAATTAATAAATTGAAATAATTAGTTTTTAATTATTAAAAATACAAAATAAATTATGAAAAATTATTTTAAAGTCTGAAAAATAGTTTTAAATTATTTTTAGTATATTTCAAAAATATTTAATATTTTTGGAATATAAAAGGTATTTATTTATTTAATTACAATATTAAATAAATTATTTAAAAATGATTTTAATTCATGAAAATTAATATTATGGTATAATAAAATATTTGAAGTTATTTTCAGTGACTTTTAATATTTTAGGATGAATTTCATTAATTAATCAATATTAATGATAATTAGTTTATTTAATAAATATATTAAATAAATTATGAAAAAATAGAATAAATGATTTAAAAAGCATATAAAAATAATTTAAGTGTTATAAAAATATTTTAAGTTATAAAATATAACTTTTGATATTTTGTCATGAAAATATTACTATTTTAATATTAATAGCAATTTATCGGATAATGAATTTAATTGTTTAAAAATCATATAAATATGATTTTAGGGTATTAAAAATACTTTGATATATTATAAATATATTATAATATTATTTGATGATTTTCATTAATATTTAATATTAAATAAATATTCTTGAATAAATTAATTCTTGAACTTGTTTTTATTGAATTCTTATATCATTGTCATCATCATCATGTTTATAAAATGTTGAAAGTCATCTGTGGCCTGTAATGCATAGATGGACTTGGTATGATTATGACCATGGATTATTCGATATAATCATGACCGTAATGTTACAAATGATGTGCTAAAAGTCCTCATTGGCCCGTAGTGCTTTGATGGACAGTTGTTGACATGATCATGACAATTAATGAATACACGAATATCCTTGGCCATAGTGAAGGGGTGATTCGATGATGTGGATTATTTTATTAAGCTGAGTCCCAGCGATAACAGTGTTAAAAAATCTTTTAAATCAGAGAAGATAGTATATTTTATTCTCTACTTGACTCTTTTAATAGATTTCTTATTCCGTTGTAGTTAAACTTGATGTTCATTATATTTTATCAGTTTAACACTGTTGAAGGCTAATGATAATTTATTCTGCATTATCTTAGTCATAATATTTCTTACTGGGCTAGTTGAGCTCACCCTTTCTTTCACTGTTCTCTTCAGGAAATGAGAATATAGCTGGGACGAGTCGGGGAACGGAGTGATAGACCAGATGATAGTATTAGTAGTCATCACTATTCTATTAAATAGTGTGACAATAATTGTAATGAGGACTCCTTTTGAGTTTGTATAGTCTCTAGTAGACAATAATTGTATTCAAACTCACAGTTATGTTTTGTCGTATTGTACACGGCAGTTGTATTAGTAAGTTGTATTTGTATTCTGTACCATGTATCTGACGACCCAAGATGGGTGATGTATACCTAATTTTGGGGGCATCACAGTTGGTATCAGAGCTTAGGGATATGATCCCTGGCTAAGATGTGAGAATAGAACTAGGAGGGGAGAGACGAGGAATTTCTTCGCTAGTATGACCTACCTAAGTTTATTTGCATGGTATTTAATTGGTCGGTCATAATATAAGGATAATATATGACATATCAATTAACTTTTATTTTGTGGCAGTATCTAAAAATGCATCTGAGAATGTTGAGAATAGCAATAGAGCACAGGCGACTGTTGATTCACCACATATCAATAATCAAGATAATGTGTGTCAGGAAGGTGACAATCCTCATTCAAACAACAACACTGACCAGATGATGAATGATGGAATGTTCGGAAGGTTTATGTAGTTCATGCAACAGCAGGCGAGAGCGGCTCCTGTCCAAAATATAGGTGAAAATACTGAAAACTCTCGGACGGTCACCGCTAAACAGTTCAGGGAGCTGGGACCACCAGAGTTTAAGGAAGAGCCAAAACCACTTATAGCGAAAACATGGATAAAGCAGATCACCAAGATATTTGATGTCTTGGGATGCTCCGAGGAGTAAAAGGTTCCCTTTACCGCCTTTATGGTACGAGGAGAGGCAGATTACTGGTGGAAATCGATTAAGCGTACTCAACCTGCAGCACTGATGATGTCTTGGGAGAAGTTTCAAGAGCTGTTCAATGACAAATACTTTCCTGAAAGTGTTCGTCACATGAAAGAGGTGGAGTTCATCAAATTGAAGTAGAATAATATGACCGTGTCGCAGTATGAGGCTTAATTTGCTAAGTTATCCCGATTTACGTCCCACTTGGTGGATAATGAAGAGCGAATGACGCGAATGTTTTTGCGAGGTTTAAAACCTGAGATACGTCAACATCTTATTTCTCATAAACTGTGTTTGTATTCAGATGTTGTGAATATGGCTCAGTTAGTGGAGCGCGATAACGAGTCAATGCAACCAAAAGAGAGCAGTCGGCAAAATGATAATACCAGTGAGAACAGTCATCGAAGCGGTGACAACAAACGTGGAGGGAATCAACAGGCCAGAAATGGTAACCACTTCGGTGGTAATTTGGGCCAAAATAATAAGAATGGTCATTTCAAGAAGAGGAGATTCAACAATGATGGAAAGACGTCAGCACCAGCACCTGCACCTATTGTTAAGGAAGGAGAACGACCACCTATCATATATTTCAAATGCGGAGGGGAGGGGTACATCAGTCCAAACTGCGCGATGCCGTCTAAAGCATGTTATAATTATGGAAGAGAAGGTCAGTTAGCTCGATTTTGTCGTTTACCAAAAATAAGTTCAGCCAAGATGGAGACACCAAAGGTCGTCCCATAAAAGTCAAAATCGGTAGTGCAAGGGAGAGCGTTTGTTGTGACCTCTCAAAAAGCAAGGAACCCGAATGAGGTAATCACGGGTAAACTTATCATAAACTCTAACGAAGTCTATACTTTATTTGATACCGGTTCTATCCATTCTTTTATTTCTCCTACTTGCGCTCATCGATTAAATTTGACTCCAGAGAAATTAGACTTTGACTTATCTATTGAAACTCCATTGGGAGAAACCTTCACTACATCCACGGTTTATTAGTCTTATTTGGTTCAAGTTGGTACCCACACATTACCTGTCGATCTTATTTCATTAAAAATACTTGCATTTGACGTGATTCTCGGGATTGATTGGTTAACTACTCATCATGCAAAAATTGATTGTTTTCGTAAGGTTGTTAGCTTTAATATTCCTAATCGACCTATTATGCGAATTCAAGCAACCAAACCATTAAAATCAATCGATGTCATCTCAAGCCATAAAGCTATTCGTTTATTGAAAAATGGATGTCAAGCTTTCTTAGCTAATGTCACGGATCTAAACAAAAATACGTCAGTTTTGAATGATATTTTTATTGTTAATAAATTCCCTGACGTATTCTCTGAAGAACTTCCTGGCCTACCCCCAGAGCGTGAAATTGAATTTTGTATAGACTTTGAACCCGGTACAAAACCCATTTTCAAAGCCCCATATCGAATAACTCCTATTGAACATCAAGAATTAAAGATCCAACTACAGAAATTGTTAGACATTGGCTTTATTCGTCCTAGTACTTCTCCTTGGGGTGCTCATGTGCTATTCGTGAAGAAAAAAGATGGAAGTATGCGACTTTGTATTGATTATCGGGAGTTGAATCATGTCACCATCAAAAACAGGTACCCATTGCCACGTATTGATGATCTGTTTAACCAGTTGCAAGGAGCACAATTCTTTTTAAAGATCGATCTTCGTTCTGGATATCATCAGCTGAAGGTTAGAACTGAAGATATTTCAAAGACGGCTTTCAGAACTCGGTACGGGCATTATGAATTCCTAGTCATGTCCTTTGGATTGACTAATGCTCCTGCTACCTTCATGGATATGATGAACCGGGTATTCAAGGAATATTTGGATCACATTGTGGTCGTCTTTATTGATGACATCCTTATTTATTCCAAAAGTCATGAAGATCATGAGCAACACTTGAGGTTGGTAATCCAAAAGCTTCGTGAATACAAGCTTTATGCCAAGTTGAAGAAATGATGTGATGCCCCCAAATCCGGGTACTTGAAACTCGAACTCGGTGCTTCACGATACCATTTCTATGAACGGAATTCTACGAATAATAATAACAATAATATGAATAACAACTTAATTTACATAATTATCAAAGTTTATCTCCCCAGGTACGAGAACTTAAAGTACATTCCATACAATACATGAGATTATATATATATATATATATATATATATATATATATATATATATATATATATATATCATTGTTTTAATAATATAAACTATTACAGCAACTACCACAAATCTTATTCAGTTAGCTTCCCTTTTCCTTTGTTTCTGCACGAGCTTTCTAGTTCTTCAAACTTAACCGAAAACATTTAAATTAAGCAAGAATGAGTATTTGAGTGCCCAGCAAGTAATAACAATAATATATATTAGCTGAAAGAATTAAATGTTTTCTTTGAAAGACACTTCTACAACGAATCAACAGTTCTGAAGTAAGCTGTACCAAGAATAATAATAACATAACAACTCCCTTTCATATTTTTGAAACTACGTATTGACTATAAGTAGGGTTAAGTGACATATCATGAACATTATTTTCTTTTTCGAAAAGGTTAAATAGAAATTCATCTGCAAACCGTCATAACTTACGGACACGGGGGTGATCAGCCCGTTGTGCCCTGCATTGATCAATACTACATTTTAAGAACTCTCTCCGCCTTGGGCGCATAAAAGTTTTC
Organism: Panax notoginseng; assembly: GCA_016801055.1. Taxonomy (NCBI): domain Eukaryota; kingdom Viridiplantae; phylum Streptophyta; class Magnoliopsida; order Apiales; family Araliaceae; genus Panax; species Panax notoginseng. Next base: position 142,383,140 of record CM029020.1, read on the forward strand.
CCTATATAAGGGATGTTCATACTTGTCTGGGTTCTAAAGCAAAGGTTTTATCTTGTTCAACAATAATCTATAATTCAACCTATATATATAAGGGTAATTGACAAATGTATATCAACATGTGATTAAATTCAATGATTATCCAAGTGGGGACACTTATATAACCATTTTATAGAAATTGACGAACATAATATATATCTGAATTACCATATACTAACATATTGATAAACAATGAGCGGATATAGAATATGTCGTAGTAGAGTTGATAATATAGCATAATAATAATTTAATTCTGAAACTTCTTACTCATGTCCATTGCATAAAGGAAATGCAAAGGTAGGATACTTGCTTGAGTTGCTGCTTACAATAACGCAACTTAAATTAATCTTTTATACAACGACCTATCAGTAATAAGATCATTCGTTCGATTAGAATAATATACTCTAACACATAGTACTGCAGTTCGCAGTCAGCACATAACCTAATCACATTATCACACATATCAAACAGTCATTGAATCATAATTAATCATTAATACAGTCAAAATATCTAAGTCTAGATGAATTTCTGAAACATGTCGGTGTACCGACAGCTTTATTGGATAATTATTGAGTCTAAGACTCTATACTGTATTTCAGTATCCGTAAGTATCATTCATATTATTTTTAAATGACTTAATATAATTTTAAAATATTTATTATAATTTATCATGAATTTTTAAACATCGGGATCATATTTAAATGATTTAAACATCAAATAATTTTATTGTCAATAACATTTAATCAATATTAAATTATTAATGAAACTGTTGCCAAAATATTAAAGTTATGTATAATAACTCAAAATGCTTTTAAAACATTTATATTACTCTTAAATGATTTTTAAAACATTTAAAATTATTTTTAAATAATTACCATTAATATTAAAATATTAATGCACTATTTATCCAAATATTAAAAGTCATTTATTATAACTTCAAATATTTTTAATTCATTTATATCCTTTTTAAATGATTTTTAAATAAATAAAACTATTTTTAAACTATTTATTTAATATAATTATTAAATAAACTAAATATCATCAATATTAGATTAATATCATTAATATTAAATTAATAATATTTTTCATGACAAAATATCCAAAGTCATATTTTATAACTCAAAATATTTTTATGATACTATAAATGATTTTTAAAATCACTAATTCTATTTTCCATAATTATTTCATAAATTTATTAAATAACTTAAACATCATTAATATTAATTAATTAATGAAATTTTATCATAAAATATTAAAATTCATCAAAAATAACTTAAAATATTTTCTAATGCAATAATATAATTTTTAATAATTTTTCATGAATTAAAATTATTTTTAAATAATTTATTTAATAATATAATTAAATAAATAAATACAATTTTATATTCCAAAAATACTAAATATTTTTAAAATATACTCAAAATAGTTAAAAACTATTTTTCAGACTTTAAAATAATTTTTCAGAATTTATTAAGTATTTTTAATAATTAAAATCTAATTTTTCTAATTTTTAAATCATTTTCAGAATTTTCAGAAATTGAAAATTTTAAAATAAATCAAAACCGTCGCTAAAGGCTTTAGCGACGCTTATCTGTTGCCTTAGGTGTTCTTGAGCCTCAAGAACACTGACAAGACAGTTATCAAGGTGCCTAGTTTGGCCGATTATAATTCTCAATCCATTACGTTTCTGGGCAATCTAACACTTGGATCTTGTAGTGCTCATGTAATACTACAATTACCAACAAACATCATGACTAAAAAACATCATATCTAAGAGTTATTAGCCATCAAAAAATCTGACAAGGCTGTTCTTCGACTGAAGAACAGTCGAGGTGCCTACTTTGGATCCTTATAACTTCTAATATGTGTATTGTTTGTGTGATCTATCAATTGGAGTGTGTAGAAAACATGTAGGACTACAACTACAAAACATCATAACACATTAACATCATAACATGAGCAGGATCTATCTGGTCAAACTTCAACACGGAATCTGCTCAAAAAAATTATGGGTTTGTGTTCTTCGGCGTTCTCGGTCAACGGGTTTTGACTATGAATAACTCCTGATCTACAACAGATATGAACTTTATTCTTTTTGCATATTAACGACCACATATCCGACTACATATAACAACTTTTAAATAACAAAAATCATGATCGAGAAAAGATTTATAAGCTCTGACATTTGCCAAATAATATTTTTTGGACACTCAGAATATTTTCTAGGTTTGAAGAACAGCCGGTCAACCCACTTTGACCTTAAATAACTTTTCATCCACAATAGATATGGACCTGATTCGTTTTGAAGATTAAAGATCACATAACAGGCTACACATATCAACTTTTAGAACACAAAACACATTAAAGATCACAGAGATATAAGGCTTGACATTTGCCAAAAAATCACAGAAAATGAAATTTCCAGATTTTGGAAATCTTCAAATTCGAGCTTCTAAATGTTATGGATCCAACATCTAGCATCCCATATCATCCTTAGACACTATAATAAACATGTTCTAGCATTTAAACATAACATCTAACACCAAAAATTTTAAAAAAAATCAAGCTAGAGTTTATACATTTTCTAAGCTTTGATTCTTGATTTTTGGCTTATGATTTGTTATGATTGGTAGTAGGACTTTATTTTGGGACTGAAATACTACAATAATTCGTAGGTTTTAGAGAGAGAAGCTCAAGGATGAGAGTTGGACAATTTTTAGTGTACAAAATGCCTTAATTCTCTCTCCAATCTATATATAAACCAAATTAGATGCATTGAATGCTCAAAATGGTTGATTGAATCTGAATATAATTGAGTCTTTGATGCTAAATTGGTAGGGTAGGATGTTTTCCATGCTTTGATAGCAATAATGCACAATAATTCACTAATAATACACTAAATAGACAAAAAGGGCATTTTGGTAATTTTACTTAAAATCTCAAGGGCATTCTTGTACAAGGTGATTAAATGTAGGGTTTATTCACTAGATTGAAAATCTTACAATTTTCCAAATAATTTATAGGGTGTGGACAATTTAAAATTTAAAGTGTAATACAATTTTAATTTAAAACATACTAATTAAATTAGGGTTTTTAATAGAAGTTAGAGTTTTTAAATTAGGGTTCCTAAATATTATTAGGGTTCCCAAATTAATTAGGGTTTCCTAATTATCTTTATAATTCATAAAATAATAATTAGGGTTTCTAAAATTTGCAATTAGGGTTTTCAAATAAATAATTAGGATTTTTCCTAATTATCAGCATAAAACAATAATTAGGGTTTCTTCTAATTACAGAAATTCTAATACGTAGAAGAATTCATATAACACAATTACTACTCAGTCTTAACTCATAATTGAGTTTAACAATTAGGGTTTCACAACACAATATTAGGTTATGACCCAATTTACCACAATTGACCAATATTAACAGTCTACAGATATACTGTATATATTTAACCACTGAAAATAAAAATATAATTAATATTACATTATTATTCTCATTCCTGGATTAAAATCCAAGTTTAGGATTTGGATTCCATATCTGACTTATCCTTCGTACACAACATCAATAATCAAGTTAAAATAATTAACTTAAATATTCTGAACAAATTTATATAATAACATATTTATTATTATAATTCTAATTGTCACTTCATATATTATTTAAATAATATATAAATTATATTTTCATGAAAAATAAATAAAAAAAAATATTTCTGCTTACAGAAATTAATTATCATACGAATATAATTTGTAGTAATTAATAATTCTAAAATTATTTCTAATTTTTCAAGTAATAAATATATTCGCATTTAACATCACAATACTTCACACTTATTCTCATTGTAAAAAAAAATTTATATGCAAAATTTCTTATCTATTTATATAAAAAATATCGGGTTATTACATTCACTCTCCCTTATAAGGATTCCGTCCCCAGAATCACCGTTTTAAAACTCATATATACAAGGGTACATAGCATATATAATAATTGCAAGTAGACCTCGATCATAATTGATCGAACTGATCTTTTACTATTCAGCATAACGTTTGTCTACCTGATTAAACAGAAGTTTGATTTCTAAAAGGACTCAAATTCTTCATTCAAAATTTCTTTATAAATTAATTTACTATATATATAAGAAAATCATATAAGATATATAAGTTATTCGAATAACACCTGGAGTTCCATTTCCAGCTGTAACAGTATCCTGGACCGTCATGTTAAAGACCCTCGGAGTTGCTTTTGTTGGGTTATTGGTTGAGGTCGGTCCTGTGATTGCTAAAGTCCCACTGCCTTTCCCCGTGGTTACATTTCTTGCCTCCATTCTCCTCTTTGGACAATCATTCACCTTATGTTCAGTCGATCCACATATAAAACACCCACTGTTCATCCTTGGGTTGGGGCAGTTGGGAGAGATATGACCCTCCTGCCCGCACTTGTAACATACAAACTTACCCTTCAGGCACTCACCAGAGTGATTCTTCCCGTAATTCTTGCACTGCACTACCTGCTTCTTCACACCTTCCTGTTTCACCTGAACATTCCCAGAAAAATTCCCCTTTCTTTTCTCACCCCTATTTCCACTATTTCCTTCCACCTTCAAAGATCCTTCTGCCTTGCTTCTGTTCTTCTTCTCCTTGTTGTAGAGGCTCATGGCCTCACTCCCCTCCTCAGCTATGATAGCCTTCTCCATGAGTGCTGCAAAAGTATTGATTTGCAATACTACCACCTTATTGTAGAGCCAGGGTTTTAAGCCCAGCTCAAACCTCCTTGCCTTTTTAGCCTCCGTATCAACTTGATGTGGAGCAAACCTAGCCAACTCATTAAACTTTGCGACATACTCCACAACAGTCATGTTCTCATGCTTTAACTCCAAAAATTTCACCTCCATCCTAGCTTGCATACTAGCTGAGAGATAGTTTTCGAAAAATAAAGTCTTAAACCTATCCCAAGTAACTACTCCTTCTCCTGCCCTAGTTTTATTTGCCTCCCACCAAAAGTTGGCTTCCCCTTTAATCATATAAGTGGCAAAAGTAGTCTTTTACCCCTCATCTACCCTAGCAATTACGAACGCCTTTTCTATTTCATTAACCCATGTCTGGGCTTCTATAGGGTCAGCTGATCCTCTAAATTCTAGTGGTCCTACTGCTTTGAAGTCTTTAAATTTTGCCAAGCAATTATATGGCTGGTTTCATGCGGCTGGTATTCCCTACTGCATAGCCTGAGCTACCATGTTTGCAAAGTTTTGCATCGGATCTTGTTGTTGTTCCTCAGTACAGTTGAGAGATTCTTATACCCTTTGGTTTCGAGTTTGACGTCTTGGCGGCATTATCTGGTTAAGTAAAACCATAAATTATACTTTATTAACTTACATTCTAAACCTTATTGCATAAGATTAATATATTAAACTTGTTTCATTTCTCAAACTTAGATTCATATTCATTCATCGAATATTTTACATAGCATAGCACATACTACTTTACACACCAGCTATCCCTTTGTGACTACAAAAGTCAGGATTTACAACATTGACCAACACAAAAGTTGAAAATATTTTATTACACAAACATACTTATCACACATATTACCTTAAACATACCTACACAACAAAACCTATACTACCTATTTACTAAGCCTCTCTCTCAGACAATCTTTTGATCGATGACCTTCCATCTCACAAATAAAACGTACGCCTAGATTAAAGTCGGGACAATGATGAGAGGTATGTCCCTCATGTCTGCAATTGTAACATATCTTTTTCCCTTTCTTCTTATCAGGTTTTCCTAAATCATGGTCTTCTATCTTTCTTTTTCCCTTATCTCTCGGAGCTGCACACGATGTGTTGGTTGAGGCTCCTATATGATCAATTTGGATTTTAAGCTTATCCTGCTCTTCCATTGTTTCTATTAACGCCTGACGCAGTTGAATATTCAATAGCTTTTCTATTTCCCACAGCTTTTTTAAAGAAGAAACCTTGTTCCTCAAATCCTGCACCTCCGTTGATGCTTGATCAGCTTCAACTTTAGTGTCCGAATCACTATCTGTCAGTTCCACCATTTTTGGATTTGGTACTATATTTTCCATAATAACCACCTCATCCGAGTTGGTTTCATTGTGATCCTTTATTTCAGCTATTGACTTCGATATTAGCTCTGGTGTATGGATCTGATTCTTCTTCAAGTTATAAGCCCATAACAATCCTTTTCCACCAGACATCTACACACATAAATTATCCTGATTAGCATATAGTATATACACACAACAAACAATAGTTTTATAAGAGTTATCTTTTATTTTGTTCAACGATGAATTTATTCAATTCATCTCCTTTTAAAACTCTATATGAGTTATTTGTATTTTCAACGTTTCCTCCTGTCCTAAGGTTATAGCCTACGGTCGAACCCACCTAAGGTTTCTAACCCTAAAGCTCTGATACCAACCTGTGACGCCCCCAAATCCGGGTACTTGAAACCCGAACTCGGTGCTTCATGATACCATTTCTATGAGCGGAATTCTACGAATAATAATAACAATAATATGAATAACAACTTAATTTACATAATTATCAGAGTTTATCTCCCCAGGTACGAAACCTTAAAGTACATTCCATACAATACATGATATTATTTATATATGTATCATTGTTTTAATAATATAAACTATTACAGCAACTACCACAAATCTTATTCAGTTAGCTTTCCTTTTCTTTTGTTTCTGCACGAGCTTTCTGGTGCTTTAAACTTAACTGAAAACATTTAAATTAAGCAAGAATGACCATTTGAGTGCCCATCAAGTAATAAAAATAATATATATTAGCTGAAAGAATTAAATATATTCTTTGAAAGACACTTCTACAACGAATCAACAGTTCTGAAGTAAGCTGTACCAAGAATAATAATAACATAACAACTCTCTTTCACATTTTTAAAACTACGTATTGACTATAAGTAGGGTTAAGTGACATATCATGAACATTGTTTTCTTTTTCAAAAAGATTAAACATAAATTCATCTGCAAACTGTCATAACTTACGGACACGGGGGTAATCAGCCCGTTGTGCCCTACATTGATCAATACTACATTTTAAGAACTCTCTTCGCCTTGGGCGCATAAAAGTTTCCCCTATGTAAGGGATGCTCATACTTGTCTGGGTTCTAAAGTAAAGGTTTTATCTTGTTCAACAATAATCTATAATTCAACCTATATATATAAGGGTAATTGACAAAGGTATATCAACATGTGATTAAATTCAATGATTATCCAAGTGGGGACACTTATATAACCATTTTATAGAAATTAACGAACATAATATATATCTGAATTACCATATACTAACATGTTGATAAACAATGAGCAGATATAGAATATGTCGTAGTAGAGTTGATAATATAGCATAATAATAATTTAATTCTGAAACTTATTACTCATGTCCATTGCATAAAGGAAATGCAAAGGTAGGATACTTGCTTGAGCTGCTGCTTACAATAACGCAACTTAGATTAATCTTTTATACAACGACTTATCAGTAATAAGATTATTCGTTCGATTAGAATAATATACTATAACACATAGTACTGCATTTCGCAGTCAGCACATAACCTAATCACATTATCACACATATCCAACAGTTATTGAATCATAATTAATCATTAATACAGTCAAAATATCTAAGTCTAGATGAATTTCTAAAACATGTCGGTGTACCGACAGCTTTATTGGATAATTATTGAGTCTAAGACTCTATACTGTATTTCAATATCCGTAAGTATCATTCATATTATTTTTAAATGACTTAATATAATTTTAAAATATTTATTATAATTTATCATGAATTTTCAAACATCGGAATCATATTTAAATGATTTAAACATCAAATAATTCTATTATCATTAACATTTAATCAATATTAAATTATTAATGAAACTGTTGCCAAAATATTAAAGTTATGTATAATAACTCAAAATGCTTTTAAAACATTTATATTACTCTTAAATGATTTTTAAAACATTTAAAATCATTTTTAAATAATTACCATTAATATTAAAATATTAATGCACTATTTATCCAAATATTAAAAGTCATTTATTATAACTTAAAATATTTTTAATTCATTTATATCCTTTTTAAATGATTTTTAAATAAATAAAACCATTTTTAAACTATTTATTTAATATAATTATTAAATAAACTAAATATCATCAATATTAGATTAATATCATTAATATTAAATTAATAATATTTTTCATGACAAAATATCCAAATTCATATTTTATAACTCAAAATATTTTTATGATACTATAAATGATTTTTAAAATCATTAATTCTATTTTCTATAATTTTTTCATACATTTATTAAATAACTTAAACATCATTAATATTAATTAATTAATGAAATTTCATCACAAAATATTAAAATTTATCAAAAATAACTTAAAATATTTTCTAACACAATAATATAATTTTTCATGATTTTTCATGAATTAAAATTATTTTTAAATAATCTATTTAATATTATAATTAAATAAATAAATACCTTTTTATATTCCAAAAATACTAAATATTTTTGAAATATACTCAAAATAGTTAAAAACTATTTTTCAGACTGTAAAATAATTTTTCAGAATTTATTAAGTATTTTTAATAATTAAAATCTAATTTTTCTAATTTTTAAATCATTTTCAGAATTTTCAGAAATTGAAAATTTTAAAATAAATCAAAACCGTCGCTAAAGGCTTTAGCGACGCTTATCTGTTGCCTTAGGAGTTCTTGAGCCTCAAGAACACTGACAAGACAATTATCAAGGTGCCTAGCTTGACCGATTATAATTCTCATTCCATTACGTTTATGGGCAATCTAACACTTGGATCTTGTAGTGCTCATGTAATACTACAATTACCAACAAACATCATGACTAAAAAATATCAGATCTAAGAGTTATTAGCCATCAAAAAGTCTGACAAGGCTGTTCTTCGACTGAAGAACAGTCGAGGTGCCTACTTTGGATCCTTATAACTTCCAATCTGTGTATTGTTTGTGTGATCTATCAATTGGAGTGTGTAGAAAACATGTAGGACTACAACTACAAAGCATCATAACACATTAACATCATAACATGAGCAAGATCTATCTGGTCAAACTTCAACACGGAATCTGCTCAAAAAAATTCTGGGTTTGTGTTCTTCAGCGTTCTCGGTCAACGGGTTTTGACTATGAATAACTCCCAATCTACAACAGATATGAACTTTATTCTTTTTGCATATTAACGACCACATATCCGACTACATATAACAACTTTTAAATAACAAAAATCATGATCGAGAAAAGATTTATAAGCTCTGACATTTGCCAAATAATATTTTTTGGACACTCAGAATATTTTCTAGGTTTGAAGAACAGCCGGTCAATGACGGTCAACCCACTTTGACCTTAAATAACTTTTCATCCACAATAGATATGGACCTGATTCGTTCTGAAGATTAAAGACCACATAACATGCTACACATATCAACTTTTAGAACACAAAACACATTAAAGATCACAGAGATATAAGGCTTGACATTTGCCAAAAAATCACAGAAAATGAAATTTCTAGATTTTGAAAATCTTCAAATCCGAGCTTCTAAATGTTCTAACATTTAAACATAACATCTAACACCAAAAATTTAAAAAAAAATCAAGCTAGAGTTTATACCTTTTCTAAGCTTTGATTCTTGATTTTTGGCTTATGATTTGTTATGATTGGTAGTAGGGATTTGTTTTGGGACTGAAATACTACAATAATTCGTAGGTTTTAGAGAGAGAAGCTCAAAGATGAGAGTTGGGCAATTTTTAGTGTACGAAATGCCTTAATTCTCTCTCCAATCTATATATAAACCAAATTAGATGCATTGAATGCTCAAAATGGTTGATTGAATATGAATATAATTGAGTCTTGGATGCTAAATTGGTAGGGTAGGATGTTTTCCATGCTTTGATAGCAATAATGCACAATAATTCACTAATAATACACTAAAGAGACAAAAATGGCATTTTGGTAATTTCACTTAAAATCTCAAGGGAAATCTTGTACAAGGTGATTAAATCTAGGGTTTATTCATTAGATTGAAAATCTTACAATTTCCCAAATAATTTATAGGGTTTGGACAATTTAAAATTTAAAGTGTAATACAATTTTAATTTAGAACATACTAATTAAATTAAGGTTTTTAATAGAAATTAGGGTTTTTAAATTAGGGTTCCTAAATATTATTAGGATTCCCAAATTAATTAGGGTTTCCTAATTATCTTTATAATTCACAAAATAATATTTAGGATTTCTAAAATTTGCAATTAGGGTTTTCAAATAATTAATTAGGGTTTTTCCTAATTATCATCATAAAATAATAATTAGGGTTTCTTCTAATTACAAAAATTCTAATACGCGGAAGAATTCATATAACACAATTACTACTCAGTCTTAACTCATAATTGAGTTTAACAATTAGGGTTTCACAACATAATATTAGGTTATGACCCAATTTACCACAATTGACCAACATTAACAGTCTACCGATATACGGTATATATTTAAGCACTGAAAATTAAAATATAATTAATATTACATTATTATTCTCATTCCTAGATAAAAATCCAAGTTTAGGGTTTGGATTCCATATATGACTTATCCTTCGTACACAACATCAATAACCAAGTTAAAATAATTAACTTAAATATTCTGAACAAATTCATATAATAACATATTTATTATTATAATTCTAATTGTCACTTCATATATTATTTAAATAATATATAAATTATATTTTCATAGAAAATAAATAATAAAAATATTTCTGCTTACAGAAATTAATTACCATAAGAATATAATTTGTAGTAATTAATAATTCTAAAATTATTTCTAATTTTTCAAGTAATAAATATATTCGCATTTAACATCACAATACTTCACACTTATTCTAATTGTAAAAAAAAAATTTATATGCAAAATTTCTTATCTATTTATATAAAAAATATCGGGTTATTATAAATGCGAGTTTTGGCTGGAGGAGGTAGAATTCCTTGGACACGTAGTATCAAGTCGTGGAATATCGGTTGACCCGGCAAAGATTGAAGCTATTCAAAGCTGGGAGCAACCTAAATCAGTGACCGAAGTACGTAGCTTTGTTGGTTTAGCTGGTTATTATCGGAGATTCGTGGAAGGATTTTCTCGAATTGATACTCCATTAACTCAGCTGACTCGGAAAGATACAAAGTTCGGTTGGAGCGAAGATTGTGAGAAGAGTTTTCAAGAACTCAAGAGGAGACTCATTTCAGCACCTGTTCTAACAATACCATCTGGCTCGGAGGGATTTGTCATCTACAGTAATGCTTCGAGCAAAGGGTTGGGATGCGTTCTCATGCAATATGGAAAATGTGACACCCCCAAATCCGGGTACTTCGATTCCACGGGATTTGGTGTTCACTGTACAAGAATCATCTATCTATCTACCCATAAATAATATCAAACCATACAATAAATAGAAATCATAATAAAATCTCTTCCCTTAAGGGTTACATCAACTGAATCATAAATAAATCCCAGGTTACTCTAACCTTAAAACATCTGTGCGGAATTCTAAACAAATAAGTCTTAACATCAACATAACTCAAGTCTTAAACAAATACCTCAGTTAATAAATAACAGGTCTTCATCATTTGCTAACTTTGCCCTTGCCCTTACTAGTGGAGGGTTCATCGCTTCTTTCATTCTTAACTGCAATGTTATTATTAAGCAAGAGTGAGCACAAATGCCCACAAGTATAAAAAAAATGAAACAACAGTATAATAACATGCGAATAATCAAAGACATCTGAATAAAGCTCAACTTTTGAATACAGAATAAATAACATGAATCAAAAGAATACTGAGGGTCATAAGACCTTGAACTATGTCCTAGGTTAACAAGGGTTATACTTGAAACCTTTAACATTCATAAGACTATGGACCTTCTTCTCATACTTAGGGGGATCAGCCCTTAGTACCATACTGTGCACAATATCTTAACGCTAACGCATAAGTGAATCCCTTTTCAGGTTATTCATCTCAGTTTGACATTCGAGTCCGCACCAAAGGAAGTTTGGTTTGGATAATTCAATAAGGGTTCTGAAATTTAGAACATTCATCAACTAAGGACTAGCTGAATCAGTAAGGTTCACTAGTCTAAAAAGTTCGACAATAATGATATTCAATATGATTAATAATCTCAATAAATATACAATAGAACAATTATTGTATAACTGAATCATGCTTTGAAAGATAATCAATCTTTAATATAATACTCGAACTTGAATAATAGTTTAAATTTAGGAAATTTGCTCAATGTAAAAGATAGAGTTAAGAAACTTGCTCGACATAAAAGTAACGTTTAAGTTTAAATAATCTTGCTCAATAGAATGGAGTTAGGGATATGATACTTGCCTCGTGCGTAGATTACACTTTAACTAAGCATGTTCTTTGAATTAAATCCTACATACCATTCATATACACAATACTTGTTAATTAATAATTAATCAACATGAACTCATTCTCGTTGTTTACTTTAATTATTGACTAAACTTAGTCAAATTATCACGTTGTCACATAATTTATACTTCATGAATTATCAAACTAATTATGTATTTAATAATTCAATTCACATATAATATTTTATTACATGTTAAACAACTATTTTATCATCTCATAATACCTCTAATATGATTACATGTTCATTACATCAATCCACTAACACTTGTTAGACTTTAACATTTTAAAAATACATTTCTGACATTTTCTGGAGAGTGGCGCTGCGGCTCCACTAATGTACTAAGGAGTCGCGCTGCGGCGCGGTGGCGCTGTGGCCGGGCCCTTGGCGCTGCGGCGCTATGGCGCCGTGGCTTGGGTCTTGGCGATGCGGCGCAGTGGCGCTGCGGCGCGGGACTTCAGTTCTGAAGTTGGCGCCGCGGCGCGAGACTCCAGAAACTGATTCTCAGTTCGCGAAGAACACAGAGTTCAGCGAAAACAACACATTTTTAACACTAATTTCACCAAATCACATATACCCACATGTTATAATTCATGTATAATCATAACCCAACATTTATATACTGACAAAAACCAATTTTAAACACTTATTAACAGATTTAAAGCCTAACAAAATTACTGACTTTGATGTTCGTGAAGTTTAGAAAACTTTATATGAAAATTCTCCCTACGGATTCGTTATAACACCGAATCCGTTCATTTAAACTCCGATCTCTCCGTATCGACATGCTCAATAATGTAAGGGTGTAAAATTTAGGGATAATATATAATCAATACATCAATTATCACATATATGGCCATATGGCCATATCACGTACTCTGTTTATTTTGAAATAACATATGTACGACATGTTTTCACAATACTGATGTTATGGTTTGCAACAATATATAATTAAATACGGTGTGATATAACATAACACATATACAACTCATAATCAATACTCCTAACTCAATTACAGAGGTTAAACCAAAACTTTGAAACTTATATTCGTGAAACTTTTAAAGAGCGTAATAATAAAAATTGGGTTGAAGAGATTACCCAAACGTAGATTAGTAGTATTGAAACCTTCTCCAATTTCTTCTTAACTCTCAAAATCTCTGAACTCTCAAGTTTTCTCTCTGAATTCTCTCTGTGCTTTTTATCAGACTTAGAACAAAATGAAAAGAGAAGATGTCGCAATCAATTAGGAAGGATCAGATGCGCGTTGGTGGTCAGTTACCCAGTCATGGGTTAACTGACCCTAACCTCTCTTAGTGCCATGTTTGGCTAGCAACTAAGTTAAAACCCTTTATTTTAATAAACCTTTTATCATATAGTTTGAAAATGTCACACCCAATTCATAAAATAAACTCATATCTTATTTAATTTAACATAAATAAAATATAATAATTTCTCATAATTTCACATAGTCACATAATTAATTATCCCATTAATAAATAATGTCAATTTATTAAATCTCTAATTAACAATTAAATTAATTAAAGTAACATCATGCTTAATTAAATAATTCATTTAATTCAATAAGCTCACATAATCACATACTTTGAATATTAAAAATTCTCTACATTAATTCAATAAATGTAACACATATAATTAAATTAATCTACCACAATTGCATCAATTAATTATTAAATCTAATAATTAAATCATCGAAAATATTTATTTAATTCAATAAATATTAAAATTAATTTACAAAATTCTCGTTCGTCACATCTTTCCCCCCTTAAAAGGATTCTGTCCCCGGAATCACAGCTCAATAATTTCGACCCGTTACAGAAAAGTCATAGCCTATGCATCAAGACAACTCAAGAAATATGAGAGGAATTATCCTACTCATGATCTAGAGTTGGCAATTGTTGGCTTTGCACTTAAAATTTGGAGGCATTACTTGTATAGGGAGAAGGTGGAGATCTTTACGGATCATAAAAGCCTCAAATATTTTTTCACTCAAAAGGAACTCAACATGCGACAACGACGTTGGCTTGAACTGTTGAAAGATTATGATCATACCATTCAATACCATCCTGGAAAAGCGAGCATGGTAGCTGACGCATTGAGTAGAAGATCATATGCAAGTACGAGTGCGATATTGTCACCACAAAGGCCCATTTTGTGTGACTTGCAAAGGATGGAGATAGAGTTAAATACTCCAGAGACCCATATGATAATTGCGAATATACGAGTAGAACCAACTTTAATCGATAAAGTTAAAGTTGCTCAAGCTACAGACCTGGAGCTGATGCATATGAGGAAGAAAGTGCAAGAAGGTGCTATGCCGGAAGCAAGAATCGATAAAGAAGGAATACTTCGAGTCAACTCCAGACTTTGTGTTCCTAACAACCCTGATTTAAAGTATGAAATCATGATGGAGGCGCACAACACACCATTTGGAATCCATCCTGAAAGTACCAAAATGTATCATGATATTCGTCATACATTTTGGTGGAGCAATATTAAGAGAGAGATAGCGCTGTTTATCTCAAGGTATCCTTACCTCTTCGACATATCAGGTACGTACCCTAATTTCGAGGGCGAAATTTCATAAGAAGGGGAGGTTGTAAGACCCCAACTTTTATAAATAAAGATAAATTTTTTTATAAATATCATTTTTGAATATTATGGAGTTAATTTGATATAATGTTATAGTTGTGGGTAATATTTATAAATTTTACAAAGTACGCAAGTTGTTATATAATATTCGATTGGTCGGGGAATATTCGTACAACGGAACAATCATTGGTGGACCCCACAACGGAATTATTGTCGGATTGAGAAAACGATAAAAATATTTTATTAAAAATAACGGCGGAAGTTTTACCATTGATACTGTTGAACTACTCGGTAGTAAAAGTACTGTAATACGTGTCATTGCATAGTAGCACACGGTATTGATTATTAATGCTTATGTGAGAAGTCACTCAGTTTGATTCAATTATTGTCAGTTAATAATATGAATTATTTAGCGATAATGAAGTTTTGTTTTATTCGTGTTATTAACGTAATAAAACAGAAACATCTTTTTATATAAAACAGAATACTTTATTAAAGTTATTCTATAAATAGAATATATTATATTTTATTTTAAAGATTTTTCTTTAAATATGGACCGTCAGATTAAAGTAATCAATCTGGACCGTTCATGGATTAGTTACTATGCATTCTATTTTTCTATAAATAGCAGCTCATTTCTTCATTATTTCTTACGAATTCACTGAACTCTAGAGAGACAAACTATAGAGAGAAACTATAGAGAAAGAGAAGAAAAGTATTCTACTACTTAACTACTTCCTTATTTCAGCTCTTCTTTAAAACGGTAAGCGGTGTTATTCTTTCTTATTCATGAAGAGAACTTTTGTTATTCTATTTCTTATTATTCTGTTGCAATAACCTGTACACGCGGTCTACCCTATACTTGGTGACATTCTTTTATTATTATGTTGGAACATCCTGTCCGTGTGTTTTACACCGGACCTAGTTTCGTCTTTATTATTATTCTGTTGGAACATCCTATCTGTGTGTTTTACACCGGACCTGGTTCCGTCTTTCTTATTATTCTGTTGGAATATCTTGTCTGTGCGTTTTACGCCAGACCTGGTTCCATTATTTATTATTCTGTGGGAATAACCTGTCTGTGCGGTCTATCGCATGCATGATGATTTCTTTTGTTATTCCATTCTTTATTATACTCAGTTGGTTAAGTTTTGACTTCTATACTCCATAAAATTTGTGGAATATCATTGATAATTGCGTTTCATCCAGTATCTTTTCATGAAAATATTCTTCTAAACATTCTTGAATTTTACTCCACAAAGCAGTATCATGTTGACAATTTGGACGTTGTTAATTCTTGGATAAATTAAATCTTGAACTTGTTTTATTGAATTCTTATATCATTGTCATCATCCTCATGTTTATAAAATGTTAAAAGTCATCTGTGGCCTGTAATGCATAGATGGACTTGGTATGATTATGACCAGGGATTATTCGGTACAATCATGACCGTAATGTTACAAATGATGTGGTAAAAGTCCTCATTGGCCTGTAGTGCATTGATGGACAGTTGTTGGCATGATCATAACTATTAATGAATACACGAATATCCTTGGCCGTAGTGCAGGGGTGATTCGATGATGTGGATTATTTTATTAAGTTGAGTCCTGTAGCATCCCCAAATCCCGGTCCTAATTACCAAGGATCTGGTATACTATTTCTATAACTATTGCGGAAGATATAAACATAAATTATTTATACATTAAACTTTTTCACATCATTCCCAAGGTCTACAACCTTAACTTAATACATACATTCAATATCTTAAATGTTTACAATACTATTTTCGCCAGAAGATTTAATAAATCTAACTGCACCATAATTTAGTCTTGCACTTTGCCTTTACTTCAGTCTTTACTCGAGCTTTCTTCTGAATCTGAAAATTTTATCATGATATAGCAAGGGTGAGCATCAAATTTTCCCAGCAAGTTTAAATTTATTTGAGGATATATCATGATTGAAAGAATTGAACAATAAGCTAGCTAACTTTCAACAATATAAACATTGTGAAAGAGCATGGACAAATTTTCTTAGCTGAACGACCAAGTCAATGAAAATGAATGGTCAAGCATAAACATGAACAGATTAACTGAACCAAATGGTAATGAAGGTGATCAGCCTTTCATACCTGATGAACATTTATAATATGCACAACGTGCGAATCAATAATCAATATAGACGTGAATAATCAACAACAACTATTCACTAATATGCTTTGAAATTACAACTCATGGTTGAGTTAGGAAACTTGCCTGAACCGCTGATTACCGCTAAGCAATATAATGTAATCTCTTATGAAAGACCTATCAATTATAAGATTGATCTTTGAATTAGCATGACATACCTGTTAACTCATAATACTATTACTTAATCAATCAATTATCTAACACTTAATCACATAATTAGATAACACCTTAACCCATCAGCATTATTATCATCCTTTGATAATTCCTTAATCACTATATCATATACATTATGATTTAACACTCTAATAAGTCAAATACCAAACCAGTAACCTGAATTTCAAATCCAGCAAACTGGTTTCCAAATCCAGCAACCTAGATGGTCAATTCACAAACCCGACTGCAATCCAGCAAACTGGATTCCAAATCCAATAAACTAGATCGCAATCCAGCAAACTGGATTCAACAAATTTTCAATCTAGTAAACTATTTTTCAATCCAGCAAGCTGGATTCATCAGATTTTCTAATCCAGCAAGCTGGATTCCATATCCTTTTTACAAAAATACCAAAACAACTTATTATTTTTCTATCTTTTGGCCATGCTTATATACATATATTTAATACACAAAAAGTATTTTTCCATAATTTTCCATCTTCCTTTGGTATTTTTCAAAAATTATTTTTAGTCATTTCCTTAAGAAATTAGCTACCTCGTGCTTAACTCCAGAAATTTCCATCTCTTGGCACAATCTTATACGTCTTAACGTGACACTCCAGTTTAAATTTCGTGGCCATCGGAGTTATAGAACTCCGGTTATAGCCATTTTTGTCAGAAAATTACAGAAATTGAAATGGTCATAACTTGCTCATTTTAACTCGGAATGAGCTTATTTTTGGACAGTAGGTACTTGATATCATATATTTTCATGTCCCAAAAGGCCAGAATTTTTCTCACAAATTAAGTTACCAAAAATGCCCTTTTAAATTTTTGGGCAGAAGCTAAATGGTCTTTTTGCAGTTTTTCGTGCTTTATTAAACATTTTCCACACGGAAATCTACAACTCCTTTTTCAGTGATTCCACTTGGAGATGTTAGATAACTTATCATAGTACTCTCCCAAATTTTTCTAGAATTTTTAAATGTCCGAAAAATAACTAAACTGCCCCTATCCTTGGACTGTCCAAAACAGTCCTGTTTTCCATAAAATACACAAAACTATTTTTGGTAAATCAGTAGCTACGAAATGTGTACTCAACATTTTTGAGTGCTACCACTTGAGTTTAACAGTTAACTTACATATCTAGCACCTCTCTTTGACGGATCGCAAAAAGAAGGTGTATATCAAAAACGGTGGAAATCCAAAGTACATAGAAATTTTATGGCTCAAAAACTAGAAAACTGACTTTTCTTTATTTTTGATTTCCAACTAAAACAACACCCAATATGGGTATATCTAAACATGAAACACTCATAAACACATAGATCTAAGGCTTTTGAGTTTAGAACATAGATTCAAGATTTGATTTGGAATAATCAAAAACTACATAAACAAAAGGGGTTTATACCTTTGATTCTCATGCTCTCCTTCTTCTTCTTCCTAGATTTGCTTATGGAGCTTTGATGACTTATCAAAAACTCTCTCTCTTCCCTCTAGGGGCTGCCGAAATACTAGCTCCTCCCTCTCTCTCTAGTTTTGTTTTTGTTAGCCAATAAGAAGTAATAAGATGAGAGAGAAATGAAATTACTTTTGTGGTTTAGTAAAAACAAAAGTGTAGATATATTTGTATATCTCATGTTAATCTTCCAACAACTCTCTCTTGTTTTCTCTTTCTTCATTATTATAAGGTTGCTTGCAAGAATAAACATAAGTGTTGGTGAAATAAACAAGTGACACATGGAATGAGTTGTCACCAACTAAAGTGAAATAATCATCACATTCATCTCCCCTCCTTTTCCTTATCTACACATCCGGCCATGTGGCCTTATCCTACCAATCTTGGCTTTCTTTTTATCTCCTATTTAGTATACACAATGTCCAAAATACCCTTTCTCAATTAGGCTAAAAGTTGGGCCACTCATTTAATTCTTTTGGGGCTTTTAATTAACTAGTTTGGCTTACTAATTAACATGAACTTGGGCCTCCACAATTAAATACTTGTGCTACTAGCATATTTGCCCACTAAATTTAATATTGGGCTAGCTTAACAATCAAATTATCTATAAGTCCAATGTTTAAATAAATTATTGGGCTAGTTTAAATTACTTGTCATCCTTAGCAATATTAACCCTATTAGACTTGCTATAATTAGGTTATGAAATTAATTAGTTGAGATATATAAATTAAATCTCTTAGAATTAGTATATAATTTATATACTAATATTCTCCCGTATCATAACCTCTTAGGTTATTTAATTATCACACCTAATATATATATTAGGTTACATAACTTAATCCTTAATTCAACTTACTCACATATTAATACAAAATAATTTAATAAATTGAGACATGGTCCACAAATCTCTTAGATTAGGTCACTAGTATATAATTAAAATACTAGAATCACATACACATAATCTTATGAACTCGTACACTAAACATATACCTCATTATTAGACTATCACTTGAAGTCTATCAAATCATTCAAGTTCTTCTCCAAAAATTTTGAAATCTTTAAATTCCTTCATAGAAATGTGAAATCCATACACTTATTTTCTGTCTAGGTTCATCTTATAACCTTTATTCAATCTTTTAAGATTTTATAAAATTGTCTAAATTTTCGGGTTGTCACATTCACCCCTTCTTCTAAGAATTTCGTCCTCGAAATTTCAGTTTACTAATCACCACTCCTTTTATTCATCAAAACTAGGCTGTCTTACTAACCTTTAATTGATTTCATGATCAATTTAATGAGTACATCTTGCTTCCTACTATGAGGAGCTCTGCTACTATCACATTCTTCCATAACTTCAGTCTAAGGAGTTAAAACTTTTCAAATCATGCTGAGGGGTCATATAGACCATGAACACGTAGTTTTAACGATATTTATATCGCAAAACAGTAAATTACTAGGTATGTTTACAATCACAAAGAAGGTAAACTACCGTTGCTAGTACTTTAGGTGATTAGCCTATCGTACGCGTACGTCATGCATAACGTATCAATCATGTTTAGCGAATATTTACGCTACTAGATTGGATTATTTTATCCAAACAACATAGTTCACCTCAGTCTTATCATAGTGTTCCGCACCAAAACAAATTGGTTCGGGATAATTTTCAAAGAACGCTTAGGATTTTCATAAAAGTTGGTCTAGCCGAATCAAATAGCTTAGACCCATATCAAATAATTCGAATTTCAATCGAAACATTGCTGGCCAAATTTAGTTGGCAATAATTTACCTTTAAAATTTTTAAAATCATTTTATGACGTCATGATACCGCACTGTATTTACAGTCCGTTTGAGGATTCCGTCATTTTGTGACTTTGTCATACTACATCATAATATAGTGGGCTGACGATCCTTAGATCACATCCAACACTAAGTAATATTGCATTGATGACTCCATCATTTTTATCATTCTGCATCAGGTTCCATGATACATTGATGATATAAAAAATACATTTTGATAAGTCAAATCATTTTTGTCTAGCTGAATCAAGTAGCATAAACTATTCTTTAAACCGCTCAAAAATCATTGCAATTCAGTTTTATCATCTCAACAGGTAACGATATGTCGGTGGCCCGAAGCCAACTCATACACAATGGTCACCAGGAGTTGAGAATAAAAATTCATTTTCCAAAAGGCACATAGTGCGTTTTTTAGCTTGATGTCAAAAACTTTGAAGTCTAGCATAGCTAGAAGATTTAGAATACCTATGCTTCCACCATCAACTTCACTTTCTCTAATGATCCATTGCTTAATAAGTCTATCTATTCTATCATCCTCAATGCTCCATTCACCACATAACAATACCTAGTTCGTCAAACTTACCACACATTAGGAGTTCAAGAACTTTCCACAATCATATGAGTTTAAGAACTTGTCCTAGTCAGACCTTTGGCGTCCATTCGCTGAGGGGTTCATAAACATATCATATAATTATGAGTCACGAACGTACCATAAGTATGAGTTTTAAGAACTCGTACTTAACCTGATATTCTCTACTTATAACCTATCTATTTGTTATACACATGAGAAAGGAATCACCCTCTTAACACGCATATAGCAAATAGCGCGACACAAACATTTCAATGATTATCATTGCCAGAAACTAAGTGGTTTTTACACCATGTACAATTCAGCTCCCATACGAAGAATCATACAACTCAGCTACTGACATGAGTCCTCAATTGAAATCCTACACAATTCTAACTTTCTCTTTTCTTAATACGAATTTTCTTTAATCCGTATCTTAACATTTACCACTCTTTTCTGAGTTTACATAGTACCATTTCATAGTACAACTGTCGTACAACAATTCTGTTGTAAAGTTTTCAATCATTTGATTGATCCTTCTCCTGCTATGACCTTATCAGATCACGTTGTGATCTCATATTATAACCGTATTATGATCGTTTTATTTTACGATCTTCTTTTCCTTTAATCATATAATATTATGATTTTACACTTTTCATCTTATAGACATAGTCTATTTATTTTCACTTTTCATTTTTATTAATGGAGTCAGGTAACTCCGGATTCTTATCCTTATATCATTTCAAGATTCTTCTTTGAATCTTATTTATCTTTCTCTTTACTTAATAATGAATTTCTAAAAATTCATCTCTTATCGCTTAAACTCGATCGGAGTTTATTTCTTATCATCATCTCCGCGGTTATAGCCTAAGGTACACCTACCTAAGGTTTCTAACCTACGGCTCTGATACCACCTGTAGCATCCCCAAATCCCGGTCCTAATCACCAAGGATCTGGTATACTATTTCTATAACTATTGCGGAAGATATAAACATAAATTATTTATACATTAAACTTTTTCACATCATTCCCAAGGTCTACAACCTTAACTTAATACATACATTCAATATCTTAAATGTTTACAATACTATTTTCGCCAGAAGATTTAATAAATCTAACTGCACCATAATTTAGTCTTGCACTTTGCCTTTACTTCAGTCTTTACTCGAGCTTTCTTCTAAATCTAAAAATTTTATCATGATATAGCAAGGGTGAGCATCAAATTTTCCCAGCAAGTTTAAATTTATTTGAGGATATATCATGATTGAAAGAATTGAACAATAAGCTAGCTAACTTTCAACAATATAAACATTGTGAAAGAGCATGGACAAATTTTCTTAGCTGAACGACCAAGTCAATGAAAATGAATGGTCAAGCATAAACATGAACAGATTAACTGAACCAAATGGTAATGAAGGTGATCAGCCTTTCATACCTGATGAACATTTATAATATGCACAACGTACGAATCAATAATCAATATAGACGTGAATAATCAACAACAACTATTCACTAACATGCTTCGAAATTACAACTCATGGTTGAGTTAGGAAACTTGCCTGAACCGCTGATTACCGCTAAGCAATATAATATAATCTCTTATGAAAGACCTATCAATTATAAGATTGATCTTTGAATTAACATAACATACTTGTTAACTCATAATACTATTACTTAATCAATCAATTATCTAACACTTAATCACATAATTAGATAACACCTTAACCCATCAGCATTATTATCATCCTTTGATAATTCCTTAATCACTATATCATATACATTATGATTTAACACTCTAATAAGTCAAATACCAAACCAGTAACCTGAATTTCAAATCCAGCAAACTGGTTTCCAAATCCAGCAACCTAGATGGTCAATTTACAAACCCAACTGTAATACAGCAAACTGGATTCCAAATCCAGTAAACTAGATCGCAATCCAGCAAACTGGATTCAACAAATTTTCAATCTAGTAAACTATTTTTCAATCCAGCAAGCTGGATTCATCAGATTTTCTAATCCAGCAAGCTGGATTCCATATCCTTTTTACAAAAATACCAAAACAACTTATTATTTTTCTATCTTTTGGCCATGCTTATATACATATATTTAATACACAAAAAGTATTTTTCCATAATTTTCCATCTTCCTTTGGTATTTTTCAAAAATTATTTTTAGTCATTTCCTTAAGAAATTAGCTACCTCGTGCTTAACTCCAGAAATTTCCATCTCTTGGCACAATCTTATACGTCTTAACGTGACACTCCAGTTTAAATTTCGTGGCCATCGGAGTTATAGAACTCCGGTTATAGCCATTTTTGTCAGAAAATCACAGAAATTGAAATGGTCATAACTTACTCATTTTAACTCGGAATGAGCTCATTTGTGGACAGTAGGTACTTGATATCATATATTTTCATGTCCCAAAAGGCCAGAATTTTTCTCACAAATTAAGTTACCAAAAATGCCCTTTTAAATTTTTGGGCAGAAGCTAAATGGTCTTTTTGCAGTTTTTCGTGCTTTATTAAACATTTTCCACACGGAAATCTACAACTCCTTTTTCAGTGATTCCACTTGGAGATGTTAGATAACTTATCATAGTACTCTCACAAATTTTTCCAGAATTTTTAAATGTCCGAAAAATAACTAAACTGCCCCTATCCTTTGACTGTCCAAAACAGTCCTGTTTTCCATAAAATACACAAAACTATTTTTGGTAAATCAGTAGCTACGAAATGTGTACTCAACATTTTTGAGTGCTACCACTTGAGTTTAACAGTTAACTTACATATCTAGCACCTCTCTTTGACGGATCACAAAAAGAAGGTGTATATCAAAAACGGTGGAAATCCAAAGTACATAGAAATTTTATGGCTCAAAAACTAGAAACTGACTTTTCTTTATTTTTGATTTCCAACTAAAACAACACCCAATATGGGTATATCTAAACATGAAACACTCATAAACTCATAGATCTAAGGCTTTTGAGTTTAGAACATAGATTCGAGATTTGATTTGGAATAATCAAAAACTACATAAACAAAAGGGGTTTATACCTTTGATTCTCATGCTCTCCTTCTTCTTCTTCCTAGATTTGCTTATGGAGCTTTGATGACTTATCAAAAACTCTCTCTCTTCCCTCTAGGGGCTGCCGAAATACTAGCTCCTCCCTCTCTCTCTAGTTTTATTTTTGTTAGCCAATAAGAAGTAATAAGATGAGAGAGAAATGAAATTACTTTTGTGGTTTAGTAAAAACAAAAGTGTAGATATATTTGTATATCTCATGTTAATCTTCCAACAACTCTCTCTTGTTTTCTCTTTCTTCATTATTATAAGGTTGCTTGCAAGAATAAACATAAGTGTTGGTGAAATAAACAAGTGACACATGGAATGAGTTGTCACCAACTAAAGTGAAATAATCATCACATTCATCTCCCCTCCTTTTCCTTATCTACACATCCGGCCATGTGGCCTTATCCAACCAATCTTGGCTTTCTTTTTATCTCCTATTTAGTATACACAAGGTCCAAAATACCCTTTCTCAATTAGGCTAAAAGTTGGGCCACTCATTTAATTCTTTTGGGGCTTTTAATTAACTAGTTTGGCTTACTAATTAACATGAACTTGGGCCTCCACAATTAAATACTTGTGCTACTAGCATATTTGCCCACTAAATTTAATATTGGGCTAGCTTAACAATCAAATTATCTATAAGTCCAATGTTTAAATAAATTATTGGGCTAGTTTAAATTACTTGTCATCCTTAGCAATATTAACCCTATTAGACTTGCTATAATTAGGTTATGAAATTAATTAGTTGAGATATATAAATTAAATCTCTTAGAATTAGTATATAATTTATATACTAATATTCACCCGTATCATAATAATTTAATAAATTTAGACATGGTCCACAAATCTCTTAGATTAGGTCACTAGTATATAATTAAAATACTAGAATCACATACACATAATCTTATGAACTCATACACTAAACATATACCTCATTATCAGACTATCACTTGAAGTCTATCAAATCATTCAAGTTCTTCTCCAAAAATTTTGAAATCTTTAAATTCCTTCATAGAAATGTGAAATCCATACACTTATTTTCTGTCTAGGTTCATCTTATAACCTTTATTCAATCTTTTAAGATTTTATAAAATTGTCTAAATTTTCGGGTTGTCACAAGTCCCAGCGATAACAGTGTTGAAAAACCTTTTAAATCATAGAAGATAGTAGATTTTATTCTCTACTTGACTCTTTTAATGGATTGCTTGTTCCGCTGCAGTTAAACTTGATGTTCGTTATATTTTATCAGTTTAACACTGTTGAAGGCTAATGATAATTTATTCTGCATTATCTTAGTCATAATATTTCTTACTGGGCTAGTTGAGCTCACCCTTTCTTCCATTGTTCTCTTCAGGAAATGAGAATATAGCTGGGACGAGTAGGGGAACGGAGTGATGGACCAGATGATAGTATTAGTAGTCCTCACTATTCTATTAAATAGTGTGACAGTAATTGTAATGATGACTCCTTTTGAGTTTGTATAGTCTCTAGTAGACAATAATTGTATT
This sequence comes from Panax notoginseng, assembly GCA_016801055.1. Taxonomy (NCBI): domain Eukaryota; kingdom Viridiplantae; phylum Streptophyta; class Magnoliopsida; order Apiales; family Araliaceae; genus Panax; species Panax notoginseng. Next base: position 142,409,029 of record CM029020.1, read on the forward strand.
CAAACTCACAGTTATGTTTTGTCGTATTGTACACGACAGTTGTATTAGTAAGTTGTATTTGTATTCTGTACCATATATCTGATAACCCAAGATGAGTGATGTATACCTAATTTTGGGGGCGTCACATTAGGCAAAGTTTAATTGAACTTAAACTCGAAAAATTGTCCGGCTAGACCGTCGGAACGTTATAATTTTGTCGAATTTAAGTCAAACTGAAATAGTTTGACCTGATACCGAGTCATATGTGTGTTGTAGACTGATAGGGTTATGTGTTATGTGTTATATATCTATATATGTAATAATATTATATATATTGTGATGATATTTTTCTAATATTGGAGATCTATATCACTACTAATAGGTCTTCAGATAAAGCGTTATAAATTGTGTAGTAGTAATCAACCGGACAGGCAAGTTTGTTTTTACTTAACTCTACTAAGAGTTGTTTCATTCTGGTATACTTATGGTTAATCATTACTGATTGCTATGTAGAATAATACTCTGTACATATTGCATGTATAAGTCAGGTATTAAAGGCTGATCACCTTCATTACCCTTCGGTTCAGGTATATTTATTCATGTTTAATACTTGTTCAGTCAAAAGTTTGTTCGTGCTAATTCACAATTATATTATTGAATTATAGCCAGCTAATTATTCAAATCATTTCAATCATGATATATCTTTATATTATTGAACTTAAACTTGCTGGGCAATCTTATGCTCACCCTTGCTATATCATGATAAGCATTACAGATTAAGACGAATGCGTCGGATATAGGAAAGGCCAAAGACAGTTCTAGCTTTAGTATAAGTGTGCAGTTAGAATTGTAATAGTATAGTATGATAATATGTTATGTATTAGATAGGTTATGAATTGTATTTATGTGAAGGTTACTCGACTTTGGGGAATAGTGTGATAAATGTATTGTATAAACAATTTATGTTTATATCTTCCGCAAATATAGTAATAGTGATAGAATGATTGCACCAGATCCGTGGGGATTTGGGACCCAGATTTGGGGCCGTCACAGTTGGTATCAAAGCTGTTGGCTATGAACCTTAGGTACGAATATCTGAGACTAATAACCGCAGTGATTAGGATAAGTACTAACTCAAATAGAGTTAGTTGGTCATTAAGATTCAAAGACGAATCTCGGCGAGTTGTAAGATACAAAGTTCCCTAACTCTAATAATAAAGTTGAACAGTAGTGATGAATAGATCGATTCTAAAAGACTAAAAGTGTAGTGATAGGATATCGTAAAACAAAACAATCATAATATAAAAATGAATCGTAACGTATATGATGAGATCACCCCGTGATCGGATAAGGTTTTAGTATGGAGAAGAATCAATCTAAAGATTGAACAGTTTACAGCAAGATTGCTGAGTGTCAGTTGTACTATGAATTGGTATAGATTCAGGAAATGATTATGAATACGGATTAAATGAAATTCGTATGGAGAAGGGAGTTAAGATTAGGTGGGGATTCAATTGAGTACTCATGTCAGAAGCTGAGTTGTATGATTCCTTGTATGGGCGGGGAATTGTACTTGGTGTAAAAACTACTTAGTTCTGGCAATGACAATCATTGAAATGTTTGTGTCGCGCTATTTGTTGTATACATGTTAAGAGGGTGATTTCTTTCTCATGTGTATAACAGATAGATAGGTCATAGGTAGAGAATATAAGGTTAAGTACGAGTTCTTAAAACTCATACTTATGTGACATTCTTGACTCATAGTTATATAAAATGTTTATGAACCCCTCAACGAATGGACGCCAAAGGTCTGACTAGGACAAGTTCTTAAACTCATATGATTGTGGCAAATAAATGAACTCATAAGTGTGGTTTGACGAACTGGGTATAGTTGTGTATAAACAGAATATTGAGGACAATAGGAACAGATAGATTACTAAGCAATTGATTATTAGTGGAGACATAAGTTTTCAAAAAAATTCTTAGCTATGCTAGACTTTAAAATTTTGACATCAAGCTAAATACGCACTATGTGCTTTTGAAAAAAAAATGTAAACTCGTAATCATTTTAGAAACGGTTTAAAGTATAGTTTATGCTTCTTATTTCGGCTAGACGCAAATGATTTGAAATATCAAAATTTCTTTTTATTTATCACTCATGAACCATGTAACCTGGTGTAGAGATGATAAAAGTTGATACATTTGTAAATACAGGAATACTTAGTGTGAATCCGATCTGAAAATCATTGTTCCACTATTGTATGATGTGTTATGACAATATCATTTAATGACGGCATCCTCAAACGGACTGTTAATACAGTACGGCATCATGACGTCATTCTCAAAAATATTTAAAAAAAAATTAATTTGCCAACGGGATTTGGCTACACTTAAATAATTCGATTGAATTGAATTATTGATATGAGTCTATGCTATTCGGTTCAGCTAGACTAATGTTATGAAAACTCTACGAGTTCTTTAAAAAATTTCTCGAACCAAATTATTTTGGTGCGGATTCTGCTAACGACTGAGGTAAAGTTTATGCGCCCAAGGCGGATAAGAGGAAAAAATTGTTCCGACCAGCAGTACTTGGCCAGTACAGGGCATATCGGGCTAATCACCCTTTGTGTCTATAAGTTATGACAGTTTACGGATGAATTTTCATAATACCTTTTCGAAAATGACAAACAAATAGTCTGTCTGACTCCTCAGCACAATTTGAAAACTTTTACTCTTGTGAGTGGTGTATTGGGTATCATGTAATGATGAGAATATATGGTGTATGGTGTAAGGTGTAGGGTAAATTTCGGAGACGAAATTTTTAGAAGAATGGGTGAATGTGACAACCCGAGAATTTTGAATATTTTTAAAATTTTTATTATTTGATTTAAGGTTCAATATTAGAACCTAAACATAAAATAAGTGTATGCGTTTGATATTTTTAACATAGAATTTTGAGGATTTCAAAATTCTGTGAAGGATTTAGGTGAATTATTCAGGATTAAGGGAATAAGCGTTTATGTTCTATGTATATGTGTGCATGATGTGGTTAAGGGTCAAGGGTTGACCAGATAAACGATATCTGTAACAAACCCTAAGTATATATTAAGAATGTCAACGTTCGATTAGAAAACCCTAGCGTTTAATAAGAAACCCTAGAAACCGGTTCTAAAACCCTAAGTTCAGTTTCGAGAACTTTAAAACCCTAATTCGGTATATGAGAACCCTAAATTGGGGAATTAAGTACAATGTATATGGTTTTTGTATTAATCACAAACTTAATTAGGGATAACCCTAATTTATTAATTAAAAATTCTAATAATTAGAAACCCTAATTATTAGGAACCCTAATTTGTAAATTTGAAACCTTAATTTGTAATTAGGTAATTTTTAATTCTTAATTAGGAAATATTCATCCTAATTTTCAAGTTAAGTAATTAGGAAACCCTACTCTAATTACGAAATCTAATTTCTAAATTATGAAAATTATTTTTCTATTAGAAACCCTAATTTTTGGGATGTAAACCCTAATACGTGATTTTGACCCTAAGTGCTAAATTAGTAATTTTAATTAGGAAATACTAATCCTAGTTAACAAGATTTAAATTATTATTAAGAAATTTTAATATAATTAGAAAATCCTAATTATAATTTAGAAATATTAATTTTCTATTTTCAAAATCGAAATTTGAAAATCTTAGAAATTAAATTGCAAGTTAAGGGTTAAACCCTAAACCTTAAAATGGTTCAAACCCTAAACCCTAACACATACCCTAAATCCTAAGGGTTTGGCCATTTATTAGAATGCCATTAATTTTTTGTGCGAAATGACATTTATGCCCTTTGTGCATTATTAGTATGTTGCTTGTAGATCTAGCCCTAAAGGAGTGGGTGAACTACCCTAGCTCTAGAAATTGACTTATATCCAGCAATCTCAGCCAAAATTAACGGCCAACATGCATTGCATTAACATTTATAAGAGATTAAAGAGAGAGAAAGACACTTTCATTTTTCATTTTCTACCAAGCCCTTGTCTCTCTAGAAATTCGAGAGTTAGAGTTAGAGAGTGATATATACTAAGCCAATATCAGTCCCTAACTTTACAAGATCAGAATCAAAAGGCAGAAATCAAATATCAAAGCCTCAAAGGTATAAGAACCCTAATTTTTGAAATCTTTGATTTGATGTTATATGTTGTAATTTGTTTGGCTAGATAGGTGTAATAGGATGTTATTTAGTGATCTGCGTTGTAAAATCCCAGATCCATAATATCAAAGTCCTCGGATCTAGCATTTTGTGAAATCTGGAAAAATTGGAATTAGTCGTCTGACAGTCATATGTCAGACTTCTTAGATTAGTGTGTGTTTGATGTTTGGTGTATGTTACGCTATAGATATGTTCTTTGTAGTTAGTACTTTGATCTGAGACTTGAATCAACCTTAGATTATGTATAGATTGCAAGAAACGATCGGTCAAAGTGCGTTGACCGAGCATGACTTCTGGAAATCTGGAAAACCCAGAAACCCAGAAAGTCTGACAGTGATATTGCAGGCCTCCGATCTTGCTTCTGACAAGTGTTTTGGCAAAGTTGTTGTTTGATTTGTGTAGCCTGTCATGTGCACTACGTATCCTAGTCCTTAGAACAAGTAGATCACGAGCAGAAACTTAAATAATCACGGTCAAACAACTGTTGACCAACTAACCGGATGAAGATTTCTGGGAAACCCAGATCTTCAAGAACCGATTCCTGACCCCTACTTTGACCGGACTTAAATTCTTTAATGTGTTGTTGTTATACTGACTTAATGATATAGTATTGTACACTAACATGAGGTTTACAAGTTTAAACCATTATATTACACAAATCAAGTACCGAACCCAAGATATAAGGATTCAAAGCAGCTAACTCTAACTGTTCTTCATTTCTGGAAAACTCAAAAATGAAGAACAGCTTCTGACAACGATTTCTGCAGCCTTAATCTCTCTGTTGTGTTAGATTTAGGTCATGCAACTTGTTTATGGTTGTAGTACTACATCAGTACTACACCATTAACTTAATAAGTTTTCTAGAAACATTTATAACCATGAATCAAAGACCGGTCAAACCTCATACCGTAGCCTCTGACATGTTTTCTGGAAAAGCTCAAGAACATCCCAAGAACACATTTAGCGACGCTTGTGTTTCCTAAAATACCTTTAGCGGCAGATAAATTAGAAAATTAATTATTTTAATTAATAAATTGAAATAAATAGGTTTTAAATATTAAAAATACAAAATAAATTATGAAAAATTATTTTAAAGCATGAAAAATAGTTTTTAATTATTTTTAGTATATTTCAAAAATATTTAATATTTTTAGAATATAAAAGGTATTTATTTATTTAATTATAATATTAAATAAATTATTTAAAAATAGTTTTAATTCATGAAAAATCATGAAAAATAATATTATGGTATAATATAATATTTTAAGTTATTTTCAGTGACTTTTAATATTTTAAGATGAATTTTATTAATTAATCAATATTAATGATAATTAGTTTATTTAATAAATATATTAAATAAATTATGGAAAAATAGAATAAATGACTTAAAAATCATATAAAAATGATTTAAGTGTTATAAAAATATTTTAAGTTATAAAATATAACTTTTGATATTTTTTCATGAAAATATTAATATTTTAATATTAATAGCAATTATCGGATAGTGAATTTAATTGTTAAGTGTTAAGCAGAGTTTAATTGAACTTAAACTCGAAAAATTGTCTGACTAGATCGTCGGAACGTTAGAATTTTATCGAATTCAAGTCAGACTGAAATAGTTTGACCTGATACCGAGTCCTATATGTGTTATAGACTGATAGGGTTATGTGTTATGTGTTATATATCTATATATGTAATAAAATTATATATATTTTGATGATATTATTCTAATATTGATGATCTATATTACTACTATTAGGTCTTCGGATAAAGCGTTATAAATTGTGTAGCAGTAATCAACCGGACATGCAAGTTTATTTTTACTTAACTCTACTAAGAGTTGTTTCATGTAGATATGCTTATGGTTAATCGTTCCTGATTGCCATGTAGAATTGTACTCTGTACATATTGCATGTATAAGTCAGGTATAAAAGATTGATCACCTTCATTATCCTTCGGTTCAGATATATTTGTTCATATTTAATACTTGTTCACAATTATTTTGTTGAATTATAGCCAACCAATTATTCAAATCATTTCAATCATGCTATATCTTTATAATATTGAACTTAAACTTGCTGGGCAATCTTATGCTCACCCTTGCTATATCATGATAAATATTACAGATTAAGACGAATGCATCGGATACAGGGAAAGGTCAAAGACAGTTCCAGCTTTAGTATATGTGTGCAGTTAGAATTGTAATAGTATAATATGATAATATGTTATGTGTTAGACAGGTTATGAATTGTATTTATGTGAAGGTTACTCGACCTTGGGGAATAATGTGATAAATGTATTGTATAAATAATTTATGTTTATATATTCTGCAAATATAGTAATAGTGATGGAATGATTGTACCAGGTCCGTGGGGATTTGGGACCCGAATTTGGGGCCGTCACAATACGTCTTCATCAGTTACATAAGACCAAAGGCCACAAGGCCTTGTTTGGCTAAGCACATAACTCCCAAACTAAATTATTTTAATAACCTTATATTATATAGTTTCATGTCACGCCTTTAGTTTGATTAATAACTTTAGTTTAGTTAATTTAAATCAGTTATAATAATAATAATAATAATAATAATCTTATTATCATTATACTTAAAACTAATAAATAATTATATATATCTAATTTAATTAATAAATTAGAAACATCACTTTATTTAATTTATTTATTTCCTTTAAATTAAACAATTCATTTAATTTAATTATTTTCTTAAATATTAAGCAATTTATTTAATTTAATTAAATCATCAAATAAAATTATCATTACTCAATTTAGTTAACATTAATCAATTTAGTTACTAAATTAATTAACCACAATTCATCAATTATTTGTTTTCCTCAATAAATAAATTATTTAAAATATTTATTTAATTCAATAAATATTTAAATTAAACTACAAATTTCTCGATTGTTACAGGCACTGCAACGCGAGCTAGCAGAATGTTTGGCTTGCCTATGGTGCTGCGGCACGGGAGCTAGCCTTGTTGATTGCTTTACAACACGAGTATGCAGTGGGTCAGGCCCTGTGGTGGCGCTGTGGCGTGAGGTCACCTTTGTAGTTTGGCGCTGCGGCGCGAGATCTTGAGCATTGATAATGACGCGACGCTGCAGCGCGGTCTACAGTTCAAACTCTGGCGCTGTGGCATCGGACTTATATATGAGTTTTTCTGCACAAAAGCCATGTATTAGCCACATATATTACACAGATATCATGCTAAATAAACAACATGCTAGATACACCATATTTCTAACTAAGATATACACTAGTAACATACTTAATAACATGCTGCCAACATCTTATGATCATAAAAACATGCACATCAAATATGACAATGCAGTACAATAACTGGCAGCAATGTTTACATAGTAAAGAGAAAAGACACAATATAAACTAGACATAAGTAAGGAAAAATGGAGAAAATTGATACTGAGATGGGGTTTCCTCCCCACCAAGCGCTTGTTTTAAAGTTGTCGGCTTGACTATACCGATGTCGTTCAATCCAGCTTATATGCGAAGATGACCATTTCATGCCGCCTATTCGTCAATTCCTTTAAATTTTTAGCAGACACGGATGATTGATCATCCCCATTTTCTTCACCCATCAGCACGAAGAATCTTTCACCACTGGAATTATCTACTAATTCGCCTTTTTCATCAAGTTGAAAGCGTTCTTTGTGCACTACTTGTAACAACCCAAAAATTCGGATTGTCCAGAATTTAAATTTAAAGAATTAGTTATTAATAAAATAAATTTTTATTAATACTATTCTGTGCTATGTGTTTATTAATCGTTAGAGAACCCATAATGATTATAAGTCGCAAGGATTCTGGCTACGAGCTAGACTGAACGAGTAAGAATTTTTAAGATGAAAATAAAAATATTTCGGGAATAAAAATATTTCCGAAGAAAAAGACGAAATAAGCACTATTCACCTGACGAAACTTAAGGGTTAGGATTTGAATAACCTAAGCCTTTCCGAGAGTTCGGTATGTCAAAATGATATTCTGTCGAAAGATTTGACGATAATATATCTGAAAGTAATATGCATACAAGCCAATCATGTATGATGATAAAGCATATACTTTGTAATCAATTTTATTTATTTATTAATAAAAGAATTATTTATTAAAGGCATTTATTATCTACGTGGTGTTGTTTTAATAATATGTGATAAACCCATAGTTTTAAGCAATACTTTTAGAATCATGATGAGATCATACCAATGAGATCTAAATTCTTAGATAGCTTAAGCTAAAATGTTTCCAATCAATGGATTACTAAAAAGGGGATTAGTGAATCCGGATAGATTGGTACGTACGTTGCTTGCTCATTGGATGAGGACGATTGATCTCATTATCATTTGTGTGGAGACACTAAAGCAAGTATGTAGGTGCTTATTAGAGAATAAGTTCACTAAACGTGACTCGCTAAGGAATACCTAATGAAGTTTTACTTGCCTGTCAATAAAAATTCCTGTAATGATAGTAGTACAAATGATCCTTAGACTTGAGATCATCATAGTATCTTATATATAATGAATTATACTTTGACTTATTCCTTAAGACTCTTAGAGTATATCAAAGGGTATGATTAGGTGTAATAAGTTATATATGAAGATAATGAATGAACAATAAAGAATCTGTCACTTCTAATAAAAGAAGAGAAATGTCCTATGTGATTCGATAAATGACAACCCAGGAATCCTTGGCCAGGTGGAATGAAATTAGAAAGTAGTTTCTAATTTGCATTCATTAGGAGTTGTGCATTTAGGAATCGAAATACATATAATTAAATAAAATAAGACTTGACAGTAATTCCATGTCTTATATTTAATTGGGTCATTGTATGGTGGAAGGATTGAATTATACGGTAACTATTAACTCAAAAGTTGTTTTATGATTAATGTTGAAATCTATATTATCTGAAAAGTCGTTGATCGCTAGGGAGGCTTGCCCCTATTGTAGAACAAATATTATTTATTTAAATAAATTAATCATTTAATTTATTTATTTAAATAAGATTATAATTGTTCTAATTGATTTATTCACAACCGGTTTGATATGGAGAACCTAAAGGGTCACACCATAAAAGGAAGAATAATTATTTAAGAAGTTAATGGCATAATCGTAATAATATGTTAACTATATTTAATTTAATCTACGGTGATAGAATAAATTAAATAGCTTAATATTTATTATTTAATATTTTAGAAATATTAAATATAAATTAATAAGAGGAGTCTTATTAATATGATTACAATTATTATTATTTTAATTTCTAAAAGAGTTTAGGAATTAATTTAATATAAGTACTCTCATTTATTCCTAATATGATTAGGAGGAAAAATTAGTTAAAGGAGTTTAATTAATTATCCCTAATAAGATTAGGGAGCCCATTTAATTAAAAGAGTTTAATTAAATAAATAATACCTTATTTTAATTAAATAGGGTTACCTGATATCTTTATATGAGGAGTCTCATATTAAATATCAGATATACGCAATTCCAAGAGTTGAAGAGTACGTCCCTTTTTCTATAGATATAGGAAAAACTAGGGTTTGAGCCAATACACCCTTCTTCTTGAAAATTCTTCTTCCTTGGTGGATCACCTCTAGAGGCCATACACTTGGGTGGATTACATTGATCAAAGGAGAGAATCTACCCGGAGATTCAAGGAAATCGCGAAGAAGTAGGGGGTGAACTCGTACATGTGGAAGCTTGTATCTACAAGGGTATGATTCCATAACTTCTTGTTCTTCGTTTTAATTAATAATATGCATAAAGGATGATCCAGGTAATTGGTTTGTGAACAATTTTAAAATTTGATTTTATTTTGCTTCCGCTATTTTTGCAATTTCATTGCTACTTTGATTTTTACAAAAACCTTACAATATCGTGAAGAGTTAAGTAAGCCGATAAATGTTTTTCTCAAAAAATGTGCAGAAATTGGACGAAATAAAAACGACGAAAAGTATTGTTATGTACTTCTCATTCGTTTGACTACGTTAGGGAAAAACGTGAAGAAAAACGCTTAACATCAAAAAGTATTTTTCAATTTTTCGGAGTTCCGAAGAATGCATAAATGTTAATCTGTAGAGAAAATACGAAATATCCAAAAATATTTGGATTATGAGAATCGCAGTTTTTAAAACTGTCAGACAAATTCCGCAAGACAGAAGCACGAAGCTTCCACGGGAAGCTTCGTGAATAGTAAAGAGGTGTGAATAGTAAGGAGGTAGGAATAGTAACTTTGGGGCGAAATGACTATTTTTTCCCTAGCCTTGGTTTTTTATAAAAGGAGAGCTTAAACTCATTTGTTGGTGATTTTGGAAATCACCAACATTTGAGAGAGAGAGAGAGAAGTCGGATGAGATGAGAAAGGAAGAGGAAAAGTTAGTTCGAGTGCACGCTTTGTCAAACGGAGGAAGATTAAAGAAGAAAGGTAAAAGATGTTAAGAAATGATTTCATATGGTTGAAATCGCGAGAAGAAGAAGAAATAATAATTAGAAGTTTATTTTATAAATTTCTTAAGGAAATATAAGATTCGTAGTGAATTTAAACGATCTGAATGAATCATATGAATGATTCGATGAAATTAGTAAGGAATGGTGTTTCATAACACAAAATTCCAAGAAAAAGTGAAATCGTAATCAAAATATCGATTAAAAATGAAGGACGAATGAAGAACGTGAAGAACACGCGAAGAACACGAAGAATGTGTTAGGTTTGTAATATTCATGAACGCAATCAAATTGCACAAAATTAGAGGAAGAATGAAAAATCAGAGTTTTAAAATTTTACAAATCATATATACCCGGATCATCCTTTATACACAATTATTAATTAAACGAAAAGATAAAGAACAAGAATCGTACCCTTGAAGATTCGAGCTTCCACAGGTACAAGTTTAGCTCCAATCCTTTTCGAGTTCAACTTGAATCTACCGGGTTTGGTTCCTTCCTTTGATCAACGTTAGCCACCAAAGTGTTTGGCCTCTAGAGGTAATCCACCAAGAAAGAAGAAAGATTCAAGAAAATGGGCGTTTGGCAAAACCCTAGCTTTTCTATCTCTTATAGAAATAGAGCGTACTCTCCAATAATTGGAATCACGTATATTGATATCTGATATAAGACTCCTCTTATAAAGATATCAGTTAACCCTTCCAATATAATTAGAAAATAGGATATTATTTATTTAATTAAATTCTTTTAATTAATTAAGTTCCCTAATCTTATTAGGGATAATTAATTAAATTCTTTTAATTAATTTAATCTCCTAATCTTATTAGGAATATATGAGAGCACTTTTATTAATTAATTCTCAAAATCCTCTAGGAATTAAATAATAATAATAGTAATAATAATATAAGACTCCTCTTATTACTTTATATTCAATATTTAAAAAATATTAAATAATAAATATTAAGCTATTTAATTTATTCTATCGCCGTAAATTAAATTATATATACTTAATTTATTATTACGATTATGTCATTAACTTGTTAAATAATTATTCTTCCTTTTATGGTGTGACCCTTTAAGTTCTCCATATTAAACTTGTTGTGAATAAATCAATTAGAACAATTCTAATCTTATTTAAATAAATAAATTAAACTATTAATTTAATTAAATAAATAATATTTATTTTACAATAGGGATAAGCCTCCCTAATGATCAACGACTTTTCAAATAATATAAATTTCAAGATTAATCATAAAAGAACATTTAAGTAAATAGTTACCGTAAAATTAAATCCTTCTACCATACAATGTCTCAATTAAATATAAGACATGGAATTGCTGTCAAGTCTTATTTTATTTAATTATATATTTTTCGACTCTTAAATGCATAACTCCAAATAATACAAATTAGAAACTCCTTTCTAATTTTATTCTGTCTTGGCCAAGGACTACAGGTTGTCATTTACCGAATCACATATGACATTTTTCTTCTTTTACTAGAAGCGGTAGATTTTTTATTGATCATACATTATCTCCATGTACGACTTATTATACCCAAGCATACCCTTTGATATACCCTAAGGGTCTTAAGGAATAAGTTAAAGTATAATTCATCATACACAAGATACTATGATGATCTCAAGTCCAAGGATCACTTGTGTAAGACCCCAACTTTTATAAATAACGATGAATTTTCTATAAATATCATTTTTGAATATTATGGAGTTAATTTGATATAATGTTATAGTTGTGGGTAATATTTATAAATTTTGCAAAGTACGCAAGTTATAATATATTATTCGATTGGTCGGGGAATATTCGTTTTAACAGGGAATATTCGTACAACGGCGCAATCATTGGTGGACCCCACAACGGAATTATTGTCGGATTGAGAAAACGACAAAAATATTTTATTAAAAATAACGACGGAAGTTTTACCATTGATACTGTTGAACTACTCGGTAGTAAAAGTACAGTAATACGTGTGGTTGCATAGTAGCACACGGTATTGATTATTAATGCTTATATGAGAAGTCACTCAGTTTGATTCAATTATTGTCAGTTAATAATATGAATTATTTATTAAAAATAACGGCGAAAGTTTTACCATTGATACTGTTGAACTACTCGGTAGTAAAAGTACAGTAATACGTGTGGTTGCATAGTAGCACACGGTATTGATTGTTAATGCTTATGTGAGAAGTCACTCAGTTTGATTCAATTATTGTCAGTTAATAATATGAATTATTTAGCGATAATGACGTTTTGTTTTATTCGTATTATTAACGTAATAAAACAGAAATATCTTTTTATATAAAACAAAATACTTTATTAAAGTTATTCTATAAATAGAATATATTATATTTTATTTTAAAGATTTTTCTTTAAATATGGACCGTCAGATTAAAGTAATCAATCTGGACCGTTCATGGATTAGTTACTATGCATTCTATTTTTCTATAAATAGCAGCTCATTCCTTCATTATTTCTTACGAATTCACTGAACTCTAGAGAGAGAAACTATAGAGAGAAACTATAGAGAGAGAGAGCGGAAGAGTATTCTACTACTTAACTACTTCCTTATTTCAGCTCTTCTTTAAAACGGTAAGGGGTGTTATTCTTTCTTATTCATGAAGAGAACTGTTGTTATTCCATTACTTATTATTCTATTGGAATAACTTGTATACGCGGTCTACCCTATACTTGGTGACATTCTTCTATTATTTAGTTGGAACATCCTGTCTGTGTGTTTTACACCAGACCTGGTTCCGTCTTTTTATTATTCTGTTGGAACATCCTGTCTGTGTGTTTTACACCGGACCAGGTTCCATTATTTATTATTCTGTCGAAATATCCTGTCTGTGCGTTTACGCCGGACCTGGTTCTATTATTTATTATTCTGTTGGAATAACCTGTTTGTGCGGCCTATCGCATGCTGGGTGATTTCTTTTGTTATTCCATTCTTTATTATACTCAGTTGGTTAAGTTTTGACTTCTATACTCCATGAAATTAATGGAATATCCTTGATAATTGCGATTCATCCAGTATCTTTTCATGAAAATATTCTTCTAAGTATTCTTGAATTTTACTCGACAAAGTAGTATCATGTTGACAATTTAGACGTTGTTAATTATTGGATAAATTAATTTTTGAACTTGTTTTATTGAATTCTTATATCATTGTCATCATCCTCATGTTTATAAAATGTTGAAAGTCATATGTGGCCTGTAGTGCATAGATGGACTTGGTATGATTATGACCAGGGATTATTCGGTATAATCATGACCGTAATATTGCAAATGATATGGTAAAAGTCCTCATTGGCCTGTAGTGCATTGATGGACAGTTGTTGGCATGATCATGACCATTAATGAATACATGAATATCCTTGGCCGTAGTGCAGGGGTGATTCGGTGATGTGGATTATTTTATTAAGCTGAGTCCCAGCGATCACAATGTTGAAAAACCTTTTAAATCATAAAAGATAGTAGAGTTTTTTTTCTACTTGACTCTTTTAATGGATTGCTTATTCCGCTACAGTTAAACTTGATGTCTATTATATTTTATCAGTTTAACATTGTTGAAGGCTAATGATAATTTATTCTGCATTATCTTAGTCATAATATTTCTTACTGGGCTAGTTGAGCTCACCCTTTCTTTCACTGTTCTCTTCAGGAAATGAGAACGTAGCTTGGGCAAGTCGGGAATGGAAATATGGTCCGAATGATAGTATTAGTTAGTAGTCCTCACTATTCTATGTAATAGTGTGTTAATAAATGTAATGAGGACTCCTTTTGAGTGTGAATACTCTCTAGAAGATAATATTTATATTCAAACTCACAATTTATGTTTTGTCGTATTGTACACGACAGTTGTATTAGTAAGTTGTATTTGTATTCTATACTATGTATCTGACGACCCAAGATGGGTGATGTATACCTAATTTTGGGGGCGTCACAGTTAGTATCAGAGCTTAGGGATATAATCCCTGGCTAAGATGTGAGAATAGAACTAGGAGGGGAGAGACGGGGAATTCCTTCGCTAGTATGACCTACCTAAGTTTATTTGCATGGTATTTAATTGGTTGGTCATAATATAAGGATAATATATGACATATCAATTAACTTTTATTTTGTGGCAGTATCTGAAAATGGCATCTGAGAATGTTGAGAATAGCAATGGAGCACAGGCGACTGTTGATTCACCACATATTAATAATCAGGATAATGTGCATCAGAAAGGTGACAATCCTCATGCAAACAACAACACTGACCAGATGATGAATGATGGAATGTTCAGAAACTTTATGCAGTTCATGCAACAGCAGGCGAGAGCGGCTCCTGTCCAAAATATAGGTGGAAACACTAAAAACTCTCGGACGGTCACCGCTAAACAGTTCAAGGAGCTGGGACCACCAGAGTTTAAGGGAGAGCCAAAATCACTTATAGCGGAAACATGGATAAAGCATATTACCAAGATATTTGATGTCTTGGGATGCTCCGAGGAGCAAAAGGTTCCCTTTGCCGCCTTTATATTGTGAGGAGAGGCAGATTACTGGTGGGAATCTATTAAGCCTACTCAACCTGCCGCACTGAAGATGTCTTGGGAGAAGTTTCAAGAGCTGTTCAATGACAAATACTTTCCCGAAAGTGTTCGTCACATGAAGGAGGTGGAGTTCATCAAATTGGAGCAGAATAATATGACCGTGTCGCAGTATGAGGCTAAATTTGCTGAGTTGTCCCGGTTTGCGTCCCACTTGCTGGATAATGAAGAGCGAATGACGCGAATATTTTTGCGAGGTTTGAAACCTGAGATACGTCAACATCTTATTTCTCATAAACTGTTTTTGTATTCAGATGTTGTGAATAGGGCTCAGTTAGTGGAGCACGATAACGAGTCAACGTAACCAAAAGAGAGCAGTCGACAAAATGATAATACTAGTGAGAGCAGTCATCGAAGCGGTGACAACAAGCGTGGAGGGAATCAACAGGCCAGAAATGGTAACCACTTCGGTGGTAATCAGGGCCAAAATAATAAGAATGGTCAATTCAAGAAGAGGAGATTCAACAATAATGGAAAGACGTCAGCACCAGCACTCGTTGTTAAGGAAGGAGAACGACCACCTATCATATGTTTCAAATGCGGAGGGGAGGGGCACATCAGTCCAAACTGCGTGATGCCGTCTAAAGCATGTTATAATTGTGGAAGAGAAGGTCATTTAGCTCGATTTTGTCGTTTACCAAAAACAAGTTCAGCCAAGATGGAGACACCAAAGGCCGTCCCAGAAAAGTCAAAACCGGTAGTGCAAGGGAGAGCGTTTATTGTGACCTCCCAGAAAGCAAGGAACCCGAATGAGGTCATCACGGGTAAGCTTATCATAAACTCTAACGAAGTTTATACTTTATTTGATACCGGTTCTACCCATTCTTTTATTTCTCCTACTTGAGCTCATCGATTAAATTTGACTCCGGAGAAATTAGACTTTGATTTATCTGTTGAAACTCCATTGGGAGAAACCTTCATTACATCCACGGTTTATAAGTCTTGTTTGGTTCAAGTTGGTACCCACACATTATCTGTCGATCTGATTTCATTAAAAATACTTGCATTTGACGTGATTCTAGGGATTGATTGGTTAACTACTTATCATGCAAAAATTGATTGTTTTCGTAAGGTTGTTAGCTTTCATATTCCTAATCGACCTATTATGCGAATTCAAGCAACCAAACCATTAAAATCAATCGCTGTCATCTCAAGCCATAAAGCTATTCGTTTATTGAAAAACGGATGTCAAGCTTTCTTAGCTCATGTCACGGATCTAAACAAAAATACGTCAGTTTTGAATGATATTTCTATTGTTAATAAATTCCCTGACGTATTCCCTGAAGAACTTCCTGGCCTACCCCTAGAGTGTGAAATTAAATTTTGTATCGACCTTGAACCCGGTACAAAACCCATTTTCCGAAGCCCCATATCGAATGGCTCTTATTGAACTTCAGGAGTTAAAGATCCAACTGCAGGAATTGTTAGACATTAGCTTTATTCGTACTAGTACTTCTCCTTGGGGTGCTCCTGTGCTATTCGTGAAGAAGAAAGATGGAAGTATGCGACTTTGTATTGATTATCGGGAGTTATATCATGTCACCATAAAAAATAGGTACCCATTGCCACGTATTGATGACCTGTTTGAACAGTTGCAAGGAGCATAATTCTTTTCAAAGATTGATCTTCGTTCTGGATATCATCAGCTGAAGGTTAGAACTGAGGATATTCCAAAGACGGCTTTCAGAACTCGGTACGGGCATTATGAATTCCTAGTCACGTCCTTTGGATTGACTAATGCTCCTGCTGCCTTCATGGATATGATGAACCGGGTATTCAAGGAATATTTGGATCACTTTGTGGTCGTCTTTATTGACGACATCCTTATTTATTCCAAAAGCCGTGAAGATCATGAGCAACACTTGAGGCTAGTACTCCAAAAGCTTCGTGAATACAAGCTTTATGTCAAGCTGAAGAAATGCGAGTTCTGGCTGGAGGAGGTAGCAATCCTTGGGCACGTAGTATCAAGTCGTGGAATATCGGTTGACCCGGCAAAGATTGAAGCTATTCAAAGCTGGGAGCAACCTAAATCAGTGACCGAAGTACGTAGCTTTCTTGGTTTAGCTGGTTATTATCGAAGATTCGTGGAAGGATTTTCTCGAATCGCTACTCCATTAACTCAGCTGACTCGAAAAGATACAAAGTTCGATTGGAGCGAAGAATGTGAGCAGAGTTTTCAAGAACTCAAGAGGAGACTCATTTCAGCACCTGTTCTAATAATACCATCTGGCTCGGAGGGATTTGTCATCTAAAGTGATGCTTCGAGCAAAGGTTTGGGATGCGTTCTCATGAAATATGGAAATGTCATAGCCTATGCATCATGACAACTCAAGGAATATGAGAGGAATTATCCTACTCATGATCTAGAGTTGGCAGCTGTTGTCTTTGCACTTAAAATATGGAGGCATTACTTGTATGGGGAGAAGGTGGAGATCTTTACGGATCATAAAAGCCTCAAATATTTCTTCACTCAAAAGGAACTCAACATGCGACAACGACGTTGGCTTGAACTGTTGAAAGATTATGATCATACCATTCAATACCATCCTGGAAAAGCGAACGTGGTAGCTGACACATTGAGTAGAAGATCATATGCAAGTACGGGTGTAATATTGTCAACACAAAGGCCCATTTTGTGTGACTTGCAAAGGATGGAGATAGAGTTAAAGACTCCAGGGACCCGTGTGATGATGGCGAATATACGAGTAGAACCAACTTTAATCGATAAAGTTAAAGCTGCTCAAGCTACAGACCTGGAGCTGATGCGTATGAGGAAGAAAGTGCAAGAAGGTGCTATGCCGGAAGCAAGAATCGATGAAGAAGGAATACTTCGAGTCAACTCCAGACTTTGTGTTCCTAATGACCCTGATTTAAAGTATGAAATCATGATGGAGGCGCACAACACGCCGTTTGCAATCCATCCTGGAAGTACCAAAATGTATCATGATCTTGGTCATACATTTTGGTGGAGCAATATGAAGAGAGAGATAGCGCTGTTTATCTCAGTGTGTTTAACTTGTCAACGAGTCAAAGCGGAGCATCAAGTACCAAAAGGTCCATTGCAACCACTTGAAATTATAGAATGGAAGTGGGAGCACATTACCATAGATTTCGTTACCGGTCTTCCTAAGGTTTCTCAAGGTATAGATGCGATTTGGGTCATTGTTGATAGATTGACCAAGTCTGCTCATTTCTTACCGATACGAGAAACTTATACACTTGAACGTCTTGCTCGTATGTACATAAACGAGATTATAAGACTGGATGGTATGCCAGTATCCTTAGTTTCTGATCGAGACCCAAGATTCACTTCACGATTTTTGGTTAGTTTATAAAAAGCTATGGGCACAGATTTACGATTTAGTTTGGCATATCATCCTCAGACGGACGGACAATCAGAGAGGACTATTCAAACTCTAGAAGATTTATTAAGACTCTGTGTCCTTAAATTCAAGGGAAGTTGGGATAAGTTCTTACCATTGGTGGAGTTTTCCTACAACAACAGTTATCAAGCAAGTATTGGCATGGCTCCATTCGAATCATTGTATGGAAGAAAATGTCGTTCTCTAGTATGCTGGGATGAGGTGGGTGAAGCAACGTTGTTAGGACCGGAGTTGGTACGTATGACTACAGAAAAGATTCAAACGATCCGACAACGTATAAAAACCTCACAAGATCGACAAAAGAGTTATGCTGATCTTCATCGAAAGGACGTGGAATTTGATATAGGAGATCATGTGTTCTTACGTGTTGCTCCATGGAAAGGAGTTACGAGATTTGGATAAAGAGAAAAGCTCAATCCTCGATTCATCGGTCCATTTTTAATCCTCGATCGAGTAGGAACTGTGGCTTATAGACTCACTTTACAGCCAAGTATGTCTCGTGTTTATAACGTTTTTCACATATCCATGTTACGCAAATATGTGGAAGACCCGAACCATATTATTGAGTTAGAACCGGACGAAATAGCAGAAGATTTGACGTATGAAGAAGTTCCTGTTCAAATCTTGGATAAGAAGGAACATATTCTACGCTCCAAGGTTATACCTCAAGTCAAAGTTTTGTGGAGAAACCGCGATGTTGAGGAAATGACTTGGGAGTTAGAATCTGAAATGAAATCAAGGTATCCTTACCTCTTCGACATACCAGATACGTACCCTAATTTCGAGGGTAAAATTTCATAAGAAGGGGAGGTTGTAAGACCCCAACTTTTATAAATAAAGATGAATTTTCTATAAATATCATTTTTGAATATTATAGAGTTAATTTGATATAATGTTATAGTTGTGGGTAATATTTATAAATTTTACAAAGTACGCAAGTTGTTATATAATATTCGATTGGTCGGGGAATATTCGTTTTAACAGGGAATATTCGTACAACGGCACAATCATTAGTGGACACCACAACGAAATTATTGTTGGATTGAGAAAACGACAAAAATATTTTATTAAAAATAACGGCAGAAGTTTTACCATTGATACTGTTAAACTACTTGGTAGTAAAAGTACAGTAATACGTGTGGTTGCATAGTAGCACATGGTATTGATTATTAATGCTTATGTGAGAAGTCACTCAGTTTGATTCAATTATTGTCAGTTAATAATATGAATTCTTTATTAAAAATAAAGGCGGAAGCTTTACCATTGATACTGTTAAACTACTCGACAGTAAAAGTACAGTAATACGTGTGGTTGTATAGTAGCACACGGTATTGATTATTAATGCTTATGTGAGAAGTCACTCAGTTTGATTCAATTATTGTCAGTTAATAATATAAATTATTTAGCGATAATGACGTTTTGTTTTATTCGTATTATTAACGTAATAAAATAGAAATATCTTTTTATATAAAACAAAATACTATATTAAAGTTATTCTATAAATAGAATATATTATATTTTATTTTAAAGATTTTTCTTTAAATATGGACAGTCAGATTAAAGTAATCAATCTGGACCGTTCATGGATTAGTTACTATGCATTCTATTTTTCTATAAATAGCAGCTCATTCCTTCATTATTTCTTACGAATTAACTGAACTCTAGAGAGAGAAACTATAGAGAGAAACTATAGAGAGAGAGAGAGGAAGAGTATTCTACTACTTAACTACTTCCTTATTTCAGCTCTTCTTTAAAACGGTAAGGGGTGTTATTCTTTCTTATTCATGAAGAGAATTGTTGTTATTCTATTACTTATTATTCTGTTGGAATAACTTGTATACACGGTCTACCCTATACTTGGTGACATTCTTCTATTATTCAGTTGGAACATCCTGTCTGTGTGTTTTACACCGGACCTGGTTCCATTTTTATTATTATTCGGTTGGAACATCCTGTCTGTGTGTTTTACACCGGACCTGATTCTGTCTTGTTATTATTCTGTTGGAACATCATGTCCGTGTGTTTTACACCGGACCAGGTTCCATTATTTATTATTCTGTCGGAATATCCTGTCTGTGCGTTTACGCCGGACCTGGTTCTATTATTTATTATTCTGTTAGAATAACCTGTCTGTGCGGTCTATCGCATGTCGAGTGATTTCTTTTGTTATTCCATTCTTTATTATACTCAGTTGGTTAAGTTTTGACTTCTATACTCCATGAAATTAATGGAATATCCTTGATAATTGTGGTTCATCCAGTATCTTTTCATGAAAATATTCTTCTAAGTATTCTTGAATTTTACTCCACAAAGCAGTATCATGTTGACAATTTGGACGTTGTTAATTCTTGGATAAATTAATTCTTGAACTTGTTTTATTAAATTCTTATATCATTGTCATCATCCTCATGTTTATAAAATGTTGAAAGTCATCTGTGGCCTGTAGTGCATAGATGGACTTGGTATGATTATGACCGGGGATTATTCGGTATAATCATGACCGTAATATTGCAAATGATATGGTAAAAGTCCTCATTGGCCCGTAGTGCGTTGATGGACAGTTGTTGGCATGATCATGACCATTAATGAATACACGAATATCCTTGGCCGTAGTGCAGGGGTGATTCGATGATGTTGATTATTTTATTAAGCTGAGTCCTAGCAATCACAGTGTTGAAAAATCTTTTAAATTATAAAAGATAGTAGAGTTTATTTTCTACTTGACTCTTTTAATGGATTGCTTGTTCCGCTACAGTTAAACTTGATGTCTATTATATTTTATCAGTTTAACATTGTTGAAGCCTAATGATAATTTATTCTGCATTATCTTAGTCATAATATTTCTTACTGGGCTAGTTGAGCTCACCCTTTCTTTCACTGTTCTCTTCAGGAAATGAGAACGTAGCTGGGGCAAGTCGGGAAACGGAGTGATGGTCCAAATGATAGTATTAGTTAGTGGTCCTCACTATTCTATGTAATAGTGTGTTAATAAATGTAATGAGGACTCCTTTTGAGTATGAATACTCTCTAGAAGATAATATTTGTATTCAAACTCACAGTTTATGTTTTGTCGTATTGTACACGATAGTTGTATTAGTAAGTTGTATTTGTATTCTATACTATGTATCTGACGACCCAAGATGGGTGATGTATACCTAATTTTGGGGGCGTCACAACTTGTACTACTATCACTACATGAATTCCTATTGACAGGCAAGTAAAACTCCATTAGGTATTCCTTAGCGAGCCACGCTCAGTGAACTTATTCTCTAATAAGCACCTACATACTTGCTTTAGTGTCTTCACACAAATGATCACGAGATCAATCATCCTCATCAAAGG
Source organism: Panax notoginseng (assembly GCA_016801055.1). NCBI lineage: Eukaryota > Viridiplantae > Streptophyta > Magnoliopsida > Apiales > Araliaceae > Panax > Panax notoginseng. The sequence goes on from CM029020.1 coordinate 142,431,015, forward strand.
AGCAAGCAACGTATGTACAAATCTATCTAGATTTACTAATCCCCAATTTAGTAATCCAATGATTGGAAACTATTTTAGTTTTAAGCTTTCTAAGAATTTACATCTCATTAGAATGATCATCATCATTATTCTAAAAGCATTGCTTAAAACTATGGGTTTATCACGTATTATAAAATAACATCATGTAGATAATTAAAAGCCTTTAATAAATTAATTCTTTTTATTAATAAAAGAATAAGATTGTTATAAAGTATATGTTTTATCATAAAATATGATTGGCTTGTGTGCATACTACTTTCAATCTCCCACTTTCACTAAAGCCAATCGTCATGGTATCTCGTACTCTTCTTCTCTGAGTGACGATTATCTTGCTGTTGGACAAGCTTTTGTTAATGGATATGTAATGTTGTTATTGAGAGTCCACTATCTCTATAGTGATTTTTCATTTTTCAATGATTCATATAATCAAATGAAAGTGTCACAACACATGTTTAGACCCAAGATGAGACTTAGGAACTATTCCTAGTTCTGTAATGAACTTATCATCCAAACAATCAACTTACAGCTTTATTTATAGCTATATACGTTGTCTTTATCACTAACTAGCAACTCTTTGCTATTTGAAACATTTCCAATTCCCTGCACCAGTATTCAAGGTAACCCTTTACCTTAAAGTGGATTTTTTGTCGTCTTGGTCTGTCTGAAAAACTTGAGTCTGTTAAGCCTCTAGTTTTAATTTAGACCCACCATAAATTTTATTCACATCCTTAGTGTCGGTTAAGTACTTTAAGATATTTTTCACTGTCTTACAGTGATCTTCTCCAGAATATGACTGATCAACATCAGGTCTCGTATATTTCATTGTATACATGATTGTTACTCATGCGGTCTCTATTTTAGGAGTCTTTGGGGATTATTAAGAGAGATGCACTCCAGGGCTCATCAACATGAGACATCCCATGGAGTTTGCCATGCTAAACGACTTTAGTATTAAATGAATATACGTTCCTTGGGTTAAGTCAAGCATCATATTAAATCTATCTATATAGATTTATATCCCCAATTAAGATACTCTTCCCAAATCATTCATGGAGAAATATTTAGACAACTTTATCTTTACTAATTGTAGCATTGACATGTCATTCCTTATCCATAATATATCAACATATAATACTAGAAATGGCACGACGGTCCCACTGACCCTTTTCCAAACACTAGGTTCGTTCTTGTTTTTTATAAAATCATACTCTTTTGATTTGTTTCATCAAAACGAATGTTCCATTTTTGAGAAGCTTGCTTTAATCCATTTCTCTGAGTATCTACAACTCTTACCTCATTGTATGTAACTGGATTATCATCTTCTATGATACGTACCTCATCATCATCATCCATGATGAATCCATACCTCCTAGGTATCTTCAGTATTATTCCAAATTTACGATTCGATTGTGGTACAATAGGTTTATCTACAGGTTCCTCTTATTTGACTTATAGTGTTTTGTAGTTCTTGAACTCTTCAAGATGTATTATCCTCCCACTAGCCCCTTCAATGATAAAAAACTTTATCTTTAAAGGAAGCATATTTCGCAACAAACACCTTTTGCTAAGTAGGATTATAGAACTTATACCCTAAACTTACTTTAGGATGTCCCACAAAACTGTACTTGTCAAATCTTGTTCCAAACTTATCCTTTGAAACATTTTCACATAAGCTGGACAACGCCTTATATTAACTTACTTAAAATTAGGAATCCTTTCTGTCCATAACTTTTATAGAGTCTCGTGGCCGAATTTTGAGGTTACCTTCTTCATAGATATGCAGCCATTTCTAGGACATTATCCTAGAGGGATACTGGAATGTCGGTAAAATCATTATGGACCGTACCATGTCTAACAAGGTACGGTTTTTCCTTTCAGATACATCAATCAATTATTATGTATCAGGAGGCGTCTATTATGAGAAAACCATTTGAGATGATCTAGAAACTTATTACACAAGTATTTATTCCTTAATCAGATCAAAAATCCTAATACTTTGCCAATTTGTTTCACTTCTGAATTCTTTGAACATTTCAAATAATTCACACTTGTATTTCAGTAAATACACACATTCAACTCTTTGAATGATAATCTCCTTTTCTTATACTAGTTTATTCAATTTGCAAAATTATTTTCACGTAAGTCAAGTATATAAACTCCATTAAGTGATATTCCAGTTCTATACAAAATATTATTATTATTATAAATAAAATAACAATTATTCTTAAATATAATACCAAAGATTTCATTGTCTAAAAATAAAATGGAAATAATGTTTCCAACGAGAACTGGAATACAATAACAACTTATTGACTTAATAGACTTACCCGTAGGCTGTGCTAAACTATAAGCTCCTATGGCTGATGCAGCAACCTTTACTTCATTTTCACACATAGGATTACTTATCTCTTGTTTAGCTTTCAACTTCTGCTTGGTCCCTTCATAAATCTATATTTATGATAACCAAAGTCGGTATCCAATACCCAAGTAGAACCTTGACTTAAAGAAAAAATTATTTTAAATCATAAATAAATTTGTATTTGTAACCGAAACTTCACTAAGCTTCTTCGGTTAGCCTCTTCGAGATGCTTCCTGCAGTTTCTTTCTAGTGTCCAGGCTAATTGTAGTGGAAGCAAACTCCTTTGCTATCAGTATCTGTTTTGTTCTTATTATCCTTTGTTTTTGCCTTTCTGTTTACCTTCTTTGAATCGTTTTTCTTTTTAGAAGATCCTTTGGCCCCTACCAGTAAGACTTGGTCTTTCTTGGTTGGAAGTGACTCTCAGCTATTTTTTAACGTGTTAAGCAAATCAGCGAGGTTGATATCTAGCTTGTTCATATGAAAAATTCATAATAATTGTGAAAGGAGTCCGGGAGTGAGTGCAAGAGCAAATCTTGGCTCAACTTTCCATCCATGACAAAACATGTTGTCCTAATTGATCAATCAAATTGATAATGTTAAGGACTTTTATCTGTACTGTAATATTATCGGTCATTCTAGATCGGAAGACCTCCTTAGATATCTGATATCTATCAGTCCTACTTTCCTCACCATCAACTACTTGATGTGTAGGAGTATAGTAGGAGCATCCATAGTTTATGCTGACACTGAAGCACGTTACTCATGGATGCGAGAACGATGCATTGAGCCAACGGTGCATCATCTTGTCACTTTCTAAAAGTAGCATTTTCTTCCTCAGAGGCATTGTTTGCAACCATTGTAGGGATAGGCATATTAAGGACATAAGATAGCTTTTTAGCCATGAGAACTATTCTCAAATTCCTTAACTAATCCATTTAATTCGGTCCAGTTAAATAACATCTAATATGCTTCACATTAATAGTAATTTAAACATTGTAAAATTCTGTAAATGAATTTGTAACAACATTTTAGCATACATTCTTTTATTAATTACCAAAATAAATTAGGTCTTGTTTTAAATTAATATCTCCCACTATTTTCTTCAAACTATATTACCCTGAATCTATATAGTTCGGTGATATCTAATTAAAGATATGCTAGTGAGAGTAAGTATCTCATTTCAAATGTATATAGCCTTGTGTGTGCACAATAAACTATATATAAATAAATATGTAGACAACTCTTGTCAATTACATCAACTATGTAACTCCTTGTATTTTGCCTCTTAGATTATAATGGTCAAGTGTGTGCACATCCAAACTAAAATGACTTAAGTTAAGTTAGACCCAACATTTCTATATAAGTGAAAAGAAAACTACAGCTCTTGTGTGTGCACAACAAAGCAGTAATGTTCAATTCTTTATGAACATCATATGTAATAAAAATAACATCTTAAATATTTAATACTTGCCTTGTGTGTACACACCAAACTCATATTAAATATTCAATACTCTATTATTTCTATCATGCTTGAAGGTGACGTTCGATATTACAACTTAATATAAAATATTTGAGTTGTTTGTTATTATTTTGTCTCATCTTGGTTAGCGCGCATGCACACATATATATATAAAATATGTGTGACAAACGAGATTTTGTAATTTAATTTTAATACTTATTGAATTAAATAAATATTTTCGATGATTTAATTATTAGATTAAATAATTAATTGATAAAGTTGTGGTAGATTAATTTAATTATATGTGTTATATTTATTAAATTAATGTGGAGAATTTTTATTATTCAAAGTATGTAATTATGTGAGCTTATTGAATTAAAAGAAATATTTAATAAGCCTAATATTATTTTAATTAATAACAAAAATTAATAATTTGACATAATTAATAAAGGAGAAAATTAATTATGTGACTATGTGAATTAATAAGAAATTATCATATTTTAATTGAATTAAATTAAATAAGATATTTGATTTATATTTTATAAAGGAGTATGACACTATTAAACTATAGTATAAAAGATCTATTAAATTAAATGGTTATAATTCTTTTAAGGTTAGCCAAACAAGGCATTAGGGGAGGTTGAAGGCAGTTAACCCATGATCGGTTAACTGACCACAACTGCGTCAGTTTCAAAATATTATATACATCTTCTATTATTGTTAAGTCTTTTAGTTTTGTTAAGTCTGGAAAAGGAGAATCAAAGAGAATTTCAGAGAATTAGAGAGAAACAATGCGAGTTATTGTGATATTGTAGAAGAGCGTGAAAGTCATAAGAATTGTTTAAGAGTAATCTATTCAACCCAATTTCTATTTTTAAGATTGTTAAAGTTTTCATGAAAATGGCTTTAAGTTTTGTTAAAACTTCTGTAATTGGAAAAGGGTAGTGATTATATGTTATATATGTGGTAAAATGTTATTATAACATGTGTTACTGTATGTTGTATGAACCATAACATCAGTTTCATAAAAATTATGTCGTACGTTGTTCTTCAAAATTTCAGAGTATGAAAATATGGCCATATGGCCTTACATACCAAATTTAACACGATAATCATAAGTTGTACCATAAATTTATACATGTATGTGTTAATATGTTAACTTAGTATGTTTTTACTATGTTGCATGAACCATAACATAAGTTTCATAAAAATTATGTCGTACGTTGTTCTTCAAAATTACAAAGTATGAAAATATGGCCATATGGCCTCACATACCAAATTTAACACGATAATCATAAGTGGTATCATAAATTTACACTTGTATATAATTATGCATGTTAAAACGAAGGAATCAAACTCCAAATGAATAGATTCAATGTTATAATGAACCTGTAATATTGATTTTCATGTTTTGTGTTGAAAACTTTCAAGAAAATCAAGAACAGTAATTTATATGTTTTGATTTTCCAAAATTATGTATTTTAACATGTTAAAATTATGCTAGAAGGGTTAAGTAATAGTTATATGCGTATGACAATGTTTGGGTATGTCTAAATTCGTGAAGAAATAATTTAATTGAAAGTTATGGTCATGTTCTGTGTTCTTCGAGAGAACATATTAACTTGTGAGAGATTTTTTTGGCCTAATTTGGCCTTGTTATGTAGAAACTGCAGAAACTGAGTCTGGGTAACCTTGCCCCCGGCGGGCGTTACCAAACTAAAATAATAATAATAATAATAATAATAATAATAATAATAATAATAATAATAAAATAAAAATTATTAATTAAAATATTTATCAAATAAAATGAATATTTTAATTGAGATATTTATGGAATAAAATAAATATTCGATGCAAATTATTATGAAATAATTTATTCGAGTGTAATAATAGTAAGAAAATGAAAATATTCTAATTTAATTAAGTAATTAAATTAGAAGGGTAATGATTCGTTAAATAAAGTAGAGTTTATATTAAATAATTAAGTTAAAATGTAACTAATGAATGTCATGAATACATATGGTATGTGTGTAGGATTTGTGGTGAACGGAAGTAGTAATCGTTTAGCCTACACACGAGGTAAGTTCCTAAACCTTGTTTCTTTACATAAAGCAAGTTCCTTATTCTATCTTGTTTATTATTGTTCAAGTTAAGATTTCATATTAGATGTTATCATTCTTTAAAAGCATGATTCCTGTTATACAATACTTATTCGATTGTATACATCTTAAACTTTATTATTCAAATTGAATATCAATTATTGTTGAACCTTGTAAGACTAGCGAACCCTTATTTATTCGACTAGTCCTAGTTGATGAACGTTCTAAATTTCAGAACCATTGTTGAGCTTATCCAAACCAAACTTCATTTGGTGCGGAGTCTAATGTCAAACTGAGATGAATAACCCTGTTATAGGGGATTAATAATGCTTTAGCGTTAAGATATTGTGCATAATATGGTACTAAGAGCTGATCCCCCCTAAGTACGAGAAGAAGAGTCCATAGTTTTACGACTGTTAAAGGTTTCAAGTATAAACATTTGACAACCTAGGACGTAGTTCAAGGTCTTATGACTCTCAGAAGTTCTTTTGATTCTTGTTATTCATTCTTGATTCAAAAGCCAAGTTTTCTTATTTCAGAAGTTATTGATTCATTCGCATGTTATTATTTTATTGTTATATTATTATACTTGTGGGCAATCTTGCTCACTCTTACGTAATAATAACATTGCAGTTAAGAGCGAAAGGTCCGACGAGCTTTCTTCTAGTAAAGGCAAGGGCAAAGTTATCAAGTGATGAAGACTTGTTATTTATTCGTTATGTTATGTTTCAGACTTATGTTTAAATTGTGTAAGACTTAATATTTATTTATGTTTCCGCATTTGAGATTTAAGGTTAGTATGACCTGGGATTGATGTATTAATTTTCAGATGTTGTAACTCCATAAGGAAAAGATTTATGTCTATCTAATTATGGTTTTTCATTTAATATGGGTAGATAGATATATTATGTTTGGACAGTGAGCACCAAATCCCGTGGGAATTGAAGTACCCGGATTTGGGGGTGTCACAGGTTGGTATCAAAGCTATAGGTTATGAACCTTAGGTGGGGAAACAACCTTAGGTAGTAGCCTTATAGGAAGAATATAGTGATGAAAAACTCTTATCGAGTTCTAAGAAATGAATTTCTTAATTCATTGAAGATAATAAAAGACTTTATGTGCTTATGTGTTAAATTATGAGCTCACTAGTACGACTTAGTAACTGAAAATTGAAATTGTGTTGTCAGGATGTCAGATGATAGAGGATCTAGTCGAGCTGGGGAGGAGGAACCCCGAGTACCTACAGAGGAGGAACCCCGAGACATTCATGTCGTCAAGGAGCAGTTGGTACAGAGAGAGCCATCTCCATTGATCACTGTTGTTGGTCAGGAGCATGAGCCTAAGACTAATCCAGAGGAGGATCCTAAAGAGGAAGAGGAAGAAGAGGAGTTCCCGCCGAACTCCATTGATGATGAGATGTATGACGAGTTATATAACTGTAACGTAGAGTTACGTGACACTGTTCAGGATCTGACTGAGTGGGCGATTATTCAGCAGATTACTATTGAGCAGAAGGATAGTGAGGTTGTGACTCTTCACACACGTCTAGGAAACGTGGAATGGGATTTGGTTCACGAGAAGGGTCAAATTGAGAAGAAGTCCGAAGAAATAAAGAAGTCGAAGAAGGAACTGAAAGAGAGCTCAGAAAGACTGACCATAGCATAGGAGGTCTGGGTAAGAGAATCACGTCGTGCTGATCTTGTAGAAGAGGATTGTCGTGCGAAGAAGGCTAAGCTTGGGGAGACGTACTCTACACTTCAAAATGCAATGTATAAGGCCCAGGATCAAGTTATGAGGTACCCAATCCAGTTTGAAGGACTACCATCGTATATGCTAGATCGCCGGACGATGTCCCGCATCATGGAAGAGGAACGTAGCAAGGCTATTCAGCGCCTTAACAGGCAAAGATATGATTTGTTTAATTATGTGAAAAACTTATCTCGTGTTAGATGTAAATTCCGATGTGTTTATAAACAACTGAATATTTTAATGTTTTAAATCCTGTAGATTCTTTATATCAGGATAGTTGATGTAAATAGTTGTGATGCTATCGTTTAATGTTAAAACTTTCGATTTGAATAAATATATTAGTGTTTATTAAGATAATGTGTTAAGTGATTATGTTTAAATGTTTCACTGAAGCCTTAAATATTTAAAGGATTGAATAAAGACCTAATAAGTGTATATTCTTATCAGAAACATGCCGCCGAGAAGACGACAAAATTGTCGACCAGCCCAGGAAGGGTCAACGAATAACAACAACGCCAATGCTGACCTCGTTCAGCAGTTGGTGAACTTACTTGCTAGAGCGATGAATAATCCACCTCAAGCTCCACTGAACACGACGTTTAAGGATTTCAAGGCAGTGGGATCGCCAGAGTTTAAAGGCTCCATGAACCCGATCGAGGCTCAAACATGGGTTATAGAGATGGAAAAAGTTTTTGACGTCGCCAGAGGCAGAGAGGACCAGAAAATCGCCTACGCGACGTTCATGCTGAAATCCGAAGCCAGTTATTGGTGGCAAGTAAATAAGGTCCGGGGAGGTGAAGGTGTGATTACATGGGAGAGGTTCAAGGAGATGTTTTTTGAGATGTATTTTCTGACCAGCTCACATAACCAAATGGAGGTCCAGTTTTTGGAGTTGAATCAGGGAAATATGTCCGTACCAGATTATGCGGCAAAATTCAATGAGTTGGCTAGGTTCGCCCCATATCAAGTACACACGGATGAGAGAAAAGTAAGAAGGTTTGAACAAGTACTGAAACCTTGGTTATATAGAAAAGTATCAATGTTTCAGCTAAACACTTTTGCTGGAGTACTGGAAAAGGCCATCCTCACTGAAGGTGGAAGCGATGTGGTGACCAAGTACAATCAGGATCAGAAGAAGAAGAAGAGTGAAAATGAGGGAAATAACAAAGCTAGTGGCAACAACACGTGATGAAGTATCAATCAGAAAAGTAGGTGGATTGACAACTCGTCAACTGGAAATCAGCAAGGAGGTTAGAAAAAGAGGATTGAAGCGTGCCCGACCTGCGGGAAAGCTCACCTGGGGGTTTGTATGAAGGGAAAGTGGGTGTGCTACAATTTTGGTTAGGAGGGCCATATTGCACCTAACTGTCCTAACCCAAAGAAGGGAGCCTGCTTCACTTGCGACTCAAAGGATCATCTAGAAAGGGACTATCACAAGAAGGGATCTGGAGGGGCGGGATCAGGAGGGAATAGGGGAAACAACGGTGGAAGTGCTTTAACTATCACGGGACCAACCGCAACCAACCGACCGACCGCCAGGACATTCAACATGACAGTGCAGGATGTTGTGCAGTCTCGTGATGTGGTGTCAGGTATCATTCCGATCAATAAAGTTAATGCTTATGTATTATTTGATTAGGGTGCTACTTGTTCATTTATATCCGATCACTTTGTTAAGAACTTAGAATTGCCTAAGGATGAGTTAGAACACCCTATGAACTTAGAAATTACGAATAGAGAAATAATCCCTGTTAAGTATGTACATGAGAACTGTATAGTGGATATTAAGGCTAATATCATGAGCGTAGATCTTATCCCTATTTGACTTTGAGAATTTGACATTATTTTCGATATGGGCTGGTTATTCAATCATGGAGCCGTAATTGATTGCCAGAAGAAAAGTATTAACCTCATGACTCCGTCAAAGGTTGTGTTTTATGGTAGCAAGTCGCCTAGACAAGCAAGTTGTCTGGCGATGATGCAGGCTAAGAAGTGGTTAAGACAAGGCTGGGTAGGATATCTAGCTTACATAGTCGATAGTCGTAAAGACAATCCGAAAGTAGAGGAGATACCAGTAGTGAGGGACTTCGTAGACGTATTTCCAGACGATTTGCCAGAACTTCCGCCAGATAGATAGGTTGAATTTGTGATCGATTTGGCACCAGGAACGGCTCCAATATCGAAGGCACCGTACCAAATGGCACAAGTAGAAATAAAAGAATTGATGGTACAACTACAAGAATTACTGGACAAGAAGTACATTCAACCGAGCGTATCACCATGGGGAGCGCCAGTGTTATTTGTGAAGAAGAATGACGGGATGATGCAACTCTGCATTGATTACTGGGAACTGAATAAGATCACGATTAAGAATAAATATCCATTACCGAGGATCGACGACCTGTTTGATCAATTGAAGGGAGCGAGATACTTTTCCAAGATAGACTTAAGGAGTGGTTATCATCAACTGAAGGTGAGGCCAGAGGATGTACTGAAGACAGCGTTCAGAACACGATATGGTCACTACAAATTTTTGGTAATGTCATTTGGTCTAACGAGTGCTCCTGCAGCATTTATGGGCCTAATGAATCGAGTGTTCAAGCCATTTTTGGACAAATTCGTAGTGGTATTTATAGATGACATTTTGGTATATTTGAAAACCAAGGAAGAACATGAAGAACATTTGAAGGTAACGTTAGAGGCGTTGATAAGGGAGAAGTTGTATGCCAAGTTTTCGAAATGCGAATTTTAGATTGAGCGGATATAATTTCTTGGACATGTGATTGATAAAGATGGAATTTTGGTAGATCCATCCAAAGTCAAAGCCGTGATAAACTGGGATCAGCCGAGAACGCCGTCGGAAGTACGAAGTTTTCTGGGATTGGCAAGGTATTGCAAAAGATTCATTCAAGACTTTTCCAAGATCGCAACTCCGTTAACGAATTTGACTCGAAAAGCTGTGAAATTTATTTGGACGGAGAAGTGTGAGGAAAGCTTTCAGTTACTAAAGAAGAGGTTGAGTACAACACCTGTGTTATCTATTCCGGATGATACAGGAAATTTTGTTATTTATAGTGATGTGTCGCATAAAGGACTTGGCTGTGTGCTTATGCAAATCGGCAGAGTCATTGCGTATGCATCACGACAGTTGAAGGATTATGAGAAGGGGTATCCGACCCATGACTTGGCGTTAGCTACTATGGTTTTTGCTTTGAAAATCTAGAGGCACTATCTCTACGGGGAGAAGTGTGAAATATATACAGATCACAAGAGTCTGAAATATATTTTTACACGTAAGGATTTGAAAATGCGCCAAAGAAGGTGGCTGGAGTTAATTAAGGACTATGATTGTGAAATTTTATACCATCCGGGTAAGGCAAATGTGGTTGACGACGCCTTAAGTAGAAAGGGTCAGGAGAAATTGATGATGTTGACCGCTCAGAAGGAGCTAATTTCAGCCATGGAGAAGTTAGAACTTGAAGTGAAGTATCCTATGGAAATTGATGAGAAGCTATTCTGGATGCAATCTGGTACAACCCTACTGGATAAAGTTAAGGAGACTCAACTTCAGGATGAAGAATGTAAAAAGGTGAAAAAGAAGATATCCGAAGGAACTGAATCGAGATTTAAGGTGGACAAGGAAGGAATACTGAGATTTAAAAGCAGAATTTGGGTACCGCCAGTACCAGAGATTAAGGAAGATATTTTGAGCGAGGCTCATAGCTCACGATATTCGATTCACCCTGGTAGCACCAAAATATATCAAGGTCTTCGACAACATTTCTGGTGGCCAAATTTGAAACGAGATGTTGCAGAGTGTGGTGCCAAGTGTCTGACATGTCAGAAACTAAAAGTAGAACATCAGAGTCCGAGTGGGTTGCTACAACTATTAGAGATCCCAGAATGAAAATGGAAACATATTACGATAGATTTCATGGTTGGCCTTCCGACAACTGAGAAAGGCTATGACGCAGTATGCGTTATCGTTGATCGACTGACAAAATCCGTACATTTCCTTCCGATCAGAATCAAATTTACCTTAGACCATTTGGTAAAATTATATGTAAAAAAGATTGTTTCGAGACACGGAGTTCCGGTGTCAAATGTTTCTGATAAGGGTCCGCGCTTTACATCAAACTTCTGGAAACGTCTACAGGAATGCATGGGTACTTAGTTGCGAATGAGTACGACATATCACCCTCAGACAGATGGGCAGAGTTAAAGAACGATTCAGACATTAGAAGATATTTTAAGAGCTTGTATAATGGACTTTAAAAGAAATTGGGATGTTTACCTACCGCGTGTAGAGTTCGGCTATAACAACAGTTACCACGCTAGTATTGGCATGCCGCCTTATGAAGCGTTATACGACAGAAAGTGCAGAACTCCGCTATACTAGAATGAAGTTGGCGAGAGATAATTATTAGGTCCCGAACTAGTACAACAGACAGCAGAGATAGTTAAAGTGATTCGAACAAGACTGGTAGCAGCTCAAGATAGGAAGAAGAAATACGCCGATCCACACCGTAAAAATGTTGAGTTTAAACCGGGTAGTTATGTGTTTTTGAAAGTCTCTCACTGGAAGGGAAAGATCAGGTTCGGAAAGAAAGGGAAATTAAGTCCAAGATTCATTAGACCCTTCGAAGTACTGCGAAGAATCGGAGAAGTTGCGTATGAGGTAGCCTTACCTCCAGCACTCGAGAATGTCCACAACGTTTTCCATGTTTTGGTTTTACGACCCTACAAACACGATTACAAGCACGTGATTGAATATAAACCCCTTCATTTTGAGAAAGACTTATCCTATGAAGAAATTCATGTTCAGATTGTCGACAGAGAAGAATAAGTTCTCATAAATAAAGTAATACCTTCCGTTAAAGTAATTTGGAGGAACCACAACGCTGACTAAGCAACGTGAGAACTCGAAGACCATATGATGAAGAATTACCGTCATTTATTTAATTAATTTATGTGTAAGAGATTCTGGGGACAGAATCTTTGTAAGGGGGGAGAATGTAATGGGACAAATTGATTGAGTCGTGATTCTGAGGACATAATCCTTTTAAGGGGGGAAAGATGTGACAAACGAGATTTTATAATTTAATTTTAATATTTATTGAATTAAATAAATATTTTTGATGATTTAATTATTAGTTTAAATAATTAATTGATGAAGTTGTGGTAGATTAATTTAATTATATGTGTTATATTTATTAAATTATTGTGGATAATTTTATTATTCAAAGTATGTAATTATGTGAGCTTATTGAATTAAAAGAAATATTTAATAAGCCTAATATTATTTTAATTAATAACTAAAATTAATAATTTGACATAATTAATAAAGGAGAAAATTAATTATGTGACTATGTGAATTAATAAGAAATTATCATATTTTAATTGAATTAAAGTAAATAAGATATTTGATTTATATTTTATAAATGGGTGTGACACTATTAAACTATAGTATAAAAGATCTATTAAATTAAATGGTTATAATTCTTTTAAGGTTAGCCAAACAAGGCATTAGGGGAGGTTGAAGGCAGTTAACCCATGATCGGTTAACTGACCACAACTGCGTCAGTTTCAAAATATTATATACGTATTCTATTATTGTTAAGTCTTTTAGTTTTGTAAGTTTGGAAAAGGAGAATCAGAGAGAATTTCAGAGAATTAGAGAGAAACAGTGTGAGTTATTGTGATATTGTAGAAGAGCGTGAAAGTCAGAAGAATTGTTTAAGGGTAATCTCTTCAACCGAATTTCTATTTTTACGATTGTTAAAGTTTTCATGAAAATGGCTTTAATTTTTGTAAAAACTTCTATAATTGAAAAAGGATAGGGATTATGTGTTATATATGTGGTAAGATGTTATTATAACATGTGTTACTGTATATTGTATGAACCATAACATCAGTTTCATAAAAATTATGGCGTACATTGTTCTTCGAAATTTTAGAGTATGAAAATATGGCCATATGGCCTTGCATACCAAATTTAACACGATAAGCATAAGTTGTATCATAAATTTATACATGTATGTGTTAATATGTTAACGTAGTATGTTTTTACTATGTTATATGAACCATAACATCAGTTTCATAAATATTATGTCGTACGTTGTTCTTCAAAATTACAGAGTATTAAAGTATGGCCATATGGCCTTACATACCAAATTTAACATGATAATCATAAGTGGTATCATAAATTTACACTTGTATATAATTATGCATGTTAAAACGAAAGAATCAAACTCCAAATGAACAGATTCAGTGTTATAATGAACCTGTAATGTTGATTTTCATGTTTTGTGTTGAAAACTTTCAAGAAAATCAAGAACAGTAATTTATATGTTTTGATTCTGCAAAATTATGTATTTTAACATGTTAAAATTATGCTAGAAGGGTTAAGTAATAGTTATATGTGTATGATAATGTTTGGGTATGTCTAAATTCGTGTAGAAATAATTTAATTGAAAGTTATGGCCATGTTCTGTGTTCTTCAAGAGAACATATTAACTTGTGAGAAATTTTTTTGGCCTAATTTGGCCTTATTATGCAGAAACTGCAGAAACTGAGTCTGGGTAACCTTGCCCCCGGCGGGCGTTACCAAACTAAAATAATAATAATAAAAAATAAAAAATTATTAATTAAAATATTTATCAAATAAAATGAATATTTTATTTGAGATATTTATGGAATAAAATAAAAATTCGATGAAAATTATTATTAAAATATTTATAAAATAAAGTAAATATTTTAATTGAGATATTTATGGAATAAAATAAATATTCGATGGAAATTATTATGAAATAATTTATTCGAGTGTAATAATAGTAAGGGAATGAAAATATTCTAATTTAATTAACTAATTAAATTAAAAGAGTAATGATTCATTAAATAAAGTGGAGTTTATATTAAATAATTTAGTGAAAATGTAACTAATGAATGTCGTGAATACATATGATATGTGTGTAGGATTTGTGGTGAACGGAAGTAGTAATCGTTTAGCCTACACACGAGTCAAGTTCCTAAACCTTGTTTCTTTACATAAAGCAAGTTCCTTATTCTATCTTGTTTATTATTGTTCAAGTCAAGATTTTATATTGGATGTTATCGTTCTTTAAAAGCATGACTCCTGTTATACAATACTTATTCAATTGTATACATCTTGAGCTTTATTATTCAAATTGAATATCAATTATTGTTGAACCTTGTAAGACTAGCGAACCCTTATTGATTTGACTAGTCTATAGTTAATGTACGTTCTAAATATCAGAACCATTGTTGAGCTTATCCAAACCAAACTTCATTTGGTGCGAACTCTAATGTCAAACTGAGATGAACAACACTGTTATAGGGGATTAATAATGCTTTAGCATTAAGATATTGTACACAATATGGTACTAAGGGTTGATCCCCCTATATACGAGAAGAAGAGTCCATAGTCTTATGACTGTTAAATGTTTCAAGTATAAACATTAGACAACCTAGGACGTAGTTCAAGGTCTTATGACCCTCAGAAGTTCTTTTGATTTTTGTTATTCATTCTTGATTCAAAAGCCAAGGTTTCTTATTTCAGAAGTTATTGATTCATTCGCATGTTATTATTTTATTGTTATATTATTATACTTGTGGGCAATCGTGCTCACTCTTGCGTAATAATAATATTGTAGTTAAGAACGAAAGGTCCGACTAGCCTTCTTCTAGTAAAGGCAAGGGCAAAGTTAAAAAGTGATGAAGACTTGTTGTTTATTTGTTATGTTATGTTTCAGACTTATGTTTAAGTTGTGTAAGACTTAATATTTATTTATGTTTCTGCATTTGAGATTAAAGGTTAGTATGACCTGGGATTGATGTATTTATTTTCAGATGTTGTAACTCCACAATGAGAGGATGTATTTCTATCTAATTATGGTTTTTCATTTATTATGGGTAGATAGATACATGATGTTTGGACAATGAACACCAAATTCCGTGAGAATTGAAGTACCCGAATTTGGGGGTGTCACAATATGCGTCATATTAATTAACATGCGAAGCATGTTTGCATAATATATATATATATATATATATATATATATATATATATATATATATATAGTATAAGAATGCACATATAGAATACTGTATTCTACCCGAATTGATTATGGACTTTTATTCTAGTTTGGTTCACTAGAACCACCAAGTGAACCAAAAGATCAAAACCTAGGGGTGCAAGAATTAATATTCAAATATAACTATTACATTTAATGTGACACCCCCAAATCCGGGTTACTTGACCCCCGAGTTTGGTGTTCACGATCCACAATATAATACCATTTAACTATCCATTCATATATAAATAGGAATACATAAGCATCATTAACTGATATAGTTAATACATTACCCCAGGTTCTCTAATATTAACATTACAAACATACCCTTTAGTTATACAAAAAGGGTTCACAAATACAACATAATAATAATGTTATTCATAACTAATTAATCACTATATCTTCGCCCTTGTTCTTCACAACACCTTCTGCCACTTCTTCCCTAGCTGAAAAGTTTTATTTAGCAAGGGTGAGCAACAAATTTGCCCCGCAAGTTAAGATATACAATGAATGTATAAGTATCAAAATAATAGATTATCTATTTTGATAGAATAACACCATAGTTCGGGAAACTTTGAATTAGCTGAACAATGCGTTAATCAATTACAAGGCTTCTTCCTTTCTATGCAACACAATATTATAATAATGAAAGAGTACAGCGCTTTCAAGTTTCTACGATATTCTATTGAATAAACAAGAATCAATTCTACGCAATAACAAAGTGGAATATTTTTAGATTTATGCTAAGTGATCTCACCAGATCTTTGAACTTATTTTCTCGGGTATCTATCAAAGATTTACTTTGATACATACTCAGGCGTATCAGATAACCATAAAGATTAAATCATACCCCTCTGTAAGTATAACAAGTGATTAGCTTTATTATACCCTATATTATGCATAATACTTAACAGCGCGCAATGGTCGAATATACGACCCAAAATGTTCCCTTTATATAAAAGGTTGTTATTCTCAGTCTCAGAATCAAGATTTTTGATTTAACAACGAAATACTGTGATTTCAAATTCTATCTACTTATTGATCTAGCCGAAATAATTGGCATCGATCTATCAATAACAATTGATTTTTCTTCTCGTATTTATCAAGTTCCAACAAATGTTCGTCTAGCCAGAATAATTAGCTAAGACATTTCTCAATATAATTTGACAATAAATAGGAATTATCTGTACTGTCAATATTAGTTTCTACATATATAAATACCCAACAACAGTAATTCAATTTGAATTTTAATCATGCACTAACTGCGAATATTCAACAATAAATTCCCTGGACATGGTATAATTAGCAATAATTAACCATTATAATAATTGAATGAATATAACTCAAGGTTGAGTTAGGAAACTTGCCTTCCGCGTTGATTACAGCTACACAATATAATTAACTGCGTTCGTAAGACCTATAACCAATAATATCGGTCTCACAATTAGCACAATTATTTATAACACGTAACATTGTTTTCTATAGTCAAACTTCTCCTAGGCACATTACCACATAGCCACATTAGTGTTTATAACCTATATAAACACTTATCCAATCTAACTATTTCGGTTTGGTTGGACCTCGGTCCATTTTCGGTGTTCTGGTCACCCTATCCGACAATTAACACATTGATTGTCAATTAAACTTGGTCTCTAAGCTTCAATATTATTTTAGATAAATCAAATATTGTTTATAATATTTCTCGGAAGCTTTTAATAATTTACAAACAATTTTTATAATTTATAATAATTTTTCAAACAATTAAATCATTTCTAAATGATTTAATTATCAATTAATCTTATCATTATTAATATTTAATAATATAAAAATATTAATAACATACTTGTCAAAATATTAAAGTTATTATTAATAACTTAAAATATTTTTAAATCATCAATATTCTACTTAAATGAATTTTAAAGTAATTAAAATCATTTTTAAATCACCACCATTAATATTTAAATATTAATATAATTATTATCAAAATATTAAAAGTCATTAATTATAACTTAAAATATTTTTAAAACATTTTTCTCACTTTTAAATGATTTTTAAATCAATAAAATCATTTTTAATTTAATTATTTAATATCATAATTAAATAAATCTAATATCATTAATATTAATATATTAATGAGAATTCTCCAAAAATATTGAAATATATATTTTATAATTCAAAATATTTTCTAACACTTTATTCTTATTTAACATGATTTTTAAATCATTAAAAATCATTTTTATCTTATTTATATAATTTAATAATCAAATAAATTTAATATCATTAATATTAAATTATCAATGAAAATTCTCCAAAAATATTAAAAGTTACATTTTATAACTCCAAATATTTTTAAATACATTATTCTTATTTAAAATGATTTTTTATAATTTTAAATCATTTTTCTCTAATTTATTTAATACACTAATTAAATAAATTAAATACCTCTAATATTTAAAAAATTAGAAATATTAAAGAAAAATTTTCCAATTGGTCAAAAAATATATTTTCATAATTTAAAATAATTTTTAAAATAATTTTTGGAAATTTTTAGAATTTATTTCTATTTTTAAATAATTTCCGGAATATTTAGAAATTTAAAAATTAATTAAACCATCGCTAAAGCCTATAGCGACACTTGTCTGTCGCCTTAGGTGTTCTTCAGCCTCAAGAACACTGTCAGACCAGTTACACGGGTGCACGTTTGACTCAATATAATTCTCTGCTCAGACATGATTTTGGCTAACTTGAACATCGATGTTGTAGTAGGAAATTAGTACTACAACTATCAATTAGTAACTTGGTCATATGACATCACAACAAGGAGATCAAAGCCTCCAAATTTGTTGTCAGATGGTTTCTGGGTTTTCTATAAACCCAGGCAGTTCGACTACCTACTTTCGTGCTCGATTATTTATGAGTTCTGGTCATGATGTTGGTGGTTTAATGGTTCACAGTTAGACACCACATATCATAGAACATTTTAACAACAACATATAAGTTCAACAACAACCGATCCACAAGATATGCCTCAGCCAAACCCTGTCAGAGGGCTGTTCATCTGGCTTTCTTGAAATTTCAGAAACAGTTATCATGGACAAGTAGGCTACTTTGACTACTTGATACATTCTATTTGTTGATTGTTTACATGAGATAAAGCCATGTAGTTAAAGAATATATAACAGGGTATAACCTTATTACAACAACAACATCAAAACGCATAAACACTGACAGATCAAGAAGCTTAGAAACATTGTCAGACGCTGATTTTAGAATTCTGGGCTGCCCAGATTTTAGCCCAGTCAACGTCGGTCAACGGGTTTTGACCATAAATAACTTCGAATTCAGACATCTAATGGCTATAAAACCACTTTCAGATGAAAGACAACATACCAAACTATAGATTCCAAACATTAAACAACAAAAACCATAAACACATAAAGATCTAAGGCGACTGACATTTGATTGTAAGACATCTTAACTGTTCTTGGACAGATTTTTAAAAACGTGATTTTAAAGTATTTTGATGCTATAGATCTTTGTTATATCAACATAGTTCATCATATAACATACTCTAGCAGTGATTTTTACACTTAAACATAAAATTTTTCTTAGCAACAAAGATCAAAAATAAAAATTAAATTTATACCTCTCTTGATTCAATCTTGATCTTGATCTTCCTAAATGATATTGGGTGATCTAAGGGAAGTATTTGGGACTGATTCACTTGTGAATTTCGGAGCTTCTTGTGAGAGAGGGAGTTGGTGAGAGCAAGAGTGAATAAAACCTAAGTTTGCTCACTTTCTCTTTCTAAATCTATATATTTGGTAACAAGTTGCTAGATCTGAGGTTGCCAGCTGTTTTTCTGAGATTTGTGAAGTCACAAAGTCAAGTGGGTTGGTCACCAACTAAAGGCATTGGCCATTTTTACAAGCTACTTAATAAAAATACCATAAAGGGCATTTTGGTCATTTGTAAATTAATTTTAATGGCATTCTTGTCCAATGCACAAACCCTTGGGGTTTAGGGTTTGAATCCTAGGTTTTCAATTTAATTCCCAAGATTTATGAATTTCGATTTTCAAAATAGAAAATTAATATTTTTAAATTATAATTAGAGTTTTCTAATTATATTAAAATTTCTTAATCACACTAAAATATTGCTAATCAGGATTAATAATTCCTAATAAAAATTGCTAATTAAGCAATTAGGGTCGTAATTGGTCATTAGGGTTTATAACCCACGAATTAGGGTTTTAATTAGAAAAAATAAATTTTCTAAATTATAACTAGGCATGAAAAATAGAAATTAAAATAACTAAAATATAATTTGGGTTTTCTAATCATATTAAAGTTTAATACACACATTAGGCTTTCCAATTAGGATTAGTGTTTCCTAATTTAGGATTTAAGATTCCCGAATATGAAATTAGGGTTTCCTGGCTTTCGATTAGGATTTCTAACGGTACAGTAGGGTTTCTCATCCTGAGATTAGATTTTCTAATCTCTTCTGAGAATTTATAAATATTAAACCTTACCCGATCAATCATTGATCAATAAATCTATACAGTACAAACACGTAATTAATAATATAATTATTTTAATTATATTTTATATCGAATCCCTATCCGGACTTAGGGTTAGAGTTTCTATTCTCCGTTAAGCACAACTCTACTATATTTTTATTAGTCAATACACAAATTGACTTTCTCAATACACGTATCACCGATACTTGTCACATAAATAATAATTAATATTAATATTAAATAAAAAAGTTTTTTCGTAAATTTTGGATTATTCGAAATCCCGGGTTATCACATTTAAACCCGGACTCCATTACAAACAAGTCTTCAAGCGCTCCTTGTTCCTTGATCTCTAATTCTTCAAAATTAATTCTAACTATTCCTATTACAAAACTATTTAAAATAAATAGAAACCTTAATCAGCAGTTAAGGGAAAGTACATAGGAGGATGATAGAATTTACATTAAGAAAAAATTAGAGAAGACGAGGTACGCAGACCCCATTTAATAAAACACATACATTCATGCATCCAACTAAAATAAAATCCAATCACATTGGTCAATAGTCCATAATCAATCTCATTTATTATCATACACATCACCATATGCATCAATAAATAACATTCATCTCATGAATAATAAACATTCAATATATATATTGATATCATTTAATGTGTAAATTTAGTTAGCATAAAATTTAATTTTGAATCAAAATAAACTCCTTTATTTTAATCCAAATTAAAATCAAAATAAACCTCTTTTATTTTAATTTATCCAATTTTGAATAAAATAAACTATTTTACTTTAATCAAAATAAACTCCTTTATTTTAATTAATTATGGAATCTAATTCCAAGTAAAAAAAAACTCCTTTATTAAGGGAAACACAGATTTTCTTTCCTATTCACAAATAAACTCTTTTATTTTGAATAATATGACATCTTATTTCATATCTAAATAAACTCCTTTATTTAAGGAAATACAGATTCTCTCTCATATTCACAAATAAACTCTTTTATTTTGAATAACATGAAATCTTATTTCATATCTAAAGAAACTTTTTTATTTAAGGAAACATGGAATCCAATTTCAACTCCGATTAGTTATCATAGAATCCAATTCTAACTTTAATTAGTTAGGACGAAATTCTAATTTTAAAATTAAAATAAACCTTTTTATTTTAATTATAAAATTATTACATTAATATTATGTATATATATATATATATATGTATATATATATATATATATATATATATATATATATAAACAATCTGCATAACCACGTACAATTCCTTTTTCAAAAAAAAAAAACGTGGCAGGTTTTGGAATTCCTTTTTCAAAAAAAAAACGTGGAAGGTTCCTTCCTTGAAAAAGATTTACGTAATCATCTAACATTCACCCTTGTACCATTAATAAAACAATTCTTTGATTCCTGTTTACTTTAAAAACAAAACATTAACATTTTACAAGATTAACGTTTTTTTAAAAATCAGCCACATATTTCGTTTTTCAAAAAAAAAAACTAACAGGTGATAATATATATATATATATATATATATATATATATATATATATATATATATATATATATAGATTATTAATGTTTTAATATATATTATAATAATCTGAATCACGTGAATAACCGGAAAATCAAAATAGATTTCACGATTTTTTTAATATAACAAAATTATGCCCAATTAAATTGTTCTAAACACATATCAATATACATATCAAATTAAATAATTAATAATTCGCATAAAGGTTTGGCTCTGATACCGCTGTTAGGTTTGTAATATCCATGAACGCAATCAAATTGCACAAAATTAGCGAAAGCATAGAAAATTAGAGTTTTAAATTTTTACAAATCATATACCCGGATCATCCTTTATGCACAATTATTAATTAAACGAAAAGATAAAGAACAAGAATCGTACCCTTGAAGATTCGACCTTCCTCAGGTACAAGTTTAACTCCAATCCTTTTCACGTTCAACTTGAATCCACCAGGTTTGGTTCCTTCATTTGATCAACGTTAGCCACCCAAGTGTTTGGCCTCTAGAGGTAATCCACCAAGGAAGAATAAAGATTCAAGAAGATGGGTGTTTGGCAAAACCCTAGCTTTTCTATCTCTCATAGAAAAAGAGCGTACTCTCCAACAATTAAAATCACGTATATTGATATCTGATATAAGACTCCTCTTATAAAGATATCAGTTAACCCTTCTAATCTAATTAGAAAATAGGATATTATTTATTTAATTAAATCCTTTTAATTAATTAAGCTCCCTAATCTTATTTGGGATAATTAATTACATTCTTTTAATTAATGTAACCTCCTAATCTTATTAAGAATATATGAGAGTACTTTTATTAATTAATTCCCAAAATCCTTTTGGAATTAAATAATAATATTAGTAATAATAATAATAAGACTCCTCTTATTAATTTATATTCAATATTTCTAAAATATTAAATAATAAATATTAAGCTATTTAATTTATTCTATCACCATAGATTAAATTAAATATACTTAATTTATTATTGCGATTATGACATTAACTTCTTAAATAATTATTCTTCCTTTTATGGTGTGATTATTTAGGTTCTCCATATTAAACTTGTTGTGAATAAATCAATTAGAACAATTCTAATCTTATTTAAATAAATAAATTAAACTATTAATTTAGTTAAATAAATAATATTTATTCTACAATAGGGATAAGCCTCCCTAGCGATCAACGACTTTCCAAATAATATAGATTTCAACATTAATCATAAAAAAACATTTGAGTAAATAGTTACCATACAATTCAATCCTTCCACCATACAATGTCACAATTAAATATATTACATGAAATTACTGTCAAGTCTTATTTTATTTAATTATATTTTTTTCGAATCTTAAATGCACAACTCCAAATAATGCAAATTAGAAACTCCTTTCTAATTTCATTCTGCCTTGCCCAATGACTACTGGGTTGTCATTTATCGAATCACATAGGACATTTCTCTTCTTTTACTAGAAGCGGTAGATTCTTTATTGATCATACATTATCTCCATGTACGACTTATTATACCCAAGCATACCCTTTGATATACCCTAAGGGTCTTAAGGAATAAGTCAAATTATAATTCATCATACACAAGATACTATGATGATCTCAAGTCCAAGGATCACTTGTACTACTATCACTACAGGAATTCCTATTGACAGACAAGTAAAACTCCATTAGGTATTCCTTAGCGAGTCACGTTCAGTGAACTTATTCTCTAATAAGCACCTACATACTTGCTTTAGTGTCTCCACACAAATGATCATGAGATCAATCATTCCCATCCAATGAGCAAGCAACATATGTACCAATCTATCCGGATTTACTAATTCCCAATTTAGTAATCCAACGATTGAAACTATTTTAGTTTTAAGCTTTCTAAGAATTTAGATCTCATTAGAATGATCATCATCATTATTCTAAAAGCATTGCTTAAAACTATGGGTGTATCACATATTATAAAACAACATCATATAGATAATTAAAAGCCTTTAATAAATTAATTATTTGGAATTAATAAATGAATAAGATTGTTACAAAGTATATGCTTTATCATCAAACAGAATTGATTTGTGTGCATACTACTTTTAGAACGTTGTTGATGGATAAATTTAAAACCATCATAGGATAATTGTTGTTGATGGACAAGTTTAAAACCATCGCGTATAAGTTAGTTGCATATTGTTTGGTTAGGAACGGTAGAAAAGTTCATGAAGAACGGATTAAATTTAGCTATAACAAAGTTATGGCGAAATTTTGTAAAAGACGAATGAGAAGTAGAAAGTATGTAAATGAACCGAATGAGTAGGGTTTTGTAAGGATGTAAGAGAATGTAGAAAACGTGAGTTGTGGACTCAAGAACGAACGAGTTCCGAGTTCGGATGACCAAATTATGGACGAACGGACGAAGAACATTAATAACATAAAACAATCGAAGGATGGAATTTAAGCCAATCGAATGACATGTTAATAGATTCAGAATGAAGTTCTGTTTGAGGGGGATTTAAGTACGTAAGATAAGGAAGATAATGGCTTTGGAACGACCTCGTTTCGAGATATAACAAACAAGTTATGAGATCGGGAAGTAAGCATCTCAAATTGGATTTAACACTTAGAAAAAAATTTCAAGAGTTAGGGCTTGGCACCGCAGCGTCAGCCATGCTTTGTAAGGTGGCGCCGCAGTGCCAGACCGGAGAGGTAGCCACTGTAGAGTGGTGCAGCGGCGCGAGAAGTGTAAAGGGAACCGGCGCCATAGTGCCGGTGTAGAGCAAAGCCCAGTAATGAGCTTTTAACTTCTTAAAACTTGGGAGAAGTGTAACAAAAGCTAATGAAGGTGTACTTCATCCAATGTAACACTTAAAGAAGTAATTTAAACCTTTAGTACAGGTTGAACGAAATGATTGAAAGAGATTAAAAGACCAAGAAGGTAATGAATGTAAACGTAACGCAATTGCGAGCGGTCTTAGCATACAACGAATGGTATGGCTTCGACATTAAGAAAGAGTAATGAACATGTGGTTCAAGTAATGAATAACGAAAGTAATAAGTAAGATACGAATGGTATCAAGAAAATCGTAACGAACATTAATAAGATTAATGGAAGCCGATAGTGATTCAGAGGGAGAATGTTAGAATGAAATGTAAGCGTTCAACACTTTAATCGACGTGGAGGTTGAGTGTACGCAAATACTAAACGAATAGAACCTACACCCCGTGTATGGTTTGACCGTAAAATAATGAAGATCAATGATTAAACCATGAATTGTAAAGAACTGAATTAAAGACAAAGGCGTTAACGTAACGAAGCCGAGTTAATGATTAACTTGAATGATCGCTCGGAGTATACAAAGGACTATATAACTTGGAAGATAAAGAATGAGTCCTGAGGTATGTCACTTAGTTGCCAGAAGCCATAAGGAATAAGAAATTGACTTAGCGAACATTATAGTTTAATGGTTCAAATAAGTTAATATAAATTAGGTTGTAGTACAATCATAACTTTTGATGGTTGACATATGGGCGCTGGGCTAAACAATTCCTTCAAAGAGCGAAGGTATATACAAAACTGGCAACCAATCTAACTCAATGTGATGACAGTGTAGATGAGACGGGAACTTGTTTGTTGGTTATTTGTGGGAAACCAATCAGAGTACCATATGGACTACTAGCAAAGACGCGATGTGTGCTGAGTCCTAGAGAAGTTAAAAGAAGAAGATAAGAATGTAAATCATCAAAGATGATGAACGTTTTGAGTAAGATAGCTCCGTATGTCATGAAGCCGTAAACCGGTAATGAAAGTTGGTCGCGTAAACTTAGGTTGTAAAAACGCGAACACTAAGAACTAAAGTTAAGAAAACCAATGCGTAAGTCAAGTATATGACTAATTGGTGTACGCCACATTTCCTTATGTGTTATATAGGGATTGGAATGAACAGTTTAGCGTAAGCTGTAGCTGTGCGTAAGACAAGTTTCCTAACTTCATTCATATTTTACATGAATGCTAGTTTCTTAAACTTCTCAGATGTTGAACTTGAGAAGTCTTGTCTATGTGCAAATGTGCGATATTTGTACAAGGTGGTAGAATGTATGAGGTCTTGTGGCACAATTTGAACACTTCAGTGTTTCTATGAGATGAACTGTTTTGTGATTGAACTATTCAATACGAGAATCTTCTGTTTATACATGAACCGTTATTGTTAAGTCTGTGCTAATGATTCTAGCCAGACAGGATGTGCGTGAAAAAGGTAGAAGAAAGAAAGTATTTAAAAGTGAATGTGACTAATGTTTTAAGATGATAGGAATCAAAGTTTAGTCCTATTATTGAAGCTGCTTCGTAACCTTTGTTCGGTTATTGAAGTCTTAAAAGAATGTTTAAATTCTTGAAGTTGTTTATTCAACTGATATGACTTGATGGGCAATTGAATGCTCACACTTACTTTAAATGAGAAACATTTTTAGGGTATGATATTAGAAGAATTTAAGGATCGCATAAAGATCAAGCTGACTGGTATCCAGATGAAGTGTCATTCAGTATGTTAATGAGCGTGAAGATCAAGTGAAGACTTGTAAGGCAGAATAGCTTAATTAAAATATAAACTAGTTTAATGAACCATTATGTATCCTTGGTGGCGGATAAAAGTCACTCTTGTAAGATAGAAAGAATAATGTAATTATCATTATTTGTAATGACTAAGGCTATAAGGTAATAGAACCTAGGGTTTAAGAATGTATGTTGTTATATTTCATCATATAATGATGTATGTTTGGAAGAATGATGTACTTGTGATGCACGAAATCTAGGTGTGAAAGATAGACCGAATTTCATGGCGTTACACTAATGGGCCCTCTAGGGTTTCCACAACCGAGAGCGTGGTTTCTAACTGTTGATTAGTATTGACAATACAACCACTCTTGATCCCTCTTCTCCTTTATCAGACTCCACAGGTTGGTCAGTTTTCACCTTGACATCTCCTTCAATAATTGTGTGAGAATCACCACCTTTTCCTTGCGCATCCACCGTGCAATGCTCTACTTCTTCATCATTGAGATCGATTATGACCGGTAGATTGCCTTGCGATGGATTTGTGGTGACGGCTTTGACGAGTTATCCCATTTGAATTTCGTGGTCCTTTAATGAGGCGTCTTGATTCGCCATTCGAACCTCTTTTCTCTTTATAAAGTTGGTGAGGAGCTCTTCAAGCCTGTTCTCTTCTTCTCGTGTTGAGTACTCAGAAAAGCTCTCATTGGGTCGAGTCGTCACCTCATATTGCGGTGGAGACTGATATTTATGTTGATTCAGATATGAGTAATTCGGATTATGATACTGCTCTTGACTGTAGTCCCGAGAGTTTAGATAACCCTGACAATTTGGATAATAGGAAATCGGTTTAATGTCAGCTCGCTCCTGACAGTAGGCAGTCCGAGTGGAATGACGCTCAAGATTGTCAGAAAACCTCAAGAGATTTGCCATTTGATCTTGCAATCGCTCAAGTCCTTCTTCCGATCTTGGTTGTGTCGTTCTCTCATAAGGCCATTAATAACAATGATCGTCCATTACCTTTAAACTTGAAAACAAAAAGGAAGATCAAACAAATAGAAGAAATATATATATATATATATATATATATATATATATATATATATATATATATATATATATATATATATATATATATATACGTTCAAATTAAGACTAAATTGACTTAAATCAATATTGGACAATATTAGAATATAAGTTCTCCGGCAACGGCGCCAAAAACTTATTGGTCGGAAAACCAATCACAAAATACATGCAAGTATACGCGGTCTAACAAGTAATACAGTGATAAGAAAAGTGTCGAACACACAAGGAACTATCACTAATATTTACCAAATACTGACTTTATATCGCTTAAGTCTTATTTGAACATCAGACTAATCTTAGTGTGGTTAATCTAGTTGTAACTAATTAGCAAAGTAAGTAAATGGATAACAAATGGAATCTAAGGTGCTACAAGCTAAGGTCATAACTTCACCCCACACAGGCATTTTGTCGAACACCTATCATGCTTTGCTTCATCAAACTTCTTACCCTTCTCTCTTTGGTCTTAATGGTCGTGATAGTTTGTCGTTCCGAGAACGCATAAGTGTTCATACACCTCTGTCGAGGTATGTATAAACATATCCTCTCCAGATCCACCCGAATGGGAATAGAACGTAAAAGAACATCCAAGCTATGTGATAATCTTACACATGTCTATGCAAATTTACCATAACAAGAATTAAAGCATAAGTTCTCTATTAGGTCACACGTGGTGCACATATATATGTCTATTCTACACACAACTTAGTCGAAACCCAAAATCACATGCCAATATACTTAGGTGTAAATCTACAATCCTTCTTTAAATATCATATAGATTACCAAAATCATTACTAATGTCTTAGCGAGAATCATTAAGCATGAATATATTAAAACAAACCATATGGTGCCAACCAAAGAGATAAGACAGTCAATTTAATTAACAAAGGGTTCCATTATAACCTTAGAGCCAATACTTAGTTCATAGCTATTGAACAAAATATAAGTAGCAATAAAGATAACATGTAAGGATTACAAAATCAGAAGAAATAAATGGATAAGAATAAACTATGTCGAGGCTCTTCAGTCTCCAAGCATTCCGCTCCTATCAATCTTTCCAATCCTTGTAGCTCCCTACTCTTGCTGCTCCAAGGAAAACCCAAACTTCTCCATAAACTACCTAATCTATATTTACAAACATTATCTAAGAGGAAGAGAAAGAAATTACACAAGAGGAGAGAGATCTATTCTCTTCTATCCTAAGTTATCCTAACCGAGTATATCATCTGCAGAGGCTTGCTTCACATTATATATCAGTTCCTCTCTTTCTATAGGTCAAACCCAATGTAACACCCCAATTTTTTTTATAAAGATGAGTTTTCTATAAATATCATTTTTAAATATTATGGAATGAATTTGATATAATGTTATAGTTGTGGGTAATATTTATAAATTTTGCAAAGTATGCAAGTTGTTGTATAATATTCGATTGGTCGGGGAATATTCGTTTTAACAAGGAATATTTATACGACGACACAATCATTGGTGGACCCCACAACAAAATTATTGTCGGATTGAAAAAACGACAAAAATACTTTACGAAAATAGCGGCGGAAGTTTTATCGTTAACTGTTGAAACACCAGGTGTTAAAAGTACAGTAATACGCGTGGTGGCATAGTAGAACACGGTATTGATTATTGATGCTTACGTAAGAAGTCACTCAGTTTTATTCAATTATTGTTACAGTAATTGCTGCATAGTATCTCACGTTATTTGATTCAATTATTGTCAATATTTTATAATCATTAATTGAGACGACAAAGTTATTAATATTTTTATTTGTAATATTAACGATGTCTAGAAGTTCTGTCAAGGAGAGGTTTGGTCACCTAATTGCGTGCCAATAGGGAGAAATCCTTATTGGAAAGAATCTTTTTTCTTGGGAACGACTTGGTCAGTTATTATTGTGAATTATAATAATGATGATAAATGTTGTTAATTATGTTGAGGTGTCTTTTTATGAAGTCACGGAGGTTTATATATATATATATATATATATATATATATATATATATATATATATATGTTTTGTTAGTATTATTAATGTAATAAAATAGAAAAGCTTTTTATATAAAACAGAATACTTTTATAAAGTTATCTATTTTATTAGACTATAAATAGAATATATTATATTCTATTATGCATAGTGTTTTGCATAGTAAAATCTTTTTATATAAAACAGAATACTTTTATAAAGTTATTTATTTTATTAGATTTTAAATAGAATATATTATATTTTATTATGCATAGTGTTTGCATAGTGCATGCATAGTATTTGCATAGTAAAAACTTTTTATATAAAACATAATACTTGTATAAAGTTTTGTTTTATTTGATTATAAATAGAATATATTATATTTTATTGCATAGTGCAGCATAGTATCCTTTCTATTTTCCTATAAATATGATGCTTAGTTAGAATTGAAAACCACACCAGAAGTTCAGAGAATCCTTCTATAATCTTGAGCGTGTTTCTTTTGAGTTTTAAGAAGCTTTGAGCGTAGTGTAAGTTTTCTTCAAAAATATTCCCGCCCTACCAGTCGGAGTACCCTTCTTTTACGGTAAGGGGTATTATTTCTTTCATATTTATGAAGAGAACTTCTATTATTCCATTCCTTATTATTCTGTTGGAATAACTTGTTCATGCGAAGTACCGCATACATGGTGAAATTCTTGTAATATTCCGTTCTTTATTATTCTGTCGAAAAATTCTGTCTGTGCGTTTATGCCGGACCTGGTTCCATTATTTATTATTCTGTCGGAATATCTTGTCTGTGTGTTTACGCCGGACCTAGTTCCATTATTTATTATTCTGTCGGAATATCCTGTCGGTGCGTTTACGAATGACCTGGGTCCATTATTTATTTTTCTGTTGGAATAACTTGTCTGTGCAGTCTATCGCATGCTTGGTAAATTCTTTTGTTATTCCACTCTTTATTATACTTAGTTGATTAAAGTTTTGACTTTTATACTCCATGAAATTAGTGGAATATCTTTGATATTTGCGCTTCATCCAGTACTTTTTATGGAAATGTTCTTCTGAGCATTCTTAAATTTTACTCTACAAAGGAGTATCATGTTGACAATTTGGACGTTGTTGGTTCTTGGATAAATTAATTCTTGAATTTTTTTTATTGAATTCTTATATTATTGTCATCATCCTCATGTTTATATTTTCTTTAAAGTCATATGTGGCATGTGGTGCATAGATGGACTTGGTATGATTATAACTAGGGATTATTTGGAGTAATCATGACCGTAATGTTACAAATAATGTGGTAAAAGTCCTCATTGGCCCGTAGTGCATTGATGGACAGTTGTTGGCATGATCATGACCATTGATGAATACACAAATATCCTTGGCCCATAGTGCATGGATAATTTGTGGTCGTGATACTAATGAATATCCTTGGCCGTAGTGTAGGAATGATGTGGATTATTTATTAAGCTGAGTCTCAGCGATAAAAGTAATGAAAAAATTTTTAAATCATAAAAGATAGTAGATGTTATTCTCTACTTGACTCTTTTAATAGATAGCTTGTTCCGCTGCAGTTAAACTTGATGTTTGTTATATTTTATCAGTTTAACACTGTTGAAGGCTAACGATAATTTATTCTGCATTATCTTAGTCATAATATTTCTTACTGGGCTAGTTAAGCTCACCCTTTTGGTTTCATTGTTCTCTTCAGGAAATGAGAATGTAGCGGGGACTAGTCGGGGAACGAAGTGACGGTTCAGATGATAGCCTTAGTAGTCCTCACTATTCTATGAAATAGTGTAAAAATAAATGTATTGAGGACTTATTTTGAGTTTGAATACTGTTTAGAAGAAAGTGTTGTATTAAAACTCACAGCTTATGTTTTGTCGTATTTTACACGACAGTTGTATAATTAAGTTTTATTTGTATTTTGTACCATGTGTTTGATGACTCAGAATAGGTAATGTATACCTATTTTGGGGTTGTCACAATTGGTATCAAAGCTTAGGGATAGATCCCTGGCTAAGATGTGAGACTAGAACTAGGAGGGGAGAGACAGGGAATTCCTTTGCTAGTATGACCTACCTAAGTTTATTTGGTATTTAATTGGTCGGTCAGAGTATAGGGATATTATGTTACATGTCAATTTACCTTTGTTTTGTGGGAGTATATGAAAATGACATCCGAGAATGTTGAGAATAGCAATGGAGCACAGGAGGCCATTGAGGTTCCACATATCAATAATTAGGATAATGTGCATCAAGAAGGCGACAATCCTCATGCAAACATCAACACTGATCAAATGATAAATGATGGAATGTTCAGAGGCTTTATTCAATTCATGCAACATCAGGCGAGAGAGGCTCCTGTCCAAAATATAGGTGGAAACACTGGAAACTCTCGGACGGTTACCGCTAAGCAGTTCAAGGAGCTGGGACCACCAGAGTTTATTAGAGAGCCAAAACCACTTAAGGCGGAAACATGGATCAAGCAGATCACCAAGATATTTGATGTATTGGGATGCACCAAGGAGCAAAATGTTCCCTTTGCCACCTTTATGTTGCGAGGAAAGGAAGATTACTAGTGGAAATCGGTAAAGCGTACTCAACCTGCAGCATTAAAGATGTCTTGGGAAAAATTTCAAGAACGGTTCAATGACAAATACTTTCCCGAAAGTATTCGTCACATGAAGGAGGTAGGGTTCATCAAGTTGGAGCAGAATAATATGACCAGGTTGCAGTACGAAGCTAAGTTTGCCGAGTTGTCCCGATTTGCATTCCATTTGGTTGATAATGAGGATAGAATGATGCGAATATTTTTAAGAGGTTTGAAACCGGAGATACGTCAATATCTTATTTCTCATAAACTGTATTTGTATTCAGATGTTGTAAATAGGGCTTAGTTATTGGAGCGCGATAACGAGTCAACGCAACCAAGAGAAAGCAACCGGCAGAATAAAAATACTAGTGGTAACAACCATCGAAGCGGTGACAACAAACGTGGAGGGAATCAACATACCAGAAATGGTAACCACTTTGGTGGTAATCATGGCTAAGGCAATAAAAGTGGACATTTCAAGAAGAAGAGATTCAATAATGATGGAAAGACGTCAGCACCAACACCCGTTGTTAAGGAAGGAGAACGACCACCTATCATATGCTTCAAATGCGGAGGGGAGGGACATATCAGTCCAAACTGCGCGATGCCATCCAAAGGGTGTTATAATTATGGAAGAGAAGGTCACCTAGCCCGATTTTGTCGTGCACCGAAGACAAGTCCATTTGGAACCGTGACACAAAATACCGTCCCAGACAAGTCAAAACCAGTAGTTCAAGGGAGAGCGTTTGTTGTGACCTCCCAGAAAGAAAGGAACCCGAACGAGGTCATCACAGGTAAGCTTATCATAAACTCTAGCGAAGTTTATACCTTATTTCATACCGGTTCTACCCATTCTTTTATTTCTCCTACTTGCGCTCAATGATTAAATTTGACTCCAGAGAAATTAGACTTTGACTTATCTATGGAAACTCCGTTGCGAGAAACCTTCATTACATCTACTGTTTATAAGTCTTGTTTGGTTTAAATCGGTACCCTCACATTACCTGTCGATTTTATTTCATTAAAAATACTTGCATTTGATATGATTCTATGAATTGATTTGTTAACTACTAATCATGCTAAAATTGATTGTTTTCGTAAGGTTGTTAGCTTTCATATTCCTAATCAACCTATTATGCGAATTCAAGTGACCAAACCATTAAAATCAATCACGGTCATCTCAAGCCATAAAGCTATTCGTTTATTAAAAAACGGATGTCAAGCTTTCTTAGCTCATGTCACAGATCTAAACAAAACGTCAGTTTTGAATGATATTTCTATTGTTAATAAATTTCCTGACGTATTCCATGAAGAACTTCCCGGCCTGCCCCCAGAGCGTGAAATTGAATTTTATATCGACCTTGAACCTGGTACAAAACCCATTTTCAATGCCCCATATCGGATGGCTCCTATTGAATTTCTGGAGTTAAAGACCCAATTGCAGGAATTGTTAGACATCGGTTTCATTCGACCTAGTACTTCTCCTTGGGGTGCTCCTGTTCTACTCGTGAAGAAAAAAGATGGAAGTATGCGACTTTATATTGATTATTGGGAGTTGAATCATGTCACCATCAAAAATAAGTACTCGTTGCCTCGCATTGATGACCTGTTTGACTAGTTGCAAGGAGCCTAATTCTTTTCAAAGATCGATCTTCGTTCTGGATATCATCAGCTGAAGGTTAGAACTGAGGATATTCCAAAGACTGCCTTCAGAACTCGGTACGGGCATTATGAATTCTTAGTCATGTCTTTTGGATTGACTAATGCTCCTGCTACCTTCATGGATATGATGAACCAAGTATTCAAGGAATATTTGGATCACTTTGTGGTCGTCTTTATTGATGACATCCTCATATATTCCAAAGAAGATCATAAGCAACACTTGAGGCTGATACTCCAAAAGCTTCGTGAAAACAAGCTTTATGCCAAGTTAAAGAAATGCGAGTTCTGGCTTGAAGAAGTAGCATTCCTTGGGCACGTAGTATCAAGTCATGGAATATCTGTTGACCCGACAAAGATTGAAGCTATTCAAAGCTGGGAGCAACCCAAATCAGTAACCGAAGTTCGTAGCTTTCTCGGCTTAGCTGGTTATTATCAGAGATTCGTGGAATGATTTTCTCGAATCGCTACTCTACTAACTCAGCTGACTCGAAAAGATACAAAATTCGGTTGGAGCAAGGAATGTGAGAATAGTTTTCAAGAACTCAAGAGAAGACTCATTTCAGCACCTGTTATGACCATACCATCTGGCTCGGAGGGATTTGTCATCTACATTGATGCTTCGGGCAAAGGGTTAGGATGTGTTCTCATGCAACATGAGAAAGTCATAGCATATGCCTCTCGACAACTCAAAGAATTTGAGAGAAATTATCCTACTCATGATCTAGAGTTGGCAGCAGTCGTTTTTGCACTAAAGATTTGGAGGCATTACTTGTATGGGGAGAAAGTGGAGATCTTTACGGATCATAAAAGCCTCAAATATTTCTTCACCCAAAAAGAACTTAACATGCGGCAATGATGTTGGCTTGAACTGTTGAAAGATTATGATCATACCCTCCAATACCATCCTGGAAAAGTGAACGTGGTAGCTGACGCATTGAGTAGAAGATCATATGCGGGTACGAGTGCGATATTATCAACGCAAATGCCCATTTTGTGTGACTTGCAAAGGATGGCGATAAAGTTAAAGACTCTGGGGGCCCATGTAATGATGGCGAATATACGAGTAGAACCGACTTTAATTGATAAAGCTAAAGCTGCTCAAGCTATAGACCTGGAGCTGATGCGTATGGTGAAGAAAATGCAAGAAGGTGCTATGCCGGAAGCAAAAATCGACGAGGAAGGAATACTTCGAGTCAACTCCAGACTTTGTGTTCCTAACGACCCTGATTTAAATTATAACATCATGATGGAGGCGCACAACACACCGTTTGCAATCCATCCTCGGAGTACCAAAATGTATCATGATCTTCGACATACATTTTGGTGGGGCAATATGAAGAGAGAGATAACGATGTTTATCTCAAGGTGTCTAACGTGTCAACGAGTCAGGCGGAGCATCAATTACCAAAAGGTCTATTACAACCACTTGAAATTCCAGAATAGAAGTGGGAGCACATTACCATGGATTTCGTTACCGGTCTTCCCAAGGTTTCTCAAGGCATAGATGCGATTTAGGTCATTGTTGATAGATTGACCAAGTCGGATAATTTCTTACCTACACGAGAAACTTATACACTTGAACGTCTTGCTCGTATGTACATAAACGAGATTGTAAGATTACATGGTATGCCAGTATCCATAGTTTTAGATCGAGACCCAAGATTCACTTCACGATTTTGGGTTAGTTTACAGAAAGCTATGGGCACAGATTTACAGTTTAGTTCGGTATATCATCCTTAAATGGACGGGCAGTCGGTGAGGACTATTTAAACTCTTGAAGATCTATTAAGACTCTACGTCCTTAATTTCAAGGGAAGTTGGGACAAGTTCTTACCATTGGTGGAGTTTTCCTATAACAACAGCTATCAAGCAAGTATTGGCATGTCTCCATTCAAAGTGTTGTATGGAAGAAAGTTCGTTCTCCAGTATGCTGGGATGAGGTGGGTGAAGCAACGTTGTTGGGACTGGAGTTGGTACGTATGACTACGAAAAAGATTCAAACGATCCGACAACGTATAAAAATCTCACAAGATTGACAAAAGAGTTATGCTAATCTTCATCGAAAGGATGTGGAATTCGATATTGGAGATCATGTGTTGTTACGTGTTGCTTCATGGAAAGGAGTTACGAGTTTTGAAAAGAGAGGAAAGCTCAATCCTCGATTCATTGGCCCATTTTTAATCCTCGATCGAGTAGGAACTGTGATTTATAGACTCGCTTTACCTCCAAGTATGTCTCGTGTTCATAATGTTTTTCACATATCTATGTTACGTAAATATGTGAAAGACCCGCACCACATTATTGAGTTATAACCGGACGAAATAGCGAAATATTTAACGTATGAAGAGGTTCCTTTTAAAATCTTGGATAAGAAGGATCATGTTCTACGCTCCAAGGTTATACCTCAAGTCAACGTTTTGTGGAGGAACCACGATGTTGAGGAAATGACCTATGAGTTAGAATCTGAAATGAAATTAAGGTATCCTTACCTCTTTGACATATTAGGTACGTACCCTAATTTCGAGGGTAAAATTTCATAAGAAGGGGAGATTGTAAGACCCCAATTTTTTTTATAAAGATGAGTTTTCTATAAATATCATTTTTAAATATTATGGAATGAATTTGATATAATGTTATAGTTGTGGGTAATATTTATAAATTTTACAAAGTACACAAGTTATTGTATAATATTCGATTGGTCTGGGAATATTCGTTTTAATAGGGAATATTCGTACGACGGAACAATCATTGGTGGACCCCCACAATAAAATTATTGTCGGATTGAGAAAATGACAAAAATACTTTATAAAAATAGCGACGAAAGTTTTACCGTTAATTGTTGAAACACCCGGTGTTAAAAGTACAGTAATACGCGTGGTGGCATAGTAGCACACGGTATTGATTATTGATACTTACGTAAGAAGTCACTCAGTTTTGTTCAATTATTGTTACAGTAATTGATGCATAGTATCTCACGTTATTTGATTCAATTCTTGTCAATATTTTATAATTAATAATTGAGACGACAAAGTTATTAATATTATTATTTGCAATATTAACGATGTCTAGAAGTTCTGTCAAGGAGAGGTTTGGTCACCTAATTGCGCACCAATAGGGAGAAATCCTTATTGGAAAGCTCCCTCTTTCCTGGGAACGACCTGGTCGATTAATAATGTGAATTATAATAACGATGATAAATGTTGTTAATTATGTTGAGGTGTCTTTTTATGAAGTCACGGAGGTTTTATATATATATATATATATATATATATATATATATATATATATATATATATATATATATATATATATATATGTTTTATTAGTATTATTAATGTAATAAAATAGAAAAACTTTTTATATAAAACAAAATACTTTTATAAAGTTATCTGTTTTATTAGACTATAAATAGAATATATTATATTCTATTATGCATAGTAAAATCTTTTTATATAAAACAGAATACTTTTATAAAGTTATTTGTTTATTAGATTTTAAATAGAATATATTATATTTTATTATGCATAGTAGTTTCATAGTGCTTGCATGGTGTTTGCATAGTAAAAACTTTTTATATAAAATAGAATACTTTTATAAAGTTTTGTTTTATTTGATTATAAATAGAATATATTATATTTTATTGCATAGTGCAGTATAGTATCTTTTCTATTTTCCTATAAATAGGATGCTTAGTTAGAATTGAAAACCACACCAGAAGTTCACAGAATTCTTCTATAATCATGAGCGTATTTCTTTAGAGTTTTAAGAAGCTTTGAGCGTAGTGTAAGTTTTCTTCAAGAATATCCTCGCCCTACCAGTCGGAGTACTCTTCTTTAACGGTAAGGGGTATTATTTCTTTCGTATTCATAAAGAGAACTTCTGTTATTTCATTCCTTATTATTCTGTTGAAATAACCTGTTCATGCGAAATACCGCATACATGGTGAAATTCTTCTAATATTTCGTTCTTTATTATTCTGTCGGAATATTCTGTCTGTGCGTTTACGCCGGACCTGGTTCCATTATTTATTATTTGTCGGAATATCTTGTCTGTGCGTTTACGTCGGACTTGGTTTCATTATTTATTATTCTGTCGGAGTATCCTGTCTTTGCATTTACGCCGGACCTGGTTCCATTATTTATTATTCTATCGGAATATCCTATCGGTGCGTTTACGCATGACCTAGTTCCATTATTTATTTTTCTGTTGGAATAACCTGTCTGTGCGGTCTATCGCATGCTTGGTGAATTCTTTTGTTATTCCATTCTTTATTATACTCAGTTGGTTAAAGTTTTGGCTTTTATACTCCATGAAATTAGTGGAATATCTTTGATATTTATGCTTCATCCAGTATCTTTTTATGAAAATATTCTTCTGAGCATTCTTAAATTTTACTCTACAAAGGAGTATCATGTTGACAATTTGGACGTTGTTGGTTCCTGGATAAATTAATTCTTGAATTTGTGTTATTGAATTCTTATATTATTGTCATCATCCTCATGTTTATATTTTCTTTAAAGTCATATGTGGCATGTGGTGCATAGATGGACTTGGTATGATTATAACCAGAGATTATTTGGAGTAATCATGACCGTAATGTTACAAATGATGTGGTAAAAGTCCTCATTGACCCGTAGTGCATTGATAGACAGTTGTTGGCATGATCATGACCATTGATGAATACACAAATATCCTTGGCCCATAGCGCATGGATAATTTGTGGTCGTGATACTAATGAATATCCTTGGCCGTAGTGCAGGGATGATGTGAATTATTTATTAAGCTGAGTCTCAGCTATAAAAGTAATGAAAAACTTTTTAAATCATAAAATATAGTAGATGTTATTCTCTACTTGACTCTTTTAATGGATAGCTTGTTTCGCTGCAGTTAAACTTGATGTTTGTTATATTTTATCAGTTTAACATTGTTGAAGGCTAACGGTAATTTATTCTGCATTATCTTAGTCATAATATTTATTACTGGGTTAGTTGAGCTCACCCTTTTGCTTTCATTGTTCTCTTCAGGAAATAAGAACGTAGCTGGGAGTAGTCGGGGAATGGAGTGATGGTTCAGAGGATAGCCTTAGTAGTCCTCACTATTCTATGAAATAGTGTGAAAATAAATGTATTGAGGACTTATTTTGTGTTTGAATACTGTTTAGAAGAAAGTGTTGTATTAAAACTCACAGCTTATGTTTTGTAGTATTTTACACGACATATGTATAATTAAGTTTTATTTTTATTTTGTACCATGTGTTTGACGACTCAGAATAGGTGATGCATACCTATTTTGGGGTCGTCACACCCAACCCTTCTCTGCCTGGGCACCGGAGGTCACGCTGCAGCACGGGCAATAAGGCATAGAGTGGTGTTGTAGCGCCACGCCATCAACAAAAAGACAGGAGGTCGTGTTACAGCACGAGTCCATGAAGGATCTAGGGCACTGCAGCGCCAAGGTGACGTCAGCCTGGTTAAGGGTGTGGCGATGCGGCGCGAGCTTAAGGCTTGGCTCTGGCGCTGCAGTACCAGTGTATGTAAATTGCCTGTTTTGCCCCCTGAAGGCTATGAAAGACCTGTTAAGCCATGTAATACATTGATTAAACAAAGTAATACTAAAATAATATAAAAGCTATATAAACTATGAAGATCAGGTAACTATTTAAGCCATAAAGTATCCGATTCGAGGGTATAAATCCCACTCATCAGCTGCGGCGCCACATCCTTTATTATTTCTTGCGCTACAGCGCAAGTCTCCAGCAACCCATGCCTGGAGACAGCGTTGCGGCGCCTCCTTTCTAGTTCAAACTGGCGCTGCAGCACCAGTTCAAAAACTTAGTTTTTCCAGCATTTTTTTGTAAGTGTTGGAACGTGTACGAATCGCCTACTTTGCAATCTCGTAACTTCTTCATTATAACTCAGAACGAGGTCGTTCCAAAGCCATTTTCTTACTCTCATTAGGTACTTCAACTTTCGTAGGACAGAAATTCATTTTGAATCGGTTAACATGTCATTCCATTAGCTTAAATTTCATCCTTTGTTCGTTTCACGTTATTAATGTTCTTCGTTCGTTCATCCGTAATTCGGTCATCCGAACTCAGAACTCATTCGTTCTTGAGTCCACAACTCATGTTTTCTACGTTTTCTTACATTCTTATAAAGCCCTACACATTCGGGCTTTACATACTTTCTACTTTTTATTCATCTTTTACGAGATTTTTGCCACAACTTCGTTATAGCTAAGTTTAATCCGTTCTTCATGAACGTTTCTGTCGTTCCTAACCAAGCATTAAGTAGTTAACTTATACCCGATGGTTTTAAACTTGTCCATCAACAACAAGTTCTTACTACGATGGTTTTAAATATGTCTATCAACAACGTTCTTCGTGTTCTTCACGTTCTTCGTTCGTTCTTCACTTTTAATTGATATTTTGATTACGATTTCACTTTTTCTTAGAATTTGGTGTTATAAAACACCATTCCTTACTTATTTCACCGAATTGTTCATATGATTCATTCAGATCATTCAAATTCATTAAGCAATTCATACATCCTTAAGAAAGCTTTTAAACTAAACTTCAGATTCTTATTCTTTTTTCTCATGATTTCATTAAGCTATATGATTTCCGTATAAAACTTAAAGAAAATTTATATTAAACTAGGTTTTGGATTACCTTTCTTCTTTAATCTTCTCCCATTGGACAAAGTTTACACACGGCTAGCTTTTCCTCTTCCTTTCTCTCTTCATCCGAATTCTCTCTCTCTCTCAAGTTTTGGTATTTTTCAAAATCAACAACAAATGAGCTAAGGTTCTCTTTTATAGAAAACTAAGGCTAGGGGTATTTTAGTCATTTAGCAAACCGCCTTACTATTCACACCTCCTTACTATTTACGAAGCTTCGTGCTTCCGTCTTTCGGGATTTGTTCGACAGTTTTAAAAATTAGGATTCTTAGAATCCAAATATTTTTGGATATTTCGTCTTTCCTTTACCGATTAACTTTTACGCATTCTTCAAAACTTTGAAAAACTAAAAAACAGTCTTTGATGATAAGCATTTTCCTTCATGTTTTCCCCTAACGTAGTTAAATGAATGAAAAATACATAACAATACTTTTTGTCCGATTTTTACACGTTTTACGAGAAAAACTTGTATCGCCTAACTTAACTTTTCACAACATTTTATCGTCAAATCTTTCGACGGAATGTCATTTCGACATACCGAACTCTCAAAAAGGCTTAGGTTATTCAAACCCTAACCCTTAGGGTTTCGTCAGGTGAATATTGCCTATTTCGTCTTTTTCCTCAGAAAAAATTTATTTTCGTCTTGAAAATTCTTACTTGTTCAGTCTAGCTCATAGCCAGAATCCTCCCATTTTATAATCATCCTAGGTTCTAGAACGATTAATAAACACATAGCACACAATATTATTAATAAAATTTCATTTTATTAATAACTAATTCTTTAAACTTAAATCCTGGACAATCTGATTTTCCGGGTTGTCACATTCCTCCCCCCTTATAAAAATTTCGTCCTTGAAATTTCTAAAACCACATACATACCTGGATACTTTATCCTTACAACCTTTAGCAAAGGTTTTATTCCTACACTTTCCCTTACTTGTTGAATAATCTAAACATTATTTCTTCTAACATAATTGTCAATCATTCGGGATATCACATTCACCCATTCTTCATAGAATTTCGTCCTCGAAATTTTAACATACTCTTCTTCTCAGCTTCTCTTCAAAGAAGTTCTTATCTTTCAAACATTCCCTAACCTTCATAACTTATCAAGAATCATGAATTAGAATAAATAATGAGGAGCATAAGAATTCATTTAAAACATTTTATACTTTCGCTGAGGGGTCAAATTGACCATGAACTCTTACTAGGTTTAACATCATTTCACATTAAACACTTCTATCATGGTCAGTTTACAATCACCAAGAAACTAAACTACCTCTTCCATGCGTAGGTGATCAACCCATCGTATAACCCCATTTCGGGGTGTGTTCACCTCAGACTTAATCTGTGACG
Source organism: Panax notoginseng (assembly GCA_016801055.1). Classification (NCBI taxonomy): domain Eukaryota; kingdom Viridiplantae; phylum Streptophyta; class Magnoliopsida; order Apiales; family Araliaceae; genus Panax; species Panax notoginseng. The sequence goes on from CM029020.1 coordinate 142,472,776, forward strand.
CCCCCAAAATTAGGTATACATCACCCATCTTGGGTCGTCAGATACATGGTACAGAATACAAATACATCTTACTAATACAACTGTCGTGTACAATACGATAAAACATAACTGTGAGTTTGAATACAATTATTGTCTACTAGAGACTATACAAACTCAAAAGGAGTCCTCATTACAATTATGGTCACACTATTTAATAGAATAGTGAGGACTACTAATACTATCATCTGGTCCGTCACTCCATTCCCCGACTCGTCCCAGCTATATTCTCATTTTCTGAAGAGAATAGTGAAAGAAAGGGTGAGCTCAACTAGCCCAGTAAGAAATATTATGACTAAGATAATGCAGAATAAATTATCATTAGCCTTCAACAGTATTAAACTGATAAAATATAACGAACATCAAGTTTAACTGCAGCGAAACAAGTAATCCATTAAAAGAGTCAAGTACAGAATAAAACCTACTATCTTCTATGATTTAAAAGGTTTTTCAACACTGTTATTGCTGGGACTCAGCTTAATAAAATAATCCACATCATCGAATCACCCCTGCACTATGACCAAGGATATTCGTGTATTCATTAATGGTCATGATCATGCCAACAACTGTCCATCAATGCACTACGGGCCAATGAAGACTTTTACCACATTATTTGTAATATTACGGTCATGATTACACCGAATAATTCCTGGTTGTAATCATACCAAGTCCATCTATGCATTACATGCCATAGATGACTTTCAACATTTTATAAACATGAGGATGACGACAATGATATAAGAATTCAATAAAACAAGTTCAAGAATTAATTTATTCAAGAATTAACAACGTCCAAATTGTCAACATGATATTGCTTTGTGGAGTAAAATTCAAGAATACTTAGAAGAATATTTTCATGAAAAAAATACTAGATGAACCGCAATTATCAAGGATATTCCACTAATTTCATGGAGTATAAAAGTTAAAACTTAACCAACTGAGTATAATAAAAAATGGAATAACAAAAGAAATCACCCGGCATGCGATAGACCGCACAGACAGGTTATTCCAACAGAATAATAAATAATGGAACCAGGTCCGGCGTAAACGCACAGATAGGATATTTCGACAGAATAATAAATAACGGAACCAGGTCCGATGTAAACGCACAGACATGATATTCCGACAGAATAATAAATAATGGAACCAGGTCCGGTGTAAAACACACAGACAGGATGTTCCAACAAAATAATAATGAGACGGAACTAGGTCCGGTGTATAACACACATACAGGATGTTCCAACAAAATAATAATAAAAATAGAACCAGGTCCGGTGTAAAACACACAGACAGGATGTTCCAACAGAATAATAACAAGACGAAACCAGGTCCGGTGTAAAACACACAGACATGATGTTCCAACAGAATAACAGAAAATGTCACCAAGTATAGGGTAGACCGCCTATACAGGTTATTCCAACAGAATAATAAAAAATGGAATAACAACAGTTCTCTTCATGAATAAGAAAGAATAACATCCCTTACCGTTTTAAAGAAGAACTGAAATAAGGAAGTAGTTAAGTAGCAGAATACTTTTCTTCTCTCTCTCTATAGTTTCTCTCTCTAGAGTTTAGTGAATTCGTAAGAAATAATGAAGGAATGAGCTGCTATTTATAAAAAAATAAAATGCATAGTAACTAATCCATGAACGGTCCAGATTGATTACTTTAATCTGACGGTCCATATTTAAAGAAATTTTTTTTAAATAAAATATAATATATTCTATTTATAGAATAACTTTAATAAAGTATTTTGTTTTATATAAAAAGATGTTTCTGTTTTATTACGTTAAGAATACGAATAAAACAAAACTTCATTATCGCTAAATAATTCATATTATTAATTGACAATAATTGAATCAAAATGAGTTACTTCTCACATAAGCATTAATAATCAATACCGTGTGCTACTAATGCAACCACACGTATTACTGTACTTTTACTACCGAGTAGTTCAACAGTATCAATGGTAAAACTTCCGCCGTTATTTTTAATAAAATATTTTTGTCGTTTTCTTAATCCGACAATAATTATGTTGTGGGGTCCACCAATGATTGTACCGTTGTATGAATATTCCCTGTTAAAACGAATATTCCCCAACCAATCGAATATTATATAACAACTTGCATACTTTGCAAAATTTATAAGTATTACCCACAACTATAACATTATATCAAATTAACTCCATAATATTCAAAAATGATATTTATAGAAAATTCATCTTTATTTATAAAAGTTGGGGTCTTACATAATCATTAGATTCTGCACCAAAAAAATTTGGTTCGGTATAACTCCTCAAAGAAAGCTCGATTTTCTTATAAAATGACATACCATTTGTCTTAGGCAAATCAAATAGCTTAGACCATACCAATAAACTGGACATCAACTTGAAACATTCGTCTAGTCATGTGACAACCCAAAAATTCAGAAAAATCTTAAATGATTAAATTAACGGTTAAAGTTTTAAATTTCGAGTGGAAATAGAGGATTTATGTAAAAAAAAATTAAGAAAAATCTATACGATTTAATAATTGAAAGAAATTAGGTAATAATAAATATGACAAGCTATATGAAGAAGGCTTATTGAATTTAACAAACCGTATTAAGAGATTTAATAGACATTAAATTAAATGTCTAGTCTAATATATGAATAATGGTGTTAAATTAGTAAATTAAATTAATATTTAATTGAAGACATGAAAAAAAATATATGTGTTTAAGGTTGAGGTGTGATGAGACGATTCTATACCTCACTGTGGGTGTATTTTTAATTAAAGAATAAACAGGAAAGGCCCTGTTATGGGCTACCATAATTTTTCCATGCAAGACTTTTAATTTCTTAAATGTTATAGGTTATTGTATTAAGCCCAAAAGCAAAGTAGTATCAACCCTTTTCTTTAACCCAATCTGACAAACAAAATGATGTATAGAAGGGGACTGTTTTTTGAGCCCAAACTAAGAGCAATGCCCAGCGCTTTCATATACCCAATCCGACAGCCTCATTGTAGGTTACAAGGGGACTATTTAGTTATTAGAATGAGCATCATGTTATCTTGCAAGTGTTCTCCATTTTTAGTTATGGATTTCACTATGATTAGAGTAGTAAACAAGCCCAAATTAAAGCGCATGCTTAACCCCTTTTGTGTCCCAAACCAACATCCACATAGGGATATATAGAGCTGAATTAGATTGGTTAGAATGGCTAGTTCAGTTAGCAGATTTGTTGGCTAGTAGTTAGGGGCTAGGCTCATTAGGGAGGTTATGTTATGATTGTTCTCTAGAGGTTGCATAGCTGGATTGGAAGTGCTGGCAATAACCTTAGTAGGGAGCAAGCTAGGGGCTTGATAGAGGTAAGAGGGAGAGCAGATAAAACTTGTTGGGGCAGAATAGAGGCAATGATGGATTGCAACTTCGGGGATAAGTAGATTGATGGGAGAGAGGTTAAGATCATCCATACATGGCAGCTCATTGAACCGAAGTTCAGATTGCTACATCACTTTGCTAAGCTAAAGAGCTCGGATGGGAAGGGGCAAGCTAAGCAAGATCAACACCTTCATTCTCTAAGATAGCAAGGTGAGCATTCCATTTCAGTTCCCTTCCCATTTATTTACTGAGACAGCTGTTAGTGGCCCGGTAGCTTAGTATTAACTACTATATTGAATAGTTAGTGTAGTAATTGTTACGAGAATAATCTGGTGGCTGTGAGTTGTTATTGTGGTTGTGGTGTTAAATAATGATGGTTCATCTATGATCAGTAGCCATAAGGCTGGAACCAAGTTGCTTAGAATATATGTACTATGTGCCTATATATGGATTGCACCCTACATGTTTGATAAAATGTCTAAGTATTGGTTGTTTTGTGCTAAAGGCATTTTAGCTATGCAAACAAGTCCAAAACCATATCTATATGCTATTATAGTAAGAGTAATGCCGGAAGTATCATTCCATAATTAAGTATAGAATGTTTCCATGTAATTTACAAACCATAATAGTTTTGTTAGAAGAAAAAGTAAAGTCATGGTGACTATTATTAGAAACAAATCTTATAACTGATATGCCTTGCATTTGATGAGGTTTATATGCTAAAATATGGTGTCCAAAAGACCAAACCATGGAGGCTTGTATGGGTGAACCTTAATGAAAATTTTCAGCTTGAAAGGAACCCAAAACAGGGCAAGTATGAACCTGTTTTGAACAGTTCAGACTCAGCCACTGTTTTAGGAACCTTTGTATGTCATTTAAGAATATAAGGAGGTAGAAAAGAAAAAAAAAGAGACTTGCTAATGGACTAATGTGGTGGATTATTTTGATTAAAATCATGAAAACTAGAATCTACGAGTTATAAGATATGTATATAGTTTATATAGTAAGAACATGATGTAAATATGCATATAAATTGAGTACCTAAATGCCTACGATGGTTATGATAGGCTAATGTTAACTCATTCTTATAATACCTAACGAGGGACTGTTTTGAAATTAGTAACTAGGTTAATTGTGCAAACATGCTAAAGTATATGATAATGAGTTTTGATGATGATTAGAAGCTTACATGAATGCTTAGAGATCCTTTGAGCTCTAGCTTGGGACTGTTGTGTTAAATAGCCAAAACTGTGCTAGAAAATCTAAGAATGGGAATTGTTATGGAAACATTTGGCAACTGAAGTTATCAATCAGTGAGGAGTCCATATATTGTCTATACAAGACATTTAAAAAGTGATCCTTAGCTTGGTTTAGGCCTCATTTGTATACTTTCCAAATTTCATGTTTAAAAGTCATGAAAAATGGGACTTTTGGGGTCAACCAACTTCTAACAATGGGATTACAGAACCTGAACCATATATGCAAATTCCCTAGCTATTTTATGACACAAATGTACTTTAATAGTTATCTAAGCCAAGCCTAAGACTGTTTTGGGGTTATCATGCTAAAGTCATGCTTTGAGCTCTAAATAGGGATTGTTTTGGGTGAAACATGGCACCTGAACATGCTAGGTTGTAATGAGCACATACAATGTCACAATTACATGCTAGAAATAAGTCACAATCATAGCCAAGACCGAAGTTAACAAAAAGACCAAGTCCATGTTTATTTAGTAGGTATAAAGTAAGTTGTAAAGTGTCAACTAGCACCTAAGAAAAGAGAGATACAATACCTAGACCTTGTAAGCAAGTTTCAATAGCTATTATATGATCTAAGTAAGACACACAAGCTAGAGAAACCAAGTCTAAACTGTTTTAAGTGTTAGACTTGTTGAAAATCACATTTTAAGCGCAAAAGTGAACTGTTTTGAGTAATTTTTTGTACCTGAACTTGTGAGACTGCAATTAAGTCATATAAAGTTGCTAATTCATGCTAGTGATGATTCTTAATCACTGCCATGACCAAAGCTAGTAAGGAAACCAAGTTAGGATTTATTTTCAAGCCTAAAGTTAGCTTTGATAGGTCAAAATTAGCTAGATGAATAAATAAAGTGAGATGATGATAAATGTAACCTTAGGCAACAAAAATACACATGCCTAGACTATCCAAGTGGCAAAAATAGGAGAAAATTGGAAAAATGGAAAAAATAATTTTGTAAAAAAAGTGAGAAAATGGCTAAGTTTAAGCTCTATTTTGGAAAGCTTAATGGGCATGAACAAGAAACCTAAACCTTGATTAAAATACCTTATAGTATGGTCAAGAAGTATGGCCAAGTGGTTAAGCTATTGGCTTAACCAAGGAGTTCAAACAAATAACCAAACTAGAATCGAAAATCACTAAAACTGCAGTTTTTGCAAATTTGTCCAAGTTATAAAAATTTGGGAATATTCCATTTGGCCTAGAACTTTTGGACACCTTAGACAAGTGAGTTAGAGTTATGCTAGGCTATTCCAAGTGTTGGAATGCTAATGTATGCAATAACTTGAGAAGTTAGTATGTAAAAGCTTATAAAAGCTTGGTTTAAAGGGTCAAAACCTAATCTATGCTTAGAAAACCTAAAGGAATGCTAAAACTATTTCTAAATAGTTATAATTCAAGTGATGGAATAAACCAAGGTGGCTAGAAGTGAAATTTTCAAGAATTGACCAAAATTAGTAAACTCAAAATTGTGAATAATGACCTAGTTTGGGCATTACTTTCAAGAAGCATAAGAGGCTTACTTGGGAACCTAAACTAACACAAAAATACTTTGGTATATAGGCTAGAAGTATGTTTACAGTCCTTATCCAAAAGCCTAATGCAAAAGTTCCTAAAAATCATCAAAGTGGCCTTAAAATTCATGAAAAATGTGGTTGCCTTCAAGACTGTTGAAAATAGCCCGTTTGAGGCTTGTTTTTGAATTGCTTAACTTTTTAGTTTCTACGACTTAAACCATGCATATAATACATTGCTATAAGGTCTAAAAGACTACATAAATGAGAAACTAAAAAGGCTACTATAGAAATTATTAAAAATCTCCAAAAGTACCTTAAAAATCATATTTTTGTTTTGGAGTTATGTTGTAAAGGTAAAGTTTTAAATCTTATAAATGTCATAGTATGACTTCATATGGAAATTGAAGTTTATAATGATCAAGTAGTTATATCATGCTATGTTTAGATCAAAATGAGCATGTTAGTAAATGTATAGAAACTAAGTATGTGATGTATACTAGGTGTGTATGGTTATAAAGTGATGAATGAATGCTATATGCATAATTCAAGTCCAAGGATTTTAGATGAACAATGTTTTACCGAGTGTGGTATGTTGAAATGATGTGATACACACAAAGTACGTAGAATACAAGTGCGATAAGCTAGCACATGTGGTGATATAAGAGAGATACGACTAAGTTATATAAATAACGAGTTTGAATGTCTATATTATTAGATATAAAGAGGATACAAGGAATATAATAAGTTAAGATAAGGTTTTAAAGTAAGATTACGTTGATAGTCAAACTTTGACTGATAATGTATTTTGTTATCAATTCCACATACAATGTAGGTTGTGCAAGAAACGCAAAAGTTGGTGTAATGGCAAAACCCCGGTACATGCAAGTTTCTCAGTTTATTTATGTGAGCTTATAATTGCTATAGATAACTGTTAGCATGATTTATGTTTATAAGTATGTAATACCTATGAACTGCATTATTTGCTTTGTGAATGATGAATGCCAAATTATGACTAATTATTGAATTGAGTCGGGAACTCAATATTTATGTGCAATGAATGACATGTACAAGACATGTGTAGTATGCTATGGTATGTATATTGCTACCAGTAGGACATAAATGAGATAATGCATTTGTAATATGCTTGAACACCAAGAATATAAATGCATGAACTGAATGTGAAACTTATGTGATACGTGATGTATCATAGACTATTAGACTTGTTGGGCCGTTGTGCTCAGTCTTGCTTAATTTGCAGGTTAAAGCTATGATGTGATCTATCGTGATTAGGAGCACATGAAAAGAAGACTAATGATTTAATTGAGATTGTGTTGAATTATTTGATGGTATTTTCATGTGTATATCACAGATGTGTAAATCTTTGAATAATTCAATTGATGAAGATCATTTGTTCTTAATTAGGAAATGTTTGAAATAATGAATTCTACATATATTCATATCTATTTAGATTAAATAAATCATGTAATAAATATTATTCTAGTATAAAGAAGAATTATAAAGGTTGCGATTCAAGGAATGAATGAATTGAAAGAAAGAAAAAAAAATTATTCCTCATTTTTATCTATTTTAACATTAAATAATGTTTTAAAGCTGCAACAGGATAATATTAACGCACAAGATCGGGGAGAGAAATTGTCCCAATTTTGGGGGCGTTACATGTGACGCCCCTAAATCTGGGTATCTTCCAACCCGACAGATGGTGCTACACGGTGCTACATTTCATACAAACATTCAATTGAAATACCTCAAAAGAACGAATATGTCTTATATATATATATATATATATATATATATATATATATATATATATATATATATATATATATATATATATATATATGTATTCCAAAACAATATTACCATTCTTCATGTTCTTTATGACTGTTACATTTGTTCTTGTTATAATATCAAATAGTATCATTACAAACCTATATTATTACATAGATAATCAACGGGTTCGCCTTAACTTTCCCTTTATCCTGGCTGAATCCTTCGATCTGTTTAGTCTTAGCTGCGTTCATATGGTTCAAGCAAGTGTGAGCCTAACTAGCTCAGCAAGTACAATAATTTTATTTAAACGACATGCTTGAAACATAGGAATAATATATCTTCAATAACTGAACAATAGTTATGATGTGACGCCCCCAAAATAGGTATACATCACCCATCTTGAGTCACCAAATACATGGTAGAAAATATAAATACAAACTTAATTATACAACCGTCGTGTAATATACGACAATACATAAACTGAGAGTTTTAATAGCAATATTGTCATCTAGACAATATCCACACTCAAAGGAGTCCTCATTACATTTATTGTCACAGTATTTAACAGAATAGTGAGGACTACTAATGCTATCATCTGGACCATCACTCCTTTTCCCGACTCGTCCTATCTATATTCTAATTTCCTGAAGAGAACAGTCAAAGAAATGGTGAGCTCAACTAGCCAAGTAAGAAATATTATGACTAAGATAATGCAGAATAAATTATCGTTAGCCTTCAACAGTGTTAAACTGATACAATATAACAAACATACGTTTAACTGCAGCGGAACAAGCAATCCATTAAAAGAGTAAAGTAGAGAATAAAATCTACTATCTTTTATGATTTAAAAGGTTTTTCATCACTTTTATCGTTGGGACTCAGCTTAATAAATAATTCACATCATCCCTGCACTACGACCAAGGATATTCATTAGTATCACAACCATAAATTATCCATGCACTACGGGCCAAGGATATATGTGTATTCATCAATGGTCATGATCATGCCAACAACTGTCCATCAATGCACTACGGGCCAATGAGGACTTTTACCACAACATTTGTAATATTACGGTCATGGCTATACCGATTAATCCCTAGTCATAATCATACCAAGTCCATCTATGCACTACAGGCCACATATGACTTTCAACATAATATAAACATGAGGATGATGACAATGATATAATAATTCAATAAAACAAGTTCAAGAATTAATTTATCCAGGAACCAGTAACGTCCAAATTGTCAACATGATACTTCTTTGTGGAGTAAAATTCAAGAATGCTCAGAAGAATATTTTCATGAAAAGATACTGGATGAAGCGTAAATATCAAGGATATTCCACTAATTTCATGGAGTATAGAAGTCAAAGCTTTAACCAACTAGGTATAAGAGAATATATGAAACTGCAAATGGATTTTCGTCCGCCATGCGGTAATCCACGTAGACAGATCATTTCGACAATTTAATAAGGAATGAATACAAAGGACCATTCACCATGCACAAGGTAATCCACATAGACAGGTTATTCCAACAGAATAATAAAGAATAGAATAACAGAAGAATTCACCATGCATGCGATAGATCACACAGATAGGTTATTCCCAACAGAATAATAAAGAATGGAACCAGGTCATACGTAATCCACACTGATAAGATATTCCCACAGAATAATAAAAAATGGAATAACAACAGAATTCACCATGAATGCGATAGACTGCACAGATAGGTTATTCCAACAGAATAATAAATAATGGAACCAGGTTATGCGTAATACGCACAGACAGGATATTTCAACAGAGTAATAAAGAATGCAATAACAGAAGTTCTCTTCATGAATACGAAAGAAAAAATACCCCTTACTAGTACAACAAATAATATATCATACCTTAGAAGAAACTTGATATAGGAATAGTGAAGTAGCAGAATACTTTTCTTCTTTCTCTCTATAGTTTCTCTCTCTAGAGTTTTAGTGAATTCTTAAGAAATAATGAAGGAATGAGCTTCTATTTATAGAAGAACTGAAAGTGGCTCTTGGTCTTAACGAACGGTCAAAATGACTCTTGATAATATTGAAGAGACAACTACTATTTGCGAAGGAACGGTTAACTTTTAAAACACCGAAGGGGCAAATAACTCATAAAAAACTGAAGGGACAAATAACTCTTGGAAAACTGAAGGGACAAGTTACTATTAAAACTTTAAATCAACGATCCATATTGATTTACTATTATAATTTCAACCAACGGTCTGAAAAATTAGCACATCTCCTCATAGAATAATATTGTACCCAAAAATGATTTGGACCGAAAAGAAATATATTTTTCGGGTGAATAGTACCCCGTGAATAATAACTCGTGAATAGTAACTCATGAATAGTACTCTAACATGAAAAGTGCTCCGAATACCCGATTGAATAATATAATCTCCAGACATCAATTATTATCAAAATAAATATCGATTTCCACTAACACAAATAATTTCAACACAATGGAACTATCAAATTCATCTTTAATCAACACGAACTTATTCATCAATAATATTATAACTCACAATACTTAACAACTAGGTCGTTCCCAAGAAAGAGGAGGCTTTCCAATAAGGATTTCTCATTATTGGCGCGCAATTAGGTGACCAAACCTCTCCTTGACAGAACTTCTAGACATTGTAAATATTACAATTTAATAATATGAATAACTTGGTCGTCTAAATTATTGATTTAATAATATAACATATTATGCAGATAATACTGTGACAATAATCGAATCAATAATATGAGAGATTTGATGCAGCAATTACTATAGCAATAATTGAGTATAACTGAGTGACTTCTCACGTAAGCATCAATAACCAATACCATGTGCTACTCTGCAACCATGCGTATTACTATACTTTTACTACTGGGTAGTTCAACAATTTCAACGGTAATACTCCCGCCGTTATTCTATAAAAAGATAATTCTGTCATTTTCTTGCTACGACAATACTTCCGTTGTGGGTTCACCAATGATTGTACTGTCGTACGGATATTCCCGACAAAAAGAATATTCCCCGACCAAACGAATATTTTATAACAACTTGCATACTTTGCAAAATTTATAAATATCACCCACAACTATAACATTATATCAAATCAACACCATAATATTAAAAAAATATTTTGAGAAGTTTAAATCTTTATTCATAATTTGGGGTCTCACAATCTCCCCTCCTTATGAAATTTCGCCCTCGAAATTTACGTACGTAGTTGGTGTGCCGAAGAGATGAGGATACCTTGACTTCATTTCAAATTCTAACTCTTGAGGTATAACCTTGGAGTGTTGAATACGATCCTTCTTATCCAAGATTTTAACATGTATCTCCTCAAACGTTAAATCTTCTGTTATCTCATCTGGTTCTAATTTAATAATGTGGTTCGGGTCATCCACATATTTACGTAACATCGATACGTGAAAAATATTATGAACACGCGACATACTTGGTGATAAAATGAGTCTATAGGTAACAGTTCTTACTCGATCCAGGATTTCAAATGGGCCAATAAAATCGATGGTTGAGATTTCCTCTCTTGATCAACTCTTATTTCTAGAATAATGCCCTCTTGAACCTTTTTCTTCACATTCATCATCTATGGGTGTGTAGCTTGACCGGCCTTTAACTTTATCGATTAGAGTCGATTCTACTCAGAAATTTAATATCACCACGTGGGTCCCTAGAGTCTTTAACTCTATCTCTATCTTTTGCAAGTCATACAAAATGGGTTTGTATGTTAACAACGTCGCACTCGTAAACGCATACGATCTTCTACTCAACGCGTCAACTACCACGTTCGCTTTCCCACGATGGTATTGAATGGTACGATCGTAATCTTTAACAGTTCGAGCCAACGTCTTTGGTGCATTATACATTCATTTTGGTTGAAGAAATATTTAAGGGTTTTAGAAATGAGTTTTGTACTGGGGTCAATACAAAATTCGATTTCACGCTCTAGGGGAAGGCTAAGAAGTTTTCAAGAATACGTTAGGAAATTTATTAACAATAGAAATATCATTCAAAACAGTGACTCTCATCCAAGACTTGGATAGTACGTCACATTGATACCTATCAACTTGCCATCATCATTCACAACATCCCCTACGAAAAGTCTGGCTTCTGTGCATTCCACACAAGGAAGTCACCAGCGAAAGGATCGGGGCTCTTTACTTATAGCTTGATATGACAATGATTAACTTTAATGGTTTGGTTGCTTGAATTCGCATAATAGGTTGATTATGAATATGAAAGCTAACAACCTTACGAAAAGCTTGATGAGTAGTTAACCAATCGATTCCTAAAATTACATTAAAGGCAAGTATTTTTCAAAGAGATAAGATTGACAGGTAACGTGAAAGTGTCGATTTAAATCAAACAAGACTTATAAACAATGGAGGTAACAAAGGCTTCTACTAACGAAGTTTCAACCAATAAGTCAAAGTTTAACTTCTCCTGAGTTAAATTTAAACGTTGAGCGCAAGCAAGAGAAATAAAAGAGTGGGTAGAACTGGTATCTAAATAAGGTATAAACTTCGCAAGTATTTATAAATAACTAACCCGTGCTAACTTTGTTTGGGTCACTCACTTTTTAAGAAGTCACGAAAAACGCTCTTCCTGAAAGCACCGACTTTGTTTTGTCCGTATCCGCCTTTGGTGCCACCGTCTTAACTGGACTTAACTTCGCTATGGAGTACATTCCACCCTCAATTGCTTCGTTGTATTCCTGATCTATAATTTGAATCATTATTCTGATCCATATTGAATTGGGGTTGACCGCTCTGCACATGGTAATTCCGAACTCGATGTTGGATTCTCCCAATTGTTGTCCAAAAAGAAAAATCCATCTCATCTATCTTGGCCTTATTGGATTGGGCGTCTTTTTCTATAATATCAGCACGTCGTGCGGCTTTTACCCATGCATCCTCCATTCTCATTCGTTCAGTTGTTTATTCTTTCATCAGAATTTTGATCATAGAATTCTCAAATTCCAGCTTTAATATCGCATACTCTGCCAAAGAGTGCTTCTGTTCAAGCATCACACATCGGGTAACACAATTTTGAATTGTTACATCTCTTTGCTCCACGACCGCCTACCGTTCTTCAGCCTGCTCTTCTAACTCATGAATACGATTTTGTAATTCTAAATTTCGATAATAAAATTCTTTTAATAAATTATCCTCAGGTTCCTCTTTTTCCTCTTCTTCCTCACTCTCAGCTGCTACCTTTGCAACTAGCTTAGATGCAACTATTGGTTCTTCACTCACCATGTAGATATCTCTAATGTCTGAAATCACATTAACCTGGTTGGTGATTAAAGACGTCTCAATGGTCTCATTTACTCCATTGTGAACATTTTCAGCTACCATTATCAAACGCTGCCACAAAACAAGGGTTAATTAACATATCACATATTATCCCTATACTTTGAGCGACCAATTAAATTCCAAATAAACTTAGGTAGGTCATATTAGCGAAGTAATTACTCGTCTCTCCCCTCCTAGTTCTTGTCTCACATCTCAGCTAGGGATCATATCCCTAAGCTTTGATACCAACTGTGATGCTCTCAAAATATGTATACATCACCCATCTTGAGTCGCCAAATACATGGTACAGAATATAAATACAAACTTAATTATACAACCGTCGTGTAATATACGACAATACATAAACTGAGAGTTTTAATAAGAATATTGTCATCTAGACAATATCCACACTCAAAGGAGTCCTCATTACATTTATTGTCACACTATTTAACAGAATAGTGAGGACTATTAATGCTATCATCTGGACCATCACACATTTCCCCGACTCGTCCCAGCTATATTCTCATTTCCTAAAGAGAGCATTGAAAGAAAGGGTGAGCTCAACTAGCTCAGTAAGAAATATTATGACTAAGAAATGCAGAATAAATTATCGTTAGTCTTCAACAGTGTTAAACTAATACAATATAACAAATATCAAGTTTAACTGCAGCGGAACAAGCAATCCATTAAAAGAGTCAAGTAGAGAATAAAATCTACTATCTTTTATGATTTAAAAGGTTTTTCATCACTTTTATCGATGGGACTCAGCTTAATAAATAATCCACATCATCCCTGCACTACGGTCAAGGATATTTATTAGTATCACAACTACAAATTATCCATGTACTAAGGGCCAAAGATATTCGTGTATTCATCAATGGTCATGATCATGCCAACAACTATCCATCAATGCACTACGGGCCAATGAGGACTTTTACCATATCATTTGTAATATTACGGTCATGATTATACCGATTAATCCCTGGTCATAATCATACCAAGTCCATCTATGCACTACAGGCCACAGATGACTTTCAACATAATATAACCACGAGGATGATGACAATGATATAAGAATTCAATAAAAAAAATTCAAGAATTAATTTATTCAAGAACCAGTAACGTCCAAATTGTCAAGACGATACTTCTTTGTGGAGTAAAATTCAAGAATGCTCAGAAGAATATTTTCATGAAAAGATACTGGATGAAGCGCAAATATCAAGGATATTCCACTAATTTCATGGAGTATAGAAGTCAAAGCTTTAACCAACTAGGTATAAGAGAATATATGAAACTGCAAATGGATTTTCGTCCGCCATGCGGCAATCCACGTAAACAGATCATTTCGACAATTTAATAAGGAATGAATACAAAGGATCATTCACCATGCACAAGGTAATCCACATAGACAGGTTATTCCAACAGAATAATAAAGAATGGAATAACAAAAGAATTCACCATGCATGCGATAGATCGCACAGACAGGTTATTCCCAACAAAATAATAAAGAATGGAACCAGGTCATGCGTAATCCGCACCGATAGGATATTCCAATAGAATAATAAAGAATGGAATAACATCAGAATTCACCATGCATGCGATAGACAGCACAGACAGGTTATTCCAACAGAGTAATAAATAATAGAACCAGGCCAAGCGTAATACGCACAGACAAGATATTCCAACAGAATAATAAAGAATGGAATAACAGAAGTTCTCTTCATGAATACGAAAGAAGTAATACCTTGTACGAGTACAACGAATAATATCCCTTACCTTAGAAGAAACTGGATATAGGAGTAGTGAAGTAGCAGAATACTTTTCTTCTTTCTCTCTATAGTTTCTCTCTCTAGAGTTTCAGGAAATCGTAATAAATAATGAAGGAATGAGCTTCTATTTATAGAAGAACTGAAAGTGGCTATTGGTCTTAACGAATGGTCAAAATGACTCTTGGTAATATTGAAGAGACAACTACTATTTCTGAAGGGGCAATTAACTCTTGAAACACCGAAAGGGCAAATAACTCTTGAAAAACTGAAGGGACAAATAACTCTTGGAAAACAGAAGGGACAAGTTACTATTAAAACTTTAAATCAACGATCCATATTGATTTACTATTATAATTTCAACCAACGGTCTGAAAAATTAGCACATCTCCTCATAGAATAATATTGTACCCAAAAATGATTTGGACCGAAAAGAAATATATTTTTTGGGTAAATAGTAACCCGTAAATAGTAACTCGTGAATAGTACTCCGACACGAAAAGTGCTCCGAATACCTGATTAAACAATATAACCTCCAGACATCAATTATTATCGAAATAAATATCGATTTCCACTAAAACAAATACTTTCAACATAATGGAACTATAAAATTCATCTTTAATCACAATATTTAACAACCAGGACGTTCTCAGGAAAGAGGGGGCTTTGCAATAAGGATTTCTCCCTATTAGCACGCAATTAGGTGACCAAACCTCTCCTTGACAGAACTTCTAGATATTATAAATATTGCAATTTAATAATATGAATAAGTTTGTCATCTCAATTATTGATTTAATAATATAACATATTATGCAGATGATACTGTGACAATAATCGAATCAATAATATGAGAGTTTTGATGCAGCAATTACTATAGCAATAATTGAGTATAACAAAGTGACTTCTCACGTAAGCATCAATAACCAATACCGTGTGCTACTATGCAACCTCGCGTATTACTATACTTTTACTACCGGGTAGTTCAACAGTTTTAATGGTAATACTTCCACCATTATTCTATAAAAAGATAGTTCTGTCGTTTTCTTACTACGATAATACTTCCGTTGTGGGTTCACCAATAATTGTGCCGTCGTACGAATATTCCTGACAAAAAGAATATTCCCCGACCAAACGAATATTTTATAACAACTTGCATACTTTACAAATTTTGTAGATATCACCCACAACTATAACATTATATCAAATCCACACCATAATATTAAAAAAATATTTCAAGAAGTTTAAATCTTTATTCATAAAATTTGGGACCTCACATATGAAGTACTATCGATAATTCAAAATAACACTTCACTTTTCCTTTAAAACGTTTTACAATAACAATATTCAGTAAAATATCAATTTCGGTCCAAGACCATGAGCATTTTGTAATTTATTTGAACAAGATAACCCGACACTATGTCCGTAAGTCCAGCATAGCTTACAATCACGTCTAGGTGATCAGCATGTAGTACTATATGTTGATCAACACTACATTCATTAAACGTATGTACGTTTAAGTTGTGGCAACCTAACGTGCCTGTCGTTTGACGATAAAATATTTTAGCATACTCAGTCTTCATTTGAAAACCACACCAACATAGTTTGGTAAAACAGTGACAATACTTTGATAGATTATAAGAAATCCAACATATCGTAAGTCTAGCCGAATTAATTGGCTTGGACTTCATCAGACATTAGTTCATGCTTAATAATACATGAATCACAAAGCTTGTCCAGATTGAACTAAAAAAAGGGTTAGAACACTTGCCTTTAATGTCTGCTACTGTTATAGCACGTGCACTTTAAGTCTTTAAGGTCTCTACAGTATATGATAGCATCACATAACATATTAGGTCATGAATAACATACATGGTTCCTAACGAATCTTACCCTTTTTCTCAATCTAATTATGACTTAGATTGTTTATTATTAGTTCGGCTTTCCGTTACATTTTAAATCGTTCTTACATTCCCGTTTGATTAATTATCATTAACCTTTAATTATTATACTTAAGGTTTAACAATG
Organism: Panax notoginseng; assembly: GCA_016801055.1. Classification (NCBI taxonomy): domain Eukaryota; kingdom Viridiplantae; phylum Streptophyta; class Magnoliopsida; order Apiales; family Araliaceae; genus Panax; species Panax notoginseng. The sequence continues at coordinate 142,489,867 of CM029020.1, forward strand.
CCTTAACAATGTTACATTAAGCTTTAGTTCATTACCAATTAATTTACTTTCTCTCTTAACTTATACCCTTTCCTTACTGTGCAATCCATAAGGCTGGTGCTGCGGAGCCAGTTTTCCTTCTTGGACTTGTGCTGCGGCGCGGGTTAGCAGATCTCAAGTCCCGGTCTTGGCGCCAAACACTTCTCACTGTGCCGCGCTGCGGCGCCAACTAACAGTGCACCATGATTCCGGCCTCGCGCTACGGCGTGGGCTATTCTTCCTTGAGTCGTGCTACGGCGTGGACTCTGTGCTTTAGGCAAGTTTGAATGATTTTTAACTTTGTGAACTTCCCGGACTCCATATTTGATCATTTCAAGTCCGAATTGGCTTGTTCAAAAGCCATTAGCTCACAAATCACATAATCTACTTGTTCATATAAGAATTTTACATTTTCGACTTCTTTAACTCAAAATTCACCTATTAGTCCATTTTTAACGAAACGATAAACGTTCGTGAACATTCAACGCTCGTTTCTTCGTTCTAAGTTAGAATTCGGTCATTTTCGAGTCCGCAACTCTATAATTCTAAATAAGACTTGTCTCCATTAAAAACTAACGTTTTCGAGCTCAATATCAAATTTTAACTTCCATTCAGAGAATTTAAAGAATTTGACGATTATCGTCCAATCGTGAGAATTCCGGCACAGCCTCGTTACTTATGATTTGTTCCACTATCCTAATGGATTCAATCCATCAAATAGACATCTCAAACTACATATTATAACAACTTATTTTCATGTTAAGTTATGACTTATTTTTCATGAGTTTATAACTTATCAAGGTATAAGCTACCTATAGTTTTAATTCTGATTACTTATGATAGTTTAAGTCCTTTAACCAACATTCTTACTTCATTCATGTAAATATGTTACAAGTTCATATATGTTCATCATAAGTTCATAACTTATTTAGGTTTAAATTACTTATTCATGACTTATAAGGCTTAAGTCCATTAATTATCCAATTCCTTTTCTTCTTAACATACATGAACCATCATTCAACCATTCTCTATCAAGCTACTATGGAAGAGTTGGAAGATTATGACATAGGAGGCTTACCCTTGATGATCTCTTGACTCTTTCTTGTTCTTACTTCTTACTTAAAAGTCTAACTTTTGCTAACTTATTTTCTCTAACCAATAAGCACTTTGCAAATGAAAGTTGTTGGATGAACTTGAATAAGCAACAACTGAAATCCTGTGCTTGCTATTTATAGGACTTCTAAGGTTAGGGTATAATGGACAAAAACACATCCACCTCCTTAGTAACCTCATTACTATTCCTTACTTAACTATTAAGTAAAATTGCTCATTACTCTTATTACTTGGTTATTACATAAGTTTCTTGGCCACCACAACACTTATCTAATACTTGGGCACCAAGATCACCCATGGGTTGCCCCATGGATCAAGCTCACCCATTGGATAAAAGCTTTGGCTTAGGTTTAATTAGTTTAGCTTATTCATTTGGGCTTGTATTAACCAACATAATTGGACTTTATTTAACAAACACTTGGGCTTACACATTAAATTCTATTGAACTTTACAATTGCTAAACAATCTTACTAGTCCATTTCATTTAACTAAAAGCCTTATAACGTATAATATACGTATAATTCTTTTATTCTAACTCGTATACTAATTCATAATACACGGTATTCTATTATTCATACATACTCGTATAATACTTCGTATCATACTCGTATATCATACCTCATAAGATACAAACATATCATACAATCATTACATTAGCTTCTAACGCTTTAATTTTCCTAACCTTCTCAAATTAAGTCCGCAAGCGAAAAATTACGTTTTCCATACTTGAATTATTATTACATAATCTGTGAGGGCCCCGAATCCAGGTCCTAAATCACCTCGGATCTGGTTCGATCATTCTATCACTATTACTATATTTGCGGAAGATATAAACATAAATTATTTATACAATACATACAATCACTATTCCCCAAGGTCGAGTAACCTTAACTTAATACACGTTTCATAAATTAACTAACACATTAAAATACAATACTATACAATTTGGCTGCACACATATCCTAACGCTGCAACTATCTTTAACCTTTTCTTGTATCCGACGCATTCGTCTTAATCTGCAATGTTGTATCATGATATAGCAAGGGTGAGCATAAGGATTGCCCAGCAAGTTTAAGTACAACAATATAACGATATATCATGATTGAAGAGTTTGAATAATAAGCTGGCTATAATTCAACAATATAATTGTGAACTAGCAGGAACATGTTTATGACTGAACAAGTATATAACATAAACAAATATTTCTGAACCGAAGGGTAATGAAGGTGATCAGCCTTTCATACCTGACTTATACATGCAATATGTACAGAGTACAATTATACATGGCAATCAGCAATGATTAACCATAAGCTTATCCGAACAAAACACTCTTAGTAGAGTTAAGTAAAAACAAACTTGCCTGAACCGTTGATTACCGCAATTGCAATTTGTAACGCTTTATCCGAAGACCTAATATTAGTAATATAAATCTCCAATATTAGAATAATATCATCACAGTATAATACTACAATATATATATATATATATATATATATATATATATATATATATATATATATATATATACACACACATAGAATAACCTAAACACATAACACATAACCCTATCAGTCTACAACACACATAGGACTCGGCATCAAGTCAAACTATTGAAGTCTGAGTTGAACCCGACACAAAACTATCATCCCGACGGTCTAGTCGGACTTTTATCGAGTCTAAATTCAATTAAACTCTGACTTAACAGTTAACAATTAACTTAGATAATTTTAATATTAGTCAAAATATTTTTCTAAGTCTCATAATAATTTTCACATAATTATTACCATTTATCATGAATTTTTCAATCATTAAACACGTATTTAAAAAATTTAAATACCACATAATTCCTTTATCATTAATATTTATTTATTATCAAATATTAATGAAAACCATCACTTAATATTATAATATATCAAAGTATTTTTAATACCTTAAAATCATTTAAATATGATTTTTAAACACTTAAATTCATTATTCGATAATTGATATTAATAATAAAATATTAATATTTTCATGACAAAATATCAAAAGTTATATTTTATAACTCAAAATATTTTTATAACACTTAAATCATTTTCATATGATTTATAAAGCATTAATTCCATTTTTCCTTAATTTATTTAATATATTTATTAAATAAGCTAATTATCATTAATATTGATTAATTAATGAAATTCATCAAAAAATATTAAAAGTTATTGAAAATAACTTAAAATATTTTATTATACCATAAAATTATTTTTCATGATTTTTCATGTATTTAAAATTATTTTTAAATCATTTATTTAATATTATAATTAAATAAATTAAATATCATTTATATTCCAAAAATATTAAATATTTATGAAATATACTCTAAATAATTAAAAACTATTTTTCAGAGTTTAAAATAATTTTTCAAAATTTATTTTGTATTTTTAATAATTAAAAACCATTTTTTTTTTCTATTTTTAATTAATTTCCAAGAAATAGAAAATAAAACTGTCACTAAAGGGCCCTATAGCGACAGAACCGTCGCTATAGGTGTTCTTGAGTGTTCTTGATGTCTGCCTAGAAACTCATGTCAGACACCGAGTATGCTAGTTTGACTGGCGATAATTCTCTGTCTATCATGATTCTGGACCATGTTAAACATTGATCGTGTAGGGTTTATGTAATACTACACGAATCAGTCATCAACTATGTCATACAACATCACACTTGGTATATCTGGGCCTCCAAAATATCTGACAACTCTGTTCTTCATTTTCTAGGTTTTCCAGAAAATGAAGAACAGTCGAGGGTACAAGTTTTCGATCCTCATAACGTGAATCCTGTAATTTGTTTTGGTGAATCATTGGTTCAATACTGTAGATCACATGTCAGAGTACCAAAATATCACACTTAATCAATCTAACTACAACACATGTGATAGATCGGTGCAATTCAAACCATGTCAGAAACTTCGGCTGATGAAGATCTGGGTTACCCGGAATCTTCATCCTGCGTTAAGGTCAACGCTTGTTTGACCGGATATAACCTCGTTTCTGTTATGGATCTGTGGGTTCTAGATGCATCAATATGAAGCCTACATGTCAGTCTACAAAACTATTATAACAACATGGCCAGATCGCTTCACAGAAAGAAGTTGAGAGACATCAAATAACTTGTCAGAACGGTTCTGGGTTTCTGGGCAGCCCAGAAACCCGTTTTCGTGAACGGTCAACGTAGTTTGACTGACCATTTCTTGCAATCTACATGTGATATGAGCTTTATTAAAGGCTCAGATAAAAGACCATACTACAAGGAACAAGTATATAACATCAAACACCACAAAACAATAACACAGAACGATCTATAGGGCCTGACATTCGACTGTCAGGTCACTTTTTAAACTCTTTTCCAGATTTTCTAAAATGCTTGATTCGTGCATCTAAGTGTTATAGATCCATGATCTATCAACCCAGATCACTTATAGACACCCTATTACACAACTTTAACAAACCAATTCCAACATCTAACAACAAATCATAAGATTTTAAAAATTAGGGTTCTTACCACTTTTTGAGCTTTGATTTCTGATTCTGACTTGTGATCTGATCTAGGCTTGCTATGAAATGAACATGGCTTTATTTTCTCACTCTTTCTCACTCTAACTTCCGAATTTCTAGAGAGAGAGAGTCTTGGTGGAAAATGAAAATGAAAGTAGTCATTTCTCTCTCTTTAATCTTATAAATTGATACAAATGCAATGTATTGACTGAGCTAGCTGCTTGATTTGTTGGACAATAAGTCATAAGCTAGGGCTAGGGTAGTTCACCAACTCAAGTAGGGCAACTCTTGCAAGTTATGTTCAATAATACAACAAAGGGCACTTTGGTCACTTTGTAATTAATTTTAATGGCATTTTGGATATTGTCTCAAACCCTTGGGGTTTAGGGTTTGGTTAGGGTTTAGGGTTTAAGAAAAATTAGGGTTTTTAATTTAATTTCAAAAATTTCCAAATTAGGTTATCAAAAATAGAAAATTAATATTTCTAAATTATAATTAGAATTTTTTAATTATATTCAAATTTCATAATCACAAATTAAATCTTGCTAATTAGGATTAATAATACCTAATTAAAATTGCTAATTACGCAATTAGGGTCAAAATGGTCATTAGGATTTATAAACCACTAATTAGGGTTTCTAATAGAAAAATTAATTTTTTCTTAAAATAGAAATTAGATTTTCGTAATTAGATTAGGGCTTTCTAATTACCATAACTTGAAAATTAGGATTAAGGTTTCTTAATTAACATCAGATTACTAAATTAACACTTAGGTTTCCCTAATTATAAAATTAGGATTTCTAACCCATAAATTAGGGTTTCAAGTTAGGAATTAGGGTTTTTAACCAATTTGTTAAGATTAACCCTAATTAATCTTTTAATTATTTACACTTACGCCATTAAGCTCCCGATTTAGGGTTTTATACACCGAATTAGGGTTTTAAATTCTCGAAACAAAAATTAGGGTTTCTAGAACCGGTTTCTAGGGTTTCTTGTTAAACGCTAGGGTTTTCTAACCGAACGTTGACGTTCTTAAAATATACTTGGGGTTTATTACAGATATCGTTTATCTGGTCAACCCTTGACCCTTAACCACATACTATACACATATACATAGAACATAATCACGTTTTCCTTAATCCTAAATAATTTACCTAAATCCTTAACAGAATTTTGAAATCCTCAAAATTCTATCTTAAAAATATCAAACGCATACACTTATTTTCTGTCTAGGTTCTAATTTTGAACCTTCATTCAATTAATAAAAATTTTAAAAAAAATTAAAATTCTCGGGTTGTCACATAATCCATCTCACCTTTGTAATGCCCCGAAATTTGGTCTATTTTAACACCCAGATTTCGTACGCCACGGTCCCACTTCTTACCAAACATACATCATTATATATTGAAATATAACAACATACATACTCAAATCCCAGGTTCTAGAAACCTTATAACCTCTTTCAATAGAAATAATGATAATTACGTTATTCATTTCATCTTATAAGAGTGACTTTTATCCGCCACCAAGGATACATAACAGTTCATTAAACTAATCTATCGTTCAATTCATCTTTCTACATTACAAGTCTTCACTTGATCTTCTCGTCTATTCACATTCTGAATGACACTTCATTTGGATACAGTCAGCTTGATCTTTACGGGATTCTTAAGTTCTTATAACATCATTCGCTGAAGAGATTTTTCATTTAAAGCAAGTGCGAGCATTCAATTTCCCGGCAAGTCATAATAGTTGAACACATAACTTCAAGAGTTTAAAACATTCTGTTATGAAGCAGCTTGAATAATAGGAATAGTCTCGATTCCTATCATCTTAAAACATCAGTCACTTTCACTTTGAAATAATTTCATTCCTCTACCTTTTTCATACACATCATGTCTGGCTAGAATCATTAGCACGGACTTAGCAATAACGATTCATGTATAAACAGAACATGCTTGTATTGAACAGCTCAATCACAGAACAGTTTATATCATAGAAACATCGAAGTGGTCACCTTGTGGCTCAAGGCCTTATACGGTCTACCACCTTGTACAAATATCACACATTCGCACATAGACAGAACTTCTGAAGTTTAACATCTGAGAAGTTTAAGAAACTAGCATTCATTTAGAATATGAATGAAGTTAGGAAACTTGTCTTACACGTAGCTACAGCATAGAGTTTACGCTGAACTGCTCATTCCAATTCCAATATAACACATAAGGAAAATAACATGTACCAATTAGCTACATATTTGACTTACGCAATGGTTTACTTAACTTTACTCCTTAGGGTTCGTATTCTTGCAATATAAGTTTACGCGACTAACTTCTTTTACCAGTTTACGGCTTCATGACATAAGGAGATGTCTTATTCAAAATGTTCATCATCTTTGATGATTTACATTCTTATCTTCTTCTTATAACCTTAGTAGGACTCAACACACATTGTGTCTCTACTAGTAGTCCATATGGTACTCTGACTAGTTTTCCACAAATAACCAACAAACAAGCTTCCATCTCATCTACACTGCCTTCAAAGTGAGTTAGATCGGTTGCCAATTTCGTATATACCTTCGCTCTCTGAAAGAATTGTTTAGCCCAGCTCCCATATGTCAACCATCAAAGGTTCCGATTGTACTACAACCTAACTTTATCTTAACTTATCCGAACTATTAAACTATAATGTTTGTTAATTCAATTTCTTATTCCTTACGGCTTTCTGAGAACTAAATGACATACCTCAGGATTCACTCTTTATCGTCCAAGTCATACAGTCTTTTGTATACTCAGTACGATCATTCAAATTAATCATTAACTCGGCTTCGTTATGTTAACGTCATTGTCTTAATTTAGTCCTTTACCATTCATGGTTTAATCATTGATCTTCATTATCTTACAATCAAACCATACACGGGGTGTAGGTTCTATCCATTTAGTATTTGCGTACACTCAACCTTCATGTCGGTTAAAGTGTTCAACACTTACATTTCATTCTAACAATCTCCATTTGAATCACTATATGCTTCCATTAATCGTGTTACCGTTCGTTACGGCTTTCTTGATACCATTTGTATCTTACGTAATACTCTCGTTATCCATTACATGAACCCCATGTTCATTACCCGTTCTTAGTGTCAAAGCCGTACTGATCTTTGTATGCTAAGACCGATCGCTCATCGCAACAACGTTGCGTTCACAGTGTCTATACACTTTACACTTATCCCTCATTACCACAATCATAACATCGAAATGTTATTCATTACCTTTGTCACTCAACGTCTAAGGAATCACAATCATAGCAATCCCTCACGTTCATTAATCGCGACTACGGTCCCCAGACATCGGTTACGTAACCCGCACCTAAAATCCTGGTCTTTTAATCTCGTTTAATCTTTTCGTTCAACCTTTACTAAAGGTTTAACTCACTTGCTTAAGTGTTATTTTAGGTGAACTATATGTTCATACTTCTTTGTTGCACATCCTCCAATAATTGACCACTTAAAAGCTCATTACTGGGCCTTACCCTGAACCGGCGCTACGGCTCCGGTTCCCTTCTTTCCTCTCGCGCTGTGACGTAAGTCTTCAGCAACTACCTCCCTGGCCTGGCACTGCGATGCCAGTTAACAGTGCATGACATCCCGGACTGGCGCTGTGGCGCCGCTGAGCAAGAAACCTAGAAAAATTTCTAAGTCTCTTATAAGCTTGAATCGCTTACTTCGAAATTTTGTAACTTATTCGTTATAACTCGGAATGAGGTTGTTCCAAAGCCATTCTCTTCCTTATCATACGTACTTTAATACTCCTCAGATAGAACCTTGTTCTGAATCCATTAACATTCCATTGGGTTTGCTTGATCTTCACTATTCGTTCGTTTTACGTTTTTAACGTTCTTCGTTCATTCGTCCGTAATTCAGTCATCCGAACTCGGAAGTCAATCGTTCTTGAGTCCACGACTCACATTTTCTACGTTCTCTTACATTCTTATGAAACCCTATTCATTCAGGTTTATTTACTAACTTTCTAATTTTTGTTTGTCTTTTACAAATTTTCGCTATAACTTCGTTATAGCAAAGTTTAATTCTTCATGAACGTTTCTACCGTTCCTAACCAAGAAATAAGCAACTAACTTATACGCGATGGTTTTAAACTTGTCCATCAATAACAATTATACTACGATGGTTTTAAATTTGTCCATCAGCAACGTTCTTCATGTTCTTCGTTCGTTCTTCATTTTTAATCGATATTTTAGAATACGATTTCACTTTTTCTTGGAATTTGATGTTATAGAACACTATTCCTTACTTATTTCACCTACTCATTCATATAATCCACTCGGATCGTTCTAATTTGTTACGAATCCAATACTTCCTTAAGAAATTTATAAAATAAACTTCCAATTCTTATTTCTTCATTTTCTTACGATTTCAACCATATGAAATCATTCCTAACTTCTTTTACTTCTTATTCCCATTAAGTTATGCGTTTAACGTGAAAACTCAAAGAAAACTAACTTAGGAGTTAAATCCGGCGATTCGCTAGCTTTTATATTTCACGAACCCTTCGATCTGATCATTCATGCTCAAGCTCTTCCTTCTCCCTCTTCATCCGAGCTCTCTCGCTCTCTCTCTCTCTCTCTCTCTCTCTCTCTCTCTTAAGTGTTATAGGATTTTCAAAATCCTATAAAAATGAAATATAAGCTTCCTTTTATAGAAAACTAAAGCTAGGGGTATTTTAGTTATTTTGCCCCCCGAACCTCCTTATTATTTACACATCCGTACTATTCACAAAACTTCCCTTTGGAAGTTTCATGGTTCTATTTTTCGTGTTTCATTCGACAGTTTTAAAAACTATGATTCTTGGAATCAAAATATTTTTGGATATTTCATCATTCTTTTACCGATTAGCTTTTACGTATTCTTCGGATTTTCGAAAAATTGAAAAACACTTTTTGGCATTAAGCGTTTTCCTTCACGTTTTCCCCTAATGTAGTTAAACGAGTGAAAAGTATATAACAATACTTTTCGTCATTTTTATTTTGTCCGATTTCTGCACGTTTTTTGTGAAAAACTTTTATCGGCTTACTTAACTTTTCATGATATATTATCATCAAATCTTTCGACGGAATATCATTTCGACATACCGAACTCTCGAAAAGGCTTAGGTTATTCACACCCTGACCATTAGGGTTTCATCGGGTCAATAGTGCCTATTTCGTCTTTTTCCCTGAAAATATTTTGTTCGCGGAAAATTTTTATTTTCGTCTTGAAAATTCTTACTCATTCAGTCTAGCTCGTAACTAGAATCCTCCCGACTTATAATCATCCTAGGTTAGAGAATGATTAATAAACACATAGCACATAATAGTATTAATAAAAATTCATTTTATTAATAACTAATTTTTTAAAACTTAAATTCTGGACGATCCGAATTTTTGGGTCGTTATAACCTCGATATTCTATCGTTACGTATTTCTCGGAAGTTCAAAAAAAAATTCCCGAGCGAAAATTGAAGAACAGTGTTTTTCAAAAAATTTCTCGAAAAGTTTTTATTTTCGTCTTGGAAATTCAAACACTTTAATTTCTTCACGTAGTTAAAATACCACGACTTTTCGACGTTTCTTGGTTATAAAACAACATTCATCTTACTAGCACATAATAATAACAAATAATGTAATTTTATTCATTATTTAATTAATTAAAAGTATTTTGCAAAAGATTTAAATTTCTCGATAGTTATATTCTTCCCCCCTTATAAAGATTTTGTCCCCAGAATCTCGTCTCACATTACGCAAACAACTGAGGGTAATCCTTCCTTATCTTTTCTTACAATTCCCACATTGCTTCTTCGGCATCATGGTTCTTCTATAACACTTTCACGGAAGATATAGCCTTGTTTCGCAAAACTTGTTCTTTTCTATCGATGATTTGAATCGGCAACTCTTCATATGTTAAGTCCTTCTTGATATGAAAAGGCTCATACTCTATTACGTGCTTGTAATCTGGCTTACAAGGACATAACACAGATATATGAAATACGTTATGTATTCGTTCTAGGTCTGGCAGGCACGCTACCATATAAGCTACCTCGCCTACCCGTTTTAACACTTCAAAAGGTCCTATAAACCTTAGACTTAAATTTCCCTTCTTTCCAAATCGTATCCTTCCTTTCCAGGGAGATACCTTTAGAAATACGTACGAGCCTACCTCAAACTCCCTATTTTCTCGATGCGAGTCCGCAAACTTCTTTTGTATATCTTCAGCTGCTACGAGACGCATCCGTATCAACTTCACTATCTCTGCTGTTTGATGCACCAATTCTGGCCCTAGCATTGCGTTCACCACTTCGTCCCAACAAAACGGTGTTCTGCACTTCCTTCCGTACAAAGCTTCGTAAGGCGATATATAACTGTTGTTATACACAAACTCTACTAATGGTAGATGATCATCCCAACTACCCTTAAAATCCATGCCGCAAGATCTCAACATATCTTCTAACGTCTGAATTATTCTCTCGCTCTGCCCATTAGTTTATGGATGATAAGTCATACTCAACTTTAGCTCCGTTCCCAACTGCTCCTATAGACTCCTCCAAAAGTTCGAAGTGAATCGTGGGTCAAGATCTGACACAATCGAAACTGGCACTCCATAAATAACTTCCTTACCATAAAGTTTAGCTAACTGGTCTAAGTTATACTTAACCCTAATTGGCAAAAAGTGGGCCGACTTCATCAACCGGTCCACTATTACTCAAATCGCATCATACCCATTCTGAGTAGTCGAAAGTCTCAGCATATAGTCCAACGTGATATGCTCCCACTTCCACTCCGAAATCAATAATGACTGTAACAAGCCACTTGGTTGTTGATGTTCGGCCTTAACTTTCTAACAAATCAAGCACCTAATCACATACGCGGCTCTTTCTCTCTTCATGTTCGGCCACCAGAAACTCTGTCGAAGGTCTTGATACATCTTAGTGCTACCAGGATGAATCGAGTACCTCGAACTATGAGCCTTTTATAAAATTTTCTCCTTTAATTTCGTCTTATTCGGAATCCAAATCTTCCTTCAAATCTTTATAATCCCTCTTTATCAAGACTGTACTTAATATCTTTTTCATTGGCTAACAGTTTCTTCATCTGGTCACACTCATCAGTTTTGAGTTGCACCTCCTTGACTCTCTTTACGATGGTAGGTTAAATCTCTATCACAAACAGTATCTGTCCCGATTCACTCGACAACTTCACCTCTATCTCCATCCTAGCCATCTCTATTATTAACTCAGTTTGAGCTGTTAACATAGACAACTTTTCCCGACCCTTTGTACTTAAGGCATCGGCCACTACATTGGCTTTTTCAAGGTGATACAAGATTTCATAGTCGTAATCCTTTATCAACTCCAGCCATCTCCTCTGTCTCATATTTAACTCCTTCTGTGTGAATATATATTTTAGACTCTTACGGTCCCTATATATCTCACATTTTTCTCCATAGAGATAATGTCACCATATCTTTAAGACAAACACTACCGCTGCCAGTTCCAGATCATGAGTAGGGTAAAATTTCTCATAATCTTTCAACTGCCTTGATGCATACGCAATGACCTTGCCATGCTGCATGAGCACGCAACCAAGTCCTTTATGCGAAGCATCGCTATAAACTACAAAATTTCCTATGTCATCAGGTAATGAAAAAATAGGCACTTCACTTAACCTCTTCTATAGTTCTTGAAAAATGTCCTCACATTTCTCAGTCCACGCGTATTTCACCATCTTCCTTGTCAAGCTAGTCAACAGAGTAGATATCTTTGAAAAATCCTAGATGAATCTTCGATAGTATCCCGCTAACCCTAGGAAACTTTGCACCTCAGTCAGCGTTTTTGGCTATTCCCAATTCATCACGGCTTCCACCTTTATTAGATCAACTAAAATCCCCTCATAGTAAATGACATAACCTAAAAATTGTATCATTTCCAGCCAAAATTCGTACTTAGTGAACTTCACATATATCTTCTCCTTCCTTAGTGTCTCTAACACTATCCTTAGGTGTTCAACATGATCTTCTAGCATCTTAGAATATACTAGAATATCATTGATAAATATCACGATGAACTTGTCCAAATATTATTTGAACACTGTGTTCATCATATCCATAAATGCAGCTGGTGCATTAGTTAACCCAAATGACATTACCAGAAACTCGTAATGACCATAACGAGTCCTGAATGCGATCTTTGGTACGTCCTCCTTCCTAACCTTCAGCTGGTGATACCCCGTCCTCAAATCTATTTTAGAAAAAAACTTTTCCCCTTTCAACTGATCAAAAAGATCATCGATCCAGGGCAATGGATATTTATTCTTTATCGTTAACTTGTTTAACTCTCGGTACTCGATACAAATTCTTAACGATTCACCCTTCTTCCTAACAAACAGTACCGGTGCTCCCCATAACAAAGCACTCGATTATATATACTTCATATCCAACAGTTCTTGTAACTATACTATAAACTACTTCATCTCCACAGGCGCCATACGATACGGTGTCCTTAAAACTGGTGCTACTCCTGGCACAATGTCTATTACGAACTCGGTTTCCCTATCCGGTGGAAGACCCGACAATTCACTTGGAAATACATCCATGAATTCACTCACTATTGGTATTTGTTCCATGGTCGCTCCCACTCTCTGGGTGTCAACTACATCGCACAGATAACCTACACACCCCTTCCTCAATAATTTCCTAGTCTGTGTCATCGTAAGACAATATGAACGTCTCGGCGATCTATTACCGTAAAATACTACCTAAGGTTGTTTCAACGTTCTAATATTCACACATTTCTTCTGACAATCTATAATTTCTCCATGGTTAACCAACCAATCCATTCCCCGAATTACATCAAAATCTCCTAACTTTATCGGTATCAGATCTACCTATAAGTTACAACCCCGTATGTATATGCAACAACTCCTATAAATATCTTCAATAGGAATTATCTCTTTGATTGCTACCTTAATATTTAAAGGTATTGGTAACCTTTCAGGAAGTAATCCTAATCGTCTAGCAAAATCACATACTGCAAACTCACAAGTAGCACCCGAATCAAACAGCACGTTAGCATTCATGTCATTAATCGGAATAATACCTGGGACTACGTCCCCTGATGCAACTGCATCTTGGACTATCAGGTTAAAGGTACGGGCCATCGGCCTACCTGGCTGCGTTGGACCACCAATAGCTAACTTACCGCTATTGACGCCCTTATTTCCATCCGTCCCCTTCTTCGGGTAGTTCTTTACTATGTGGTCAGTTGACCCATATGCAAAGCATCTGTGGTTCTTCTTCGAACTTGGACAGTTAGGCAAAATGTGCCCTTCCTATCCATAAGTGTAGTATACGACCTTCCCCTTGAGACAGACTCCTAAGTGAGTCTTCCCATAGGTCTTTCAGGACTCCATCCTTCTTTTTGGATCTCCTTACTTCACTCCAGTATTCCTAGAGTTAAACACTTTCCTTTTCTGCCCTTCACCACTCCCGCTGGCTCCCTCGACCTTCACTCCCCCATCCACTTTCCCCTTATTCTTCTTGTCTTTGTGGTACTGGCTCAACGCCTCGCTACCACCTTGGGCGATTATTGCCTTCTCTAAAATGGTCCTAAAGGAAGTACTTTGGAACACAGATATCTGATTGTAGAGCCAGGGTTTCAAACCATGCTCGAACTGACGAGCTTTCTTGACCTCGGTGTCCACTTGGTGTGGAGCAAATCTCGCCAGTTCATTAAACTTGGCAGCGTATTGGGGAACCATTGTATCCCCTTATTTCAAATCAAGAACCCTCATCTCCATTCTCCCCCGCATACTCATAGGAAAATAGTTCTCGAAGAAAATCTCCTTGAACCTCATCGACATTTGCTATGAGAAATGCCTTCTCAATTTCTTTCACCCACGTTTGGGCTTCTATTGGGTTCATAGTTCCTTTGAACTCCGATGGACCCACACTCTTGAAATTCTTAAACGTAGTAGCTCATGCTACTCCAGGATTTATGGGGATATTAGCCCCATTTCTGTTGAATGCAGCTGTTAAAAGATTAACAAACTCCTGCATCGGGTTAACCGGACCTCCCTCCGGTTGATTTACGTTAGCGCCTTGGTTTCGTGGTCCTCTTCTTGGTGGCATTTTGCTGATACAATAAACAACACATTTCGTTATTATTCGATTCATGTTAGTTAGTCATTATTCATGATTAAACAATAACTTCAACATCCGTTACTCAATATGTTCTAAAAAAGGCTTATATTGATTCTTTCATTGTAGTATAATACTACATTGTTTACATTACACAGCCTAAGCTGATTACATTACTATCCCGCAATTATTTTCCAAAAATTGGGATTTATAAAAGACTACCCTTTGCTATATAAAATAGGGTTTTACGTCACTACTTGATACACACTATTTACATATCTAAACTACTAATAGATTACATCTTCCTTAAGGCATTATTAAAATCTGCAGTGGCAAGACCGGCGATAACATCATGGCTGATAGTATGCCTAGTTTGCCCAGCCTCTATGGGATACCCAGCTACTTGCTGCTGGAAATCCTTATGAGAATTCTTATGAACATAGGACATTCTCCCTATCTTATGTTTCTTAGTCTTTAGCTCCCCTGAGCTCAAAGACCTCCTGTTTTAGCTCATGGACCTTGTCCTTGGCTAGAACTCTCTCGTCGTGTTCCTGTTCCCACATCGACTCCACATCTGTCTTATCCTCCAATACATCCTGGAGCTCGACTTTTAGCTCCTTCACCACCTGACAGTGATGGAGGTTTCTATCCAACACTGTCATAAATAATGACTTCATTGACTCCCCCGGAGCCATCTCTGCTGCTATTGCTACTGGGTTAAAGGACACTGCCTCCACCTCTTATTTCAACATGTCGTCGAACACAGACATATGGTCTAGGCTCTCTGAGTCTCCAAACTCAACAACTACTACTTCGGGCTCTGCTGCTATGGGGTTCGATATAATCTTTATCTGATTAACTGATCCTTCACTGACTACCTGTACGTCTCTATACATTTCAATTTCTCCTGACATCTACAATAAAAAAAATATGTTTGATTAGTACACGTCAGTAGAGTAATAACAACACATAATATATATAATGCATTTTTATAGAGTTAATTTCTATCTTTCATTTCTTTGACTCTTCTTAAGGTTATGACTTAAGGTTCAAATCCCCCCTTAAGTTTTATAACCTAAAGCTTTGATACTGTGACGCCCCCAAATTCGGGTTATCTGACCCCCGAGTTTTGTAGTCACGATCCACAATATAATACAATCTAACTACCCATTCAAATATAAATAGGAATACATAACTCATTAACATATATTGTTAATACATAAGTCCGAGGTCCACTAACCTTAACCTTACAGACATACCCCTTAGATATACAAAAAGGGTTTACAATACAACATAATAATAATAATATTCATTATGCTAATTTATCACTATGCCTTTTCCTATGTTCTTCTTCGCAGCACCTTCTGCAACTTCGTCCCTAGATAAAAAGTTTTATTTAGTAAGGGTGAGCAACAAGTTTTCCCCGCAAGTTAAAACATACAATAAAGGTATAGAAATCAATATCAAGTCTTCTCACATTCTATGCAACAATAATCTAAAAATGAAAGTGTGACGCCCCCAAAATTAGGTATACAACACCCATCTTGGGTCGTCAGATACATAGTACAGAATACAAATATAACTGATTAATACATCTGTCGTGTACAATACGACAAAACATAAACTGTAAGTTTGAATACAAATATTATCTTCTAGAGAGTATTCATACTCAAAAGGAGTCCTCATTACATTTATTAACACACCATTACATAGAATAGTGAGGACTACTAACTAATACTATCATTCGGACCATCACTCCGTACCCCGACTTGTCCCAGCTACGTTCTCATTTCCTGAAGAGAACAGTGAAAGAAAAGGTGAGCTCAACTAGCCCAGTAAGAAATATTATGACTAAGATAATGCAGAATAAATTATCATTAGCCTTCAACAATGTTAAACTGATAAAATATAATAGACATCAAGTTTAACTGTAGCGGAACAAGCAATCCATTAAAAGAGTCAAGTAGAAAATAAACTCTACTATCTTTTATGATTTAAAAAGTTTTTCAACACTGTAATCGCTGAGACTCAGCTTAATAAAATAATCCACATCATCGAATCACCCCTGCACTACGGCCAAGGATATTCGTGTATTCATTAATGGTCATGATCATGCCAACAACTGTCCATCAATGCACTACGGCCAATGAGGACTTTTACCACATCATTTGTAACATTACGGTCATGATTATACCGAATAATCCCTGGTCATAATCATACCAAGTCCATCTATGCACTACAGGCCACAGATGACTTTCAACATTTTATAAACATGAGGATGATGACAATGATATAAGAATTCAATAAAACAAGTTCAAGAATTAATTTATCCAGGAATTAACAACGTCCAAATTGTCAACATGATACTGCATTGTGGAGTAAAATTCAAGAATGCTTAGAAGAATATTTTCTTGAAAAGATACTGGATGAAACGCAATTATCAAGGATATTCCACAAATTTCATGGAGTATAGAAGTCAAAACTTAACCAACTGAGTACAATAAAGAATGGAATAACAAAAGAAATCACCATGCATGCGATAGACCGCACAGACAGGTTATTCCAATAGAATAATAAATAATGGAACCAGGTCCGGCGTAAACGCACAGACAGGATATTCCGACAGAATAATAAATAATGGAACCAGGTCCGGTGTAAAACGCACAGACAGGATATTCCAACAGAATAATAATAAAACGGAACCAGGTCCGGTGTAAAACACACAGACAGGATATTCCAACAGAATAATAATAAAACGGAACCAGGTCCGGTGTAAAACACACAGACAGGATGTTCCAACAGAATAATAAACGGAACCAGGTCCGGTGTAAAACACACAGACAGGATGTTCCAACAGAATAATAGAAGAATGTCACCAAGTATAGGGTAGACCGCGTATACTGGTTATTCCAACAGAATAATAACGAATGGAATAACAGAAGTTCTCTTCATGAATATAAAAGAAATAATATTCCCTACCTTAAAAGAACTGGATATTGGAAAAGTGATGTAGCAGAATACTTTTATTCTCTCTCTCTTATTCTCTCTATACTTTCTCTCTCTATAGCTTGAATGAATTCGTGAAAAATAATGAAGCCCTAGGCCTCTATTTATAGAAAAACTGAGGGTGGCTCTTGGTCTTAACGAAGGGTCAAATGACTCTTGGTCTTAACGAAGGGTCAAATGACTCTTGGTAATATTGAAGGGACAACTACTATTGACGAAAGTAATTACTATTGACCAAGGTAAATACTATTGACGAAGGTAATTACTATTGACCAAGGTAAATACTATTGACGAAGGTAATTACTATTGACCAAGGTAAATACTATTGACGACGGTAATTACTATTGACGACGGTAATTACTATTGACGAAGAGACTCTTAGATGATGACATATGGCCCCCCATAAAATAACCAAACTTACCACAACGTCTCAATAATATAACAGATGATACTATGACAATAATTTAAGAGATATGATGCAGCAATTACTGTAGCAATAATTGAGTATAGCTGAGTGACTTCTCACGTAAGCATCAATAATCAATACCGTGTGCTACTATGCAACCACGCGTATTACTGTACTTTTACTACCGAGTAGTTCAACAGTTTTAACGATTTTAACGTAACACCTCAGCCGTTATTTTTATAGAAAGATAATTTTGTCGTTTTCTCAATCCGACAATAATTCCGTTGTGGGGTCCACCAATGATTGTGCCGTCGTACGAATATTCCCCGACAAAAAGAATATTCTCCGACCAAACGAATATTTTATAACAACTTGCTTACTTTGCAAAATTTATAAATATTACCCACAACTATTATATCAAATTAACTCCATAATATTCAAAAATGATATTTATAGAAAATTCATCTTTATTTATAAAAATTGGGGTCTTACAACCTCCCCTTCTTATGAAATTTCGCCCTCGAAATTAGGGTACGTACCTGGTATGTCGAAGAGGTAAGGATACCTTGATTTCATTTCTGATTCTAACTCCCAAGTCATTTCCTCAACATCGTGGTTTCTCCACAAAACTTTGACTTGAGGTATAACCTTGGAGCGTAGAATATGTTCCTTCTTATCCAAGATTTGAACAGGAACTTCTTCATACGTCAAATCCTCCGCTATTTCGTCCGGTTCTAACTCAATAATGTGGTTCGGGTCTTCCACATATTTGCGTAACATGGATATGTGGAAAACGTTATGAACACGAGACATACTTGGCGGTAAAGCGAGTCTATAAGCCACAGTTCCTACTCGATCGAGGATTAAAAATGGACCGATGAATCGAGGATTTAGCTTTCCTCTCTTTCCAAATCTCGTAACTCCTTTCCATGGAGCAACACGTAAGAACACATGATCTCCTACATCAAATTCCACGTCCTTTCGATGAAGATCAGCATAACTCTTTTGTCGATCTTGTGAGGTTTTTATACGTTGTCGGATCGTTTGAATCTTTTCTGTAGTCATACGTACCAACTCCGGTCCCAACAACGTTGCTTCGCCCACCTCATCCCAGCATACTGGAGAACGACATTTTCTTCCATACAATGCTTCGAATGGAGCCATGCCAATACTTGCTTGATAACTGTTGTTGTAGGAAAACTCCACCAATGGTAAGAACTTGTCCCAACTTCCCTTGAAGTCAAAGACACAGAGTCTTAATAGATCTTCAAGAGTTTGAATAGTCCTCTCTGATTGTCCGTCCGTCTGAGGATGATATGCTGAACTAAATCGTAACTCCGTGCCCATAGCTTTTTGTAAACTAACCCAAAATCGTGAAGTGAATCTTGGGTCTCGATCAGAAACTATGGATACTGGCATACCATGCAGTCTTACAATCTCGTTTATGTACATACGAGCAAGACGTTCAAGTGTATAAGTTTCTCGTATCGGTAAGAAATGAGCAGACTTGGTCAATCTATCAACAATGACCCAAATCGCATCAATACCTTGAGAAACCCTAGGAAGACCGGTAACGAAATCCATGGTAATGTGCTCCCACTTCCATTCTGGAATTTCAAGTGGTTGCAATGGACCTTTTGGTACTTGATGCTCCGCTTTGACTCGTTGACAAGTTAGACACCTTGAGATAAACAACGCTATCTCTCTCTTCATATTGCTCCACCAAAATGTATGACGAAGATCATGATACATTTTGGTACTTCCAGGATGGATTGCAAACGGTGTGTTGTGCGCCTCCATCATGATTTCATACTTTAAATCAGGGTTGTTAGGAACACAAAGTCTGGAGTTGACTCGAAGTATTCCTTCTTCATCGATTCTTGCTTCCGGCATAACACCTTCTTGCACTTTCTTCCTCATACGCATCAGCTCCAGGTCTGTAGCTTGAGCAGCTTTAACTTTATCGATTAAAGTCGGTTCTACTCGTATATTCGCCATCATCACATGGGTCCCTGGAGTCTTCAACTCTATCTCCATCCTTTGCAAGTCACACAAAATGGGCCTTTGCGTTGTTAATATTGCACTTGTACCCGCATATGATCTTCTACTCAATGCGTCAGCTACCACGTTCGCTTTTCCAGGATGGTATTGAATGGTATGATCATAATCTTTCAACAGTTCAAGCCAACGTCGTTGTCGCATGTTGAGTTCCTTTTGAGTGAAGAAATATTTGAGGCTTTTATGATCCGTAAAGATCTCCACTTTCTCCCCATACAAGTAATGCCTCCAAATTTTAAGTGCAAAGACAACAGCTGCCAACTCTAGATCATGAGTAGGATAATTCCTCTCATATTCCTTGAGTTGTCTTGATGCATAGGCTATGACTTTTCCATGTTGCATGAGAACGCATCCCAACCCTTTGCTCGAAGCATCACTGTAGATGACAAATCCCTCCGAGCCAGATGGTATTGTTAGAACAGGTGCTGAAATGAGTCTCCTCTTGAGTTCTTGAAAACTCTGCTCACATTCTTCGCTCCAACCAAACTTTGTATCTTTCCGAGTCAGCTGAGTTAATGGAGTAGCGATTCGAGAAAATCCTTCCACGAATCTCCGATAATAACCAGCTAAACCAAGAAAGCTACGTACCTCGGTCACTGATTTAGGTTGCTCCCAGCTTTGAATAGCTTCAATCTTTGCCGGGTCAACCGATATTCCACGACTTGATACTACGTGCCCAAGGAATGCTACCTCCTCCAGCCAGAACTCGCATTTCTTCAACTTGGCATAAAGCTTGTATTCACGAAGCTTTTGGAGTACCAGCCTCAAGTGTTGCTCATGATCTTCACGGCTTTTGGAATAAATAAGGATGTCATCAATAAAGACGACCACAAAGTGATCCAAATATTCCTTGAATACCCGGTTCATCATATCCATGAAGGCAGCAGGAGCATTAGTCAATCCAAAGGACATGACTAGGAATTCATAATGCCCGTACCGAGTTCTAAAAGCCGTCTTTGGAATATCCTCAGTTCTAACCTTCAGCTGATGATATCCAGAACGAAGATCGATCTTTGAAAAGAATTGTGCTCCTTGCAACTGGTCAAACAGGTCATCAATACGTGGCAATGGGTACCTGTTTTTGATGGTGACATGATTCAACTCCCGATAATCAATACAAAGTCGCATACTTCCATCTTTCTTCTTCACGAATAGAACAGGAGCACCCCAAGGAGAAGTACTAGGACGAATAAAGCCAATGTCTAACAATTCCTGCAGTTGGATCTTTAACTCCTGAAGTTCAATAGGAGCCATTCGATATGGGGCTTTGGAAATGGGTTTTGTACCGGGTTCAAGATCGATACAAAATTCAATTTCACGCTCTGGGGGTAGGCCAGGAAGTTCTTCAGGGAATACGTCAGGGAATTTATTAACAATAGAAATATCATTCAAAACTGACGTATTTTTGTTTAGATCTGTGACATGAGCTAAGAAAGCTTGACATCCGTTTTTCAATAAACGAATAGTTTTATGGCTTGAGATGACAGCGATTGATTTTAATGGTTTGGTTGCTTGAATTCGCATAATAGGTCGATTAGGAATATGAAAGCTAACAACCTTACGAAAACAATCAATTTTTGCATAATGAGTAGTTAACCAATCAATCCCTAGAATCACGTCAAATGCAAGTATTTTTAATGAAATCAGATCGATAGGTAATGTGTGGGTACCAACTTGAACCAAACAAGACTTATAAACAGTGGAGGTAATGAAGGTTTCTCCCAACGGAGTTTCCACAGATAAGTCAAAGTCTAATTTCTCCGGAATCAAATTTAATCGATGAGCGCAAGTAGGAGAAATAAAAGAATGGGTTGAACCGGTATCAAATAAAGTATAAACTTCTTTAGAGTTTATAATAAGCTTACCCGTGATGACCTCATTCGGGTTCCTTGCTCTCTGGGAGTTCACAACAAACGCTCTCCCTTGCACAACCGGTTTTGACTTTTCTGGGACGGCTTTTGGTGCCTCCATCCTAGCTGAATTTGTCTTCGGTAAACGACAAAATCGGGCTAAATGACCTTCTCTTCCACAATTATAACATGCTTTGGACGGCATCGCGCAGTTTGGACTGATGTGCCCCTCCCCTCCGCATTTGAAACATATGATAGGTGGTCGTTCTCCTTCCTTAACGACAGGTGCTGGTGCTGACGTCTTTCCATCATTGTTGAATCTCCTCTTCTTGAAATGTCCATTCTTATTGTTTTGGCCCTGATTACCACCGAAGTGGTTACCATTTCTGGCCTGTTGATTCCCTCCACGCTTGTTGTCACCGCTTCGATGACTGCTCTCACTGGTATTATCATTTTGCCGGCTGCTCTCTTTTGGTTGCGTTGTCTCGTTATCGCGCTCCACCAACTGAGCCCTATTTACAACATCTGAATACAAACACAGTTTATGAGAAACAAGATGTTGACGTATCTCCGGCTTCAAACCTCTTAAAAACATCCGCGTCATTCTTTCTTCATTATCCACCAGGTGGGACGCAAACCGGGATAACTCCGCAAATTTTGCCTCGTACTGCGACACGGTCATATTATTCTGCTCCAATTTGATGAACTCCACCTCCTTCATGTGACGAATACTCTCGGGAAAGTATTTGTCGTTAAACAGATCTTGAAACTTCTCCCAAGACATCTTCAGTGCGGCAGGTTGAGTACGCTTTATCGATTCCCACCAGTAATCTGCCTCTCCTCGCAACATAAAGGCGGCAAAGGGAACCTTTTGCTCCTCGGAGCAACCCAAGACATCAAATATCTTGGTGATCTGCTTTATCCATGTTTCAGCTACAAGTGGTTTGGGTTCTCCCTTAAACTCCGGTGGTCCCAGCTCCTTAAACTGTTTAGCGGTGACCGCCTGAGAGTTTCCAGTATTTCCACCTACGTTGTGGACAGGAGCCGCTTTCACCTGTTGTTGCATGAATTGCATAAAGCCTCTGAACATTTGATCATTCATCATTTGGTCAGTGTTGTTGTTTGCATGAGGATTGACACCTTCCTGATGCACATTATCCTGATTATTGATATGTGGTGAATCAACAGTCGTCTGTGCTCCATTGCTATTCTCAACATTCTCAGATGCCATTTTCAGATACTGCCACAAAAAAAAAATTAATTGATATGTCATATATTATCCTTATATTATGACCGACCAATTAAATACCATGCAAATAAACTTAGGTATGTCATACTAGCGAAGGAATTCCCCGTCTCTCCCCTCCTAGTTCTATTCTCACATCTTAGCCAGGGATCATATCCCTAAGCTCTGATACCAACTGTGACGCCCCCAAAATTAGGTATACATCACCCATCTTGGGTCGTCAGATACATAGTACAGAATACAAATACAACTGATTAATACATCTGTCGTGTACAATACGACAAAACATAAACTGTGAGTTTGAATACAAATATTATCTTCTAGAGAGTATTCATACTCAAAAGGAGTCCTCATTACATTTATTAACACACCATTACATAGAATAGTGAGGACTACTAACTAATACTATCATTCGGACCATCACTCCGTACCCCGACTTGTCCCAGCTACGTTCTCATTTCCTGAAGAGAACAGTGAAAGAAAGGGTGAGCTCAACTAGCCCAGTAAGAAATATTATGACTAAGATAATGCAGAATAAATTATCATTAGCCTTCAACAATGTTAAACTGATAAAATATAATAGACATCAAGTTTAACTGTAGCGGAACAAGCAATCCATTAAAAGAGTCAAGTAGAAAATAAACTCTACTATCTTTTATGATTTAAAAAGTTTTTCAACACTGTAATCGCTGAGACTCAGCTTAATAAAATAATCCACATCATCGAATCACCCCTGCACTACGGCCAAGGATATTCGTGTATTCATTAATGGTCATGATCATGCCAACAACTGTCCATCAATGCACTACGGGCCAATGAGGACTTTTACCACATCATTTGTAACATTACGGTCATGATTATACCGAATAATCCCTGGTCATAATCATACCAAGTCCATCTATGCACTACAGGCCACAGATGACTTTCAACATTTTATAAACATGAGGATGATGACAATGATATAAGAATTCAATAAAACAAGTTCAAGAATTAATTTATCCAGGAATTAACAACGTCCAAATTGTCAACATGATACTGCATTGTGGAGTAAAATTCAAGAATGCTTAGAAGAATATTTTCTTGAAAAGATACTGGATGAAACGCAATTATCAAGGATATTCCACAAATTTCATGGAGTATAGAAGTCAAAACTTAACCAACTGAGTACAATAAAGAATGGAATAACAAAAGAAATCACCATGCATGCGATAGACCGCACAGACAGGTTATTCCAACAGAATAATAAATAATGGAACCAGGTCCGGCGTAAACGCACAGACAGGATATTCCGACAGAATAATAAATAATGGAACCAGGTCCGGTGTAAAACGCACAGACAGGATATTTCAACAGAATAATAATAAAACGGAACCAGGTCCGGTGTAAAACACACAGACAGGATATTCCAACAGAATAATAATAAAACGGAACCAGGTCCGGTGTAAAACACACAGACAGGATGTTCCAACAGAATAATAAACGGAACCAGGTCCGGTGTAAAACACACAGACAGGATGTTCCAACAGAATAATAGAAGAATGTCACCAAGTATAGGGTAGACCGCGTATACTGGTTATTCCAACAGAATAATAACGAATGGAATAACAGAAGTTCTCTTCATGAATATAAAAGAAATAATATTCCCTACCTTAAAAGAACTGGATATTAGAAAAGTGATGTAGCAGAATACTTTTATTCTCTCTCTCTTATTCTCTCTATACTTTCTCTCTCTATAGCTTGAATGAATTCGTGAAAAATAATGAAGCCCTAGGCCTCTATTTATAGAAAAACTGAGGGTGGCTCTTGGTCTTAACGAAGGGTCAAATGACTCTTGGTCTTAACGAAGGGTCAAATGACTCTTGGTAATATTGAAGGGACAACTACTATTGACGAAAGTAATTACTATTGACCAAGGTAAATACTATTGACGAAGGTAATTACTATTGACCAAGGTAAATACTATTGACGAAGGTAATTACTATTGACCAAGGTAAATACTATTGACGACGGTAATTACTATTGACTACGGTAATTACTATTGACGAAGAGACTCTTAGATGATGACATATGGCCCCCCATAAAATAACCAAACTTACCACAACGTCTCAATAATATAACAGATGATACTATGACAATAATTTAAGAGATATGATGCAGCAATTACTGTAGCAATAATTGAGTATAGCTGAGTGACTTCTCACGTAAGCATCAATAATCAATACCGTGTGCTACTATGCAACCACGCGTATTACTGTACTTTTACTACCAAGTAGTTCAACAGTTTTAACGATTTTAACGTAATACCTCAGCTGTTATTTTTATAGAAAGATAATTTTGTCGTTTTCTCAATCCGACAATAATTCCGTTGTGGGGTCCACCAATGATTGTGCCGTCGTACGAATATTCCCCGACAAAAAGAATATTCTCCGACCAAACGAATATTTTATAACAACTTGCTTACTTTGCAAAATTTATAAATATTACCCACAACTATTATATCAAATTAACTCCATAATATTCAAAAATGATATTTATAGAAAATTCATCTTTATTTATAAAAATTGGGGTCTTACAGAAAGAGTACAACGCTTTCAAGGTTTTCAACGATATTTCAATGAATAATCAAGAATTAATTCTACAAAATAGCAAAGTGGAATGTTTTCCAGATTTATGTTGAGCGATCCATTGGATCTTGAACTTCTCTTCTCGAGTAACTATCAAAGGTTTGACTTTGATATACCCAGGTGTATCAAATAACCATAAAGATTAAATCATACCCCTCTGCAAGTATATAAAGTAATCAGCTTTATTATACCCTATATTATGCATAATACTTAATCGCGCGCAAAGGTCGAATATACGACTAATAAAATATTCCCTTTATATAAAAGGTTGTTCTTCTCAGTCTCAGAATCAAGATTTGATTTCTACAATGAAATACTATGATTTCAATTTCTATTTACTTCTCGATCTAGCCGAAATAATTGGCATCGATCTGTCAATAATAATTGAATTCTCTTCTCGAACTTATCAAGTTCTAACAAATGTTCGTCTAACCAGAATAATTGACTAAGACACTTCTCAACATAATTTGACAATAAACAGGAATTATCTGTACTGTCAATACTAGCTTCTACGGATATGAATATCCAACAACAGTTATTTTACGAATGTATATTTTCCGAATCAGTAATTCAATTTGAATTATTATCAAACATGCACTAGCTGCGAATAATCAACATTAAATCCCTGGACGTGGTCTAATTAACAATAATTAACTATCAATAATAATTAAACAATATTAACTCAAGGTTGAGTTGGGAAACTTGCCTCTTCCACTGATTATAGCTACACAAATAAACTTATCTGCGTTCGTAAGACCTATAACTAATAATATCGGTCTCACAACTAGCACAAAATTTATAACACACAACATTGTAATTCACAGTCAATCTTCTCCAAGACACATTACCACATAGTCACATCAGTGTTTATAACCTATATAAACACTTAACAAGTCTAACTATTTTGGTCTGGTTGGACTTCGGTCTCATTTCGATGTTCTGGTTACCCTATCTGACAATTAACACATTTATTGTCAATTAATCTTGGTCTCTAAGCTTCACTATTATAATAGATAAGTCAAATACCGTTCATAATATTTTTCGGAAGCATTTAATAATTTATAAGTAAGTATTATAATTTATAATTAATTTTTCAAAAATCGGAATCATTTTTAAATGATTTAATTATCAAATAATCTTATCATCATTAATATTTAATAAAAAAAAATATTAATGGCATACTTGTCAAAATATCAAAGTTATTTTTAATAACTTAAAATATTTTTAAATCCTCAATATTCTACTTAAATAATTTTTAAAATAAGTAAAATCATTTTTAAATCATCACCATTAATATTTAAATATTAATGAAATTATCATCCAAATATTAAAAGTCATTAACTATAACTTAAAATATTTTTAAAATATTTTTCTCATTTTTAAATGATTTTTAAATCAATAAAATCATTTTTAATTTATTTATTTAATATAATAATTAAATAAATCTAATATCATTAATATTAATTTATTAATGAGAATTCTCAAAAAATATTGAAAATAATATTTTATAATTTAAAATATTTTATAACACTTTATTCTCATTTAGAATGATTTTTAAATCAATAAAATCATTTTTAACTTATTTATTTAATTTAATAATTAAATATATCTATTATCATTAATATTAATTTATTAATAAAAATTCTCCAAAATTATTAAAAGTTACATTTTATAACTCAAAATAATTTTAAATACATTATTCTTATTTAAAATGAATTTTATATAGTTAAAATCATTTTTCTCTAATTTATTTATTACACTAGTTAAATAAATTAAATACCTTTAATATCTAAATAATTATAAATACTAAAGAAAAATATTCCAATTGGTCAAAAATTATTTTTCATAATTTAAAATAATTTTTAAAACTATTTTTAATAATTTTTATACTTTATTTTCTATTTTTATGTATTTTTCGGAAATTAAGAAAATAAAATTAATAGAAACCGTCGCTGAAGCCTATAGCGACACTTGTTTGTTGTCTTAGGTGTTCTTAGTGCTCAAGAATACTGTCAGACAGTGATCAAGGTGGCTCGTTTGACTGCCTTTGATTCTCAGTGTAAACATGTTCTGGCCCATTGTAAACTCAGATCTTGTAGTTATTATACAACACTACAACTTGCACCCAATATCTAGGTCAAACAACAAACACACAAGGAGATCTGGGCAATCAAACCTCTTGTCAGAGCGTTTCTGGGTTTTCCCAGAAACCCATCAGTCCGAGTGGAGACGTTGTAGCTCGATTTAATCTATGTTCGTTTCATTATTTATGTGTTCTCATGATCCAATAGTGTAGTTGGCATGTCACAGAGCATATATATAACAATAAATCAGTCCAACAACAACAAACTCCCAAGATACGACTCAGTCAAATATTGTCAGAAAGTTTGTTCATCAAATTTCTGGGTTTTTCCAGAAATGCAAAACGTGATCAAATGATCAAGTTTGACCGACCACTTCATTTGATCTGTTGATAATTTAAGGTGTCTAAAGGCCAGAATCTATAGTCCAACTTACAGGCTATAATCTGAGTACAACAAACACAATAAAACACTTACAATCTGACAGATTTACTCGTTATAAAAGCTTGTCAGACACTATATTACACTTTCTAGGCTACCTAGAAAGTTCATGGTAAACGTCGGCCAACTCACTTTGACCATGAATATCTTGCAATCTGGACATGGAATGGTTGATATTCCACTTCCAGATTACAGTCCTCATGTCATACTACCGATCCAAAACATAAAACAAGAAAAATCTTAAATAGACAAGAATCTGTGGCGCCTGACATTAGCTTGTCAGACCACAATTTCTGTTGTTGGTCAGTTTTGTAAAACTTCACTTTTAAAGCGTTTCGATGATATGGATCTCTGTTATATCAACATAGATCATCATAAACCATCATCTATCAAAGATCTAAACACATAAACACAAAATTTTTCTTAGCAACTTGGATCAAAAATCAAAAATAGGTTTATACCTTCTAGCTTTAAATTCTTGATCTCAGCTCTCTAATCTGGTATTGGTGTTTTAGAGAGGTGTTTTATGACTGGTCTACTTATAATTTTCGGAGGTGTTGAGAGAGAATGATTTGGTGAGAGCTAGGTTGAAAAATAAGTTAAGTTTAGTAACTTTCTCTCCCCCAAATCTATATATATGATGATATGTTGATATGGCTGACACAATGAACTGATTTGCTGGATTTTTTTTAGTCATGCAAAGTCAAATAAGTAGGTCACCAACTAAAGTTGCTAGCAATTTCTACAAGTCACCAATTAAAGAAATGAAAAAGGTTATTTTGCTCTTTAGCAAAATGATTTTAATGGCATAATAGATAATTGCACAAATCCTTAGGGTTTAACCCTAAAGTTCTAAATCTTAGGTTTTACACCCTTAGTTTTCTAGAATTTCCAAATTAGGGTTTTAATAAAAAAATAAAATTTTTAAATTACAGTTAGGGTTTGTGACATAGAAATTAAGATAACGAGAATATAATTAGGGTTTTCTAATCATATTAAAGTTTAACAAACACATTAGGCTTTGCCAATTAGGATTAGGTTTTCCTAATTAGGGTTTAGGATTCAAGGATATGAAATTAGGGTTTTCCAGCTTTCGATTAGAGTTTTTAACTGCGCGTTAGGGTTTCTAATCCCGAGATTAGGGTTTCTAATCTCTTATTAGGGTTTATTAGTATTAAATCTTATTTGATCAATCATTAATCAAAATCACTTTACAATACAAACACGTACTTATCGATACAATTGTTTTAATTATATTTTCTATCAAATCCCTATCCAGAATTTAGGGTTAGGGTTTCTAAAGCTGTCAAGCACAACTCTACTCTATTTTCTCAATAAATACACAAAATGACTAATTCCCGAGACTCGTATCACAGATACACAGTACAATATTAACAGTCAATATTATTTTTTAAAAAAATTATTCAAAAAATTCGGATTATTCGAAATCCCGGGTTATCACAGATACCAACCTGTGACGCCCTCAAATCTGGGTATCTTTCAACCCGACAGATGGTGCTACACGGTGCTACAGTTCACACAAACATTCAATTGAAATGCCTCAGAAGAAGGAATATGTCTTATATATATATATATATATATATATCCAACACAATATTACCATTCCCTAGGTTCTTTATAACCGTTACATTTGTTCTTGTCATAATATCAAATATTATTAATACAAATCTATACTATTACATAGGTAATCTACGGGTTCGCCTGAGCCTTCCCTTTATCGTTGCCGGTTCCTTCGGTCTGTTCGCTCTTAGCTGCATTCATATGGTTCAAGTAAGAGTGAGCCTAACTAGCTCAGCAAGTACAATAATTTCATTTAAACGACGTGCTTGAAATTTATGAATAGTATATCTTCAATAATTTAACAATAGTTATGAAGTACTATCGATAATTCGAAATAGCATTTCTTTCCCTTCAAAACGTTTTACAATGACAATATTTAGTAAAACATCAATTTCGGTCCAAGACCATGAGCATTTCATAATTTCATTGAAAAGGACATCCCGACACTAAGTCCGTAAGTCCGACATAGCTTACAAGCACGTCTAGGTGATCAGTCCATAGTACTCCATGTTGATCAACACTACATTCATTAAACGTATGTACATTTAAGTTGTGGCAACCTCGCGTGCCTGTCGTTTGACGACAAAACATTTTATCATACTCAGCCTTCATTTGAAAACCACACCAACATAGTTTAGTGAAATAGTGACAATACTTTGGTATATTATAAGAAATCCAACATATCGTAAGTCTAGCCAAAAGAATTGGCTTGGACTTCATCAGACATTAGTTCATTCTTAAGAATACATGAATCACAAAGCTTGTCCAGATTGAACTGAAACAAGGGTTAGAATACTTGCCTTTAGCGTCTACTACTATTATAACATGTGTACTTTAAGTCTTTAAGGTCTCTATAGTATATGATAACATCACATAATCACATTAGGTCATGAATAACATACATGGTTCCTAACGAATCTTACCCTTCTTCTCAATCTAATTATGACTTAGATTGTTTATTATTGGTTCCGACTTTTCGTTACATTTTAAATCGTTCTTAAATTCTCGTTTGATTGATTATTTTAACCTTTAATTATCATACTAAAGGTTTAACAATGTCTTAACAATGTTACATTAAAGTTTAGTTCATTACCAATCAATAGACTTTCCTTACTATGCAATCCATAAGGCTGGCGCTGCGGCGCCAGTTTTCCTTCTTGGACTCGCGCTGCGGCGCGGGTTAGCAGTGCTCAAGTCCTGGTCTCGGCTTTGCGGCGCCAAACATTTCTCACTGTGCCGCGCTGCGGCGCCAACTAACAGTGCACAATGATTCCAGCCTCGAGCTGCAATGCGAGCTTTTCTTCCTTGAGTTGCGCTGCGGTGCGGACTCTGTGCTTTAGAAAAATTTGACAGTTTTTTAACTTTGTGAACTTCTCGGACTCCAAATTTGATCATTTCAAGTCTGAATTGGCTCGTTCAAAAGCCATTAGGTCACCAATCACATACTCTACGTGTTTATACAAGAATTTTACATTTTTAACTTCGTTAACTCAAAATCCACCTATTAGTCCATTTTTAACGAAACGATAAACGTTCACGAACGTTCAATGCTCGTTTCATCGTTCTAAGTCAGAATTCGGTCATTTTCTAGTCCGTAACTCTGTAATGCTGAATAAGACTTGTCTCCATCAAAAACCAATATTTTCGAGCTCAATATCAAAATTCAACTTTCATTTCGAGAATTTTACGAATTCGACGATTATCGTCCAATCGTGAGAATTCCGGCACAACCTCGTTACTTATGATTTGTTCCTCATTCCAAATGGATTCAATCCATCAAATCGACATCTCAACCTACATATTATAACAACTTATTTTCATGTTAAGTTATGGCTTATTATTCATGAGTTTATAACTTGTCAAAGTATAAACTACTTATAGTTTTAATTTTCATTACTTATGTGACACCCCCAAATCCGGGTATCTTTCAACCCGACAATTGGTGCTACACGGTACTCATAACTGTACATTAATTCTATTGAAACGACATCAAAATGTGTGTTCCAACGACATTCTTATTACATTAATAATATAAATCTTGTTCCCGGTTCTTAAACCATTACATTCTTTGTTCATTATAGTATAATACATATACTTACTAATCTATTACAAGATAAACTAATCATTCATCTTCGCCTTGCTTTTATCTCTACTGGAAACCTAGATTCGCTCGTGCTTAGCTGTATTTATATGGTTCAAGCAATAGTGAACATAACAAGCTCAGCAAGTACAATAATTTCCTTTAAACAACATGCTTGAAACATAGGAATCGTATATCTTTGATAACTGAACAATAGTTACGAAGAACTATATGTAATTCATAATAGCACTTCTATTCCTTCAAAACATTTTATAATGACAATATTCAGTAAAACATCAATTCTGGTCCAAGACCATGAGTAGTTCATACTTTCTTTGAAAAGGACAACCTGGCACTAAGTCCGTAAGTCCGGCATAGCTTACGAGCACTTCTAGGTTATTAGCTTACAGTACTCAATGTTGATCAACACTACATCCTTTAAATGTATGTACGCTTAAGTTTTGGCAACCTTACGTGCCCATCGAATAATCAATGAAAACACATTTGTTTGTTTATAGACAACTTACCTTTGAATCCGTACGAAATACTTAGCATAGGATAGTGTTAACAGTTCTATATTGAAAGACTTGTAAATAAATCAATCAATCTTTACGACTAGTCTAGCGTTAAACTGGCATCAACTCTTTCTTTAAAATCATTGAAGCATCTCATAACATAAATCATTGAAAACTTGGCTAACACGAAGGTTAGACAAGCGTTTAGAAAAACATGCCTTCAGCGTCTGCTATAGTATAATTACTTTTCCTTTCAGTCTTTACGGTCTCTATAACACATAATCACATAACATACCACATTAGGTCATGATTGAACATACATGGTTCCTAATGAATCTTACCCTTCTTCTCAATCTAATCATGTATTAGATTTGTTATTATTGGTTCCAGCTTGCCGTCGTTCTTTGACATCGTTCTTACCAATTTCTTTCTTTTCTATAACTTAATCAAAATTATTTCATTATTACAACTCAGTTCGAGTTAATCATCCTTCCTCGCGGCTTACTAACGTCCTTACATTATTAATCGAAACTTGATTGTCATTAGTGAAGTACCAACGTTGAATACCATTCATGGTTTACTTAATTTTCCTTCACGTTCTTCATTTAATTATTCTTAATCCATACTTAAATTCATACCGTTACTACTATAAAAGTGATTTAAAGTTAATCTAATCATGTACATTAAGTACACGTACATTCTACTATTCGTTTCAATCAATTGGAATTACAAAACCTAATTTGGTTAACCAACTTTTCACTACCGGCGTTCAGTTATGTCGTTCTTACTTTCATATGCAATTGACTTAATTTAACCCTAAGTAATCATACTTGAGGTTTAACCATGACTCAATAATGTTTTATTAATTTCCTTAGTTCATTGATTAAATGATTTCCATTTATGCTTTACTTGTAACCATCCTTCATTGTCTAGATCTTAAGATTGGCACTGCGGTGCCAGTTCCCTTTGCATTAGTCGCGTTGCGGCGAGATACTTCAGTGGCTAAAGACCCAAACTCGACGTGGTAGCGCGAGTCTTCTTTGTTATGGCCGTGCTGCGGTGCCAACTAACAGTGCATCATGCCTCGGCCTCGTGCTACGGCGCGGGCTGTTATGCCTTGACTCGCGCTACGGCGCAGACTCTGTGCATCAGATAATTTTGACAGATTTTTGATTTTGTGAGATTCCCGGGCTCGTAACTTCTTCGTTATAAGTCTGAATTGGCTCGTTCAAGAGCCTATGGTTCACAAATTACATACTCTACATTTTCGTACAAGAATGTTATCTATTTGAGTTTGTTAACTAAAAATTCACTGATTAGTTCATTTTTAACGAAGACGATAAACGTTCGTGAACGTTCAACGCTCGTTTCTTCGTTCTAAGTCAGAATTCTGTCATTCTCGAGTTTGCAACTCTATATTGCCAAAAACGACTTGTCTCAATTGAAAACCAATGTTTTCAAGCTCAATATCAAAATTCCACATCCATTCTGAGAATTTCATGAATTCGACGATTGTCGTCTAATCGTGTGAATTTCGGTATAACTTCGTTTCTTAAAATTTGTTCTTCGTTTCAAATGGATTGAATCCATCATACTAACATCTTGGCATACATACTTCATTTACTTATACAAATGCTAAGTTCTTGCTTGTTCTTTGTGAGTTTATAACTTATAAAAGTAAAAACTACTTCTGATTTCTTTTCTCATGATTTAGGATAGATTAAGTCTTTTAACCATCATCCTTGTATCTTCTTATCATACCATCTTATTAAGGTAAACATATGAGAAGTTCATACAGGTTCCCCATGAGTTCATAACTTATTAAGGTTTGAATTACTTATTCATGAATTATACAGTTTAAGTCCATTGATTAATCATTCTTATCATTCCTTAGAATACATGTTCTACTACTACTCACTTATCTAACAATGGAAGAGAAAGAAAATCATGGTTTAAGTTCTTACCCTTGAAGATCACTTGGTTTAAGCTTTGTTCTTCCTCTTGCTTCTAGAAATATGAACTCTAGCTTTTCTAGCTTTTTCTCTCAAGCAATTAAGCACTTAAAATGTTGGAGGAAATACAACAATCAACAAATGAGCTAGCTCTCTCTCTATTTATAGAAATCTCAAAGTGAGGGTAGTTTAGACATTAAACCAATCCCACCTCCTTACTATTCGAAGCTTAGACACTAAGTTACTTTCCTCCCACAACACTTGGCCATTAAGTCTACTTGGTCATTAAGTCTACTTGGTTACCACACTTTCTTAGTCATTAAGTATACTTGCCTATCACATAGCTTATTCTTTACTTGTTCATCACATAAAAGCACTTTGCTTACTCACCACAACACTTAGCCAATAAGTTACTTGCTTATCAATTTGGATCACCCATGGGTTGCCCTATGGTTTATGCCTACCCATTGGATACTTACTTTGGGCTTTACATTTAATTAGTTTAGCTTAATCATTTGGGCTTGCATTAAATTACTTTAGGACTTTACCTTAACAACCACTTGGGCTTTAATATTACATAATCTTGGGCTTGCTCATTAGTTCTTATTGGACTTCACAATTTCCTACACAATCCTACAAAATCCATACATTTGGCTTAAAGCTTTTGAACGTATTATATACGTATTAATCTCGTATTCTACCTCATATACAAATTCATGATATACAATATACCATCATTCATACATACTCGTATAATACCTTGTATCATACTCGTATTCATTACCTCGTGCAATGCCTATGTCTTATACGATCATCGCTTCAATTCATTATACACATTTAAATTACTTCTTAGAAATTACTTTCCCCGACCCGTTAGGTTTAAGTCCGCAGGCGAAAAATTGCATTTTTCATAACTGAAATATTATTGGATATTCTATCCCACCTCGATATTCTATCGTTACGCATTTCTCGAAATTTCAAAAATAATTCCCGAGTAGAAATGCGTGAATAGTATTTTTCAAAAAATTTCTCGAAAAGCTTTTATTTTCGTCTTGAAAATTCAAACACTTTAATTTATTCATATAGCCAAAAAACTGCGACGTTCCAATATCGCTAGGTTATAGAAGAACCTTCATCTTATTACCACTTATAATATAATTTTATTAATTATTAATTGAAAAAAAAATATTTTACAATTTATTCGTTTTTCTGGGGCGTTACACTCTTCCTCCTTATAACGATTCTGTCCCCATAATCTCACTATAATTATATAAACAAATGATAAAAAGTTTTCTTCATTTTAATCTCAAGTTCCCACAAATGCTTCTTCGACATTGTGGTTCCTTACATTAACCTTCATCGAAGGTATTATCTTATTTACAAAACTTGTCACTTCCTATCAATAATTTGAGTTGGAAGATAATCACTTATTAACATATTACGCTATCTCACTTTTATTAGTCCTTCTTTTAACTTTAAAATTATTTGCCACTCAAATTCATCCTTCAAAACATGATTATACTTGATCTTCTCTTCAACTCCTTCTGCGTGGAGATGTATTTTAGACTCTTAGAGTCCATGTATATCTCACCTTTCTTCCCTATATAAATATTATCTTCAGATTTTTAATTCAAAACTACCATTGCCAATTATAAATCATAAGTAGGATAGACTTTCTCATAATCCTTTAACTGGCGTGTTGCATACACAATGACCTTACCATGACTATGCAAACTCGTCATCTATGCAAAGCATTAAGATACACTACAAAATTTCCTGTATTATCTGATAAAGATAATACATGTGTTTTACTTATCTTTGCTTTCTTACGTCTCATTCCTAACATAACTATCAATTTGCCACTGACTTGCTCAGCGCCCCTTACGAAAAATCTAACTTCAGTACATCAGTCAACCCAAACGACGTAACTAGAAACTTGTCATAATTATAACGAGTTCTGAACGTCATCTTAGGTACCTTCCCTCTTCCTCACTTTCAACTGACGATACTCCATACACAAATCTATCTTGAAAAAAATACTTTGTCCCTTTCAACTGATCAATTAGATCATCGATCCTGGGAAACGATTATGTGTTCTTAACCGTTAACCAATTAGTCATATATTTGACCTACGCATTGGTTTACTTAACTTTACTTCTTAGGGTTTGCATTTCTTTTCTTTGACCTAAGTTTACGCGACCTATTTTCATTACCAGCTTACAGTTTCATGAATACGGAGATATCTTACTTAATACGTTCATCATCTTTGACGATTTACATTCTTATCCTCTTCTTATTACTTCTCTAGGTCTCAGCACACATCGCTTCTTTACTAGTAGTCCATATGGTACTCTGAGTTGTTTCCCACAAATAACCAACAAACAAGTTCCCGTCTCAGCTACACTGCCATCACAGTGAGTTAGATCGGTTGCCAGTTTCATATATACCTTCGCTCTCTGAAGGAATTGTTTAGCCCAGCTCCCATATGTCAACTATCAAAGGTTACGATTATACCACAACCTAAACTTATCTTAACATCCTTCTAAATTGCGTCATGTTTAGAAAACAAGGAAATTTCGGTAATTTATTACCGTAAATTACTATCTTGGGTTTATTAGAAACCGAAGATTTATAAATTTCATTAGTCAATTTGTTACTGTTATATGGTTAATCAACCCATTTATACCGAGAATTACATCAAATTCTCTTAACTTTATCGGTACTTATCTACTGATACTTGCTTACCTTTATTATTTATGAAATGATTTCCACGAATACAATCAACGAAAATTATTTCCTCATTCTCTACCTTAACGTTTAAAGGTATTTATAATCCTTTTCGGGAATGAACTTAATCACTTAGCACATTCACGTGCTATAACAGAAAAGTAGCACTCCAATCACACATCACATAAGCATTTATTGTATTAACTAGAATGATACCCGTCACTAAATCTGTTGATGCAACCATATCTTGAACCGTCATATTAAAAGTACGGCCATAGGTCTACCCGACCCCTTACCACTACTAACACCTTTGCTCTCCTTCGACCCCTTCTTTGGGCAATTTCTTGCCATGTGGTCCAATGACCCACATACAAAACAACCATGGTTTTTCTTAGGATTAGGATAATTGGGTAATATATGACCCTCCTGTCCACAGTTCTAATAAACCGATTTCCTTTTCAGACAGACTCCTAGATGAGTCTTTCCATATGTCTTACATACTGTCACTACCACTGGAACCCTATGCCTTGGTTCCTACCTCTCTCTTGCTCTTATTCTTCCTCTATTTGTGGTATTGAGTCAACGCCTCACTACCATCCTCTACTATAATCACCTTTTCCAGAATGGTCCCTTAGGAAACACTTTGGAACACCAAAATCCTACTATACAGTAAGGGTTTCAGGCCCTGCTCAAACATACGAGCCTTCCTCTCCTCAGTGTCCACTTGGTGTGGAGTAAACCTTGCTAATTCAAAGAATTTGGCCGCGTACTGGGGAACCGTCATGTCCCCTAGTTTAAGTTCTAAAAACTTAATCTCCATCCTCCCCTGCATGCTTATAGGGAAATAATTCTCAAAGAAAATCTTCTTGAATTGTTCCCACGTTACCGCATCTGGTCTAGCCTCCCACCAAAATTTGGCTTCTCCCTTCATCACGTAAGTCGCAAAAGAAATCTTTTGCACCTCAGCTACATTTGTAATAACGAACGTCTTCTCTATTTCTTTTACCCCTTGTTTGGCCTCTAATGGGTCCGTCGTTCCTTTGAACACCGGCGGACCTACGCTTTTAAACTCATTAAAGATAGTCGTTATGGCTATCCTAGGTCCCGCAGGTACTCTACCCCCGGTTTGATTTAATGCAGCTGTTAATAAATTAACGAACTCTTGCATAGAGTTATTCTAACCCCCTTGTTATCACTACGTGATTCTGCTTCCTGATTACGTTGTCTTCTCCTTGGTGGCATTTTCAGATTAAATAAATAAAATTTCATTATTATCTATTTACTTACTTAGTTATTATTCGCTACATAACAATCCATACCATAACGAAACATATTAAATGAAACTTCATTTTATTCATATGCTTCTTCATAGTTAAAACTATTTATAATTTGCTTCCATAGCCAAAAGCTTTTACATTTCTATTCCGTAATTGATCTCCACAAAAGTTGGGATTTACAAAAAGACTACCCTTTTATACAAAAGAGGGTTTTACGTCGCTACACAGATATTTATAATTCTAACATTCTAATAATGCATAACAACGTCGTCGTGCTTCTCATTCGCAATCATCACTATAGTATCCCGACTAATAGTGTGACTGGTTTGTCCTGACTCCATGGGATGACAAGCAACTTTTAGCTTGAAATCCTTATTAGCAGCCTTATGGATGTAAGACATCCATGCTATCTTCCGGTCCTTCTCCCCTAGTTCTTTACGAAGCTCATCGGCCTCCCTCTTAAAATCCCTAGCCTTATTTGTCATGAGCACCTTTTCATCATGCTCGGACTCAAAATCTGCTTCTGCAGATTCATTCGCTACATAAAGAGCACTAATCTCTCATTACATCTGGAGGTGATGACTCTTGTGTAGGTACCACCGTAGTAACCGATGTAACAACTCGATATTTTCTATATAAATAAATAAAAAATTTTGCATATAAATTTTTTTTATTTTAAGGATGAGGATTTGTACAAGATAAGGTGTCTATGTATTTATGTGATAAATAAAAATATATTTATTACATGAATATTTGCAAATAATTTTATTTTAGAATTATTGATTATTATAAAGTATATTCTTATAATAATTACATTTATAGCAAAAATGTTTTTATTCATTATTTTTCATGAATATATAATCATATATTATTTAAATAATATATGGAGTGATTTTTAGAATAATTATAACCATTATTTTATTATATGAATTTTGTACAGATTATTAAATTAATTATTTTACATTAATTATTAAGGTTAAATATGAATAATAAATCAGATATGGAACTCAAACCCTAATTTTAGATTTTTATCAAGGAATGAGAATAATAATATAATATATATTTTATTTTGATTTTTCAGTGTTATAAATATGTACATTATGTACGTATTGATAATGGTTGGTCAATTATGGTGTATAATTTCAAAACCCTAATATTAATTAGTTAAAACCTTAGTTTTACTATGGGAAACCCTAATTTGAAAATTAATTGTAAGTGTAAGACTGTTATATAACTGTGTTATATGTTTTATATTGTGTATTAAATGATTAATTAGGTAAACCCTAATTAAAATTTAGAAACCCTAATTAATCTTTAGAAAACCCTAATTATAAAATCCTAATTTCTAAAATCTAAAACCCTAATTTGAAACTCAAATTAGAGTTTAAGATTGATTGATGATTGTGTTAATGTGATTAATAAACAAGTATTAGAATTATAATTGTTAATTATGAAAATACTAAATTGTTAAACCTTAATTACCAAACCAGAACCCTAATTTAGTAATTGGAAACCCTAATTGTAATTTGGTAACCCTAATTACCAAAAGTATAAACCCTAATTGCTAATTTAGCAAGGTTAATTATAATTAGTGATTTAAAACCCCAATGTTCCTATATAATATAATTAGAAAGCTAATCTGATTAACACACCCTAATTTTCTATTTTTAGGAACTAATTTAATTTTTATTTTATTTTATTTTGTAAATCCTAAAATGTAATTCTAGAAAAGCAATTGTTGGAAAGCCTTAAGGTTAAACCCTAAGGGTTTGCAAGGATTACAAGATTGCCATTAAATTTCCACGCGAAATGACTAAATTGCCCTTTTGTGCATTATTGGATTTTGCCAAGTGTTAGAGTGGTTGGGGTTGTTGGATAACTCTTGACTTCTTAGTGTGACTGAAATATAACACAAATCAGCAACATACATCATCCAATACATTACAACATTATATATATAGAATTGGAGAGAGAAAGAATTCATTTGTTAGCCATTTTGTGCATAACACTCAAGGTAACTCTCTCAAGCCCCACACCTCCGAAAATTTTTGCTAGATCAGTCCCCAAGACCAGCCCCACGAACAACCACATCAAACTCAGAAGCTAGAAACAAGAATTGATCATAGAAGGTATAAACTAACCCTAGAAAATCTGGCCATTGATCCGTTGTTAAATGTTATGATTGAGTGTTAGAAAATATTATTTGTAGTCCATATAGTTAATCTGGGTTGACACCTACTAGATCCATAACTTTAATATGCTCAAAATCAAGTTTTTTAAAAATTCTGGAAATTTTTTTTGGGTTGTCTGACA
The DNA here is from genome assembly GCA_016801055.1 of Panax notoginseng. Lineage (NCBI taxonomy): Eukaryota > Viridiplantae > Streptophyta > Magnoliopsida > Apiales > Araliaceae > Panax > Panax notoginseng. The sequence goes on from CM029020.1 coordinate 142,530,868, forward strand.
ACGAAGGTAAGAGCCCATAGATCCTTCTCTGTTTATTATTTTTGTTGTTTCAAGCTTCGAATGTGTAGTCTGTTATGTGGTATGTGATCTGAAACAAGAATCAAGCTTATATCTGGTCTAGATTTATGGTTATTAACGGTCAAACGCCGTTGACCGGCATTGACCGGAAGAAATCTGGGCAGTCCAGAATATGCCTAGATCGGTCTGACAGCTTGTTCATGGCCTTGAATCTTGCAGGTGTTAGTTTATTTGTGTTTATTGTTGTGTCTAGGTTGTAGTCTGATATATAAACTCCATGTTTATGCCTTAAAAGCTCTTTAATATTAAACGATTCAATAGTAGCGATTGGTCAAAGTGGTACAGAAGCTCACGATTTCGTTTTTTGGAAATTCCAGAAAACTTCAAGAACGTGTTCTGACAGTAGTTTGACCGGATCTTTTATGCTTGATATGTTGTTGTTATGATGATATTATGTAATGAATCTGTAGTCTTACATGTTTTCTACAACCTGAAATCGTTAGATAGCTAAACTATTACAAGGATTTCTAGTAGTGGAAGCCCAAACATGCATGCTTGAACTGTTCTTCATTTATGGGCAACCCAAAAATGAAGAACAGCCTCTGACAGCTTATTTAGGCCCTTAGATCTCTTTGGTTGTGCATTATTTGATGATGTTTATTGTTGGATCGTGTAGTCTTGTATTTGTACTACATGATCTGATCAACAACATGTCCAGAAACACATTATACCGTGCACGATTCTTGGTCAAAGTAACACCCACGAAACTGCCTTATGAATGCTCAAGAACATGAAAAACACCTATAGCGACAGTTGTGACATCCCAAATCCGGGTACTTCGATTCCACGGGATTTGGTGTTCACTGTACAAGCATCATCTATCTATCTACCCATAAATAATATCAAACCATACAATAGATAGAAATCATAATAAAATCTCTTCCCTTAAGGGTTACATCAACTGAATCATAAATAAATCCCAGGTTACTCTAACCTTAAAACATCTGTGCGGAATTCTAAACAAATAAGTCTTAACATCAACATAACCCAAGTCTTAAACAAATACATCAGTTAATAAATAACAGGTCTTCATCATTTGCTAACTTTGTCCTTGCCCTTACTAGTGGAGGGTTCATCGCTTCTTTCATTCTTAACTGCAATGTTATTATTAAGCAAGAGTGAGCACAAATGCCCACAAGTATAATAATGAAATAACAGTATAATAACATGCGAATAAATCAAAGACGTCTGAATAAGAGCTCAACTTTTGAATCAAGAATGAATAACAAGAATCAAAAGAATTCTGAGGGTCATAAGACCTTGAACTATGTCCTAGGTTATCAAGGATTATACTTGAAACCTTTAACAGTCATAAGACTATGGACCTTCTTCTCGTACTTAGGGGGATCAGCCCTTAGTACCATACTGTGCACAATATCTTAACGCTGAAGCGTAAATAATCCCATATACAGGGTTGTTCATCTCAGTTTGACATTCGAGTCCGCACCAAAGGAAGTTTGGTTTGGATAATTCATCAAGGTTCTGAAATTTAGAACGCTCATCAACTAAGGACTAGCTGAATCAGTAAGGTTCACTAGTCTAAAAAGTTTGACAATAATGATATTCAATATGATCAATAATCTAAAGAAATATACAATAGAACAATTATTGTATAACTGAATCATGCTTTGACAATATAAATAATCTGTAATATCATACTTGAACTTGAATAATAGAAATGATAACTTATTCAAGGTAATTAATAATCTTGAAAGATATTAAAAAGTAGGGTTAAGAAACTTGCCTTGCTTGTAGATTACACTTAACTAACTCGTTCTTTGAATTAAAAATCCTACATACCATTCACATACACAATACCAGTTAATTATAACTTAACTAATCATTATAAACTCTTTCTCTTTGACTACTTTAATTATTCGACTAAACTTAGTCAAATTTTCACTTTGTCACATCATTTGTACTTGGTGAATTACCAAACTAATTATGTAATTTAATAATTCAAATCACATGTAATTATGTTATTTACATGTTACACATCTATTTTAATATCACATTATACCTATAACATGTTTACTTGTTCATTACATTAATCCATTAACACATTGATAGTCGTAAATATTTTAAAATCTCATTTCTGAGTTTTCTGGAGAGTGGCGCTGCGGCGCCACTAATGTGCTAAGAAGTCGTGCTGCGGCGCGGTGGCGCTGTGGCCGGGACCTTGGCGCTGCGGCGCTATGGCACTGCGGGCGGACACTTGGAGTTGCGGCGCCGTGGCGCTGTGGCTCGAGTTATGGCGCTATGGCACGGGGGGCGCTGCGGCGCGGCATACCAGACATAGAAATGGTTGTTCGCGAAAAATCGCAGAACATGCCAATTTCTCCCAATTTCTTATTTTCTGCTCAAAATTAGACATACCCACAAGTTATAGTTCATGTATATTCATAATACAACATCTATAAAGTGATTTTAACCCATTAAAACATATAATCACAGATTTAAATCATGTAAAATTGGACTGTTCTTGAAGTTTTTTGAACAAAACACATAATTTAGCCGTACGGATTCGTTATAACACCGAATCCGTTCGTTTAAGGCTTGATCTCTTCGTATTAACATGCTCAATAATATAAGGGTGTAAAATTTAGGGATAATATATAATCAATACATCAATTATCACATATATGGCCATATGGCCATATCACGTACTCTGTTTATTTTGAAATAACATATGCGACATGTATTTTAATGAAACAGATGATATGGTTTGTGAAATATATATAATTAAACATGATTTGATACAACATAACACACATATAAACTTATAATCATATCATATTCCAATCTACAAGGATTTACAGAAAAATTGTGAAGCCATTTTATGAAAACTAAAAGACGTGAAATAGGAATTGGGTTTGGAGAAATTACCCAGAGTAATTTAGAAGAGGTGATCAATGATGATCCTTTCACAATAATTGATAAGTACGCACTCACAAATTCTAACTTTTCTCTCTGAATTTCTCAATCTTTTCTCTCTGTGATGCTTATCAGACTTAGAGAAAGAAATAGAAAAAGAATACGTAATATAATTGCAAAGAACTGACGCGCATACTAGTCAGTTAACCCAGTCATGGGTAACTGCTAGCAACCCCCCCTAAGGCCATGTTTGGCTAGCCTTAAAGGCTTAAACTCAATTAATTTAATAAACTCTTTTATTATATAGTTTAACAAGTGTCACACCCAATTGCACAATAATTCATATATCTTATTTAATATAAATAAAATATAATAATTTCTCATAAATTCACATAGTCACATAAATAAATATCTCATTAATAAATAATGTCAATTTATTAATTCTCTAATTAATAATTAAATTAATTAAATAACATTATGCTTAATTAAATAATTCATTTAATTCAATAAGCTCACATAATCACATACTTTGAATATTAAAAATTCTCTACATTAATTTAATAAATGTAACACATATAATTAAATTAATCTACCACAATTGCATCAATTAATTATTAAATCTAATAATTAAATCCTTGAAAAATATTTATTTAATTCAATAAATATTTAAAATTAATTTACAAAATTCTCGTTCGTCACATCTTCTCCCCCTTAAAAGGATTCTGTCCCCAGAATCACGACTCAATAAATTCGACCCGTTACATTCTCCCCCCCTTACAAAGATTCTGTCCCCAGAATCGCTTACAAATAATTAAGTAAATAAATGAGGGTAATTCTTCATCATATTTTCTTCGAGTTCCCACGCAGCTTCTTCAGCATTGTGGTTCCTCCAAATTACCTTAACAGAAGGTATAACTTTATTTCTCAGGACTTGTTCTTTTCGGTCGATAATTTGGACATGAATTTCTTCGTAAGATAAGTCTTTCTCAAAATGCAGGGGTTCGTATTCAATTACATGCTTGTAATCAGGTTTGTAAGGTCGTAACACAGAAACATGGAAGACGTTGTGGATATTCTTGAGTGCTGGAGGTAAGGCTACCTCGTACGCAACTTCTCCAATTCTTCGCAATACCTCAAAGGGTCCAATAAATCTTGGGCTCAATTTTCCTTTCTTCCCAAACCTGATCTTTCCTTTCCAGGGAGAGACCTTCAAGAAAACATAACTACCCAGTTCAAACTCGATATTTTTACGATGTGGATCAGCGTATTTCTTCTGTCGATCTTGAGCTGCTACCAGTCGTGCTCGGATCACTTTGACTATTTCTGCCGTCTGCTGTACCAATTCTGGCCCTAGCAATTGTCTTTCACCAACTTCATCCCAATAAAGCGGAGTTCTGCACTTTCTGCCATATAACGCTTCATAAGGCAGCATACCAATACTAGCGTGGTAACTGTTGTTGTAGCCGAACTCTACTAACGGTAGGTGACCATCCCAATTTCCTTTGAAGTCCATTACATAGGCTCGTAATATATCTTCCAGTGTTTGAATCGTTCGTTCGCTCTGTCCATCTGTTTGAGGGTGGTAAGCTGTACTCATTCGCAGTTGTGTACCCATGCATTCCTGAAGACGTTTCCAGAAATTTGATGTGAAGCGCGGATCCCTGTCGGAAACAATAGACACCGGCACTCCGTGCCTCGAAACAATCTCTTTCACATATAATCTTGCCAACTGATCTAAGTTAAATCTGATTTTGATTGGAAGGAAGTGCGCGGATTTCGTCAGTCGGTCAATGATAACCCATACTGCGTCGTAGCCTTTCTGAGTCGTCGGAAGGCCAACCACGAAGTCCATAGTAATATGTTCTCATTTCCATTCTGGGATCTCCAACGGTTGTAGCAATCCACTCGGTCTCTGATGTTCTGCTTTAACTTTCTGACATGTCAGGCATTTGGCAACACATTCTGCAACATCACGTTTCAAATTCGGCCACCAGAAATGTTGTCGAAGATCTTGGTACATTTTTGTACTACCAGGGTGAATCGAATATCTTGAACTATGAGCCTCACTCAAAATTTCTTCCTTAATTTCTTGTACTGGCGGAACCCAAATTCTGCTTTCAAATCTTAATATTCCTTCCTTATCCATCTTAAATCTTGGTTCGGTTCCTTCAGATATCTTCGTTGTTACCTTTTTGCATTCATCATCCTGAAGCTGAGCCTCCTTCACTCTATCTAGTAGAGTTGTACCAGATTGCATCTGAAATAGCTTCTCATCAATCTCCATAGGATACTTCACTTCTAACTCCAGTTTCTCCATATCTGCAATTAGCTCCTGCTGAGCAGTCAACATCATCAATTTCTCATGACCTTTTCTACTTAAGGCGTCGACAACCACATTAGCCTTACCTGGATGGTATAAAATCTCACAGTCATAATCCTTGATTAATTCCAACCATCTTCTTTTACGCATATTCAAATATTTTTGTGTAAAAATATATTTCAGACTCTTGTGGTTCGTATATATTTCACACTTCTCCCCGTATAGATAGTGCCTCCAAATTTTCAAAGCAAAAACAACTGCAGCTAACTCCAAATCATGGGTTGGGTAACCCTTCTCGTAATCCTTCAACTGCCGTGATGCATACGCAATGATTTTGCCGTTTTCCTTCAGCACACAGCCAAGTCCTTTATGCGACGCATCGCTAAAAACAACAAAATTTCCTGTATCATCCGGAAGAGATAACACAGGCGCTGTACTCAACCTCTTCTTTAATTCTTGAAAACTCTCCTCACACTTCTCCGTGCAAACAAATTTCACAGCTCTTCGAGTTAAATTCGTTAACGGAGTTGCGATCTTAGAAAAATCTTGTATGAATCTTCTATAATATCCTGCTAATCCAAGAAAACTTCTTACTTCTGACGGCGTTCTCGGCTGATCCCAGTTAATCACAGCTTCTACTTTGGATGGATCTACCGAAATTCCATCTTTATCGATTACGTGACCAAGAAATTGTACTCTCTCGATCCAGAATTCACATTTCAAAAATTTAGCATACAACTTCTCCCTTCTCAATACTTCCAACGTTAACCTCAAGTGTTCTTCATGTTCCTCTTTGGTTTTGGAATATACCAAAATGTCGTCTATAAATACCACCACGAATTTGTTCAAAAACGGCTTGAATACACCATTCATTAGTCCCATAAATACTGCAAGAGCATTCGTAAGACCAAACGACATTACTAAAAACTCGTAATGACCATATCGCGTTCGGAACGCTGTCTTCGGTACATCCTCTGGCCTCACCTTCAGTTGGTGATAACCACTCCTCAAGTCAATCTTGGAAAAGTATTTTGCTCCCTTCAATTGATCAAACAGATCATCGATCCTTGGTAATGGATATCTGTTCTTAATCGTGATGTTATTTAATTCTCTGTAGTCAATGCAGAGCCTCATCGATCCGTCCTTCTATTTCACGAACAACACCGGCGCTCCCCACGGCGATACGCTCGGTTGAATGTACTTTTTGTCCAACAATTCTTGTAGTTGTACCATTAATTCCTTCATCTCTACTGGCGCCATTCGGTATGGTGCCTTCGATATTGGAGCAGTTCCGGGCGCCAAATCAATCACAAAGTCTACTTCTCTATCTGGAGGAAGTCCTGGCAAATCGTCTGGAAATACATCGACGAAGTCCTTCACAATCGGTATCTCCTCTACCTTCGGGTTCTCTTTTCGACTGTCGACTATGTAAGCTAAATATCCTACACAGCCTTGTCTTAATAACTTCCTGGCCTGCAACATCGTCAGACAACTCGCTTGTCTAGGCGACTTGCTACCATAAAACACAACCTTTGACGGAGTCATAAGGTTAATATGCTTCTTTTGGCAGTCAATTACAGCCCCATAATTGGATAGCCAATCCATACCCAATATAACGTCAAAATCTCCCAATCGAATAGGGATAAGATCTACGTTCATGATATTACCCTTAATATCCACTCTACAATTCTTATACACATGCTTAACAGGAATTATCTCTCTATTTGCAATTTCTATAATCATGGGATATTCCAATTTATCCTTAAGCAAATCTAAACTATTAGCAAAGTCATCGGATATAAAGAAACAAGTAGCACCTGAATCAAATAAAACATAATCATTAATTTCATTGATCGGAATGATACCTGACACCACATCACGAGACTGGATTGCATCCTGCACCGTCATATTGAATGTTCTGGCGGTTGGTCGGTTTGTTGCAGGTGGTCCGGTGATGGTTAAGGTATTTTCACTGCTATTTCCCCGGTTTCCTCCTTGTCCTGATCCTCCCGATCCCTTCTTGGGACAGTCTCTTGCTAAATGATCTTTCAACCCACAGTTGAAACAAGCACCCTTCTTTGGGTTTGGACAATTTGGTGCTATGTGGCCTTCCTGACCACAATTGTAGCACACTCTCTTTCCCTTCAAACAAACTCCTAGATGTACCTTGCCACAAGTCGGACATGCTTCTATCTTCTTTTTCTACCCTCCGTGTTGACTTCCCGCTGTCGAGTTATCCGTCCACTTCCTCTTCTGATTATTATTATTCCCAGTATTACTTCCACCAGTCTTGTTATTACCTTCATTCTCACTCTTTTTCTTTTTCTGTTCTTGGTTATACTTAGTCACTGCATCACTTCCTCCTTCCGCAAGAATAGCCTTATCCAAAACTCCCGCAAACGTGTTAAGTTGAAACATTGATACCTTGATGTATACCCAAGGCTTCAGTCCTTGTTCGAATCGTCTGGCTTTCCTCTTGTCAGTGTGTACTTGATACAGGGCAAACCTTGCCAACTCATCGAATTTAGCCGTTTATTCAGGCACGCTCATGTTTCCCTGTTTCAGTTCCAGAAATTGCACCTCCATCTGATTCTGCGAACTAGCTGGGAAATACATTTCGAAAAACATCTCTTTGAATCTCTCCCACGTAATTACACCTTCACCTCCTCGCATCTTGTTTGCCTGCCACCAGTAGCTAGCCTCAGACTTCAGCATAAATGTCGCAAAAACAGTCTTCTGATCTTCTCGAACCCTAGCAACGTCGAAAACCTTCTCCATTTCTATCACCCACGTTTGAGCCTCGATCGGGTTTCTGGAACCTTTGAACTCTGGCGGTCCCACCGCCTTGAAGTCCTTAAATGTTGTGCTAGGTGGAGCATGCGGTTGGTTATTTATTGCTCCAGCCAGTAGATTCACCAACTGCTGAACAGGATTAGCGTTGGCGTTAATGTTATTATTGGTTGACTCTCCCTGAGCCGGTTGACGTTGTTGTCTTCTCCTTGGCAGCATAAATAGACTATGTCTATAAGATGAGAAGTGTTAATAAAATCATAATATAATATGATTAAAGAGAAGAATAAGAAGATCGTAAAATAAAACGATCGTAAGCATAAGGAAAAATGATTACCAAATAAGATCACGACGTGATCAGATTAAATTATTGAATAACATATGATATGTTAAGTGATTGGTATGATATAGCCTGACGCTATTAAGAGAATGTACTATGAAATGGTACGATGTAAACTCAGAAAAGAGTGGCAAATGTTAAGATGCGGATTAAAGAAAATTCGTATTAAGAAAAGAAAAAGTTAGAATGGTGTAGAATTTCAATTGAGGACTCATGTCAGCAGCTGAGTTGTATGATTCTTTGTATGGGCGGGGAATTTGTACTTGGTTTTAGAATCACTTAGCTTCCTGGTCGATATAGTGGTTAGGTTGACCAATTCTTTGTATGGGCGGGGAATTGTCCGCTTAGCTTCCTATATTGATTAGTGGCCGAGTTTGGTTTGACAACCACTTAGTTTCTTACATTGATAATCATTGGAACCTAATGTCGCGCTATTTGTTATATGCATGTGGATAAGGTTATTCTTTTCTCATGTGTATAACGAATAGATAGAGAATATAAGGTTAAGTACGAGTTCTTAAAACTCATACTTATGGTACGTTCGTGACTCATAATTGTATGAAATGTTTATGAACCCCTCAGCGAATGGACGCCAAAGGTCTGACTAGGACAAGTTCTTAAACTCATATGATTGTGGAAAGTTCCTGAACTCATAATGTGTGGTAAGTTTGACGAACTGGTATAGTTATGTTGAGATGGAGAATTGAAGATGATAGAAATAGATAGACTTATTAAGAAATGGATCAGTAGAGAAATTGAAGTTGATGGTGGAAGCATAGGTATTCCAAATCTTCTAGCTATGCTAGACTTCAAAGTTTTTGACATCAAGCTAAATTCGCACTGATGTGCTTTTAAAAATGAATTTTTGTTATCCTCGACACATGGTGACAAGTGTGTAGGTGTGGACTTCGGGCCACTAACACATCGTTACATGTTGTGGCATGATGACACCAAAGATGATTTTCAAAGGTTTTTGAACAGTTTAAAGAAGAGTCTAGGCCAATTGATTCGGCTAGACGAAAATGATTTGAATTATCAAAATGTATTTTTATATCATTAATGCATCATGTAACCTGGTGCAGAGATGATAAAAATAATGGAGTTATCAATGCAGAATTAACTAGTGTGGTATGTGATCTAAAGATCGTCAGCCCACTATGGAAGGATGTAGTATGACAAAGTCACGCAATGACGGAATCCTCAAACGGACTGTAAATACAGTGCGGTATCATGACGTCATAAAATGATTTTAAGAATTTTAAAGGTAAATTTTTGCCAACTGAATTTGGCCAGCAATGTTTCGATTGAAATTCGAATGATTGATATGCGTCTAAGCTATTTGATTCAGCTAGACAAATGTTTATGAAATTCAAAGTATTCTTTGAAAGCTTATGCCGAACCAAATTGCTTTGGTGCGGAATCTTATGATGAGTCTGAGGTGAATAACCCTAAAAATGGGGATATACTAATGGGATAAAATATTCCAATCTAAGAACGCATATAGTCGTTCCGATTACTAAGGTACAACAGACTGATCCTCTAAAGTACCCGCATCGGTAGTTTACCTTCTTTGTGATTGTAAACATACCAAATATAAAATATTTCAGAGGTAGAGTACCTTTCTTTCTTAATTGAAGGAGGTAGCAGGTAGAAATACCGTAAACCTCAAAGTTCATGATTTTATGATCCCTCAGACAGATATGAAAATATTTTAAACTCCTCAGAGTAATGTTGGGGTAGTATGTGATTATGGATATGAATAGTGTGAACTCGTTGAGTACGAGTAGAATCTGAGATGATTGAGTAAAGGTTATTATGACAACCTAGTTTTGCTGAATGTTTAGAAGATATAAACTCCTAGTGAGTAGTTATGGTGAAATGTGATAATAGATGAGAAATCCTCAAAGGAGGAAATTGTAAAGGTTAAGATAAAAACCTAGTTTTGATCAAGAGAATAAGCAGATATTAGTATGCTTTAATTTCGGGGACGAAATTCTTAGAAGAAGGGGTGAATGTGACAACCCGAGAATTTAGATAATTATTAAAATCCTAAAATGATGGATTAAATGTTATAAGATGAACCTAGACAGAAAATAAGTGTATGGAATTGACGTTTCTGTGAAGGAATTTTAAGGATTTCAAAATTTTTAAGAAGAACCTATTTGGTTTCTTAATTGAATGAGAATAATGAAATATGGGTTACAAAATTTCAAAACCCTAGAAATGAATTAATATGTACTTGAAGAAATATCGAGAATAAGGTATTACGATACCTGTAAATTCGGTGTGAACTGAATAGTCTAAGAAATGTTATATAAGTATATATGGAAATTTTAGTAAGGAGATAAGATTTCACATGAAGAAATGTTATAAGGTTAAACGAAGATGAGTATATGTATAGAAATATATATACTTAGTAAGGTGCTATATATATTTTAGCAAGAGGAATGATGAATTAAGTTATTGATATAAGGATCAAGATAAAACTATGTTAGTAATTAACATAGCTTGAACGTTGGCCTTGACTGGCAAATAAGAATTTGAATAAATATAAAATCGTTAATTTATACGATTAGCAATATGAAAGGAGTAATTTAAAACTCAAAATTTGAGTTAGAGATAGAATTTTGAAGCATGGACTGCTCGGTTGCGTCCGGAACGTCAAGATTTGTCAGAATGGACAGTAAACACAAAATGTGTAAAGGTTGACTTTTGGTCTAAGTCAACAGTTGACTTTTTATGGAGAAAAGTCAAAATCAGTGTGAGAAGTGAAAGATGTTATATGAATAATGATATAATATTTAATATTATACCAAATGATGTAAAGCTAAAATATGAGATGAGATCCAATATGTAGATATGAATATTGGTATCAAAGTAGTTAGTAAATTAAATTCATATTTGAATAAATGATTGAATATATTAAATTATATATTTAATATATAAATAGATTGTTTGAAAACAATTTGTGGAGAGGAGGAGGAAATTAAATTTAAATATACAATATGAATTGTATAACTTGAATAAGTTATTTAAATTGTGTATGAGAATTTAATAACCTAAATGGTTATTGTTATTTGGTGGTTCAAGTATTTAAATATATACTAGTGACCTAATCTAGGAGATTTGTGGAGCATGTCATAATTTATTTAATGATTATGTGAGTAAGTGAATACGAATATTATGTGATGACAAATAAAAGAAATTAGCATGATCCTAATTATATATTAGGAATGAAGAATTAAATAACTTAAGGGTTATGGGATGAGAGAATTATGGTATATAAAATATATACTAATTTTAAGAGATTTATTTTATACATCTCGGTTAATTAATTTTATAACCTAATTAATGTAAGTTTAATTGGGTTAAGAAATTAAGTGTACTTGGGTAAGAATTTATATTTAACTTGAGTACATAAAAACCCTAATGAAATGAGTAGGGTAAGATGAAATTTAGTGTAATGGATCATATTAATTTTATGGCCCAAACATTTTAGCTAGGAAGTCCAAATATTTTATTTGGAAAAGCCAAAGGAATTAAGTTTTAGGCTCAAGCGAGCCAATTGTTAAGGAACATGTGGGAGAATAATAATATTAATATTATATTAAGTCAAGAGATATATTTTTATTATCTCAAGTTTATTAATTTTATGACTTAATTAAAGTAAGTTTAATTTGGTTATAAAATTTAGTGTGCAAGGGTGATAACTTAAATTCTATATTTGGAATGGACCCTAATTAAATATTTAGAGTGGGTAAAATGGAAAGACATTGGAATATGATAATGTTTCAGTGGCCCAAGAAATTAATTTAGAAGCCCAAAGGAATTAAAAGTATAGGAGCCAAACTTGGAGCCCAATTGAAGAAAGGGCACTTTGGACATTATGTACATTAGATATTACATTAAGGAAGCAAGACTTGGAAGATAAGGCCACATGGCCGGATAAGGGAGAGAAGAAAGAGAAGAGAAGAAAGAGAAAGAAGGAAAAGGAGGAGAGATGAATGTGATGATTATTTCACTTTAGTTGGTGACAACTCATTCCATGTGTCACTTGTTTATTTAACCAACACATTAAGCAAAGAGTGCAAGCAACCATGTGATGATTGAGTGAGAGAAAGAGATAAGAAGATGTTGGGGAAATATCTATTATATACATATCTTATATCTATACAAAATCCTCCAACAAAATCTAACATCATTCTCTTTCATCTTTTATTTTACTTCCTCTTACTTTCTCTTAGACTAACAAAACAAAAGCATAAGAGAGAGAGAGAGAGGGAGAGAGATTCGGTGGAGAGGAGGAGAGAGAGAGGAAGGACCTACACCATTGATGCTCCATAAGTTCATCTCCTACTTTGGAAGAATAAGGAAGGGTAGCCACAAATTAAAGGTATAACCCCTTTTGTTTATATAATTTTTGATTATTGTAAATCAAACTTTGAATCTATGTTTCTAAACTCAAAAACCTTAGATCTATGTGTTTGTGAGTGTTTAATGTTTAGATCTACCCATATTGGGTGTTGATTTAGTTGAAAATCGAAAATAAAGAAAAGTGATTTTTCTAGTTTTATAAGCTCTAAAATTTCTAGGTACTTTGGATTTCCACCGTTTTAAATTTATAGCTTCTTTTTGCGATCCGTCAAAGAGAGGTGCTATATATGTAAGTTAGCTACTAAACCCAAGTGGTATCACTCAAAAATGTTGAGTACACAAGTTGTAGTGACTGTTTTACCAAAAACAGTTTCGTTGCTAAAAATGAAAAACAGACTATTTTGGACAGTCAAAGAGTAGGGGCAGTTTGGTCATTTTTCGGACATGTAAAAATTCTGGAAAAATTTGGGAGTATACTATGATAAGTTATCTAACATCTCCAAGTGGAATCACTGAAAAAGGAGTTGTAGATTTCCGTATGGAAAATATTTAATAAAGCACGAAAAACTACAAAACAACAATTTAGGTTCTGCCAAAAAGTTAAAAAGGGCTGTTTCGGCAACTTAATGTGTGAGCAAAATTCCAGCCTTTTGGGACATGAAAATATATGGTATCAAGTACCTTGTGTCCAAAAATGAGCTCATTCCGAGTTAAAATGAGCAAGTTATGACCATTTCAATTTCTGTGATTTTCCGACGAAAATGGCTATAACCGGAGTTCTATAACTCCGATGGCCACGAAATTTAAACTGGAGTGTCATGTTAACACGTATAAGATTGTGCCAAGAGATGGGAATTTCTGGAGTTAAGCGCGAGGTAGCTAATTTCTTAAGGAATTAACTAAAAGTGAATTTTAAAAAATACCAAAGGAAGTTGGAAAATTTTGGAAAAATACTTTTTGTGTATGAAATATGTGTATACATGTTTGTACAAAGGATAGAAAAATAATAAGTTGATTTGGTATTTTCGTATACGGATATAGAATCCAGCTTGCTGGATTAGAAAATCTGATGAATCCAGTTTGCTGGATTGAAAAGAAGTTTACTGAATTGAAAATATGTTGAATCCAACTTGCTGGATTGCAATCTAATTGCTGGATTTGTAATCTAGTTTGCTGGATTGCAGTTTGACTTGCTGGATTAAAGGAATTATGTATCCAGTCTGCTGGATTGGTCATTAGGTTGAAGGATTATGAATCCAGCTAGCTGGATTGAAGTATTAGAGAAAACAGTTTGCTGAATTATAAACATTTTGCTGGATTATAGAAAAGAGTTTATAATATGAAAGATTAAGTGTTTAATCATAATGAATATGATGCAGTGATTGAAGAATTATCAAAGAATGATAATAATACCGATGTGTTAAGAAGTTATCTAATATTTGATTAAGTGTTAGATAATTGATTGATAAAGTAATTGTATTATTATACAAAGTAGAATATGTTGATTGAGAGACCGATCTTATTAATGATAGGTCTTACCAAAAGAAGTTAACTTAAACTGCGTAGCAGTAGTCAACGAATCAGGCAAGTTTCCTAACTCAAACTTGAGTTGTATATTCAAAGCATGTTAGTGAATGATTATTGTTGATTATTCACGTCTACACTGATTATTGATTCGCACTTAGTGCATGTTGTATATGTTCATCAGGTATGAAAGGCTGATCACCTTCATTACCATAAGGTTCAGTTAAATTGTTTATGGTCATTGTTGACCTTCAAACATTATTGATTCAGTCATGAAATTATTGAAACTTGATTCATGTTATTTCACAATTATTATATTGTTGAAAACTTGAAAGATTATTCATTCTTTTCAATCATGATATATCTTTATTGAATTTAAACTTGCTGGGCAAATTTGATGCTCACCCTTGCTATATCATGATAAAATTTTCAGATTTAGAAGAAAGCTCGAGTAAAGACAGAAGTAAAGGCAAAGTGCAAGACTAAATTATGATGCAGTTAGATTTATTAAATCTTCTGACGAAAATAGTATTGTAAACATTTAAGATATTGAATGTATATATTAAGTTAAGGTTGTAGACCTTGGGAATGATGTGAAAAAGTTTAATGTATAAACAATTTATGTTTATATCTTCCGCAATAGTTATAGAAATAGTATACCAGATCCTTGGTGATTAGGACCGGGATTTGGGGATGCTACACACATAAATAAATATCTCATTAATAAATAATGTCAATTTATTAATTCTCTAATTAATAATTAAATTAATTAAATAACATTATGCTTAATTAAATAATTCATTTAATTCAATAAGCTCACATAATCACATACTTTGAATATTAAAAATTCTCTACATTAATTTAATAAATGTAACACATATAATTAAATTAATCTATCACAATTGCATCAATTAATTATTAAATCTAATAATTAAATCCTTGAAAAATATTTATTTAATTCAATAAATATTTAAAATTAATTTACAAAATTCTCGTTCGTCACAACAGTTCTGTCACTATAGGTGGTCTTTAGCGACAGATTATTTATAAAAACAATATTTTTATTAAATAATTATAGAAAATTAGTTTTTAATTACTAAAAACACAAAATAAATTATTAAAAATTATTTTAAATTCTGAAAATTAATTTTTAATTATTTTGAATATATTTCATAAATATTAAATATTTTTGGAATATTAAAGGTACTTAATTTATTTAATAATAATATTAAATAATTTATTTAAAAATAATTTTAATACTTGAAAAATTATTTAAAATTATATTATGATATAAGAAAATATTTTAAGTTATTTTTAATGACTTTTAATATTTTGTGATAAATTTCATTAATAAATTAACATTAATGATAATTAAGTTATTTACTAAATGAATTAAATAAATTAATTAAAAATAATTTTATTATATTAAAAATAATTTTAAATAATAATAAGATATTTAAAAATATTTTAAGTTATAAAATATAACTTTCAATATTTAAAGGCAAATTTCATTAATTAATTGTTATTAATGATATTAAGGTTATTTAATAATAATTATAAATAATTTAGCTTAAAAATGATTTTAATATTATAAAATTTATTTTAAATAAAAATAAAGTGTTTAAAGATATTTTAAGTTATAAAATATAACTTTTAATATTTAAAGGATAATTTCATTAATAATTTAATAATAATGATTATTGATTTATTATTAATGATATTAAATTTATTTAATAATTATATTAAATAAATAGTTTAAAAATGGTTTTATTAATTTAAAAATCATTTAAAAAGGATATAAATGAATTAAAAATAATTTAAGTTACAATTAATAACTTTTAATATTTTGATTAATATTTAAATATTAATAGTAATTATTTAAAAATGATTTCAAATATTTTATAAATTATTTAAGGATAATATTAATACTTTAAAAGTATTTTGAGTTATTATAAATAACTCTAACATTTTGCTAATGGTTTCATTAATAGTTTAATATTAATTAAATATTAATAATAATAAAATTGTTTAATATTTAAATCATTTAATAATGATTCTGATGCTTGAAAAATCATGATAAATTATAATAAATGTTTAAAAACTATTATAAGTCATTTAAAAATAATATGACTTATACTTACAGATATTGAGTTACAGATTAGAGTCTTAGACTCGATAAGTACCCGATAAAGCTGTCGGTACACTGACATGTTTCAGAAATTGATCTGGACTTAGATAATTTGATTAGATATGTGTTTATTTGTGATTCAATGGTAGTTAAACATATGTGTCAATGTGATTAGGGTATGTGCTGACTGCAATAAGCAGTGTTATGTGTTATAATATGATATTCTAATCAGTAAAATGATCTTATTATTGATAGGTGGTTATATCAAAGATAAAACTAAGTTACAAATTGTAAGCAGCATATCAGGCAAGTATCTTATCTTTGCGTTTTCTTTATACAATGGACATGAGTAAGAATATTTATGAATTATATTATTAATGTATAAATTATTAACCTTATATTATATACTCTCATTAATTATCAACATGTTAGTATATGGTAATTAAGATATATATATATTCTGTTTGTTAATTTCTATAATTGGTTATACAAGTGTCCCCACTTGGATAATCACTATATTTAATCACATGTTGATACACCTTTGTCAATTACCTGTGTTGAATTATAGATTATTGTTGAACAAGATAAAACCTTTGATTTGGATATATATGACAAGTATGAAAATCCCTACACGGGAAAACTTTTATGCGCCCAAGGCGGACAGAGTGAACGATCCTATCGTTCTTGCATGTAGTATTGATCAATACAGGGTACAACAGGCTGATCACCCTCGTGCCCGTAAGTTATGACGGTTTACAGATAAAGTTCTGTTTAACCTATTCGAAAATTAAAAACAATGTTCATAGTATGTCACCTTAACCCTAATTATAGTCATTACGTAGTTTCAAAAATTTGAAAGAGGGTTGTTATGTTATTATTATCGGTTCAGATTACTTCACAACTATTGATTTGTTGTAGAAGGGTAGTATAAATAAAATATTTAAAATTTTTCAGCTTATATATATATATATATATATATATATATATATATATATATATATATATATATATATATATATATAATTGCTATTACTTGGTGGGCACTCAAATGCTTATCCTTGCTTAATTTAAATGTTTTCAGCAAAGTGTGAAGAACCAGAAGGGTCATGCAGAAACAAAGGAAAAGGAAAGCTAACCAAATAAGATTTGTGGTATTCTGTGTAATAGTTTGATATTATTAAGACAATGATATATATTATCTATCATGTTATGTAAGGAATGTATTAAAGGTTACGTACTTGGGAGCTAGACTCTTATAATCATGTAAATTAAGTTTAATAATTATATTATTGTTATTATTTTAGTATTATTCCGCTCATAGAAATGGTATTGTGAAACAACGAGTTTGGGTTTCAAGTACCTAGATTTGGGGGCTTTACAACCGATGTTACCTCTCTTTCTTCCTCCACATCGTTCATCAAATTAAGATATGATGCTATATCCATCTCTCCCTCAGAGTAGTTCTCCTCAGAAAAGTACTCCTCTGACTCTGACTCCTCTGGAATCACTAATGGTACATCTGCCACTGGCATGGGTACAGGCTCTATTCCGTTCACCAACTCTTCGCTCACCACGTGTATATCTCTATACGTCAAGCTATCGATCGACATCCTACAATAACCCATAACATGTTGGTTAGTACATAACACACAATTGCATAAGCACAAATTACATTTAATTTATTTAGGGTTAATTTTCATCTTTTAAATCTTTCGGTACTGAGTTTCCTCAATATCTTATTAACTCATTCGACTCAAGTTTACTTCCTTCGGACTTTTCCTTCCTTAACTAGGTTATTAGCCTAAGGTTCTTCCCCCCTTAAGTTTTATAACCTAATGCTTTGATACCAACCTATGACGCCCCCAAATTATGATATCTTTCAATCCGACAATTGGTGCTACACGGTACTCATAACTATACATTCATTTTACTAAAACGACATCAAAATATGTGTTCCAACGACATTCTTATTACAGTAACAATAATAAATCACGTTCCCAGGTTCTTAAACCATTACATTCTTTGTTCATCATAATATAATACATATACTTACTAGTCTATTACAAGATAAACTAATAATTCATCTTCGCCTTGCTTTTGTCTCTACTGGAATCCTCGATTCCCTCGTCTTTAGCTGCATTCATATGGTTTAAGCAAGAGTGAGCATAACAAGCTCAGCAAGTACAATAATTTCCTTTAAATAATATGCTTGAAACATAGGAATTGTATATCTTCGATAACTGAATAATAGTTACGAAGTACTATCGATATTTCAAAATAGCACTTCTTTCCTTCAAAACGTTTTATAATGACAATATTCAGTAAAACATCAATTCTGGTCCAAGACCATGAATAGTTCATACTTTCTTTGAAAAGGATAACCCGACACTAAGTCCGTAAGTCTGACATAACTTACGAGCACTTCTAGGTAATCAGCCTATAGTACTCGATGTTGATCAACACTACATCCTTTAAACGTATGTAGGTTTAAGTTTTGGCAACCTCACGTGCCCATTAAATAATCAATGAAAATACATTTGTTTGTTCATAGACAACTTACCTTTGAATCCGTACCAAATACTTAGCATAGGATAGCGTTAACAGTTCTATATCGAAAGACTTGTAAATAAATTAATCAATCTTTAAGATTAGTCTAGCTGAGTTAAACTGGCATCGACTCTTTCTTTAAAACCATTCACGCATCTCATAACATGAATCATTGAAAACATGGATAACACGAAGGTTAGACAAACGTTTAGAAAAACTTGCCTTCAGCGTCTGCTACAATACAATTACTTTTCCTTTCAGTCTTTACAGTCTCAACAACACATAATCACATAACATACCACATTAGGGCATGAATGAACATACATGGTTCCTAGTGAATCTTAGCCTTCTTCTCAATCTAATCATGAATTAGATTAGTTATTATTGGTTCTGGCTTGCCGTCGTTCTTTTACATCGTTCTTACCAATTTCTTTCTTTTCTATAACTTAATCAAAATTATTTCATTAATACAACTCAGTTCGAGTTAATCATTCTTCCTCACGGCTTACTAACGTCCTTGCATTATTAATTGAAACTTGGTCGTCATTGGTGAAGTACCAACGTTGAATACCATTCATGGTTTACTTAATTATCCTTCACGTTCTTCATTTAGTTATTCTTAATCCATACTTAAATTCATACCGTTACTACTATAAAAGTGATTTAAAGTTAATCTAATCATGTACATTAAGTACACGTACATTTTACTATTCATTTCAGTCAATTGGAATTATAAAACCTAATTTGGTTAACCAACTTTTCACTGTCGGCGTTCCGTTACGTCATTCTTACGTTCATATGCAATTGACTTAATTTAACCCTTAGTGATCATACTTGAGGTTTAACCATGACTCAATAATGTTATATTAAGTTCCTTAGTTCATTGATTAAACAATTTCTATTCATGCTTTACTGGTAACCATCCTTCATTGTCTAGATCTTAAGACTGGCGTTGCGGCGCCAGTTCCCTTTGCATTAGCCGTGCTGCGGCGAGATACTTCAGTGGCTAAAGACCCGGACTCGGCGCTACGGCGTGAGTCCTCTTTGTTATGGTTGCGCTGCGGCGCCAACTAATAGTGCATCATGCCTCAAACTCGCGCTGCGGCGCGGACTGTTATGCCTTGAGTCGCGCTGCGGCGTGGACTCTGTGCATCAGATAATTTTGACAGATTTTTGATTGTGTGAGATTTTTGGGCTCGTAACTTCTTCGTTATAAGTCCGAATTGGCTCGTTCAAGAGTCTACGGTTCACAAATTACATACTCTATGTGTTCGTGTAATAATTTTATCTATTTGAATTCGTTAACTAAAAATTCACCAATTAGTCCATTTTTAACGAAAACGATAAACGTTCATGAACGTTCAACGCTCATTTCTTCGTTCTAAGTCGGAATTCGGTCATTCTCGAGTCCGCAACTCTATAATGCCAAATACGACTTGTCTCAATTGAAAACCAATGTTTCCAAGCTTAATATCAAAAATTGACTTCCATTCCGAGAATTTCACGAATTCGACGATTGTCGTCTAATCGTGTGAATTCCGGCTAACTTCATTTCTTAAAATTTGTTCTTCGTTTCAAATGGATTCAATCCATCATACTAAGATCTTGACATACATACTTTATTTACTTATACACATGCTAAGTTCTTGCTTGTTCTTTGTGAGTTTATAACTTATAAAAGTAAAAACTACTTATGATTTCTTTTCGCATGACTTAGGATATATTAAGTCTTTTAACCATCATCCTTGCATCTTCTTATCATACCATCTTATTAAGGTAAACATATGAGAAGTTCATATAGGTTCCTCATGAGTTCATAACTTATTAAGGTTGGAATTACTTATTCATAACTTATACGGCTTAAGTCCATTGATTAATCGTTCTTATCATTCCTTAGCATACATGTTCTACTACCACTCACTTCTCTAATAATAGAAGAGAAAGAGAATCATGGTTTAAGTTCTTACCCTTGAAGATCACTTGGTTTAAGCTTTGTTCTTAAAATATGAACTCTAGTTTTTCTAGCTTTTTCTCTCAAGCAAATAAGCACTTAAAATGTTGGAAGAAATACAACAACCAACAAATGAGCTAGCTCTCCTTCTATTTATAGAAATCTCAAAGTGAGGGTAGTTTAGACATTAAACCAATCCCACCTCCTTACTATTCCTAGCTTAAACACTAAGTTACTTTCTCCCCACAACACTTGGCCATTAAGTCTACTTGGTTACCACACTTTCTTAGTCATTAAGTATACTTGCCTAGCGCATAGCTTATTCTTTACGTGTTCATCATATAAAAGCACTTTTCTTGCTCACCACAACACTTAGCCACTTTGGATCACCCATGGGTTGCCCCATGGTTCATGACTTCCCATTGGATACTTACTCTGGGCTTTACATTTATTTAGTTTAGCTTAATCATTTGGGCTTGCATTAAATTACTTTAGGACTTTACCTTTACAACCACTTGGGCTTTAATATTACATAATCTTGGGCTTGCTCGTTAATTCTTATTGGACTTCACAATTTCCTACACAATCCTACAAATTCCATACATTTGGCTCAAAGCTTTTAACCGTATTATATACTTATTAATCTCGTATTCTACCTTGTGTACTAATTCATGATATACGATATACCATCATTCATACATACTCGTATAATACCTTGTATCATACTCGTATTCATTACCCCGTACAATGCCTACGTATTATACGATCATCGCTTTAATTCAGTATACACATTTAAATTCCTTCTCGAAAATCACTTTCCCCAACCCGTTAGGTTTAAGTCCGCATGCGAAAAATTGTATTTTTCATAACTGAAATATTATTGGATATTCTATCCCACCTCGATATTCTATCGTTGCGTATTTCTAAGAATTTCAAAAATAATTCCCTAGTAGAAATGTGTGAATAGTGTTTTTCGAAAAATTTATAGGAGCATTTATTTTTGTCTTGGAAATTCAAACACTTTAATTCATTCACGTAGCCAAAATACTATGACGTTCCAACATCGTTAGGTTATAGAACAACCTTCATCTTATTATCACTTATAATATAATTTTATTCATTATTAATTGAAAAAAAAACATTATTTTACAATTTGCTCGATTTTTTGGGGCATTACAACTTATGATAGTTTAAGTCCTTTAACCAACATTCTTACTTCATTCATGTAAATATGTTACAAGTTCATATCTATTCATCATAAATTCATAACTTATTTAGGGTTGAATTACTTATTCATGACTTGTACGACTTAAGTCCATTAATTATCCAATTCCTTTACTTCTCGACATACATGAACCATCATTCAACCCTTCTCTATCAAGCTAATATGGAAGAGTTGGAAGATTATGACATAGAAGGCTTACCTTTGATGATCTCTTGACTCTTTCTTGTTCTTAATTCTTGCTTCAAAGTCTATATTTTGCTAACTTATTATCTCTAACTAATAAGCACTTTGCCGATGAAAGTTGTTAGATGAAGTTGAACAAGAAACAACTGAAATCCTATGCTTGCTATTTATAGGACTTCTAAGGTTAGGGTATAATGGACAAAAGCACATCCACCTCCTTTGTACCCTCCTTACTATTCCTTACTTAACAATTAAATAAACTTGCTCATTACTCTTATTACTTGGTCATTACATAAGTTTCTTGGCCACCAAAACACTTATCTAATACATGGGCACCTAGATAACCTATGGGTTGCCCCATGGATCAAGCTTACCCATTGGATCAAAGCTCGGGCTTAGGTTTAATTAGTTTAGCATATTCATTTAGGCTTGTATTAACCAACATAATTGGACTTTATTTAACAAACACTTGGCTTGCACCTTAATTTTTATTGGACTTTACAATTGCTAAACAATCCTAATAGTCCATTTCATTTTACTAAAAGCCATATAACATATACTATACGTATAATTCTCGTATTCTCACTCGTATATTAATTCATAATATACGGTATTCCATTATTCGTACATAGTCGTATAATACTTCGTATCATACTAGTATTCATTTTCCTCGTAAAATACATATATATCATACTATCATTACATTAACTTCTTAACGCTTGATTTTCCTAACGTTCTTAAATTAAGTCCGCATGCGGAAAATTACGTTTTCCATACTTGAATTACTATTACATAATCCATCTCACGTCGATATTCTAACGTTACGTATTTCTCGGAACTTCAAAAATAATTCCCGACCGAAAATCAATGAATAGTATTTTTTTAAAAAATTTCTCGGAAAACTTTTATTTTTGTCTTGGAAATTCAAACATTTTAATTCCTTCACGTAGTTAAAATACTACAACTTTACGATGTTTCAAGGTTATAGAACGACATTCATCTTACTAACACATAATAATAACAAATAATATAATTCTAATCATTATTTAATTAATTTAAAGTACTTTATAAAGGATTCGAATTTCTCGGTCGTTACATAATGCATATGGTAAGTTCGTAACTCATAATCATATGGTATGTGATAAGTAGGCTTTATACCTACTTATCCAGTATTTGTTACTTAAATTAGTTGCTTAATCTCATGTTTCTTAGTTACTTTTCATGCATTTTGTGTTCGTTTTGTAGATTATATGCTCGGGAGCTGAAATCACAAAGAATTGGTATGAAATCGCAAAGAAAAGCAATACGGACATCATTTGGGCTTTCATGTTTATTTCATGTTATTGGCTTGGAACTTGGGTTATATTGTAGAGCTTCTTCTTAGCTTTCCAGAAGATCTTGAATCATTTCAATCGGAGTTCGGATACAAGAGTTATGATCTTTATACCAACGGACATCGAACTTCACTATTTTGGATGACCATTTGCATAAAAGTCACTTCCAGCCAAATTCTGACCTTCATCCGTCCGTTATTTCTCAATTCTCAAAGAATCAAAGTTGTAGAGCTCGTCGACATCTTCGATTTGATTGGTGGCAGGCCTAGTAACTCCTCCCGAATCAAAAGTTTTTGCCATTTTCCCAAAAGACGTCAGAGTATAAACAAGACCCCGCCGGGGTGGGCATACTAGCTGTAAAATAGTGTGTATGCCAGCCAGGGTGGTCCCTTTATGCCTTATACCCCCCGCCGGGGTGGGGGTACGCTCAGAAAATTAGTTTTTTGTCCAAATTTGAGTTCGAGAAGGATTGGTTCGATCCGATTAACACAAGGACTTCAAAGAGGACTTAAAGACATGTAAAGAGACTTATAAAAGGAGGAAAATCACAAAGATTAGAGGGGAGATTAGAGAAAGACAGAATTCCATTACATTAGATTAGAGTAGATTATGACCAAAAACTCTAGTTCTTATGAGATTTGGAGATTGAAGCAACTTGGAGAACATTGAAGATTCAAAATAAGAGCAAGGAGGGAGCATCACATCTATAGACAATAGATTCGATCTTCTTATATTCTTCTATCTGTGTCTTTTAATGTGTATTCAATTGTGGATTCTTAGTTTTAATTCAATAATCATGAACTAATTCTTTGTTTGAGATTACAATGGATCTTATTGTGTAATTTATTTTAATATGCTTCGCTATCAATTATTATGTTCTATTGTGAGGATTGTCTATTGTGATTTGGACTTAATTATTTAATTGATTGACCATCAATTACCGTTATAATCTATATGAACTCGAGAGATGAAGTATAGATTTAGATCTGATCATGATAGCATGCGTTTGTGATTTCTACATAGATGGAATTCATGATTCGTGTTTAGGATAGAGATATGCCTTTACGCCATATGTAATCTTATAGAGAACTTGTGCTTTAAATTCTATTTAATTGTAATTCACATAGAGATATACTAGATTAGTTAATTAGGGTGTCTTGCTCAATTCTATCATCTATGGATTTAAGTGAGTATGAGTATTATGCATTGAGAGGTGGTTTTTTATGCTTTAGTGTTCTTGATTAACAATACAGGATAGAGAATAATTGATGAGAAGTGTGTTAACTTAAATACAGCAATAAGTGAAGTTGTGATCTTAAATCTCTATAATCTTAATTTAATTAGTGGAATTTAATAGTTGTTTAATTATATAATTTGAAATTCATTCATTTAAAGAAGATTGAATTGTTTATCGGTTAGTACTTGGTGATTTTTATTAAATAATTCCTCGTGGGAACGATACTCTACTTTCACTTTATTACTTGTTGACCACGTATACTTGCGTGTTGTGCATAATTAGATTTTATCCAACAGTATGTTTTGAACCCCTCATTAAATGGACGTCTATGGTCTGATTAGAATAAGTTTATAAACTCATATGATTATGGCAAGTTCTTGGATTTCCAAAGTGTGGTAAGTTTGATGAACTGGGGTATAACTAAGTGTGAATGCAGTATTGAGGATGATAGGAATACATAGACTTATTAAGCAATGGATCATTATAGAAAGTGGAGTTGATGGTGGAAGCATAGGTATTCCAAATCTTCTAGCTATGCTAGAATTCGAAATTTTGACATCAAGCTAAAGTTGCACTATGTGCCTTTTAAAAATGAATTTCTATTCTCAACGCATGGTGACAAATGTGTATGTGTGGACTTCGGGACACTGACACATCGTTACCTGTTGAAATATGATAGCACTAAAACTAATTTTCAAAGATTTTTGAACTGTTTAAAGAATAGTATATGCTAATTATTTTGGCTAGACGAAAATGATTTGAAAATATCAAAATGTATTTTATATTTTTAATGCATCATGTAACCTGGTGTAAAGATGATGAAAATGATGGAGTTATCAATGTAGAATTACTTAGTGTTGGATGTGATCTAAGAATCGTTAGCCCACTATGGTAAGATGTAGTATGACAAAGTCACAAAATGACGGAATCCTCAAACAGACTGTAAATACAGTGCGAAATCATGACGTCATAAACTGATTTTTCAGAATTTTAAATCAGTTAAAGAAAAGTCAATGCCAATTATAGTGGCTAGACAAATGTTTCGATTGATGTTAGAATTATTAATATGCGTCTAAGCTATTTGATTCAGCTAGACAAATTTTTATGAAAATTCAAGTATTTCTTTGAGAATTATCCCGAACCAAATTGTTTTGGTACGAAATCTTATGCTAAGTCTGAGGTGAACAACCCCGATTTGGATAAAATAATCCAATTTAGTAGTGCAAATAGTTGATAAACAAGATTGATACGTTGTGCACGACGTAGGGTACGATAGGTTGATCACCTAACGTACTCGTATTTGTACTAGGCTAATCACCTAGTGCAACATGTTTACAGAATTGGTAACGGTGAATACCGTTAAACCTGAGAGTTCATGGTCTATATGACCCCTCAGCATAATATGAAAAGTTTTTAACTTCTTTAAAAGTGTAGAATGGTTGAATGAGATGATAGAAGAGAAATTCACAGAGGGGGAAAATGTAAAGGTCAAATTGAAAACCACTTTTCAGTGAATAGAAGAATCAAATATTAGTAGACTATAATTTCGGGGACAAAATTCTTAGAAGAAGTGGTAAATGTGACAACCCAAAAATTTAGAAAAATCTTAAATGATTAAATTAAGGGTTAAAGTTTAAAACTTAGAGCGAAAATAGAGGATTTATTTAAAAATTTTAAGATAAATCTATACGATTTAATAATTGAAAGAGATTATGTAATAATAAATATGACAAGCCATATGAAGAAGGCTTATTGAATGTAGCAAACCGTATTAAGAGATTTAATAGAAATTAAATTAAATGTATAGTCTAATATATGAATAATGGTGTTAAATTAGTAAATTAAATTAATATTTAATTTAAGACATGAAATAAAATATATTTGTTTAAGGTTGAGGTGCGATGAGACGATTATATACCTCACTGTGGGTGTATTTTTAATTAAAGAATAAAAAGGTAAGGCCATGTTATGGGCTACCTTAATTTTTCCATGCAAGACTTTTAATTTCTTAAATGTTATAGGTTATTGTATTAAGCCCAAAAGCAAAGCAGTATCAACCCTTTTCTTTAACCCAATCTGACAAACCAAATGATGTGCTGAAGGGGACTATTTTTGAGCCCAAATTAAGAGCAATGCCCAGCCCTTTCATATCCCCATTCCGGCAGCCTCATTGTAGGTTATTAGGGGAATGTTTAGTTATTAGAATGAGCAGCATGTTATCTTGCAAGTCTTCTCCATTTTTAGTTATGGATTTTGCTATGATTAGAGTAGTAAATAAGCCCAAATTAAAGCCCATGCTTAACCCCTTTTGTGTCCTAAATCGGCAGCCACATAGGGACATGTAGAGCTGAATTGGATTAGTTATAATGGCTAGTTTAGTTAGCAGATTAGTTGGCTAGTAGTTAGGGGCGAAGCTCATTAGGGAGGCTATGTTATGATTGTTCTCTAGAGGTTGCATAGCTGGATTGGAAGTGCTAGCAATGACCTTAGTATGGGGCAAGCTAGGGGCTGGATAGAGGTAAAAGGTGGAGCAGATAAAAGCTTTGTAGGGGCAGAATAGAGGCAATGATGGATTGCAGCTTAGGGGCCAAGTAGATTGATGATAGAGAGGTTACAATCATCCATACATGGCAGCTCATTGCACCTAAGTTCAGATTGCTACATCACTTTGCTAAGCTTCAAATTAAAACAATAGCATATAAAGGAAGAGATAGAGAGCTCGTGTCACGATCGAGAAATTCGGATCCATTGTAAAATACATTTTTTTAATTATACAATGAATAAATTATATTATTTGTTATTATTATATGTTAGTAAGATGAATGTCGTTCTATAACCTAGAAACGTCGAAAAGTCGTAGTATTTTAACTATGTGAAGTAATTAAAGTGTTTGAATTTCTAAGACGAAAATAAAAGCTTTTCGAGAAATTTTCTGAAAAACACTATTCATCGATTTCCGCTCGAGAATTATTTTTGAATTTCCGAGAAATACGTAACGATAGAATATCGAGGTGAGATGGATTATGTAATAATAATTCAAGTATGACAAACGTAATTTTTCGCCTACGTGCTTAATTTGAGAACGTTAAGGAAAATAAATCATTAAAAAAAGTTAATGTAATGATCGTATGATATGTACATATTACACGAGGTAATGAATACGAGTATGATACAAATTATTATATGAGTATGTATGAATGATGGTATATCATATATTATGAAGTAGTATATGAGTTAGAATACGAGAATAATATGTAAACAATAAGTTATAAGGCTTTTAGCCAAATGAAATGGACTTGTGGGATTGTTTAGCAAATTCTAAGTCCAATAAAGAGTAATGTGTAAGCCCAATGGTAAAGACCAAAGATTTGTTAATACAAGCCCAAAGTATAAGATGAGATTAATTGAATTTAAAGTCCAAATTATAAGTAAGCTAAATGGACCTAAAGTCCAAAGAAAGGTTGATCCATGGGGCAACCCATAATCACATGGATTAATCTTGGTGACCAAGAAAATAATGTGGTGACCAAGTAAATTATGTAATGGCCAAGCAAAATAAGTGGGGAGCAAGTTAACTTAATTAAGAGGTAATGAATAGTATGGAGGTGTAATAAGGAGGTGGGATTGGTTGTGGACCAAATTACCCTATCTTAGGAAATCCTATAAATAGCATGTAATAACCCGATATTTTTTATATAAATAAATAAGAAATTTTGCATATAAATATTTTTAAAGTGGAATTATGTGCCAGGCAATGTGTAAGTATATATGTGATAAATAAAATTTATTTATTACATGAATAATTTCAAATAATTTTACTTTAGAATTATTAATCATTATAAAGTATATTCTTATAATAATTAATTTTATAGTATAAATGTTTTATTGTTTATTTTCCATGAAAATATGATTTTGTATTATTTAAATAATATATGAACTGATTATAGGAATTATTATAATTACTATTTTGTCATATAAATTTTAGTTAAGATTATTAAGTTAATTATTTTAACTTAATTAATAATGTTATATATGAAGGATATATCAGTTATGGAATTCAAACCCTAATTTTGAATTTTAAGCTATGAATGAGAATAATAATATTATATTAAATAAAATATTATTTTTCAGTGTTATAAATATATACTGTATGTATTGGTCAATTATGGTGTATAATGTCGTAACCCTAATATTAATTTGTTAAACTCAATATTTATGAAGACTATGTAGTAATGGTGTTATATGATTTATGTTGTGTATTATTAGAATTTTTGTTAATTAGGAAAAACCCTAATTAATATTTGAAAAATCGTAATTAAAATTAAAAATCATAATTTGCTAATTAGGAACCCTAATTGCTAAAATTAGAAACACTAATTATTATTTTAACAAATTAAGTTGTTAACTTGGGAACCCTAATGTTATTAAGGAACCCTAATTATTTAAAACCCTTATTTCTATTTAAAACCCGTAATTTTAATTACTAAGTTCTAATTAAAATTTTATTAAACTTTAAACTTAATTTTTCAAACCCTAGAAATTATTTGAGAAATTTTAATGTTTAAAATATAGTGATTAAATCCTAGATTCAAGTACCATGGACAAGAATACCATAAAATTTACTAGCAAAAAAACCACTATAACCTTTTTGTCCCATTCTTGAAATAAATGCTAGCAAATCTTGCCATTTATTGGCAAATCCCCAACTCAAGATCTCCCATGTGCTCTAAAACTCAGCCATATCTGATCTATTGCCACCTTGCATAAGCCAAATTCATTGCATCAATAGATATAAGAATTGAAAAGATAGAAAATCACAAAACAAAGCTCATTTGCTCACTTACTGTAAGACCCCGAATGTTATGAAATGAAAGTATTCAATTTTCTTATAATTATTATTTTTTCATAAATGGTTAAATTGATAAAAGGTTAAAGTTAATGGTGATATGTGAAAATTTTGCAAAGTATGCAAGTTGTTATAAAATATTCGTTTAGTCGGGGAATATTCTTTTTGTTGGGGAATATCCGTACGACGGCATAATTATTGGTGGACCCCACAACGGAAGTATTGTCGTAGTAAAAAAATGACAGAATTATCATTCTATAAAAATAACAGCGAAAGTGTTACCGTTAAAGCTGTTGAACTACCCGGTAGTAAAAATACAGTAATACGCGTGGTTGCATAGTAGCACACGGTATTGATTATTGATGCTTACGTAAGAAGTCACTCAGTTATACTCAATTATTGCTACAATAATTGTTGCATCATATCTCTCATATTATTGATTCAATTATTGTCACAGTATCATCTGCATAATGTGTTATATTATTAAATCAATAATTGAGATGGTAAAGTTATTCATATTATTATTTGCAATATTGACAATGTTTAGAAGTTCTGTCAAGGAGAGGTTAGATAATCTAATTACGCACCAATAAGGAGAAATCCTTATCGAAAAGCTCTCTCTTTCCTAGGAACGATCTGGTTGTTAAATATTGTGAATTATAATATTAATGATGAATAAGTTCGTGTTGATTAAAGATGAAATTAATAGTTCTATTGTGTTGAAATTATTAGTGTTAGTGAAAATCGACATTTATTTCGATAATAATTGATGTCTGGAGGTTATATTGACCAATCGGGTAATTAACCAGATAAATGAGCAATTAATTGCTATTAATTCACATGCTTATAACTATGTGTTCACATGTGGGTACTATTGATTCACATGATTTACTATTAGGGGAGTTGGTGCAAGATTGATAATACTTGCATGACTAAATTAAAAATAGAGGTATAGATGAAGGTACTATACTGCAATTAGTTTTTTCACATGATTATACTATTGAGTCGCATGAATGAACTATTAATTCACGTGATTTACTATTAGGGAATGTGGTGCAAGTTTGATAATACTTGCAGGACTAAATTAAAAATGAAGAAAAAGAGGGAGGTATGATACTGTAATATTTTGAGCCCCAAAATGTGCAATTATTTAAACTATATTTTTCTATAATTAGAAGCTCATTCTTCCTTCATTTCTCACCAATTCACTAAAGCTATAGAGCAATTATTATAGAGGGAAAGAAGAAGAGAAGTCTGCTACCTCACTATTTCACTATCCAATTTCTTCTAAGGTAAGGGGTATTATTTCTTTCATATTCATGACGAGAGTTATTTTCTTTCAATACTCGTAAGGGTTGTTATTCAATTCTTTATTATTCTGTTGGAATAACCTGTCTGTGCGGTCTACCGTATGCCTGGTGAATTCTTCTGTTATTCCATTCTTTATTATTTTGTTGGAATAACCTGTATGTGTGGTCTATCGCATGCCTGGTGAATTTTGTTTTATTCTGTTCTTTATTATTCTGTTGGAATATCATGTCCGTACAGATTACGCATGACCTAGTTCCATTCTTAATTATTTTGTTGGAATAACATGTCTGTGCGGTCTATCGCATGCCTGGTGAATTCTCCTGTTATTCCATTCTTTATTATTCTGTTGGAATAACCTGTCTTTGTGGATTACCGCATGCATGGTGAATGATCCTTCGTATTCATTCCTTATTAAATTATGAAAATGATATATCTACGTGGATTACCGCATGGCGAGCAAAAATCTATTTGCAATTTCATATATTCTATTATACTCAGTTGATTAATGTTTTGGCTTCTATACTCCATGAAATTAGTAGAATATTCTGGATATTTACGTTTCACCCAGTATCTTTTCATGGAAATATTCTTCTGAGCATTCTTGAATTTTACTCCACAAAACAGTATCATGTTTACAATTTGAACGTTATTGATTTCTGGATAAATTAAAATTATAAATCTTTAAACTTTATCTTGAGCTTGTTTTATTGAATTGTCATCATCCTCATGCTTATATTGTGATTAAATTCATCTTTGGCTTACGTGCATAGATGAACTTGGTATGATTATGACAAGGAATTATTCAGTATAATTATGACCGTAATGTGACGAATGATGTGGTAAAAGTCCTCATTGGCCTGTAGTTCATTGATGGACAGTTGTTTGTAAGACCCCAACTTTTATAAATAAAGATGAATTTTCTATAAATATCATTTTTGAATATTATGGAGTTAATTTGATATAATGTTATAGTTATGGGTAATATTTATAAATTTTGTAAAGTACGCAAGTTGTTATATAATATTCGATTGGTCGGGGAATATTCGTTTTAACAAGGAATATTCGTACAACGACACAATCATTGGTGGACCCCACAACGGAATTATTGTCGGATTGAGAAAATGACAAAAATATTTTATTAAAAATAACGGCGGAAGTTTTACCATTTTTACCGTTGAACTACTCGGTAGTAAAAATACAGTAATACGTGTGGTTGCATAGTAGCACACGGTATTGATTATTAATGCTTATGTGAGAAGTCACTCAGTTTGATTCAATTATTGTCAGTTAATAATATGAATTATTTAGCGATAATGACGTTTTGTTTTATTCGTATTATTAACGTAATAAAACAGAAACATCTTTTTATATAAAACAGAATACTTTATTAAAGTTATTCTATAAATAGAATATATTATATTTTATTTAAAAGATTTTTCTTTAAATATGGACCGTCAGATTAAAGTAATCAATCTGGACCGTTCATGAATTACTTACTATGCATTCTATTTTTCTATAAATAGCAGCTCATTCCTTTATTATTTCTTACGAATTCACTGAACTCTAGAGAGAAACTATAGAGAGAGAGAAGAAGAGTATTCTGCTACTTAACTCCTTCCTTACTTCAGCTCTTCTTTAAAACGGTAAGGGGTGTTATTCTTTCTTATTCATAAAGAGAACTGTTGTTATTCCATTTCTTATTATTCTGTTGGAATAACCTGTATACGCGGTCTACCCTATACTTGGTGACATTCTTCTATTATTCTGTTGGAACATCCTGTCTGTGTATTTTACACCGGACCTGGTTCCTTTTTTATTATTATTCTGTTGGAACATCCTGTCTGTGTGTTTTACACCGGACCTGGTTCCGTCTTGTTATTATTCTGTTGGAACATCCTGTCTGTGTGTTTTACACCGGACCTGGTTCCATTATTTATTATTCTGTCAGAATATCCTGTCTGTGCGTTTACGCCGGACCTGGTTCCATTATTTATTATCCTTTCGGAATATCCTGTTTGTGCGTTTACGCCGGACCTGGTTCCATTATTTATTATTCTGTTGGAATAACCTGTCTGTGCGGTCTATCGCATGCATGGTGATTTCTTTTGTTATTCCATTCTTTATTATACTCAGTTGGTTAAGTTTTGACTTCTATACTCCATGAAATTTGTGGAATATCATTTATAATTACGTTTCATCCAGTATCTTTTCATGAAAATATTTTTTTAAGCATTCTTGAATTTTACTCCACAAAGCAGTATGCTGTTGACAATTTGGACGTTGTTAATTCTTGGATAAATTAATTCTTGAACTTGTTTTATTGAATTCTTATATCATTGTCATCATCCTCATGTTTATAAAATGTTAAAAGTCATCTGTGGCCTGTAGTGCATAGATGGACTTGGTCTGATTATGACCAGGGATTATTCGGTATAATCATTGTAAGACCCCGAATTTTATGAAATAAAAGTATTCAATTTTTCTTATAATTACTATTCAGTAAATGGTTAAATTGATAAAAGTTTAAAGTTATGAGTGAAATATGATTTTTTTTTCAAAATAAGCAAGTGGTTATAAAATAATCATTGTTGTCGGGGAATATTCGTTTGGTCGTGGAATATTCTTTCTGTCGGAAAATATTCGTACGACGGCGCAGCCATTTGTGGGCCCCATAACAGAATAACTATCTGGTGAAGAAAATGATAAATTTGAATTTTTATAAATAACGGCGTAGTTGTTACCGTTAACACTGCTGGAATACCCGGTGGTTAAAATACAGTAATATGCGTTATTGCACAGTAGCACACGGTATTGCACAGTATTTTTAAAATTATTGATTCTTACGTAAGAAGGCACTACTCAATAATTGTTACAGTAATTACTGTTCAATATTTTATTTTATTGATTCAATAATTGCTACGTTGAAATTTTGTATTATTGTTGTTCAATAATTGTTGCTGCACAATATTTTCTATTATCAGATCAATAATTCATATTATTTGAATAGTATTATTAGATAACATTATTGACAATGTCTAGAAAGTTCTGTCTAAGGAAAGGTTTGGTCATTTAATTGCGCGCCAGTAAGGAAAAATTCTTATTGGAAAGCCCCCTCTTTCCTGGGAACGGTCTGGTTGTCATAAATGTGATTCTGTAATATTATTTGTGAATAATTAATTATTGATTCATATGATAAGAAAATATTTATTTTATGGAGATATAAATGAGGGATATATTTTTGTGGTTAAAAAATGAAGGAGTTAATGTTGAGATTTTTATCAGTATTTTTGTCGGAATGGAGGTATTAAAAATTAGGGTTTTTGAGATATTTTGCGGGGGTTATAATTTTTAATCCGACCGTTGGATCGTGGTAATTTTTGGATATGTTATACATATATAAGTTGAGTATATGTCCATAAATTTTGAACCGTTAAAATGAACGTATGATTTGTTATGAATTTTAAGAGGTGGCTGATTCGGAAATCAGGTTATAAATCATTTTTGGTGGAAAATTCTAGAATTGGTGGGCCCCACTTGTGGTTGGTGAAGAAATGTGCTGAATTATATTTCAAATGTGGTGGGTGGGAATAGTAGCAGGTAAAGCCATCAGGTTGCAGGTCAAACCTACCAAAATTTTCCTATAAATAGAAGGCTAAGTTAGAATTGAAAATCACACCAGAAACATAAGCTTTCTCTCTTTCCCTCTCTATATTATGAAGCATATTTTGTGAGTTTTTAGATACTTGGTGAGTTTCTATTCATCAGTGCAAGTTTTCTTCAGCATCATATCCGATATCCAGTCAGAAGTACTGCTCTTTTGAGGTAAGGGATAGTAAGGGATTGTAAGGGATTGTAAGGGATAGTAAGGGATAGTAAGGGATAGTAAGGAATTTTAATGGTTGTTATGATTTTCAGTTTCGTAATTTTTCTGAACTTTAAAAATTCTGGAAAAATTTGAAATGATATTTTGATGAGTTTTCTTGATTGTGTCCAAAAATGGTGATTTTTGGATGTATAGATTGAGAGTTATGAATTTTATGAGAAAAGACTATTTTAAAAGTAACAGCTTATAATTCCTTGTGGTTAACTCCAAAATTGATGAAATTTTTATTGGGAGTACATGTATATGATAGAAGTATACTCTGTAAATTTCAGAATTTTTAGACAAAAGTACAATTTTTGATAAATGTCTAAATATTTGGCTATTTTGGCCATATGAAAAATAGTAAATGACTTTTAAAAATTCTGAGAAAAATATATGTTCACTATTGGACTATATTATGCTAAATCCCAGAAAAGAAATATTTTTGGAACTGATTTGGTATTTTTCATGAAAATGGTCTAGTTATGAGTAAATGAATTAAATATGTTTTGTGAAGAAAGAAAATTGGAAAATAGGATTTTATGGCTTGAGAATCCTATATGAGGTATATGCAGATTTTTGATGAGGGTTTTGGTTATTGATGATGAAATTGTAAGAGTTGACATTTTATGATGATTAAATGCATTAATTAGTAAAGTGTAAACAATTAAAATAAATTGTTTATAAATTTAAGTAATGTTATTCTTTCAATATCATTATACCGAAATATTGGTATGAATTTTATTGTAGAATTTCTATCTTTTGTGTCGGGGTTACTATTCATGAGTTACGAATATTACTCTTGAGATTAAAACTATATGTTGATCATATTATTTTTATCATCATATATAACATTTTTATAACCCTGATGTTGAAATTCTCTTTCACTGGAGTGTAAAGATGGGTAGATTATTGGTATGATCATGACTAGGGTTCTCTTTGGCCTGTAGTGCAAAGTTGAATTGTGACTGGTATGATCATGACCATTGAATTTATAATTGAATATCTTAAGCTTAAGTGCAAAGGTGAATTGATCAACATGGTTATAATTATTGTTTATATAAATTCTGAAATGATTATATATTTCTTTGAGATATGAATATATTTGGCCTGTAGTGCAAATATGAATTGTTGATGAATATCTTTGGCATGTAGTGCAAAGATGGCCTGTTGATGAATATCTTTGGCCTGTAGTGCAAAGATGAACTGTTGTTGAATATCTTTGGCCCGTAGTGCAAAGATGGTTTGTTGATGAATATCTTTGGCCCGTAGTGCAAAGATGGATTTGTTAGTATGATTATAAACAGGAATTGTGATTTGGTATAACCATGATCTTTGATGTTTCAGGTAAAGACAGGTGATGAAAATATTCTTCGTCCTGGGTGCGAAGAAAAATTTAGAGTCACAATTATGATTATGAGTTATTCATATGATTGTGGAAAGGAACTATTGAGTGATGTTACATGGATAAAACATTGTTGGTGGATTTTTAACATGGAAGAGATAATAGACTTTATGGTCTATTTGACTCTTCTAATGGATTGCATGTTCCGCTGCAACTATGGTTGAAATTTTTTATCATCTACCATATGTTCTAAATCTCTGATTTATTATTGATGAAGACTATTGATAATTTATTTATCTTTAGTCATGATATTCTTTACTGAGCTAGTTGTGCTCACCCTTTTGCTTCACAATTCCTTTCAGGTAATAAGATTGTAGCTGGGTCGAGCGGGGGTAACAAGGGAATAGAACGGTGGTCATCATTTAGTAGTTATATTTGGTGAAGAAAATAGGGTGAGGCGAACCCAACGTTGGAAGGGTGTTTTGTCACTATCATACAAGATGTCTAATAACATACAACCTCGTGTCATCATAAGACAGGGTTGTGCTCATCCACTTGTTGAGTATATCTATGGGCACTACCTATATAATCTTGGTGTTTTTTTAAAGTATAATTCTCAATTAGAGACAGTGGAGATAATGATAAGTCAAGAGAAGACTCACCATTGGGAAGAATATGATAGTAATCTTCTCGTTTTTCTTTGGGGTCTATTGGGTCAACCAAGGATAATTCTGTGGCCATATGATATCTATCATAACCTAGATGCGTGGCCTCCCATGTACGAAGGTTTCCTTGAGCACTTCCCAAAGATTCTAATTTCTAAAACAGTTTTTGACTATACCTTTATGTAAGGTGTTATTGTGAGGTGATGTCCACGGTTGGAACATGAGTCACATTTGGTATATATTTGTATCCAAACTCACAGCATATGTGTTATTGTATTTTGCACGACAATTGTTATAATAAAGTTGTAGTTATTTTCTGTACCATGTATTTGACGACTCAGAATGGGTTGGGTGGAATGAACCTATTTTGGGGTCGTTACAATCATGACCATAATGTTACAAATGATGTAGTAAAAGTCCTCATTGGCCCGTAGTGCATTGATGGACATTTGTTGGCATGATCATGGCCATTAATGAATACACGAATATCCTTGGCCGTAGTGCAGGGGTGATTCGATGATGTGGATTATTTTATTAAGCTGAGTCTCAGCGATAGCAGTGTTGAAAAATCTTTTAAATCATAAAAGATAGTAGAGTTTATTTTCTACTTGACTCTTTTAATGGATTGCTTGTTCCGCTGCAGTTAAACTTGATGTCTACTATATTTTATCAGTTTAATATTGTTGAAGGCTAATGATAATTTATTCTGCATTATCTTAGTCATAATATTTCTTACTGGGCTAGTTGAGCTCACCCTTTCTTTCACTGTTCTCTTCAGGAAATGAGAACGTAGCTGGGGCAAGTCGGGAAACGGAGTGATGGTTCGAATGATAGTATTAGTTAGTAGTCCTCACTATTCTATGTAATAGTGTGTTAATAAATGTAATGAGGACTCCTTTTGAGTATGAATACTCTCTAGAAGATAATATTTGTATTCAAACTCACAGTTTATGTTTTGTCATCTTGTACACGACAGTTGTATTAGTAAGTTGTATTTATATTCTGTACTTCGTATCTGACGACCCAAGATGGGTGATGTATACCTAATTTTGGGGGCGTCACAGTTGGTGTCAGAGCTTAGGGATATGATCCCTGGCTAAGATGTGAGAATAGAACTAGGAGGGGAGAGACGGGGAATTCCTTCACTAGTATGACCTACCTAAGTTTATTTGCATGGTATTTAATTAGCTGGTCATAATGTAAGGATAATATATGACATATCAATTAACTTTTATTTTGTGGCAGTATCTAAAAATGGCATCTGAGAATGTTGAGAATAGCAATGGAGCACAGGCGACTGTTGATTCACCACATATCAATAATCAGGATAATGTGCATCAGGAAGGTGACAATCCTTATGCAAACAACAACACTGACCAGATGATGAATGATGGAATGTTCAGAAACTTTATGCAGTTCATGCAACAGCAGGCGAGAGCGGCTCCTGTCCAAAATATAGGTGGAAACACTGAAAACTCTCGGACGGTCACCGCTAAACAGTTCAAGGAGCTGGGACCACCAGAGTTTAAGGGAGAGCCAAAACCACTTATAGCGGAAACATGGATAAAGCAGATTACCAAGATATTTGATGTCTTGGGATGCTCCGAGGAGCAAAAGGTTTCCTTTGCCGCCTTTATGTTGCGAGGAGAGGCAGATTACTGGTGGAAATCGATTAAGCGTACTCAACCTGCCGCACTGAAGATGTCTTGGGAGAAGTTCCAAGAGATGTTCAATAACAAATACTTTCCCAAAAGTGTTCGTCACATGAAGGAGGTGGAGTTCATCAAATTGGAGCAGAATAATATGACCGTGTCGCAGTATAAGGCTAAATTTGCTGAGTTGTCCCGGTTTACGTCCCATTTGGTGGATAATGAAGAGCGAATGACGCGAATGTTTTTGCGAGGTTTGAAACCTGAGATACGTCAACATCTTATCTCTCATAAACTGTGTTTGTATTCAGATGTTGTGAATAGGGCTCAGTTAGTGGAGCGCGATAACGAGTCAACGCAATCAAAAGAGAGCAGTCGGCAAAACGATAATACCAGTGAGAGCAGTCATCGAAGCGGTGACAACAAGCGTGGAGGGAATCAACAGGCCAGAAATGGTAACCACTTCGGTGGTAATCAGGGCCAAAATAATAAGAATGGTCATTTCAAGAAGAGGAGATTCAACAATGATGGAAAGACGTCAGCACCAGCACCTTTTGTTACGGAAGGAGAACGACCACCTATCATATGTTTTAAATGCGGAGGGGAGGGGCACATCAGTCCAAACTGCGCGATGCCGTCTAAAGCATGTTATAATTGTGGAAGAGAAGGTCATTTAGCTCGATTTTTTCGTTTACCAAAAACAAGTTCAGCCAAGATGGAGACATCAAAGGCCGTCCCAGAAAAGTCAAAACTGGTAGTGAAAGGGAGAGCGTTTGTTGTGACCTCCCAGAAAGTAAGGAACCCGAATGAGGTCATCACGGGTAAGCTTATCATAAACTCTAACGAAGTCTATACTTTATTTGATACCAGTTCTACCCATTCTTTTATTTCTCCTACTTGGGCTCATCGATTAAATTTGATTCCGGAGAAATTATACTTTGACTTATCTGTTGAAACTCCATTGGGAGAAACCTTCATTACATCCACGATTTATAAGTCTTGTTTGGTTCAAGTTGGTACCCACACATTACCTGTCGATCTTATTTCATTAAAAATATTTGCATTTGACGTGATTCTAGGGATTGATT
The DNA here is from genome assembly GCA_016801055.1 of Panax notoginseng. Lineage (NCBI taxonomy): Eukaryota > Viridiplantae > Streptophyta > Magnoliopsida > Apiales > Araliaceae > Panax > Panax notoginseng. The sequence continues at coordinate 142,570,539 of CM029020.1, forward strand.
GGTTAACTACTCATCATGCAAAAATTGACTGTTTTCGTAAGGTTGTTAGCTTTCATATTTCTAATCGACCTATTATGTGAATTCAAGCAACCAAATCATTAAAATCAATCACTGTCATCTCAAGCCATAAAGCTATTCGTTTATTGAAAAACGGATGTCAAGCTTTCTTAGCTCATGTCACGGATCTGAACAATAATACGCCAGTTTTGAATGATATTTCTATTGTTAATAAATTCCCTGACGTATTCCCTGAAGAACTTCCTGGCCTACCCCCAGAGCGTGAAATTGAATTTTGTATCGACCTTGAACCTGATACAAAACCCATTTCCAAAGCCCCATATCGAATGGCTCATATTGAACTTCAGGAGTTAAAGATCCAACTGCGGGAATTGTTAGACATTGGCTTTATTCGTCCTAGTACTTCTCCTTGGGGTGCTCCTGTGCTATTCGTGAAGAAGAAAGATGGAAGTATGCGACTTTGTATTGATTATCGGGAGTTGAATCATGTCACCATCAAAAACAGGTACCCATTGCCACGTATTGATGACCTGTTTGACCAGTTGTAAGGAGCACAATTCTTTTCAAATATCGATCTTCGTTCTGGATATCATCAGCTGAAGGTTAGAACTGAGGATATTCCAAAGAAGGCTTTTAGAACTCGGTACGGGCATTATGAATTCCTAGTGATGTCCTTTGGATTGACTAATGCTCCTGCTGCCTTTATGGATACGATGAACCGGGTATTCAAGGAATATTTGGATCACTTTGTGGTCGTCTTTATTGATGACATCCTTATTTATTCCAAATACCGTGAAGATCATGAGCAACACTTGAGGCTGGTACTCCAAAAGCTTCGTGAATACAAGCTTTATGCCAAGTTGAAGAAATGCGAGTTCTGGCTGGAGGAGGTAGCATTCCTTGGGCACGTAGTATCAAGTCGTGGAATATCGGTTGACCTAGCAAAGATTGAAGCTATTCAAAGCTGGGAGCAACCTAAATCAGTGACCGAAGTACGTAGCTTTCTTGGTTTAGCTGGTTATTATCAGAGATTTGTGGAAGGATTTTCTCGAATCGCTACTGCATTAACTCAGCTGACTCGAAAAGATACAAAGTTCGGTTGGAGAGAAGAATGTGAGCAGAGTTTTTAAGAACTCAAGAGGAGACTCATTTCAGTACCTGTTCTAACAATACCATCTGGCTTGGAGGGATTTGTCATCTACAGTGATGCTTCGAGCAAAGGGTTGGGATGCGTTCTCATGCAACATGGAAAAGTCATAGCCTATGCATCAAGACAACTCAAGGAATATGAGAGGAATTATCCTACTCATGAACTAGAGTTGGCAGCTGTTGTCTTTGCACATAAAATTTGGAGGCATTACTTGTATGGGGAGAAGGTGGAGATCTTTACGGATCATAAAAGCCTCAAATATTTCTTCACTCAAAAGGAACTCAACATGCGACAACGATGTTGGCTTGAACTGTAGAAAGATTATGATCATACCATTCAATACCATCTTGGAAAAGCGAACGTGGTAGCTGACGCATTGAGTAGAAGATCATATGCAAGTACGAGTGCAATATTGTCAACACAAAGGCCCATTTTGTGTGACTTGCAAAGGATGGAGATAGAGTTAAAGACTCCAGGGACCCATGTGATGATGGAGAATATACGAGTAGAACCAACTTTAATCGATAAAGTTAAAGCTGCTCAAGCTACAGACCTGGAGCTGATCCGTATGAGGAAGAAAGTGCAAGAAGGTGCTATGCCGGAAGCAAGAATCGATGAAGAAGGAATACTTCGAGTCAACTCCAGACTTTGTGTTCCTAACAACCCTGATTTAAAGTATGAAATCATGATGGAGGCGCACAACACACTGTTTGCAATCCATCCTGGAAGTACCAAAATGTATCATGATCTTCGCCATACATTTTGGTGGAGCAATATGAAGAGAGAGATAGCGTTGTTTATCTCAGGGTGTCTAACTTGTCAACGAGCCAAAGCGGAGCATCAAGTACCAAAAGGTCCATTGCAACCACTTGAAATTCTAGAATGGAAGTGGGAGCACATTACCATGGATTTCGTTACCGGTCTTCCTAAGGTTTCTCAAGGTATAGATGCGATTTGGGTCATTGTTGATAGATTGACCAAGTCTGCTCATTTCTTACCGATACGAGAAACTTATACACTTGAACGTCTTGCTCGTATGTACATAAACGAGGTTGTAAGACTGCATGGTATGCCAGTATCCATAGTTTCTGATCGAGACCCAAGATTCACTTCACGATTTTGGGTTAGTTTACAAAAAGCTATGGGCACCGACTTACGATTTAGTTCGGCATATCATCCTCAGACGGACGGATAATCAGAGAGGGCTATTCAAACTCTAGAAGATTTATTAAGACTGTGTCTTTGACTTCAAGGGAAGTTGGGACAAGTTCTTACCATTGGTGGAGTTTTCCTACAACAACAGTTATCAAGCAAGTATTGGCATGGCTCCATTCGAAGCATTGTATGGAAGAAAATGTCGTTCTCTAGTATGATGGGATGAGGTGGGTGAAGCAACGTTGTTGGGACCGGAGTTGGTACGTATGACTACAGAAAAGATTCAAACAATCCGACAACGTATAAAAACCTCACAAGATCGACAAAAGAGTTATGTTGATCTTCAACGAAAGGACGTATAAATTCCTTGACGTATTCCCTGAAGAACTTCTTGGCCTACCCCCAGAGCGTGAAATTGAATTTTGTATCGACCTTGAACCCGGTACAAAACCCATTTCCAAAGCCCCATATCGAATGGCTCCTATTGAGCTTCAGGAGTTAAAGATCCAACTGCAGGAATTGTTAGACATTGGCTTTATTCGTCCTAGTACTTCTCCTTGGGGTGCTCCTGTGCTATTCGTGAAGAAGAAAGATGGAAGTATGGGACTTTGTATTAATTATCGGGAGTTGAATCATGTCACCATCAAAAACAGGTACCCATTGCCACGTATTGATGACCTGTTTGACCAGTTGCAAGGAGCACAATTCTTTTCAAAAATCGATCTTCGTTCTGGATATCATCAGCTGAAGGTTAGAACTGAGGATATTCCAAAGACGGCTTTTAGAACTCGGTACGGGCATTATGAATTCCTAGTCATGTCCTTTGGATTGACTAATGCTCCTGCTACCTTCATGGATATGATGAACCGGGTATTCAAGGAATATTTAGATCACTTTGTGGTCGTCTTTATTGATGACATCCTTATTTATTCCAAAAGCCGTGAAGATCATGAGCAACACTTGAGGCTGGTACTCCAAAAGCTTCGTGAATACAAGCTTTATGCCAAGTTGAAGAAATGCGAGTTCTGGCTGGAGGAGGTAGCATTCCTTGGGCACGTAGTATCAAGTCGTGGAATATCGGTTGACCCGACCAAGATTAAAGCTATTCAAAGCTGGGAGCAACCTAAATCAGTGACCGAAGTACGTAGCTTTCTTGGTTTAGCTGGTTATTATCGGAGATTCGTGGAAGGATTTTCTCGAATCGCTACTCCATTAACTCAGCTGACTCGGAAAGATACAAAGTTCGGTTGGAGCGAAGAATGTGAGCAGAGTTTTTAAGAACTCAAGAGGAGACTCATTTCAGCACCTGTTCTAACAATACCATCTGGCTCGGAGGGATTTGTCATCTACAGTGATGCTTCGAGCAAAGGGTTGGGATGCGTTCTCATGCAACATGGAAAAGTCATAGCCTATGCATCAAGACAACTCAAGGAATATGAGAGGAATTATCCTACTCATGATCTAGAGTTGGCAGCTGTTGTCTTTGCACTTAAAATTTGGAGGCATTACTTGTATGGGGAGAAGGTGGAGATCTTTACGGATCATAAAAGCCTCAAATATTTCTTCACTCAAAAGGAACTCAACATGCGACAACGACGTTGGCTTGAACTGTTGAAAGATTATGATCATACCATTCAATACCATCCTGGAAAAGCGAACGTGGTAGCTGACGCATTGAGTAGAAGATCATATGCAAGTACGAGTGTAATATTGTCAACACAAAGGCCCATTTTGTGTGACTTGCAAAGGATGAAGATAGAGTTAAAGACTCCAGGAACCCATGTGATGATGGCGAATATACGAGTAGAACCAACTTTAATCGATAAAGTTAAAGCTGCTCAAGCTACAGACCTGGAGCTGATGCGTATGAGGAAGAAAGTGCAAGAAGGTGTTATGCCGGAAGCAAGAATCGATGAAGAAGGAATACTTCGAGTCAACTCAAGACTTTGTGTTCCTAACAACCCTGATTTAAAGTATGAAATCATGATGGAGGCGCACAACACACCGTTTGCAATCCATCCTGGAAGTACCAAAATGTATCATGATCTTCGTCATACATTTTGGTGGAGCAATATGAAGAGAGAGATAGCGTTGTTTATCTCAAGGTGTCTAACTTGTCAACGAGTCAAAGCGGAGCATCAAGTACCAAAAGGTCCATTGCAACCACTTGAAATTCTAGAATGGAAGTGGGAGGACATTACCATGGATTTCGTTACCGGTCTTCCTAAGGTTTCTCAAGGTATAGATGCGATTTGGGTCATTGTTGATAGATTGACCAAGTCTGCTCATTTCTTACCTATACGAGAAACTTATACACTTGAACGTCTTGCTCGTATGTACATAAACGAGATTGTAAGACTGCATGGTATGCCAGTATCCATAGTTTCTGATCGAGACCCAAGATTCACTTCACGATTTTGGGTTAGTTTACAAAAACCTATGGGCACGGAGTTACAATTTAGTTCAGCATATCATCCTCAGACGGACGGACAATCAGAGAGGACTATTCAAACTCTGGAAGATTTATTAAGACTCTGTGTCTTTGACTTCAAGGGAAGTTGGGACAAGTTCTTACCATTGGTGGAGTTTTCCTACAACAACAGTTATCAAACAAGCATTGGCATGGCTCCATTCGAAGCATTGTATGGAAGAAAATGTCGTTCTCCAGTATGCTGGGATGAGGTGGGTGAAGCAACGTTGTTGGGACCGGAGTTGGTACGTATGACTACAGAAAAGATTCAAACGATCCGACAACGTATAAAAACCTCACAAGATCGACAAAAGAGTTATGCTGATCTTCATCGAAAGGACGTGGAATTTGATGTAGGAGATCATGTGTTCTTACGTGTTGCTCCATGGAAAGGAGTTACGAGATTTGGAAAGAGAGGAAAGCTCAATCCTCGATTCATCGGTCCATTTTTAATCCTCGATCTAGTAGGAACTGTGGCTTATAGACTCGCTTTACCGCCAAGTATGTCTCGTGTTCATAACGTTTTTCACATATCCATGTTACGCAAATATGTGGAAGACCCGAACCATATTATTGAGTTAGAACCGAACGAAATAGCGGAGGATTTGACGTATGAAGAAGTTCTTGTTCAAATCTTGGATAAGAAGGAACATATTCTACGCTCCAAGGTTATACCTCAAGTCAAAGTTTTGTGGAGAAACCACGATGTTGAGGAAATGACTTGGGAGTTAGAATCTGAAATGAAATCAAGGTATCCTTACCTCTTCCACATACCAGGTACGTACCCTAATTTCGAGGGCGAAATTTCATAAGAATGGGAGGTTGTAAGACCCCAACTTTTATAAGTAAAGATAAATTTTCTATAAATATCATTTTTGAATATTATGGAGTTAATTTGATATAATGTTATAGTTGTGGGTAATATTTATAAATTTTGTAAAGTACGCAAGTTGTTATATAATATTCGATTGGTCGGGGAATATTCATTTTAATAGGAATATTTGTACAACGACACAATCATTGGTGGACCCCACAACGGAATTATTGTCGGATTGAGAAAATGACAAAAATATTTTATTAAAAATAACGGCGGAAGTTTTACCATTGTTACTGTTGAACTACTCGGTAGTAAAAGTACAGTAATACGTGTGGTTGCATAGTAGCACACGGTATTGATTATTAATGCTTATATGAGAAGTCACTCAGTTTGATTCAATTATTGTCAGTTAATAATATGAATTATTTAGCGATAATGACGTTTTGTTTTATTCGTATTATTAACGTAATAAAACAGAAACATCTTTTTATATAAAACAGAATACTTTATTAAAGTTATTCTATAAATAGAATATATTATATTTTATTTAAAAGATTTTTCTTTAAATATGGACCGTCAGATTAAAGTAATCAATCTGGACCGTTCATGAATTACTTACTATGCATTCTATTTTTCTATAAATAGCAGCTCATTCCTTTATTATTTCTTACGAATTCACTGAACTCTAGAGAGAGAAGCTATAGAGAGAAACTATAGAGAGAGAGAAGAAGAGTATTCTGCTACTTAACTCCTTCCTTACTTCAGCTCTTCTTTAAAACGGTAAGGGGTGTTATTCTTTCTTATTCATAAAGAGAACTGTTGTTATTCCATTTCTTATTATTCTGTTGGAATAACCTGTATACGCGGTCTACCCTATACTTGGTGACATTCTTCTATTATTCTGTTGGAATATCATGTCTGTGTGTTTTACACCGGACCTGGTTCCGTCTTTATTATTATTCTGTTGGAACATCATGTCTGTGTGTTTTACACAGGACCTGGTTCCGTTTTTATTATTATTCTGTTGGAACATCCTGTCTGTGTGTTTTACACCGGACCTAGTTCCGTCTTGTTATTATTCTGTTGGAACATCCTGTCTGTGTGTTTTACACCGGACCTGGTTCCATTATTTATTATTCTGTCGGAATATCCTGTCTGTGCGTTTACGCCGGACCTGGTTCCATTATTTATTATTCTGTCGGAATATCCTGTCTGTGCATTTACGCCGGACCTGGTTCCATTATTTATTATTCTGTTGGAATAACCTGTCTGTGCGGTCTATCGCATGCATGGTGATTTTTTTTGGTATTCCATTCTTTATTATACTCAGTTGGTTAAGTTTTGACTTCTATACTCCATGAAATTTGTGGAATATCCTTGATAATTGTGTTTCATCCAGTATCTTTTCATGAAAATATTCTTCTAAGCATTCTTGAATTTTACTCCACAAAGCAGTATCATGTTGACAATTTGGACGTTGTTAATTCTTGGATAAATTAATTATTGAACTTGTTTTATTGAATTCTTATATCATTGTCATCATCCTCATGTTTATAAAATGTTAAAAGTCATCTGTGGCCTGTAGTGCATAGATGGACTTGGTATGATTATGACCAGGGATTATTCGGTATAATCATGACCGTAATGTTACAAATGATGTGGTAAAAGTCCTCATTGGCCCGTAGTGCATTGATGGACAGTTGTTGGCATGATCATGACCATTAATGAATACACGAATATCCTTGGCCGTATTGCAGGGGTGATTCGATGATGTGGATTATTTTATTAAGCTGAGTCTCAGCGATAGCAGTGTTGAAAAATCTTTTAAATCATAAAAGATAGTAGAGTTTATTTTCTACTTGACTCTTTTAATGGATTGCTTGTTCCGCTGTAGTTAAACTTGATGTCTATTATATTTTATCAGTTTAATATTGTTGAAGGCTAATAATAATTTATTCTGCATTATCTTAGTCATAATATTTCTTACTGGGCTAGTTGAGCTCACCCTTTCTTTCACCGTTCTCTTCAGGAAATGAGAACGTAGCTGGGGCAAGTCGGGAAACGGAGTGATGGTTCGAATGATAGTATTAGTTAGTAGTCCTCACTATTCTATGTAATAGTGTGTTAATAAATGTAATGAGGACTCCTTTTGAGTATGAATACTCTGTAGAAGATAATATTTGTATTCAAACTCACAGTTTATGTTTTATCATCTTGTACACGACAGTTGTATTAGTAAGTTGTATTTGTATTCTGTACTTCGTATCTGACGACCCAAGATGGGTGATGTATACCTAATTTTGGGGGCGTCACATGTTGGTATGAGTATGACCAGGGATTATTCGGTATAATCATGACCATTGATGATTACATAAATATCATTGGTCGTGATACAAGGAGGATTTGATTTTATTTAATAAGTTGAGTCTCATCGATAAAGTTGATGAAAAACTTTTTAAATCATAGAAGATAGTAGATTTTATGCTCTACTTGACTCTTCTAATGGATTGCTTGTTCCGCTATAGTTAAACTTGTTGTCTATTATATTCAATCAGTTTAACATTGTTGAAGGCTAATAATAATTTATTCTGCATTATCTTAGTCATAATATTTCTTACTAAGCTAGTTTAGCTCACCATTTCTTTAATTGTTCTCTAAAGGAAATGAGAACGTAGCCGGGACTAGTCGGGGAACGGAGTGATGGTCCAGATGATAGCATTAGTAGTCCTCACTATTCTGTTAAATAGTGTGACAATAAATATAATGAGGACTCCATTGAGTGTGGATATTGTCTTGATGATAATATTCTTATTAAAACTCTTAGATTATGTTTTGTCGTATTTTACACGACTGTTGTATAATTAAGTTATATTTGAATTTTGTACCATATATTCGGTGACTTAAGATGGGTGATATATACCTATTTTGGGGGCATCACAGTTGGTATCAAAGCTTAGGGATATGATCCCTGGCTGAGATGTGAGACAAGAACTAGGAGGGGAGAAACGGGGAATTCCTTTGCTAGTATGACCTACCTAAGTTTATTTGGTATTTAATTGGTCGGCCAGAGTATAGGGATAATATGTGATATGTCAATTAATCCTTGTTTTGTGACAATGTTTGAGAATGGCATCTGAAAATGTTGAGATCAGTAATGAAGCACATGAGACCGTTGAGTCACAAACAATCAATACCCAATTTAATGTGCAACAAAAAGACAATAATCCTCAGGTAAACAACAACACCGATCGGATGATGAACAATGGGATGATCAGAGGCTTTATGCAATTCATGCAACATTAGGCGAGAGAGACTCCTGTTCAAAATGCAGGTGGAAACAATGGTAACCCACGGCTGGTCACTACTAAGCAGTTAAAGGAGCTGGGACCACCGGAGTTTTTGGGAAAGCCAGAACCACTTAAGGCGGAGACGTGGTTAAAGCAGATCACCAAGATATTTGATGTCTTGGGATGCTCCGAGGAGCAAAAGGTTCCCTTCGCCACCTTTATGTTGCATGAAGAGGCAGATTACTGGTGGAATTTTGTTAAACGTACCCAGCCTGACGCACTCAAGATGTCTTGGGAGAAGTTCCAAGAGCTGTTCAACGACAAGTACTTTCCCGAAAGTATCTGTCACATGAAGGAGGTGGAGTTTATCAAGTTGGAGCAAAACAATATGACCGTGTCGCAATACGAGGCTAAATTTGCGGAGTTATCTCAGGTTGCATCCCATTTGGTCGATAATGAGGCGCGAATGACGCGAATGTTTCTAAGAGGTTTAAAACCCGATTTACGTCAAAACCTCATTTCTCACAAACTTTGTTTATATTCAGATGTTGTGAATATGGCTCAGTTATTAGAGCGCGATAATGAGTCAGCACAACCAAAAGGTAACAAACATGTGTAATCCTTGCTTAAATCAAGTTTTTGTGAACACAACACACACACACGACATCTTTATAGCGTATATGAATTATCTGAGTGTATGATATTATGCCTGTAGTTTGGTTTGAATTTGTATTTTTGAATCTAGATAATTCGCTGAGGCATTTTGGACTGAAATTCTGTTATAGCTGGAATAATGTGAGACTCGTTTGCGTCATGATTTAGTAGCATAGCATGTAATTGCATTTTTAGTGTTTTAGGTTATATGCATTGCTTGAGGGCAAGCAATAGTTCAAGTTTGGGGTATTTGATAAGTGGGTTTTATACCTACTTATTGGATATCAATTCACGCGAACTATGCCCATCTCAAGTACATTTTAGTGTGTTTTTAGATGCATTTCGTAATATTTTGCATTGCATGTACTGAGAACTCCTTTGGTGTAAACGTACAGGATATAACATAGCTTGGCAATGGTAGATGGCATGAGGCTAATGGAAGCATGACGTGAGGAACAATTGGAGATATGCAACTGAGGATGGATGAAGGAAGAGTGGTATGATAAAGAATCAATAACAGCAGGACAAAGCAGTAGCAGCAATAGAACACAGAATCAAAAATGCAGAAGTCGAGCGACGGCGCTGCAACACAGGCCAAAACACGCGTGCCCGCGCGATCACCCGGCTTGACCAAATTTTAAAGACGCGCGCCCGCGCGAGGAATACAAAGGTGAAGCGCGCGCCCGCGCGCAACGTTGACTAAAGCTGCTGACTTTATTTTAATTTGCGTAATTGAGAGGGGAGTGGAATTAGGGCTTATAAAGAAGATGTATTATCAGTATGCGAGGGGATTCCACCCCTTGGGGGATCACGTATCTAATATTTCTTCTCTTTACTATCAATAATAAAATAGAGTAGGGTAAAGTAGTTAATCTCTAGATTGGAATAGATCCGAAGACTTGAAGCAATTGGAAAGCATAAGAGATTCCATCTTGGATCAGGAGAACAGATTTGCACTACAATTCTCTAGTCTTTTTTTTTCTCTTTGATTCATAATTGTATCTTACAATGTTTATTCTATATGTGGAAGATAGATTTGATTCAACTATGATCTAAACTCTATTATGAGATTGCAATGGAATCTATGGACTAGTTATTTCTGATATATTTCATTGTTAGCCTTATTGATTACTTTGGGCTTGTCTAATTAGATTCATGCTATTTGCTTAGTTGATTGGCCATCAATTACTATGATAATCCATATGGACTTGAGAGAAGAAGTATGGGTTTAGATCTTATCTTATTAGCGTGTGATTGTATGTTCTACAATGCACCACTCGTAGTCAATTGAGAACTTGGGCTTAAACCCTAATTATTTGTAAATCACATAGACATATAGTGGTTTAGGTAATGTGGGTGTTCATGTGTATTCTATCAATTGTGGATTATATGTGATATGAGTATGGTACATTGAGATATGGCTGTATTTTACTTTTGTGTTCTCGACTAGCAATCCAGTGCAAAAAATTTGGCTTAACATGAAGTTTATGGATTTGAATGAATTAATAGATGAAATTGTGATCTCAGGTCTTCATTATCTAGTCTTGTTCTAGGAATAGTTAGGTTTATTTAATTTCACAATTTAAATAAGAAAATATTAAATCATTCGTTTAAATAAGACTGAAATGGTTATGGACTAGTGCTTGGTAAAATTTATTAGTTAATTTTCTGTGGGAACGATACTTTACTTACTCTTTATTACTTGTTGACCATGTATACTTGCACAGATATATTGATCGGTAAAACGACAAATAAGTTTTTGGCGCCGTTGCCGGGGAATTAATTTAATAATTTTTGCCAAAATTAATTTCAATCAAATTAGTCTTAATTTAAACATTTTATTTTATTTTATTTTGTTTTAACTATTTTCCTATATTTCTCTCTTTTCAAGTACCATGGGTGAATTTGCTTATCAACGGCCTTATGCAAATATGATTCAACCAAGGGACGCAAGAACTGAAGGACTCAATATATTTTCTACATTGTCAGCACAAATTGCAATACTTTCAGAGAGGTTGGATGTTCTTGTAATCCAACATACTCGAGAGACAGCAGTTACATGTGAATATTGTGCTGGCGAGCATCCGAGTTATCAGTGCAACATCAGGTTTGGACAAGTACAGTTTGGGGGTGATTACCTCAAAAACTATGTTTATCCCAATTATCATCAAGGTTGGGGGTATCAACCAGATTTTGAATGGAGTTATAACTATCGAGACCAATACTGTGTCCCAAGTCCAACACATCCATCGGATTTCTCATATCGACCTCCAATGCAACAAGAAGAAAATTCAAGGTTGAAGGAATTCATGTCAAAAAGCATAGCAGACCATGAAGAGATGATGATGAGTCAGGAGTTATCAAGCCAAAATCTTAACAGACAGATGGAAAATACTCATTAACTCCTCAATGAATGGTTCATAATACATGGATTTTGAAACTGAACAAGACAATTCAAGATTTGAGGATTTGTGGTTCAAATTTGTAGCATCAACTGAGGTGAAGATGATTGAGTAAGAAAGGTCAATTCAAAATCTTCAGAATCAGATGGATCAAATGTTCGAAGCCTTGAACAATCGCACTCCAAACAATTGGTGCTATGACATGGACGATGACACTGATGGAGAGCCAGAAGTGTACATGCCACTGAATGAACTTAAAGGAGTGGACATTGAGGAGACAACTGAGGGTATGGAAAATGAAGAGCATGAGCTGACTTGTATAATACCCCAAGTGCCTTCTCAATTAGACTTGAAAAATTCAGTGACCTTTGCACACCCATGTCCCCTTGCTAGTCACATCCAAAGTAAGAATTTCGATGATTATGAGGCCTATTACAAACCATGGTGGACTGAGGAAGAGATAATAGAAGAAGAAAATCTTGTTGTATCTTTCATGCCTCAGTGCAAAAATCTATTCACAAATACAACGGACAAAGCACCTAGCTATACAATAGAACTAGGGGCATCATGTACAGGAAATATGCTAAGTTGTTTCAATTAACAGACTCGCAAGATGGGGAACCTACCTACGCACATAGCAGTTCTAATGGATGGAGGGTTCTTAGCATATCGTAGTGGAATTGGATAGCGGTGTCAAGCACAGAGTCCAGCTAACGGACTATAAATCGAGTGCTTGATGGGAGGCACCCCATCAAATATTTCTCTCCCTATTTGTTTAATTCTCCATTATCCATAGTCTATCATTTTTTCCCTTTGTGTTCAATTCTTTCTGCTTTAATTAGTTTATTATTATTATAGTTAATTAAATTTTTAGCAGTAAGTATTGGTTATAATTAATTAAAGTCTAATAGTTCATGTTGATCATTTCCAAGGGTAACCAATTGTGCAGTAAAGTTAGAAGACCACACTCAGTTTCCAACTATAAAATATCTCGAACTTATCCATCGCCTGATATACCACCGGATTCACCACCCGACGAGGGTAGTGCAGCTGAGCAGTAGGGGAGTTTCTCTAACCCTATACCTTCATTCATTGGGGAAATGAATATTATAAGTTTGGGGGTATTGTGGTAGTTAGTTGCATATTAGTTGCATATAGTTTTTACATGTTTAGTTTAAAATTGGCATGTTTATGTGTTAGTATATGTGCATGTTTAGTTTATAGAAATTTTTTGGTTTTTAGTCATTATTACTTGTGTTAGAATATGTTTTGTTGTATTTTATGTGTCGTGCATGTCTCACAAATTCTGGCTTTATGGAAATTTTGTCTAGCCTATGATGAAAGTGAATTTTGAAGGATTGTGGAGTATTTTGGGTAACATGAACTTAGATATAATGTTTTACATAATGTAATTCATAATGCTGTTTGGATGCTTTCGGTTTGCACTGCCATGTTCACAATTACTTGTAGGTATAAGAATTATGTGTTGCATTGCTCGATAGAAAATGTGGTTGTAAAAAGAGAATTATGTGGAAAATGGACTTAGACGGTATAAAACATTGATAATCAAACTTTGGGAAAACTTGGGTACGCTACATATATATATATATATATATATATATATATATATATATATATATATATATATATATATATATATATAAATCGATAACGTGGCTAGTTTTATTTCGGGGCCCTGGTTACTTGAGTATGTACGCCAGTAGGTGTGCCTTAACACTTAGCGCCCTAAGGTCTTTTATGGTATGGGAGTCGTTGGTTGAAAGCTCGCTAAGCGGTAACAGTGTAGCCTAATGGAATGAGGCATTGCACAGTCATGTAAAAAAAATAGCAATAAACACCGCGGGAAAGAGCGAAAATCATCCTCGTAAGTAGCAATAAAGCTGTTAAGCCCATTGAACCTTAGTTTGTTTTGATATGTTGGAACAGTCTTTGTTGCATCAGTATACATGAGTCTTGATTTAGACTGAAATTTTTTGTTTTGAGCAATTTAGTATGTGTATTCTTTGCTTAAATCAAGTTTTGGTGAAAACAACACATACACACAACATCTTTATAACATATATGAATTATCTGAGTGTATGATATTATGCCTATAGTTTGGTTTGAATTTGTATTCTTGAATCTGGATAATTCGCTGAGGCATTTTGGACTGAAATTCTGTTATAGCTGGAACAATGTGAGACTCGTTTGCATCATGATTTAGTAGCATAGCATGTAGTTGCATTTTCAGTGTTTTAGGTTATATGCATTGCTTGAGGGCAAGTAATAATTCAAGTTTGGGGGTATTTAATAAGTGGGTTTTATACCTATTTATTGAATATCAATTCACGTGAACTATGCCCATCTCAAATACATTTCAATGTGTTTTTAGTTGCATTTTGTAATATTTTGCATTTCATGTACTGAGAACTCCTTTGGTGTAAACGTGCAGGAAATGACATAGCTAGGCAATGGTAGATGGCATGAGGCTAATGGAAGCATGACGCGAAGAACAATCGAAGATATGCAACTAAGGATGAATGAAGGAAGAGTGGCATGATAAAGAATCAATAGCAGCAGGACAAAGCAGTAGCAGCAGCAGAACACAGAATAAAAATTGCAGAAGCCGCGCGGCAACACAGGCCAAAACACGCTCACCCGCATGATTACCTGGCTTGACCAGATTTTAAAGACGCGTGCCCGCGCGAGGAATAGAAATGGGAAGCGCGCGCCCGCGCGCGACATTGACTGGAGCTGCTGACATTATTTTAATTTGCGTAACTGAGAGGGGAGTGGAATTTGGGCTTGTAAAGAAGACGTATTATCAGTATGCGAGGGGATTCCACCCCTTGGGGGATCACGTATCTAATATTTCTTCTCTTTACTTTCAATAATAAAATCGAGTAGGGTAGAATAGTTAATCTCTAGATTGGATTAGATCCGAAGACTTGAAGCAATTGGAAAGCATAAGAGATTCCATCTTGGATCAAGAGAACAGATTTGCACTACAATTCTCTACTCTTATTTTCTCTTTGATTCATAATTGTATCTTATGATGTTTATTCTATATGTGAATGATAGATTTGATTCAACTATGATCTAAACTCTATTCTGAGATTGCAATGTATTCTATGGACTAGTTATTTCTGATATATTTCATTGTTAGCCTTATTGATTACTTTGGACTTGTCTAATTAGATTCATGCTATTTGCTTAGTTGATTGGCCATCAATTACTATGATAATCCATATGAACTTGAGAGAAGAAGTATGTGTTTAGATCTGATCTTATTAGCGTGTGATTGTATGTTCTATAATGCATTTGGGATGTATGATTCGTGCTTAGGATAGACATATACCAAAGCACCGCTCGTAGTCATTTGAGAACTTGGGCTTAAACCCTAATTATTTGTAAATCACATAGACATATAGTGGTTTAGGTAATGTGGGTGTTCATGTGTATTCTATCAATTGTGGATTATATGTGATATGAGTATGGTACATTGAGATATGGTTGTATTTTACTTTCGTGTTCTCGACTAGCAATCTAGTGCAAGAAATTTGGCTTAACATGAAATGTGTGGATTTGAATGAATCAATAGATGAAATTGTGATCTCAGGTCTTCATTATCTAGTCTTACTATAGGAATTGTTAGGTTTATTTAATTTCACAGTTTAAATAAGAAAATATTAAATCATTCGTTTAAATAAGACTGAAATGGTTATGGACTAGTGCTTTGTAAAATTTATTAGTTAATTTTCCGTGGGAACGATACTTTACTTACTCTTTATTACTTGTTGACCCTGTATACTTGCACGCAAATATTGATCGGTAAAACGACCAACAACAGAGTATACTTCTGCTATATACATGTACTCCCAATAAAATTTTTACCAATTTTGGAGTTAACCACAAAGAGTTATAAGAGTTTACTTTTAAAATAGTCTTTTTCCATAAAATTCATAACTCCAAATATATACATCCAAAAATCGTCATTTTTGGTCACAATCTAGAAAACTCATTAAATTATCATTTCAAATTTTTCCTGCATTTTTGAAGGTCCGAAAAATTACGAAACTGAAAAACATAATAACCATTACAATCCCTTACCTCAAAAGAACAGTACTTCTGACTAGAATATCGGATGAAAAGCCGAAGAAACCTTGCACTGAATAACAACTCTCAAAGTATCTAAATACGCTCGATAATATAGGGAGAGAAAACTTATGTTTCTGGTGTGATTTTCAATTCTAACTTAAGCGCCTATTTATAGGAAAATGCTAGAACGCCAAAGGAGACTAAAATAATAAAATAATATTATTATTATTATTTTCAATCTTCCAAGTTTCCTCCTTGAATCAACAGCCATTTAGAACAAAAATAGCAACCCACATGTTTGCAAAAACAAAAGTGGGTCCCACCCCAATAAAAAATTATTTTATTTTTCGAAACTTCAACAATTCATAGAAAATAGCCCGTTTATCAGAAAAATACGAATTTTATGTCCATTCCACACGAAATCGAATTCTCTACAACTTTGTAGCTTTAAGTTTTTCCAAATTCCTGACAGAAAATATCAGAAATCCACAAACGGACGATTTTCAACACCTTTTGTAATTCATAACAAATCATGTGTTAATTTTTAACGGTTCAAAATTTGTGGACATAAACTCAACTTATATATGTATAACATATCCAAAAATCACAACGATCCAACGGTCGGATTAAAATTATAACTCAAGCAATAGAGCTTTAAGAACACCGATTTGATCTTTTAATACCTCCAATCCGACAAAATACTGATAAAGCACCTCAACATTAATTCCTTCATTTATAACCACGTAAATAAATCCATCATTTATATCCACATCAAATAAATATTTCTTTATCATATAAATCAATAATTAATTATTCACAAATAATATTACAGAATCACAATAATGACAACCAGACATTTCTCAAGAAAGATGGGGCTTTCCAACAAGGATTTCTCCTTAGTGGCGCACAATTAGGTGACCAAACCTCTCATTGACAGAACTTTCTAGACATTGCCAATAATGTTATCTAATAATATTATGAATTATTGATATGATGATGGGAAATATTGTGCAGTGACAATTATTGAAACAACAATAATATAAAATACCAACGCAACAATTATTGAATCAATAAAATAAAATATTGAACAGTAATTACTGTAACAATTATTGAGTAGTGCATTCTTACGTAAGAATTAGTAATTCAAAAATACTATACAATACCGGGTGCTACTGTGCAACCATGCGTATTACTGTATTTTAACCATCAGGTATTCTAACAGTGTTAATGGTAACAATTACACCGTTATTTATAAAAACTCAAACTTGTCATTTTCTTCATCCGACAGCTATTCGTTATAGGGCCCATAAATGGCTGCGCCGTCGTGCGAATATTCCCAGACAGCAAGAATATTCCACGACCAAACGAATATTCCACGACAACAATGAATATTTTATAACCACTTACTTATTTTGAAAAATTTACAAATTTCATCCATAACCAAAGCATTATATAAATTTAACACCTTATTATTCACAATAATAAATAGAGAAAATTCGATTTTATTCATTAAAAAGTTGGGGTCTAACATTAGATGTTGTTAATGATTGGTTAGATATGTATTTAATGATCTGGGTTGCTAAATAGTAGATCCATAACATTTATATGCTCGAATTTAAAGATTTACAAAATCTGGAAAAAGTTTAAAACAACGAATGTTAGTGGCTCTAGATTCTTTCTTGGTCATGCTTTTTGTTGTTTTATGTTTTAGATATGTAGTTTGATATGAGGTATGTGATCTGGAAGTGTAATAACAGCCATTAGATGTCTAGGTTTCATGTTATTCTTGGTCAAAACCCATTGACTGAGTATGACCAAGAGTTTCTGGGCAACCTAGAAACTCGTTTTCAGTGCCTGACAGGATTTTGTTAGCCCGAGATCTGTTAGGTGTTATGCTGTTTGATGATTTTGTTATATCTAGATTATAGTCTGTTATATGGTCTTTATATCCATGGCTTTAGATCCCAAAAAATGTCAATAGATTGAGTGTAGTGAATGGTCAAACTAGACCATTCGATCACGAAGTTCAGTTTCTGGAATTTCCTAAAACGGGAAGAGCACGCCTCTTGACAGCGTTTGACCAGGCTAGATCTAGAGGATAAGATGTGTTTGGACTGATATATTGATGTGTGTGTGTTGTTTTGCATGTGTACTATTTGTTAGAATCATGAGATCGACCAGATAATTACCAGATCATAGATTAAAACGAGCTAGAAAGTAGGCACTCGAACTGCCTGGGTTTCTAGGTTACCCAGAAAACCCAAAATAGCTCTGACATGATTTTCAATGGCTTAGATCTCTATGTTGTCATGTTGTTTAAATATGTAACTTGATTTTAAATGTAGTACTACACTTATACTGCATTATTGATATCATTAGCTGCCTAGAAAACATTAGGATCATAGATTAAATTGTGGTCAAACTAGGTACCTTAGTGACTGGCCATGAATGTTCTGACAAGCTCAAGAACAGCTCAAGAACACCTATAGTGACAGTTTCGTCGCTATAGGGCCCTTTAGCGACAGATAATTTCGAAAATTAATTATTTTACTTAAATAATTAGAGAAAATTAGTTTTAAATTATTAAAAATACATAATAAATTAGTAAAAATTATTTTAAAACCTAAAAATAAGTTTTTAATTATTTAGTGCATATTTCATAAATATTTAATATTTTTGAAATATAAATGGTATTTAATTTATTTAATTATAATATTAAATAAATTATTTAAAATTAAATTTAATACGTAAAAAATCATTTAAAATTATATTATGGTATAAGAAAATATTTTGAGTTATTTTTAATGACTTTTAATATTTTGTGATGAATTTCATTAATAAATTAATATTAATGATAATTAAGTTAATTAATAAATGTATTAAATAAATTATGAAAAATAGAAATTATATAAAAATGATTTAAAGGTTATAGAAATATTTTAAGATAAAAAATATAACTTTTGATATTTTGTCATGAAAAATATTAATATTTTGATATGACTGATATTAGATTTATTTAATAATTATATTAAATAAATTAGTTTAAACATGATTTTAATATTATAAAAATTATTTTAAATGAAACTAAGGTGTATAAAAATATTTTAAGTTATAAAATATAACTTTCAATATTTAAAGGTAAAATTAATTAATTATTTAATAGTAAATGATATTTGATTTATTTAATAATTATATTAAATAAATAGTTTAAAAATGGTTTATTAGTTTAAAATCATTTAAAAATGATATAAATGTATTAAAAGTATTTTAAGTTATAATTAATGATTTTTAATATTTCAGTAAATAGTGCATTAATATTTAAGTATTAATGATAATTATTTAAAAATGATTTTAAATGTTTTAAAAATCATTTAAGGGTAATATTAATGTTTTAAAAGTATTTTAAGTTATTATCAATAACTTTAAGATTTTCGCAATGGTTTCATTAATAATTTAATATTAATAAAATATTAATGATAATAGAATTATTTGATATTTAAATCATTTAATAATAATTTCGGTGTTGAAAATTCATGAGAAATTATAATAATTATTTAAAAATTATTATATGGCTATGAAAAATCGTATGACTAATATTTACATCTACTGAATTATAGAATAAAGTTTTAGACTCTATAATTACCCGGTAAAGTCGTCGGTACACCAAAATGTCTCAGAAACTGATCTAGACCTAGATAGTTTAACTTGATAAGTGTTTGTTTGTAATTCGATGACTGTTAAATCAATGTGTCAATGTGCCTAGGTTATGTGCTGACGGAAAATAGCAGTATTGTGTGTTATGATATGTTATTCTAATCGATAGAATGATCTTATTAATGATAGGTTTCGGTATAAAAGATAAAACTAAGTTGCGTATTAGAAGAAGCATACCCGACAAGTATCCTACCCTTTGCATTTACTTTATGCAATGGACATGTGTAAGCCAGTTTCAGAAATATATTGTTATTGTTATTGTTCATGTATCTATACCTTTGTAGATATGTCAGTTCTTGAATTATATCCAATCATTGTTTATCATTGCCGTATTATTGTATAATCCGTATATATATATATATATATATATATATATATATATATATATATATATATATATATTTTGTTCATAAATTTCTAAGAGTGGTTATACAAGTGTCCTCACTTGGATAATTATTGAACATGTTGATACATATTTATTGATTTTCAATATGTATATCTTAATTAAAAGTCGTCTAAGCTATTTGTCTCGGCTAGACACAGATTTAAAATATCTTTTGAATATGATAGAACCTTATTGATATCCAACCAAATTGTTTTGGTTCGGATTCTCGACTAACTATGAACATCCCGAATCTAGGGAACTTTTGTGCGCCCAAGGCGGTTATGATGAACTAGAATATCATTCTGGTATGTAGTATTGATCAATACAGGGCAAATTGGGCAGATCACCCTCGTGCCTGTAAGTTATGACGATTTTTGGATGAAGTTTTGCTAAACCTTAGCTCAAAATGAAAAATAACATTCATAGTCTTTTGACTAATCTTCATTTACAGTCAGTACGTAGTTTCAAAAATTTAAAACAGAATTGTTATGTTGGTTAGTGTTGCTTCAGTTTACTTAACAACTATTGTTGCGTTGTAGATGTGTCATTCAAAGAAAACATTCAATCCTTTTAGCTAATGTTTATTGTTTGCTATTACTTGTTGGGCACTCAAATGCTCATTCTTGCTTAATTAAAATATTTTTAGTTAAGTATGATCAGCCAGAGGGCTCTGCCAAAAACAAAGGGAAAGGAAAGCTGACAGTATAAGTTGGTGTTATCTTATGTAATAGCTAGACTTAAATAAGATGATTATATTTACTATCTATCATGTAATGAAATATTTTGAAGGTCACGTACCTGGGATTTAGACAACTCTGATATGTAAATTAAGTTTGATATTTATGACAATATTATTATTATTTGCGCTCATAGAAATGGTATCGTAAAGTACTGAGTTCGGGTTTCAAGTACCTAAATTTAGTGGCGTTACAGGTTGGTATCAGAGCTTTAGGGTTAGAAACCTTAGGTGGGGGTAGACCTTAGGCTATAACCTTAGGGCAGAGAAAAACATTGAATGTACAAATAAATCACATAGAATTTAAAAGGAGATGAATCGAATAAATTCATCGCCAAACAAAAATAAAAGATAACTTAAATAAAACTATTATTTACTGTGTGTATATATTATATGCTAATCAGGATAATTTATGTGTGTAGATGTCAGATAGAAAAGGATTAGGATACCCTCAGATCGTAAAGAAGGAGTCAACCTCCATAACCGAGCCATTATCAAAGCTTATAGCTGAAATAGAGACTCACATTGAAAGCAACCCTAATGAGGTGATTATTCTAGAAAAACATAGTACCGGATCTAGAAACGGTAGTATAACAGATAGGTAGAGCATAGCTAGAGAATATATGGTCAAGCTCGATTTCTTAAACTCACATGTTTGTGGTGAGTTCTTAAACTCTTAATGTGTAGTAAGTTTGACGAACTTGGTATAGTTAGGTGTGAATGGATTATTGAGGATAATAGGAATATATAGAATACTATGCAATTGATTCTTAATGAAGGCATACCAATGTAAGTAGTATTGGTATTACTTGAATATGTATGATTATATGATGTGTATATGATAGGTATATAGGTATAAGGTAATATTCTTAACTTTTATATAAGTTGTGGCAGCGAATCCTGTCTTTTGAGTCACAAGGGATATCAAATGTTTAAAGTAGTATGTGTTATGCTATGTGCCATGAATTAGTCAAATGAATATGAATATATGATGGATTAATGAAATAAGTTGGTATAAAGATAGTAACTATTTATATTAACACTGGTTAATATAGTAAACCAAGTTTTCAAATATAATATTTCGAATATATGATTATTTGAGTAGAAAATTTCGTGTTATGTGTATACCCTGAGACATAGAAGGTAAGACGATGAAAGATAAATTATGATCAGATAATGCCGCCAAGACGAAAACGAAACCAAAGGGCAGAAGAACCTGTCAACAAAGCTAGAGGATAACCAGACCCGATGCAGAATCTGGCTAATATGGTCGCTCAAGATATACAGAACGGAATGCCAGCCGCTGGAAATCAGCCAGACAATCGATTTGTGAACTTTAAAGATTTTAAGCCTGTATGACCGTTAGGATTTAGAGGGTCAACTGACCCTGTAAAAGTGGTTGTGATAGCTAGGGTAACGGAGGGGCAAAAGACAGCTTTTGCCACCTATACGATGAAATGGGATGCGAATTTTTGGTGGGAGTCAAATCAAGCTAGAACTGTAGAAGGGAGTAGTGGTAGTAGGACTGGAAAAAAGAAAGGAGATAATTTCGGGAATACCGAAATTAGGCCAGGAGGTGGAAAGAATCAGGTTGTGCAGTGTGGAAATTGCGGAAGGAATCACTCGAGAGAGTGTCTTAAAGGTAAGTTAGCGTGTTATAAGTGTAGGTAGAAGGGGCATATGTCTCCCAACTGTTCCAATCCTAGGATGAATAGTGGGTATTTCAGGTGTAGGTCAATGGAGCATAAGGTAAAGGACTGTCCGAAAATGAGAAGAGATGCAGGAAGTGTGACTACGGAGAAAAGTAGAGGCACGCTGGTGACAACGTGACCAACTTCAATAAACAAACCAATAGAATTAACCGCAAGAGTCTTCAGCATGACCGTTCAAGATACCGTGGCAAATGGGGATGCAATTCCAGGTATTATTCGAATCAATTTTATTTTCATATATATAATGTTCGTATATATATAATAAATTATTTTATAAAGAAATTTTGAAGGAGGAATTTGAGTTCTATTAGAAATCAAATTTCTGTTTAAGCAGATAGATAAACTTATTGCTGAATAGTTAAAGGTCGGTTCGATCAATTATGATCGAGATCTATTTGAAATGACTGTGTATGTTATTTGCCCTAGTGTCTATAAGTTTTAAAGTAGTGATTCCGTGACGGAATCTTTATAAGGGAGTGTTGATGTAATAACCCAATATTTTCAATAAGAAACTTTGCGATTAATTTTATATATATATATATATATATATATATATATATATATATATATATATATATATAAAGGTGGGAATATGTGCAAAGTAAAGTATATGTATCTATGTGATAAATAAAATTATTTGTTAGATGTAAATAATTTCTTTTAAGAATTATTGATCATTATAGATTATATTCTTATAATAAATTAATTTTATAATAAAAATATTTATTATTTATTTTCCATGAAAATATGATTAAGGTATATATGATATGATCACTAGGATTATTATGATATGTATTTTATTATATTAGTTAATTTAATAATTTTAACTTAATTAATAATGGTATGCCAAATATGAATTCAAAACCCTAAGTCTGGATTTTGAATAAGAAATGAGAATAATAATATAATATTATTTATATTTCAATGATAAACATGTATGGTATGTGTAATGTAAATTTGTGGAACAGTTATAGTGAAACAGTATCAAAGCCTAGCATTGCTGATAAACTATAGTACAGAAGTCAATTATGACTGTAAGATTTGTTAGGTTGTGTGTTATGTAATTAATGACCATTATTATGTTTAATGTTAATTAGGTAAACCCTAATTAATATTTAGAAATCCTAATGACTTAATTAGAACCTTAATTGCTAAATTATAAACCCTAATTATTAATTTAGCAAGGTTAATGGTAATTAGTATATTATAAAGGCAAATTTACAAATCTTAGGTGATTAGGAAACCTAGTGTAATTAGGGAACCCTAATTCACATTTTTAAAAAAACTAAGATTCCCATGTTATCCCTAATTACATAATCTTAGAAATTAAGCTTATCAAACCTTAGGGTTAAGCCCTAAGGGTTAAAAACTAATGGTTGTGAGAAGTTACCAAGTTGCCATTCACTTTATAAGTCAAATGACCAAACTACCCGTTTGATTATTTTAATAAGGTAGAGTGTAGATCTAGCCCTGGTAAGGAGTTGGTGACCAACTCTAGCTAGCCATGTGGTCTAGTAATAAGCTTTAATCATTCAAAATCTGATCAGCTATAGCATTACACCATATTATATATAGATTATGAGAGAGAGAATATCATATTCAAGCCTCATTTGATCACAACACTCAACAAAAACTCTCTCTACTCCAAACCTTCGAATTCTAGTGTTGGACCAGTCCTTAATCAAGCCCCACTATCACTTATAGCAGATCAGAAGTCAGATTTAAGGATCAAAGCTAAAACGGAGGTATAAACCCTAATCTTTAAAATCTTATGATCTGATGTTAGATGTTGTTAATGATTGGTTAGATATGTGTTAGAAGGTGTCTTTTAATGATCTGGGTTGCTAAATAGTGGATCCATAACATTTATATGCTCGAATTTAAAGATTTACAAAATCTGGAAAAAGTTTAAAACTGAGGTCTGACAACGAATGTCAGTGGCTCTAGATTCTTACTTGATCATGCTTTTTGTTGTTTTATGTTTTAGATATGTAGTTTGATATGAGGTATGTGATCTGGAAGTGTAATAACAACCATTACATGTCTAGGTTTCGTGTTATTCTCAGTCAAAACCCATTGATCGAGCATGACCAAGAGTTTCTGGGCAACCCATAAACTCATTTTTAGTGCCTGATAGGATTTTGTTAGCCCGAGATCTGTCAGGTCTAATGCTGGTTGATGATTTTGTTATATCTAGATTATAGTCTGTTATATGGTCTTTATATACGTTGATTTAGATCCCATAAACAGTCAATAGATTGAGTGTAGTGAATGGTCAAACTAGACCATTCGATCACGAAGTTCAGTTTTTGGAATTTCCATAAACGGGAAGAACACGCCTTCTGACAGCGTTTGACCAGGCTAGATCTAGAGGATAAGATGTGTTTGAACTGATATATTGATGTGTACGTGTTGTTTTACATGTACATATGTTAGAATCATGAGATCGACCAGATAATTACCAGATCATATATTAAAACGAGCTAGAAAGCAGGCACTCGAACTGCCTGGGTTTCTGGGTTACCCAGAAAACCCATAACAACTCTGACATGATTTTCAATGGCTTAGATCTCTCTATTGTTATGTTGTTTAACCATGTAACTTGATTTTAAATGTAGTACTACACTTATACTGCATTATTGATATCATTAGCTGCCCAGAAAACATTATGATCATAGATTAAATTATGGTCAAACTAGGTACCTTAGTGACTGGCCATGAATGTTCTGACAGGCTCAAGAACACCTATAGCGGCAGTTTCGTCGCTATATGCCCCTTTAACGACAAATAATTTCAAAAATTAATTATTTTATTTAAATAATTAGAAAAAATTAGTTTTAAATTATTAAAAATACATAATAAATTACTAAAAATTATTTTAAACCTAAAAATTGGTTTTTAATTATTTAGTGTATATTTCATAAATATTTAATATATTTGGAAAATAAATGGTATTTAGTTTATTTAATTATAATATTAAATAAATTATTTAAAAATAATTTTAATACTTGAAATATCATTTAAAATTATATTATGGTATAAGAAAATATTTTGAGTTATTTTTAATGACTTTTAATATTTTGCGATGAATTTCATTAATAAATTAATATTAATGATAATTAAGTTCTTTAATAAATGTATTAAATAAATTATGAAAAATAGAAATTATATAAAAATGATTTAAATGTTATAAAAATATTTTAAGCTATAAAATATAACTTTTGATATTTTGTCATAAAAAATATTGATATTTTAATATGAATGATATTAGATTTATTTAATAATTATAATAAATAAATTAGTTTAAAAATGATTTTAATGTTATAAAAATTATCTTAAATGAAACTAAGGTGTTTAAAAATATTTTAAGTTTTAAAATATAACTTTTAATATTTAAAGTTAAAATTAATTAATTATTTAATATTAAATGATATTTGATTTACTTAATAATTATATTAAATAAATAGTTTAAAAATAGTTTATTAATTTAAAATCATTTAAAAAGGATATAAATGTATTAAAAGTATTTTAAGTTATAATTAATAATTTTTAATATTTCGGTAAATAGTGCATTAATATTTAAGTATTAATGATAATTATTTAAAAATAATTTTAAATGTTTTAAAAATCATTTAAGGGTAATATTAATATTTTATAAATAACTTTAAGATTTTGGCAATGGTTTTATTAATATTTTAATATTAATTAAATATTAATGATAATAGAATTATTTGATATTTAAATCATTTAATAATAATTCTAGTGTTTGAAAATTCATGATAAATTATAATAATTATTTAAAAATTATTATATGGCTATGAAAAATCGTATGACTGATATTTACGTCTATTGAATTATAGAATAGACTTTTAGACTCTATAATTACCCGGTAAAGTCGTCGGTACACCGAAATATCTCATAAAACTAATCCAGACCTAGATAGTTTAACTAGATAAGTGTTTGTTTGTGATTCAATGACTGTTAATTCTGTGTGACAATGTGCCTAGGTTATGTGCTGACTGCAAATAACAGTATTGTGTGTTATGATATGTTATTCTAATCGATAGAATGATCTTATTAATTATATGTTTCGGCATAAAAGATAAAACTAAGTTGCATATTGTAAGAAGCAGACAAGGCAAGTATCCTACCCTTTGCATTTACTTTATGCAATGGACATGTGTAAGCTAGTTTCAGAAATATATTGTTATTGTTATTGTTCATGTATCTATACCTTTGTAGATATGCCAGTTCTTGAATTATATCCAATCATTGTTTATCATTGCCGTATTATTGTATAATCCATATATATATTCTATTCATAAATTTATAAGATTGGTTATATAAGTGTCCTCACTTGGATAATTATTGAACATGTTGATACATATTTATTGATTTTCAATATGTATATCTTAATTGAAAGTCGTCTAAGCAATTTGTCTCGGCTAGACACAGATTTAAAATATCTTTTGAATACGATTGAACCTTATTAATATCCAACCAAATTGTTTTGGTTCAGATTCCTGACTAAGTATGAACATCCCGAATCTGGGAAACTTTTACGCGCCTAAGGCGATTATGATGAACGAGAATATCATTCTGGTATGTAGTATTGATCAATACAGGGCACATTGGGCAGATCACCCTCGTGCACGTAAGTTATTACGGTTTGCGGATGAAGTTCTGCTAAACCTTAGCGAAAATGAAAAACAACGTTCATAGTCTGTCGACTAATCTTCATTTATAGTCAGTAAGTAGTTTAAAAAATTGAAATAGAATTGTTATGTTGGTTAGTGTTGCTTCAGTTTACTTCACAACTATTGTTTCGTTGTAGAAGTGTCATTCAAAGAAAATATTTAATCCTTTTAGCTAATGTTTATAGTTTGCTATTACTTGTTGGGCACTCAAATGCTCATTCTTGCTTAATTTAAATATTTTCAGTTAAGTATGATTAGCCAGAGGGATCTGCCAAGAATAAAAGGAAAGGAAAGCGGACACTATAAGTTGTGTTATCTTATGAAATAGCTAGACTTAAATAAGATGATTATATTTACTATCTATCATGTAATGAGATGTTTTGAAGGTCGCGTACCTGGGATTTAGACAACTCTGATATGTAAATTAGGTTTGATATTTATGACAATATTTTTATTATTTCCGCTTATAGAAATGGTATCGTAAAGCACTGAGTTTGGATTTCAAGTACCTGAATTTGGGGGTGTTACAGGTTGGTATCAAAGCTTTAGGGTTAGAAACCTTAGGTGGGGGTAGACCTTAGGTTATAACCTTAGGGCAGAGGAAAACGTTGAAAGTACAAATAACTCACATAAAGTTTAAAAGGAGATAAATCGAATAAATTCATTGTCAAACAAAAATAAAAGATAACTTAAATAAAACTATTATTTGTTGTGTGTATTTATTATATGGTAATTTGGATAATTTATGTGTGTAGATGTCAGATAGAAAATGATTAGGATACCCTCAGATCATAAAGAAGGAGTCAACCTCCATAACCGAGCCAATATCAAAGCTAATAGCTGAAATAGAGACTCACATTGAAAGCAACCCAGTAACAATAGCAGTAGAGATGACTCCGTGGGAGTCAATGATGTCACTCTTTATGTCAGTATTGGATAAAAATATCCATTATTGTCTGGAGGTTAAGGAGCTAAAAGCAGAGCTCCAGGCTGTCTTAGAGGATAAGACAGACGTCGAGTCTATGTGGGAGCAGGAGCATGATGACAGAATTTTAGCCAAGGACAAGGTCCATGAGCTGAAATAGGAGGTCTTTGAGCTTAGGGGGGAGCTAAAAAACAAAAACAAAGAAGATAGGGAGGATGTCCTATATTCGTAGGAGTTCTCATGCCGACTTCCAGCAGCAGGTAGCTGGTTATCCCATAGAGGCAGGACAGACGCGACATACTATCAGCCGTGATATTATTGTCAGTCTTGCCAAGGCAGATTTTGATAATGCCTTGAGGCATATGTAATCTAGTAGTAGCTAGAGTAGTGTAGATATATAAATATTGTGTATCTAGTAGTGACGTAAAATCCTATTTTGTATAACAAAGGGTAGTCTTTTGTAAATCCCAATTTTTGGAAAGCAATTGCGAGAAAGTAATGTAATCATCTTAGGCTATGTAATGTAACAGATGTTGTATTATACTACAATGAATCAATACAAGCCTTTTTCAAACATATTGAGTAATGAATGTTGAAGTTATTATTTAAATTATGAATAATAACTAACTAACTAACAGGAAATGAATAATAACGAAATGTGCTATTTATTGTAACAGCAAAATACCGCCGAGAAGAGTACCCCATAATCAAGGCGCTAACGTAAATCAACCGAAGGGAGGTTCGGTTAACCCCATGTAGGAATTTGTAAATTTACTAACAGTAGCGTTTAATAGAAATAGGGCTAATATCCCCGTAAATCCTGATGTAGTGCGAGCTAGTACGTTTAAGGATTTCAAGATCGTGGGTTAGCCAGAGTTCAAAGGAACTACGGACCCTATCGAAGCCCAAACATGGGTGTAGGAAATTAGGAAGGCATTTGTCATAGCAAATATTGACGAGGGCCAGAAGATTGCCTTTGCAACCTATATGATGAAGGGAGAGGCCAACTTTTGGTGGGAGGCCAATCGAGCTAAGGCTGTGATAGATATTCTAACGTGGGTGAGGTTCAAGGTGATATTCTTTGAGAACTACTTTCCAACGAGCATGCAGGGAAGGATGGAGATGCGGCAAAGGGAAATGATGGTTCCCTAATGCGCCGCCAAGTTTAATGAACTGACGAGGTTTGCTCCACACCAAGTGGACACTGAGGTTAGGAAGGCGCGACGATTTGAGCAAGGCTTGAAACCCTAGCTTTGTAACCGTATTTTTATGTTCCAAAGTACTTAATTTTGGACCATTTTAGAGAAGGCAATAATCGCCGAAGGTGGTAGTGAGGCGTTGAGCCAGTACCACAAAGATAAGAAGAATAAGGGAAAGTGGATGGGGGAGTAAAGATCGAGGGAGCCAGCGGGAGTGGCGAAGGGTATAAAAGGAAGGTTGTTAACTCTGGGAATACCGGAGTGAAGCAAGGAGATCCGAAGAGGAGGATGTAGGCCTGCAAGACCTGTGGGAAGACTCACTTAGGTGTCTGTCTCAAGGGGAAGGCTGTATGCTACAATTATGGACAGGAAGGGCACATTACGCCTAACTGTCCAAAATCGGAGAAGAACCACAGATGCTTTGTGTGTGGGTCAACTGACTACGTGGCAAAGAATTTCCTGAAGAAGGGGACGGACGGGAACAAGGGCGCCAATAGCGGTAAGTTAGCTATTAGTGGTCCAGCGATGACGGGTAGTCCAATGGCCCGTACCTTTAACATGACAGTCCAAGATGCGATGGCATCGGGGGACGTAGTCGTAGGTATTATCCCAATCAACGACCTAAATGCATACGTGTTGTTTGACTCGGGTGCTACTTGTTCATTTATCACACGTGATTTTCCTATACGATTAGGATTACTTCCTAAAAAGTTGCCAATACCTTTAAATATTAAGGTAGAAAACGAAGAGATAATTCCTGTTGAAGTTATTCATAGGAGTTGTTGTGTAGACATACGGGGTTATAAATTATCGGTTGATTTGATACCGATAAAGTTAGGAATATTTGACGTAATTCTTGAAATGGATTAGTTGTTTAACCATGGAGGAATTATAGACTTTCAAAAGAAAAGCGTAAATATTAAAACGTTAAGACAACCTCAGGTTATATTTTACGATAATAAATCGTCAGGTCGTTCGTGTTGTCTTAACATGACACAAACTAGGAAACTTTTGAGAAAGAGGTGTGTAGGTCATCTGTGCCCTGTTGTTGATACCCAGAGAGTGGGAGCGACCATGGAATAAATACCTATAGTGAGTGAATTTATGGATATATTTCCAAGTGAATTACCGGGTCTTCCACTGGATAGAGAAATCGAGTTCGTAATAGACATTGTTCCAGGAGCGGTACCAGTTTCTAGGGCACCTTATCATATGGCGCCAGTGGATATGAAGGAGTTAACGATGCAGCTACAAGAACTATTGCAAAGGAAGTACATTCAACCTAGTGTTTCGCCATGGGGAGCACCGATACTGTTTGTCAATAAGATGGACGAATCGTTAAGACTTTGTATCGACTATGGAGAGTTGAACAAGTTAACGAAAAAAGAATAAGTACCCATTGCCCAGAATCGATGATCTTTTTGATCAGTTGAAAAGGGCAAAGTATTTTTCAAAAATAGATCTAAGAACGGGGTATCATTAGCTGAAGGTTAGGAATGAAGACATACCAAAGACAGCATTCAGGACTCGTTATGGTCATTACGAGTTTTTGGTAATATCATTTGGGTTGACTAATGCACGAGCTGCATTTATGGATATGATGAACAAAGTGTTCAAACAACATTTGGACAAGTTTGTCGTGGTGTTTATCGATGATATTCTAGTCTATTCTAAGACGCCAGAAGATCATGCTGAACACCTAAGAATAGTGTTGGAAACACAAAGGAATTAGAAGTTATATGCAAAATTTACTAAGTGTGAATTTTGGCTAGAGAGGATACAGTTTTTAGGACATGTCATTGACCATGAGGGGAATTCAGTAGATCCAACAAAGGTGGAAGCTGTGATGAATTGAGAACAACCAAAAATGTCGAGCGAGGTGCGTAGTTTCCTAGGGTTAGCGGGATACTATCGGAGATTCATCCAAGATTTTTCGAAGATAGCTACTCCGTTAACTAACTTGACAAGGAAGACGGTGAAATATGCGTGGACTGAGACATGCGAGGACAGTTTTCAAGAACCAAAGAAGAGGTTAAGTGAAGCGCTTGTTTTGTTATTACCCGATGACATAGTTAATTTTGTAGTTTATAGCGATGCTTCGTATAGAGGACTTGGTTGCGTGCTCATGCAGCATGACAAGGTCATTGCGTATGCGTCAAGGCAATTGAAGGATTATGAGAAAGTTTACCCTACTCATGATCTGGAACTGGCCGCGATAGTTTTTGCCTTAAAGATATGGCGACATTATCTTTATGGGAGAAAATGTGAGATATACACGAACCACAAGAGTCTAAAATATATCTTCACACAGAAGGAGTTGAATATAAGGCAAAGGAGATGGCTGGAGTTGATAAAGGATTATAACTGTGAAATCCTATATCACCCTAGAAAAGCCAATATAGTTACTGATGCCTTAAGTAGAAAGGGACGGGAAAAGTTGTTTATGTTAAGGGCTTAAACTGAGTTAATAACAGAGATGGCTAGGATGGAGTTAGAGTTAAAATTGCCAAGTGAATCGGGACAGAGACTGTTTCTGACGGAGATTCAAACTACCATCCTAGAGAGAGTTAAGGAGGTGCAACTCAAAACTGATGAGTGTGACCCGATGAAGAATCGATTAACCAATGAAAAAGATATTAAGTACAGTCTTGATAATGCGGGATTATTAAGATTTGAAGGAAGAATTTGGGTTCCGAATGAGACGGGATTAAAGGAGCAAGTTTTACAAGAGGCTCATAGTTTGAGGTACTCGATTCATCCTGGTAGCACTAAGATGTATCAAGACCTTTGACAGAGTTTTTGGTGGTCGAACATGAAGAGAGAAATAGCATAGTATTTGAGTAGGTGCTTGACTTGTCAAAAAGTTAAGGCCGAACATCAACGACCAAGTGGCTTGTTACAGTCATTGGAGATTCCAGAGTGGAAGTGCGAGCATATCACGATGGACTTTGTGGTGAGACTTCTGACTACTCAGAAGGGGTATGATGCGATTTGGATAATAGTGGATCGGTTGACAAAGTCGGCTCACTTCTTGCCAATTAGAATTAAGTATAACTTAGACCAGTTAGCTAAACTTTATATTAAGGAGGTTATTTCCAAACATGGAGTACCAGTTTTGATTGTGTCAGATCGTGACCCACGATTCACATCGAACTTTTGGAGGAGTCTACAAGAACAGTTGGGAACACAGCTAAAGTTGAGTACGACATATCATCTACAAACCGATTGAGAGAGTGAGAGAACAATTCAGACGTTAGAAGATATGTTGAGATCTTGTGTCATGGATTTCAAGGGTAGTTGGGATGATCATCTACTATTAGTAGAGTTTGCGTATAACAATAGTTATCATGCAAGCGTAGGTATGCCGCCTTATGAAACTTTATATGAAAGGAAATGTAGAACACCATTGTATTGGAATAAAGTGGGAGAACGCCGAATGCTAGGACCAGAATTGGTGCATTAAACAGTGGATATAGTGAAGCTAATACGAATGCTAATGGTAGCAGCTCAAGATAGACAAAGGAAGTTTACACATTTACATCGAGTAAATAGGGAGTTCGAAGTAGGCTCGTAAATATTTCTAAAGGTATCTCCCTGTAAAGGAAAGATACGCTTCGGAAAGAATGGAAAGTTAAGTCCCAGGTTTATAGGACCTTTTGAGATATTAGAAAAAATTGAAGGGGTAGCTTACATGGTAGCGTTACCTCCAGACCTAGAACGAATACATAACGTGTTTAATGTATCTGTTTTACGTCCTTATAAGCCAGATTGCAAACTCATAATAGAATATGAGCCGATTCATATCAAGAAGGCCTTAACATATAAGGAGATGCCAATTCAAATCATCGATAGAAAAGAGCAAGTTCTACGGAACAAAGTTATACCGTCTGTAAAGGTGTTATGGAAGAACTGCGATGTCGAAGAAGCAACGTGGAAATTAGAAGAAAAGATGAAGAAGAATTAACTTTATTTGTTTGTGTATTTTTTTTTTCGAGATTTTGGGGACAGAATCCTTGTAAGAGGGAGAGAGTGTAACGCCCCGAAAAATCGAACCTTTTGTAAATACAATTATAATGGATAAAATAATATTATTTGTTATTATTATGTGTTAGTAATATGAATGTCGTTCTATAACCTAGAAATTAAAGTGTTTGAATTTCCAAGACGAAAATAAAAGTTTTCCGAGAAATTTTACGAAAAACATTATTCATCGTTTTTCGCTCAGGAATTATTTTTGAACTTTCGAGAAAAACGTAACATTATACTATCGAGGTGAGATGGATTATGTAATAATAATTCAAGTATGGAAAACATAATATTTCTCCCGCGGACTTAATTTGAGAACGTTAGGAAAACCAAGTGTAAAGAATTTAATGAATGATCGTATGATACGTATGTATGGTACGAGGAAAATGAATACGAGTATGATACTAAGTATTATACGAGTATGTATGATTAATGGAATGTCGTATATTATGAACTAGTATATGAATTAGAATACGAGAATTATACGTATAGTATATGTGATAAGGTTTTTAATTAAATAACATGGACTAGTAGGATTGTATAAACAATTGAATAATCCAATAAACATTAAGGTGTAAGCCCAAGTGGTGGTTAATGTGAAGCCCAATGTAAGTTAATGCAAGCCCAAAGATAAGATAAGCAATTTAAAACCTAAGTCCATGTAATGATCCATTAGGTAATTAGGATCCATGGGGCAACCCATGGGTGAATTGGTGACCAAGAACTTTATGTGGTGGGCAAAGAATAAGTGTAATGGCCAAGTTTACTTAGGGGTTATGTAGTGAATAGTAAGGAGGTTACTTAAGGAGGTGGGTTGTGCTTTTGACCAAAGTGCCCTAACCTTGGAAGCTCTATAAATAGTAAGCTCATAATTCATTATTGGTTTGTTAGTTTTCATCCAACATTAAACAACTTATTGATTAGAGAGAACAAGCACTTTTAAGCTTAACTTTCATTGCTAGATTTTCAAGAAGGAGAAAGCTAAGCCACAAAGGTAAATGATCTTATGATCTCCTATCTTCCATCTCTACCATTATAGGGTGATAAGAGAAGTGTAACTTAATGAACATGTATGCTAAGAACACATAAGATTGGATAATCAATGGACTTAAGCCGAATAAGTAAGGAACAAGCAATTCAAATCTAAATAAGTTATAAACATATCAATAACAATGATGAACTTTTCATAGGATTACTTTAAGAAGTTAGTATGAATCATAAGATGTTAGAATATTGCTTAAAGGACTTAAATCAATAATAAGTCATAAGGAAATGAAATCTTGTAATTTATAATTTGTTAAGTTATGAACTTATGAGGAATAATCCATAACCTAAGTTAAAGATAAGTTGTTGTAATATGTAGGTTGAGATGTTTAGTTAATGAATTGAATCCATTTGGAATGATGAACAAATCGTTAGTATCAACGTTTTGTCGGAATTCACACGATTGGACGATAATCGTCAAATTCGTGAAATTCTCGGAATAGAAGTCGGGTTTTGTGTTTTAGCTCAAAAATGTTTATTTTCAATGGAGACAAGTCTTATTTGGCATTATAGAGTTGCGGACCCGAAAATGACCGGATTCCGACTTAGAACGAAAAAACGACCGTTGAACGTTCACGAACGTTTATCGTTTTTATTAAAACTGGAATAATAGGTAAATTTTTAGTTAACGAAGTTAAATAGATAAAATTTCTGCATGAACACGTAGAGTATATGATTTGTGAACCGTAAGCTCTTGAACGAGCCAATTCGGACTTATAATGAATAACTTACGACTCCGGGAATCTCACAAAGTAGAAAATCTGTCAAATTTTTCTGAAGCACAGAGTACGCGCCGCAGCGCGACTCAAAGCATAAAGGCCCGCGCCACAGATTGAGGCCAAAACATGGTACACTGTTAGTTGGCGCCGCAACGTGACACAGTGAAGGGCAAGTGGCGCCGCAGCGCCGAAGCCGGGACTTGAGCACTGCTAACCCGCGCCGCAGCGCGAGTCCAAGAAGGAAAGTTGGCGCTGCAACGCCAGCCTTAGGGTTTACATAGGGATGAATGACTATGAAGATAAAAAAGGAAGACAATGAAGTAGTACAAACTTAATAAAATGTAACATTATAAGACATGTTGAAACATTAAGTATGATCACTTAGGGTTGAAGTAACTCAATTACATATGAATGTAAGAACGACATAACAGAAAGCCGGAATCAATAATAATAAATCTAATACTTAATTAGATCTAGAAGAAGGGTAGTATTCTTTAGGAACCATGTATATTATTCATGACCTAATGTGTTATGTGATGTTATCATCTACTGTAGAGACCTTAAAGACTTAAAGTGTACGTATTATAACTGTAGCAGACGCTGAAGGCAACTGTTCTAACCCTTGTTTCAGTTCAATTTGAACAAGCTTTGTGATTCATGTATTCTTATGCATGAGTTAATGTCTAATGAAGTTAAAAACCAATCCTTTTGGCTAGACTTATGATATGTTGGATTTCTTACAATCTATTAAAGTATTGATAATGATTTACCAAACTAATATTAGTGTGGTTTTCAAAGGGAGACTGAGTATGCTAAATTGTTTTGTCGTCAAACGACAAGCACGTGAGGTTCCCACAACTTAAACGTACATACATTTAACGAATGTAGTGTTGATCAACATAGAGTACTATAAGCTGATCACCTAGATGTGCTCGTAAGCTATGCCGGACTTACGGACTTCATGCCGGAATGTCCTTTTCAAAGTACTTACGAAATGCTCGTAGTCTTGGACCGAAATTGATGTTTTACTGAATATTGTTATTGTAAAATGTTTTGAATGAAAAGAAGTGTTATTTTGAATTATCGATAGTACTTCATAACTATTGTTTAGTTATTAAAGATATATGATTCCTATGTTTCAAGCATGCTAGTTTTATTACAATTGTTTTACTTGCTGAGCTAGTTAGGCTCACTCTTGCTTGAACCATATGAATGCAGCTAAGATTGAACGGACCGATGGATCCGACAAGGATAAAGGAAAGGCTAAGGCGAACCCGTAGATTATTATGTAATAGTATAGGTTTGTAATGATAATATTTGATATTATGACAAGGACAAATGTAACGGTTATAAAGAACCTGGGGAATGATAATATTATTTTGAATATATATAAGACATATTCGTTCTTTTGAGGCATTTCAACTGAATGTTTGCGTGAATTATAGCACCGTGTAGGACCATCTGTCGAGTTGGAAGATACCCGGATTTGGGGGTGTTACACTTACTATTCACATCACCTTACTATTAACGAAGCTTCTCTTGGAAGCTTCTTGCTTCTGTCTTTTGGGATTTGTCAGACAGCTTTAAAAATTGCGATTCTCAAAATCCAAATATTTTTCGATATTTTGTCTTTCCTAAATAGATTAACTTTTACGCATTCTTCGGAACTTTAAAAAACTAAAAAAATACTTTTTGATGATAAGTGTTTTCCTTCATGTTTTCTCTTAATGTAGTTAAACGAATAAAAAGTACACAACAATACTTTTCGTCATTTTTATTTCGTCCGATTTTTGCACGTTTTACGAGAAAAACTTTTGTCGGCTAACTTAACGTTTCACAACATTTTATCGTCAAATCTTTCGACGGAATGTCATTTCGACATATCGAACTCTCAAAAATGCTTAGGTTATTCAAACCCTATCCATTAGGGTTTTGTCGGGTGAATAGTGCCTATTTCATCTTTTTTCTCGAAAAATTTTTATTTTCGTCTTGAAAATTCTTACTCGTTAATCTAGCTCGTAGCCAGAATCTTCCCATTTTATAATCATCCTAGGTTATAGAACGATTAATAAACATATAACACCGAATATTATTAATAAAAATTCATTTTATTAATAACTAATTCTTTAAACTTAAATTATGGACAATCCGATTTTTCAGGTTGTCACATTCTTCCCCCCTTATAAAAATTCTGTCCTCGAAATTTCTAAAACCACATACATACCCGGATGCTTTATTCTTGCAACCTTTAGCAACGATTTTATTCCTATCCTTTCCCTTACTTGTTGAAAAATCTAAACATTGTTTCTTCTAACATAATTGTCAATCTTTCGGGATATCACAATGTACGTAACATTCATTCGACATTAATACAATTCGTGGAGATCGTTTACGTATTTCCCATTCATAATTTCATAACCTTGAATAACCATTTGTTTGTTGAACTTAAGGTTTCAATCTTCCTTTAGGATATTATTTTATGTCTAATTAAAGTTCATAATCAATCCCTAATCATTCCCTTGTTTTTGTTTTTTAAAAATCACCTTACTATCAAATGCATAGCACCGACATTGCGGCACCGTGACCTAGTGTTAAATTTGGTGCTACGACATATATTAAAAGTAGGTTTTCCCCCGAACTGGGGCTGCGGTGCCTCATTTCCTTCTTTGGGATGCACTGCGGCGCCAGGCCAGAATCCTTGAAAATTTTTCTAAGTGTAAAATCTTTTTAGGCAACTTACTTCCCGAATTCGTAACTTGACCATTTAAACTCAGAACGAGTCCGTTGAAAAGTCATTTTCTTAATTATCTTACATACTTCACATTTCTCAGAATAGAATAATTTTCTGAATCCATTAACGAGGAGTTCACTTAATTAAATGTTTATTATTCGTTCGTTTTACGTTCTTAAGCGTTCTTCGCTTGTTCGTCTGTACGATGTCTAAATTCGTCCGTTCTCGAGTCTATAACTCTTAAACTTCATGTTCTTCAATATGCTAATGAAACCCTAAGTTTTCAGGTTCATTACTAGTATTTCATTTTCGTCCGAAAATATAGTTAACTATGATTTCAACAGTTAACGTCTTTTATTAGAAATTTCGCCATAACTTCGTTATCGCGTATTTTTACTCCGTTCCAAGTGGAACAATTCCATCTTTAATTCTTATATCATCCTAACCAAGCATATATCATCTAACTTATATGCGATGGTTTTAAACTTGTCCATCAACAACGAGCTCTAAATTTTCATGCTTTTCTTCATTAAGTTCGTAATCATTCGTTATGATTTCACTTATTAGGCATTCATTAGTGATTTTATTCAACTAATATCCATCCTTATTCCTTCATACAATACATACATCTTCAAAATCACTTCTCTAACAAAATTACTAAAGAAGAAGATGAAGATAAATGGTTTAAAGGTTTATACCTCTAGAAGTTCTTCTTGATCTCGACTTACAGAGTTTATTGGCTAGCTTCTTCATCCACTTTTCTTTAAATCTCTCTATCTCAATATAGGATGATGAATTTGGTAAACAAAAAAATGAAGACTAAGGATTTCCACCAGTTTACAAGTTGGTCACTTAGGTTTTGGTCCCTTATGATCAAATCCCCCAAGTTTCCATTCTAACATACCATCCCCCTCATCATCCACCGTCCATTTTCATCCAACCATTTAAAGGTTACTATTCCACCTCCTCTTCAAATATCCTACCAAGCTTTTCTTGTGAGATCCTAAATTTTATGAAATGAAAGTATTCAATTTTCTTATAATTATTATTTTATTTCGTAAATGGTTAAATCGATAAAAGATTAAAGTAAAGGGTGATATTTAAAATTTTTTACAAAGTAAGCAAGTTGTTATTCGTTGTGCCAGGGAATATTTGATCGGTCGGGGAATATTCGTTTTCACAGGGAATATTCGTATGACGACATAATCATTGGTGGACTCCACAACGGAAGTATTGTCATATTTAGAAAACGACATAATTATCTTTTTATTAAAATAATGGCGAAAGTGTTACTGTTAAAACTGTTGAACTACCCGGTAGTAAAAGTACAGTAATACGTGTGGTTGCATAGTAGCACACGGTATTGATTATTGATGCTTACGTAAGAAGTCACTCAGTTATACTCAATTATTGCAACAGTAATTACTGCATCATATCTCTCATATTATTGATTTAATTATTGTCACAGTATCATCTGCATAATATGTTATATTATTAAATCAATAATTGAGACGACAAAGTTTTTCATATTATTATTTGTAATATTGACAATGTCTAGAATTTCTGTCAAGGAGAGGTTTGGTCACGTAATTGGGCGCCAATAAGGAGAAATCCTTATCGGAAAGCCCCCTCTTTCCTGGGAACGACCTGGTTGTTAAATATTGTGAATTATAATATTAATGATAAATAAGT
Source organism: Panax notoginseng (assembly GCA_016801055.1). Taxonomy (NCBI): domain Eukaryota; kingdom Viridiplantae; phylum Streptophyta; class Magnoliopsida; order Apiales; family Araliaceae; genus Panax; species Panax notoginseng. The sequence goes on from CM029020.1 coordinate 142,610,170, forward strand.
TCGTATTGATTAAAGATAAAACTGATAGTTCCATTGTGTTGGAATTATTAGTGTTATTGGAAATCGACATTTATTCCGATAATAATTGATGTCTGGAGGTTATATTGACCAATTAGGTAATTAATCGGATAAATAAATAATTAATTGCTATTAATTCACATGATTATAACTATATGTTCACATGTGTGCACTATTGATTCACATTTTTGTACTATCAGGAGAGTTGGTGCAAGATTGATAATACTTGCATGACTAAGTTAAAAATGAAGGTATAGATGGATGTACTATACTGTAATTCGTATTTTCACATGTCTAGAAGTATTGATTCACATGATTTACTATTGATTCGCATGATTTACTATTAGGGGAGGTGGTGCAAGCTTGATAATACTTGCATGACTAAATTAAAAATGAAAGAAAAGATGAATGTATTATACTGTAAATTTTTGAGCCCCAAAATGTGCAATTATGGAAAGTATATTTTCTTATAAATAGAAGCTCATTCCTTCATTATTTTTCACCAATTCACGAAAGCTATAGAGCAGTTATTATAGGGAGAAATTATAGAGAGAAAGAGGAAGAGAAGTTTGCTACCTCATTATTCCAGTATCCAGTTTTCTTCTAAGGTAAGAGATATTATTATAGTAAGGGGTATTATTTCTTTCATATTTGTAACAACCTGGAATTTTGGATTATCCAGAATTTAGGTTTAAAGAATTAGTTATTAATAAAATGAATTTTTATTAATACTATTCTATACTATGTGTTTATTAATCGTTCTAGGACCTAAGATGATTATAAATCAGGAGTATTCTGGATACAAGCTAGTTTAAGCGAGTAAGAATTTTCAAGACGAAAATAAAATTTTTTCGTGAACAAAAATATTTATGGGGAAAAAGACGAAATAGGCACTATTCCTCAGTTTCTGCTCGGAGTTTTATTTTGAAATTTCGAAAAGTTATTAATTACGTAAAATGTTGAGACGTGATGGAATATTCAATAATATTTCAGTTATGGCAAAAACGAAGTTTTCGCCTGCGGACGTAAAACCTAAGGGTTAGGAAAAGTGATTTCCGAGAATACTATGAGTACGTATAATAACTAGGTTTATTATGCGTGAGAGATACGAGTATAATACTAGTTATTATATGAGTATAGTACAAAGATTAGTACGACGTATAATACGAATATCGTACGAACGATATACGAAGAGAATACGAGAATACGAGAATGTAATGCGTAGAATACGATTAGTCTTAATGGACTTTGTAGAATCCAATTGGACTTGGATTATGTCAAGCCCAATGCTTTGTGATAATCAAGCCCAAGATAGGCCCAATAAGAATTAGGGTGAAGGCCCAAACCAAGAAAAGAAATCGCGGATCGAATCGATGGGTAAACGGATGGGTAATAACCATTGGGGAAACCCATGGGATGACCCATGGGCATGTGGGCTGGCCACTTGACCACCAAGTAAGGGTGGTGGCCAAGTTTACTTGGTGGCTAAGTGTTGGAGGAGGTGGAAATAGTAAGGAGGTGGGGCGAAATGACCAATTTGCCCTAAGCTTTGGTTTTCTATAAATAGGAAGCTAGATTTCATTTTTTTAGGATTTTAAAAATCCTTTAACTTGAGAGAGAGAGAGAGAGAGCTCGGATTAAGAGGGAGAAGGAAGAGATTGAGCATGAAGGCTCGGATCAAAAATGATCGTGAAATAGAAAAGCTCGCAAATCGCCGGCTTTGTATAACGGAAGAAGATTAAAGGAGAACGGTAATCCGAACCCTAGTTCTTCTAATATTTTTCTTTAAATTTTATATGTTTAAAACATATCTTAAGGAGAATAAGAAGTAAAAGAAGTTAGGAATGATTTCATATGGTTGAAATCATGAGAAAATGAAGAAATAAGAGTTAGAAGTTTATTTTTTAAATTTATTATGAAAGTATAAGATTCGTAAGCATTTTGAGCGATCCGAATGAATCTTATGAATGATTAGGTGAAATAAGTAAGAAATAATGTTCTATAACATCAAATTCCAAGAAAAAGTATAATCGTAATCCAAAATATCAATTAAAATGAAGAACGAACGAAGAACGCGAAGAACGTTGTTGGTGGACAAATTTAAAATCAGCGCAGGATAATTGTTGTTGATGGACAAGTTTAAAACCATTGTAGGATAATTGTTGTTGATGGACAAGATTAAAACCATCGCATATAAGTTAGTTGCTTATTGCTTGGTTAGGAACGACAGAAACGTTCATGAAGAACGGATTAAAACGTAGCTATAACGAAGTTATGGCGAAATTTTTGTAAAAGATGAACGAGAATTAGGAAGTTAGTAAATGAACCCGAACGTGTAGGGTTTCATAAGAAAGTAAGAGAATATAGAAAATGTAAGTCGTGGACTCAAGAATGAATGAGTTCCGAGTTCGGATGACCGAATTACGGACGAACGGGCGAAGAACGTTAAAAGCGTAAAAATGACCGAAGGGTGAAGATTAAGCCAATCGAATGGCACGTTAACGGATTCTGTGACACCCCCAAATCTGGGTACTTCGATTCCACGGGATTTGGTGTTTACTGTACAAATATCATCTATCTATCTACCCATAATAAATGAAAACCATGCAATAGATAGAAATAAAAATCTTCCCCTTATAGGGTTACAATATCTTAATCATAAACATAATCTCAGGTTGAACTAACCTTAAACATATGTGCGGAAATATAAACAATAAGTCTTAAACAACATCATTAACTCAAGTCTAACATAAATACATCATCAAATAAAATAACAAGTCTTCAACACTTGCTAACTTTGCTCTTGCCTTTACTAGTGGAAGGTTCGTCGGTTCTTTCGTTCTTACCTGCAATGTTATTATAACGCAAGAGTGAGCATGATTGCCCACAAGTATAAAAATGAAATAACAATATAATAACATGCAAGTGAATCAAAGACATCTGAAATAAAAGCTCAACTTTTGAATCAAGAATGAATAATAATAATCAAAAGATTTCTGAGGGTCATAAGACCTTGAACTATGTCCTATGTTATCAAGGGTTATACTACCTTTAACAGTCGTAAGACTATGGACCTTTCTTCTCGTACTTAGGGGGATCAGCCCTTAGTACCATATTGTGCACAATATCTTAACGCTAAATCATAAGTAAATTCCTTTGCAGGGTTGTTCATCTCAGTTTTAACATTCGAGTCCGCACCAAAGGAAGTTTGGTTTGGATAATTCAATTAGGGTTCTAAAATTTAGAACGTTCATCAACTAAGGACTAGTTGAATCAATAAAGTTCACTAGTCTAATAAGGTGCAACAATAATAATATTCAATTTGAATAATAATCTCAAGTAGTATACAATAGGACAATTATTGTATAACTGAATCATGCTTTGAAAAAAAAATAATATAACATTTAAACTTGAATAATAGTAATGATAATTTACTCGAGGTAAATAATACTCTAGAATTTAGTAATTTTATACAAATTTAGACTTACCCAATCATTGTAATACATATATAATCATTACTTAACCCATCTAGCATGATTTTTAACAAGTTACAACACATAATTTGCAAAATCAACACATTTACTTTTACTGTTCTTGATGTTCTTGAAGGTTTTGAAAATAAAACATGAAAATTGTCACTACGGATTCGTTATAACACCGAATCCTTTTATTTAAACTTTGGTCTCTTCGTATCAACATGCATAATAATATACGAGTGTAAAATTTAGGGATAACATACGATCAATACATGAAAAATCACGTATAAGGCCACATGGCCAAAACCCAAACTCTGTAAATTTTTGAAATAGCAAGTCATCATTTTACTGAAACTTATGATATGGAATCATATAAAATATATATAAAACATGTTATGCTCCTCAAATTATTACATATATTCCTAACTCAATTTCCCAATTTACAGAAATTCCACAGAACTTGATTGAAAGCCATTTTCATAAAAAACTAAATGACGTAAAAGTGGAATTTGGGTTGGAGAAAATTACTCATAGATTTGTGTAGATAGAAGGGATTAAACTTTCTCAATCAATCAAATAACTCACAATTCTCTCAATTTCTTAATTCTCTCTCTCTGTGATAATTCTCTAGACTTAGCAATAATGGAATGAATGAAGAAGAAGATGTCGCATATAATAATTAAACTGACGTAGTTGTGGTCAGTTAACCAATTCGTGGTTAACTACCCTCAACCACTACTAAGGCCTTGTTTGGCTATTCAATATAATTCATTCTCATTTAATTTGATAAACTTCTTATACTATAGTTTAATTAATGTCATATTCCTTATAAAATAACTCCAATATTTTATTTAATATATTTTAAATAAAATATAATAATTTCTCATAAATCTACATAGTCACATAAATAATTTTCTCATTAATAAATAATGTCAAATTATTAACTCTCTAATTAATAATTAAATTAATTAAATAACATCATGCTTAATTAAATATTTCTTTTAATACAATAAGCTCACATAATTATATTTTTGAATAATAATTATTCTATACATTAATTTAATAAATGTAACACATATAATTAAATTAATCTACCACAACTGCATCAATTAATTATTTAATCTAATAATTAAATCATCGAAAAATATTTATTTAATTCAATAAATATTAAAAATTAATTTACAAAATCTCGTTCGTCACATCTTTCCCTCCTTAAAAGGATTCTGTCCCCAGAATCACGACTCAAAAATTTCGACCCGTTACATTCTCCCTCTTTACAAAGATTCTGTCCCTAGAATCGCTTACACATAATTAAGTAAATAATTGAGGGTAATTCTTCATCATATTCTCTTCGAGTTCCCACGTATCTTCTTAAGCGTTGTGGTTCCTCCAAATTACCTTAACAGAAGGTATAACTTTATTTCTGAGAACTTGTTCTTTTCGGTCGATAATTTGGACAGGAATTTCTTCGTAAGATAAGTGTTTCTCAAAATGCAGGGGTTCGTATTCAATTACATGCTTGTAATCGGCCTTGTAGGGTCGTAACATGGACACATGGAAGACGTTGTGGACATTCTCGAGTGATGGAGGTAAGGCTACCTCATATGCAACTTCACCGATTCTTCTCAGTACTTCAAAGGGTCCAATGAATCTTGGGCTCAATTTCTCTTTCTTTCCGAATCTGATCTTTCCTTTCCAGGGAGAGACCTTCAAGAAAACATAACTACCTGATTCAAACTCGAAATTTTTATGATGTGGGTCAGCGTATTTCTTCTGTCGATCTTGAGCCGCTACCAGTCGTGCTCGGATCACTTTGACTATTTCTGATGTCTGCTGTACCAATTTTAGCCCTAGCAATTGTCTCTCACCAACTTCATCTCAGTAAAGCGGAGTTCTGCACTTTCTGTCGTATAACGCTTCGTAAGGCGGCATGCCAATACTAGCGTGGTAACTGTTGTTGTAGCCGAACTCTACTAACGGTAGGTGATCATCCCAGTTTCTTTTGAATTCCATCACACAGGCTCTTAGCATATCTTATAACATTTAAATTGTTCTCTCGCTCTGTCCGTCTGTTTGAGGATGGTATGCTGTACTCATTCGCAATTACGTACCCATGCATTCCTGAAGACGTTTCCAAAAATTTGATGTGAAATGCGGATCTCTATCGGAAACAATTGACACCGGCACTCCGTGCCTCGAAACAATCTCTTTTACGTATAACCTCGTCAATTGATCTAAATTGAATCTAATTTTGATTGGAAGGAAGTGTACAGATTTCGTCAGTCGGTCAACGATAACCCATACTGTTTTGTAGCCTTTCTGAGTCATCGGAAGGCCAACCACGAAATCCATTGTAATATGTTCCCATTTCCATTCTGGGATTTCCAACGGTTGAAGTAATCCACTTGGTCTCTGATGTTCTGCTTTTACTTTCTGACAGGTCAGACACTTGGCAACATATTATGCTACATCACGTTTCAAATTCGGCCACCAGAAATGTTGTCGAAGATCTTGATACATCTTGAACTATGAGCCTCGCTCAAAATTTCTTCCTTAATTTTTTGTACTGGCGGAACCCAGATTCTACTTTCAAATCTTAATATTCCTTCCTTATCCATCTTAAATCTTGGTCCAGTTCTATCAGATATCTTCTTTGTCACCTTTCTGCATTCATCGTCTTGAAGCTGAGCCTCCTTTACACTATCTAGTAGAGTTGTACTAGTTTGCATCTGAAATAGCTTCTCATCAATATCCATTGGATACTTCACTTCCAATTCCAGTTTCTCCATTTCCACAATTAGCTCCTCCTGAGCAGTTAACATCATCAATTTCTCACGACCCTTTCTACTTAAGGCGTCGGCAACTACATTCGCCTTACCCGGATAGTATAAAATCTCACAGTCGTAATCCTTGATTAATTCCAACCATCTTCTTTGACGCATATTTAAGTCCTTTTGTGTGAAAATATATTTTAGACTCTTGTGGTCTGTATATATTTCACACTTCTCCCCGTAAAGATAGTGCCTCCAAGTTTTTAAAGCAAAAACAACTGCAGCTAACTCCAAATCATGGGTCCGGTATCCCTTCTCGTAATCCTTCAACTGTCGTGATGCATACGCGATGACTTTACCGTTTTGCATTAGCACACAACCAAGTCCTTTATGCGACGCATCACTAAAAATAACAAAATTTCCTGTATCATCCAGAAGAGATAACACAGGCGCCATACTCAACCTCTTCTTCAATTCTTGAAAACTTTCCTCACACTTCTTTGTCCACACAAATTTCACAGCTTTACGAGTTAAATTCGTGAGCGGAGTTGCGATCTTAGAAAAGTCTTGAATGAGTCTTCTATAATATGCTACCAATCCAAGAAAACTTCTTACTTCTGACGGCGTTATCGGCTGATCCTAGTTAATCACGGCTTCTACTTTAGATGGATCTACCGAAATTCCGTTTTTATCGATCACGTGCCCAAGAAATTGCACTCGTTCAATCCAAAATTCACATTTCGAAAACTTGGCATACAACTTTTCCCTTCTCAATACTTCCAATGTTAATCTCAAATGCTCTTCGTGTTCTTCTTTGGTTTTCGAATATTCCAAAATATCGTCTATAAATACCACTACGAACTGGTCCAAAAACGGCTTGAACACACCATTCATTAGTCCCATAAATACTGTAGGAGCATTCGTAAGACCAAACGACATTACTAAAAATTCGTAGTGACCATATCGCGTCCTGAACGCTGTCTTCGGTACATCCTCTGGCCTCACTTTCAGTTGATGATAACCGCTTCTCAAGTCTATCTTGGAAAAGTATCTTGCTCCCTTCAATTGATCAAACAGGTCGTTGATCCTCGGTAATGGATATCTATTCTTAATCGTGACTTTATTCAATTCTCTGTAGTCAATGCAGAGTCGCATCGATCCATCCTTCTTTTTCATAAACAACACCGGCGCTCCCCACGACGATACACTTGGTTGGATGTACTTCTTGTCCAGTAATTCTTGTAATTGTACCATTAATTCTTTCATTTCTACTGGTGCCATTCGATATGGTGCCTTTGATATTGGAGCAGTTCTAGGAGCCAAATCGATCACGAAATCTACCTCTCTATCTGATGGAAGTCCTGGCAAATCGTCTGGAAATACGTCGACGAAGTCCCTCACAATCGGTATTTCTTCTACCTTCGGATTCTCTTTTCGACTATCGACTATGTAAGCTAAGTATCCTACACAACCTTGTCTTAATAACTTCCTGACCTGTATCATCGTCAGACAACTCGCTTGTCTAGGCGACTTGCTACCATAAAACACAACCTTTGACGGAGTCATAAGGTTAATACGCTTCTTCTGACAATCAATTACAGCCCCGTAATTGAATAACCAGTCCATTCCCAAGATAACATCAAATTTCCCAAGTCGAATAGGGATAAGATCTACGTTCATGATATTACCCTTAATATCCACTCTATAGTTCTTATGCACGTACTTAACAGGGATTATCTCTCTATTCGCAATTTCTATGTTCATGGGATGTTCCAACTCATCCTTAAGCAAATCTAAACTATTAGCAAAGTCATCGAATATAAAGGAACAAGTAGCACCCGAATCAAATAAAATATAGGCATTAATTTCATTGATTGGAATGATACCTGACACCACATCACAAGACTGAACTGCATCCTGCACCGTCATGTTAAAAGTCCTGGCAGTTGGTCGGTTTGTTGCAGTTGGTCCGGTGATAGTTAAGGCATTTCCACTATTATTTCCTCGGTTTCCTCCTGATCCTGACCCTCCCAATCCCTTTTTAGGACAGTCTCTTGCCAGATGGTCCTTCAAACCACAAGTGAAACAAGCACCCTTCTTTGGGTTTGGATAGTTTGGTGCTATGTGGCCTTCCTGACCACAATTGTAGCACACTCGCTTCCCTTTCAAGCAAACTCCCAAATGAGCTTTTCCGCAGTTTGAGCACGCTTCGATCTTCTTCTTCTGCCCTCCTTGTTTACTTCCAGCTGACAAGTTATTCGTCAACTTCCTCTTCTGATTATGACTACCCCCAGAGCTACTCCCACCAGTCTTGTTATTACCTTCATTCTCACTCTTCTTCTTCTTCTGCTCTTGATTATACTTGGTCACCGGATCGGTTCCACCTTCAGCGAGGATGGCCTTTTCCAGTACTCCAGCAAATGTGTTTATCTGAAACATTGATACTTTACTGTATACCCATGGCTTTAGTCTTTGTTCGAATCTTCTGGCTTTTCTCTCGTCCGTGTGTACTTGATATGGGGCGAACCTCGCTAACTCGTTGAACCTAGCCACAAAATCTGGTACGCTCATATTTCCCTACTTCAATTCCAGAAATTGAACCTCCATCTAGTTCTGCAAACTAGTTGGGAAATACATTTCGAAAAACATCTCTTTAAATCTCTCCCACGTAATTACACCTTCACCTCCTCGCACTTTGTTTGCTTGCCACCAGTAGCTAGCCTCAGACTTCAGCATAAACGTTCCAAAAGCGGTCTTCTGGTCTTCTCTAACCCTAGCAACGTCGAAAACCTTCTCCATTTCCATTACCCATGTTTGAGCCTCGATTGGGTTCATGGAACCTTTGAACTCTGGCAGTCCCACCGCCTTGAAATCTCTAAACGTTGTGTTTGGTGGAGATTGAGGTTGATTGCTCATGGCTCCAGTCAGTAAGTTCACCAACTGCTGCACGGGATTAGCGTTGGCATAATTGTTATTATTGGTTGACTCTTCCTGAGCCGGTTGACGTTGTTGTCTTCTCCTTGGCGGTATTTTTCTATTAAATAAACGTTTTATTAGAAATTTATTTAGTTCTCTAAATAGTTAAGGCATTACTCAACAATTTAACATATCACTTAGCACATCATCTCAAACAACTTGATATATTTGCATTAAAATCAAAGTTTTAACAGTGAATGATAGCATAACTGCTATTTACATCAACTATCCTGAAATAAAGAATCCACAGGATTTAAAACATTCAAATATTCTTTCGTTCATAAACACGTCAGAATTTACATATAAAAACTAATTAAGTCTTTCACATAATTAAACAAATTCTATCACTGTTTGTCAAGGTGCTGAATAGCCTTGCCACGCTCCTCATCCATGATACGAGACATCGTCCTGCGATCCAGCATATACGATGGAAGTCCTTCGAACTGGATAGGGTACCTCAAAACTCGATCTTGGGCCTCATCCATTGCATGATTAAGTGTAGAGTATGTCTCTTCAAGCTTTGCCTTCTTTGCATGACTATAATCTTCTGCACGATCAGCTCGACGTAATTCTCTTACCCATCCCTCTTCTGCTATGTTTAGCCTTTCGGAGGTTTCCTTCAGTTCCTTCTTCAGCTTCTCTATCTCCTCGGTTTTATCTTCGGTTTGACCCTTCTCATGGACCAAATCCCATTCTACATTTGCCAGTCGAGAGTAAAGAGTCAAAATCTCCCTCTTCTTCTGCTCTAGAGTAATATGCTGAATAACCGCTCGCTCAATCAAATCCTGGACCTCGTCTCGTAACTCCACGTTACGGTCGTATAACGTGTCATACATCTCAGCATCAACGGTGTACCACGGTAACTCCTCTTCTTCCTCTTCCTCTTCCTCAACAAATTCCTCCTCAGGATCAGTCTCGGGCTCATGCTCCTGACCAACAACGGTGATCAATGGAGATGACTCCCTCTGTACCAGCTACTCCCTAACGACATGAATGTCTCGGGGCTCCTCCTCTGTCGGTACTATAGGAACACGGGGTTCTTCCTCCCCAGCTTGACTAGCTTTTCCAACATTCGACATCCTGACAACAAAATTTTAAGTTTTAGTTACTAAGTCGTATCATCTAACGCATACTTTAACACATAAACACATAAGGTCTTTTATAATCTTCAATGAATTTCAAAAATTTATTTCCTAGAACTCGATAAGAGTTTTCCATAACTATGTTCTTCCTATAAGGCTACTACCTAAGGTTGTTCCCCCACCTAAGGTTCATAACCTACAACTCTGATACCAACTTGTGACACCCTCAAATCCGGGTACTTCGATTCTACGGGATTTGGTGTTCACTGTATAAATATCATCTATCTATCTACCCATAATAAATTCAAACCATGCAATAGATAGAAATAAAAATCTTCCCCTTATAGGGTTACAACATTTGAATCATAAACATAATCCCAGGTTGAACTAGTCTTAAACATCTGTGCGGAAATATAAACAATAAGTCTTAAACAACATCATTAACTCAAGTCTAACATAAATACATAATCAAATAAAATAACAAGTCTTCAACACTTGCTAACTTTGCCCTTGCCTTTACTAGTGGAAGGTTCGTCGGTTCTTTCATTCTTAACTGCAATGTTATTATAACGCAAGAGTGAGCATGATTGCCCACAAGTATAAAAATGAAATAACAATATAATAACATGCAAGTGAATCAAAGACATCTGAAATAAAAGCTCAACTTTTGAATCAAGAATGAATAATAAGAATCAAAAGATTTATGAGGGTCATAAGACCTTGAACTATGTCCTAGGTTATCAAGGGTTATACTTGAAACCTTTAACAGTCATAAGACTATGGACCTTTCTTCTCGTACTTAGGGGGATCAGCCCTTAGTGCTATACTGTGCACAATATCTTAATGCTAACGCATAAGTAAATCCCTTTGCAGGGTTGTTCATCTCAGTTTGACATTTGAGTCCGCACCAAAGAAAGTTTGGTTTGGATAATTCAATAAGGGTTCTGAACTTTAGAACGTTCATTAACTAAGGACTAGTTGAATCAATAAAGTTCACTAGTCTAATAAGGTTCAACAATAATGATATTCAATTTGAATAATAATCTCAAGAAGTATACAATAGGACAATTATTATATAACTGAATCATGCTTTGAAAAAAAAAATATAACATTTGAACTTGAATAATAGTAATGATAATTTACTCGAGGTAAATAATACTCTTGAACAATAATGACAAGTAAGGTTAGGAAACTTGCCTCGTGCGTAGGCTAAACGATTACTACTTCCGTTCACCACAAATCCTACACACATACCATATGTATTCACGACATTCATTAGTTACATTTTCACTTAATATAAACTCCACTTTATTTAACAAATCATTACCCTTCTAATTTAATTACTTAATTAAATTAAAATATTTTCATTCTCTTACTATTATTACACTCGAATAAATTATTTCATAATAATTTCCGTCGAATATTTATTTTATTCTATAAATATCTCAATTAAAATATTTACTTTATTTTATAAATATTTCAATAATAATTTTCATCGAATATTTATTTTAGTCCATAAATATCTCAACTAAAATATTTACTTTATTTTATAAATATTTTAATAATAATTTTCATCAAATATTTATTTTATTCCATAAATATCTAAATTAAAATATTTAATTTATTTTATAAATATTTTAATATTAATTTTCATCGAATATTTATTTTATTCCATAATATCTCAATTAAAATATTTAATTTATTTTATAAATATTTTAATAATAATTTTCATCGAATATTTAATTTATTCCATAAATATCTCAATTAAAATATTTAATTTAATTTATAAATATTTTAATAATAATTTTCATCAAATATTTATTTATTTATTTATTATTTATTTTTTGGACCGCCGGGGCGGGATAATTTAGTTTGGTAACACCCGCTGAGGGCGGGGTTACCCAGGCTCATTTTCTGCAGTTTCTGCAGTTCGCGAACATAATAAGGCCAAATTAGGCCAAAAAACAATCACACGTAAAATTATACATGAATATGGCCATAACTTCCAATTAGTAATTTTATACGAATTTAGACTTATCCAATCATTGTAATACATATATAATCATTACTTAACCCATCTAGCATGATTTTTAACAAGTTACAACACATAATTTGCAAAATCAACACATTTACTTTCACTTTTCTTGATGTTCTTGAAGGTTTTGAAAATAAAACATGAAAATTGCCACTACGGATTCGTTATAACACCGAATCCGTTTATTTAAACTTTGGTCTATTCGTATCAACATGCATTATAATATACGAGTGTAAAATTTAGGGATAACATACGATCAATACATGAAATATCACGTATAAGGCCATATGGTCAAAACCCAAACTCTGTAAATTTTTGAAATAGCAAGTCATCATTTACTGAAACTTATGATATGGAATCATATAAAATATATATAAAACATGTTATGCTCCTCAAATTATTACATATATTTCTAACTCAATTTCCCAATTTACAGAAATTCCACAGAACTTGATTGAAAGCCATTTTAATAAAAAACTAAATGACGTAAAAGTAGAATTTGGGTTGGAGAGAATTACTCACAGATTAGTGTAGATAGGAGGGATTAAACTTTCTCAATCAATCAAACAACTCACAATTCTCTCAATTTCTTAATTCTCTCTCTCTCTCTCTCTCTCTCTGTGATAATTCTCTAGACTTAGTAATAATGGAATGAATGAAGAAGAAGACGTCGCATATAATAATTATACTGACATAGTTGTGGTCAGTTAACCAATGCGTGGTTAATTGCCCTCAACCACTACTAAGGCCTTGTTTGGCTATTCAATATAATTCATTCTCATTTAATTTGATAAACTTCTTATACTATAGTTTAATTAATGTCATATTCCTTATAAAATAACTCCAATATTTTATTTAATATATTTTAAATAAAATATAGTAATTTCTCATAAATCCACGTAGTCACATAAATAATTTTCTCGTTAATAAATAATGTCAAATTATTAACTCTCTAATTAATAATTAAATTAATTAAATAACATCATGCTTAATTAAATATTTTTTTTAATACAATAAGCTTACATAATTACATATTTGAATAATAATTATTCTCTACGTTAATTTAATAAATGTAACACATATAATTAAATTAATCTACCACAATTGCATCAATTAATTATTTAATCTAATAATTAAATCATCGAAAAATATTTATTTAATAGAATAAATATTAAAAATTAATTTACAAAATCTCGTTCGTCACAGATTCAGAACGAAGTTCTGTCCGAGGGGTATTGAAGTACGTAAGATAAAGAAGAGAATGGCTTTGGAACGACCTCGTTCTGAGTTATAACGAAGAAGTTAAGAGATTGGGAAGTAAGCGTCTCGAATCGGAGTTAAGACTTAGAAAAATTTCTAGGGTTTTGGCTCGGCGCCACAGCGCCGGCTAAGCTTGCAGAAGTGGCACCGCAGCGCGAGCTCGGAGCCTCAGGTACTGTTAGTTAGCACTGCAGTGTGAGAGATAACGAAGGGTTTGGCGCCGCAGCGCCATACCAAGGGCAGAGATAGACGTAGGTAGGGCCGCAGCGCGAGAGAAAGGAAGGGGCACGGCGCCGCAGCGCCGGTGCAAGGCAAGGACCATAAATGAGACTTTATGTGCTCAATTACTGGAGGATGTGCAAGAAAGAATTATGAACATCTAGTTCACGTAATGTAACACTAAATCAAGTGTTCTAAACCTTTATTAAAGGTTGAACGAAAAGATTAAAAGAGATTAAAAGATGGAGAATGTAAGCGCTAGATTACGTAACCGATATCTAGGGACTGTAGTCGTAATGAACGAATGTGACTGATTGCTATGATTACGACTCCTTAGACGTTGAGTGATAAAGGTAATGAATAACATTCCGATGTTATGTCATGTTAAGAGGAGATAAGTGTAAACTGTTTAGACGCTATGAACACAATGTTGTTGCGATGAACGGTCGGTCTTAGCATACGACGAACGGTATGGCTTCGACATTAAGAAAGAATAATGAACATGGGGTTCATGGGATGGATAACGATGTAGAGCAATTAAAACCTTGAGTGAAGGTTGAATGAGAGATTAAGAGACGAGCAACGTAACCGTGTAATACGTAAGCGATCCTTGTGAATCGTATTCGCGTCGGACAAACGTTCTAAGTATACAATGGTGGTATGACTTAGACGTTGACGAAAGTAGTAAGTAAGATATGATTTATTAAGAAAAGCCATAATGAATGGTAATGAGATTAATGATAGTCCGAGGGTGAGTCGGATAAAGAATGTTGGAATGAAGTAAGCATTAAACACTTTAACTAGCTTGAGGGTTGAGTGTACGTGAATATTAAATGGGCAGAACCTACACTCGGTGTATGGTTTGACAGTAAGGTAATGAAGAATGTTGTTTAACCGTGAACGGTGAAGAAAATGAATGGAAGATAATAAGTATAGCATAAAGAAGCCGAGTTAATGTTATAACTTGGATAACGTTCCGAGTTGAATGAACTGGATGTTGTAAGGTATGAATAAGTTAATATAAAATGTTTAATGCTATGATCTCATAGTATTAACATTGAAGGATCGTTCCGAGTATACAAATGACTGTATGACTTAGATGATAAAGAATTAATCCTGAGGTATGTCATTTAGTTATCAGAAAGTCGTAAGGAATAAGAAGCTAACATAACGAACTTGATAGTTTAATAGTTCAGATAAGTTAGATGAATTTAAGTTGTGGTACAATCGTAACCTTTGATGGCCGTCATATGGACTACTAGCAGAGAAGCGATGTATACTGAGTCCTATAGAAGTTATAAGAATAAGATATGAATGTAAATTGTAACGATCCGAAATTTTAAATTGTAATATTAAATATTTATTAATATATAAATATTTATTTGATGCGCTTATTGTTGAAATTGATGAGAGAAATATTTTATTGATGTAATGGTTGCTAGTAAATATTTACTAATCTAAATTTATTAGATAATATTCTAAATTAAATTAATTTATAATTTAGAGAGTTATAATATAACATGAGATGTTATATTATTGTTTTAATTTAATAATTTAAGGTGGTATATTAAGTTATTAAATAAAATTATAATGAGATTATAATTTTGTGATATTTGGTCAAGTGGGAAATTTATTTAGTATGTGGTAATTAGTTTATTTAATTAAGATTGGATATGGAAATCCAAGTAAACAATGTGGGACAATAAACTATATTATAAGTGACTTATGAAAATAAATTAAAAGAGTTTTAATTTGGTTTTACCAAACAAACCCATAGAGCTTTTGAAATTCTTATTTTAATCTTGTTTTGCCAAATAAGGCTTAAGGAATGATTAAGTCATTATTTTAATATGGCTTTGCCAAACAAGCCTTAGGGCTTTTAAAATTCTAATTTTGTAACTTATATATTAAATTGATAATTAGTATATGTAATTATATTGGGAGTTACATATTCTATAATTATGTGTGTTATATGTATATTGTATATACACTAAGTTACGTTAGTTTTCTAAACCTAAGTCTAAACTAAGAACAAAGAGAAGAAGAGAGAATGCAGAGAAGAAGAAGAAGAAAGGGAAACCTTGAGAAAACAAAAGAAAAGCTTTCATCATCTCCATATTTTCTCCTAATTCAACCTAGAAATGTATCAAACTAACACTTGTACTAAATTAAGATGTTATGTATTTAGTCTTTGTAAAATTAGGTTTTCATGATTATGTATTTATATGTATATATGGTGTTCATATGTGATTGTATGCCATGAAAGGATTTTCACAATACAAGTATTGTAAAAATAAGTTTTAAAATCATGTTCTTCTATGTTTTCATAGTTTTAGAGTTTTATAGTTGTTCAAAAGTTTCAATTCACAAAGATATGATGAACATGATGAAATCATGTTCATAGTGTTTGATTATGAGTTATATGGTTTTTCTAGCAATTCAATCCATGTAATTTTGATAAACAAGAGGAATTAGGTTCATAATATTTTTCTATGAAATAATTTCTAAAAAATGGCTTTTTAAACTATTAAATTGATGTTTGGTTATGATTTATTATTGAAATTGATCGTGTATTGTGTTAGTATGTTAAGAATATGAGTTATCACAATTGGAATTACTTGAATTGGTTTAAAAACGAATTCACAGTGAATAATTTCGCTATGAATGTTAAAAGAAGAAGAAAGAAGAGAAATAGTGAAATTAAAGGTTGTAATCTTCGATGTTTACGTTGTTTATATGGTTAGAAACGTGTTAGAAACATTAGATTATGTTTATGTAAACCTATTTACTCATTGGGTAGTTTGGTATGGTTGTTAGAAAGGAGTTTGGAGGCCTAATTTGGCTTTTCGTAGTGTTCTAGAGCTAAAATCGCATAATCGCAGCAGTGACCCCCGCCCCGGCGGGCCCCCCTAGTGCAAAAACCCCCGCCCCGGCAGGGGGGTGTTCTGTCAAGCCAAAATTTTGAAAAAAAAAACTGACCGGACGTAGTTTACTAAAATGAATATAACTTTTTCATACGAACTCTGATTGATGCGATTTAAGATGATTCGGAACGAGGACGAATAGGCCTACAACTTTTATTCTTTAAGGTTTTCAATTTGAAATCGTTATGAATGGTCAAAATGGTCATCGTTAGGACTGTTGTGTTTTCGAAGGCAATCGGAGGGCGTCAGACATGCACGTATGCTAGTGTAGTGCTCTTGACGATAAAAGATGTTGTTCTAAGTTATAAAACATGAATGTTAGTAAATATAATGATGCTTAACATTAATATAATGATGTATTAGATAAGTTATAGAAGCATAGTAAGCATACACAAAAGATGCAAATCGTGCGTGTGACGAATAAATGTCGAAACGCCGTGATAATTGTTAATGAATGTAAAAAGTGTTTTTAGTCAAATGAAATGGATATTATAAAGTATGAAATGGGTTTAATATAAAACCAATAATGATTCCTAGCAAAATTTGAACACTTTAATGAATTTCGAATATTACATAAGTCGAAAAGTTAACACAATCTAATTGAACATTGTGTGTTAATTAATAGGAAAGATTATGAGATGTGGAGTAGAGTTTACATTACAATTACTATGTGTTGTTATGTGACTAATAGTTGATGTGTATGATTATATAATTGTGTAGGGCACTTGAAGTGCAGATAACTGTAAGCTGTTAAACTGTTATTGGTAAACAACGATCAAGGCAAGTCTTTCGGTTCCTATTTGTTACGTGGACTTGATGAACTGTTTTAAATTGTATGATATGTTATACATGTTGAAATCATAAAATGTTTAAGTTAATATATGACTGCACTGTTTTGGCTAAGTAATGATGATTGAGTAAGGAACTCAATCTTTATATTTGCTATATGAATTAAAAGCATGTATGCCATGTTACCTTAATGAGATGTATATCGAGCATGTTATTATGTCTTATGTGATGCATAAAAACTGTTAGACTTTGCTGGGCTGTCGAGCTCACTATTGCAAATAACCACTTTTGCAGGTCAAGATTTTAAGGTAAAGATATGTGCTAAGTGAGTTATAGAGACCTATATTCACGAAGATTACTTATGTTTTATGAGAAATGTATTTCATATTTTGAACGTAACATGTTGTTGAATTGTAAGTTGAGCTATCCAATGTATATGGATATTTAGTTATGATGTAAGACTTTGTATAGTCATTTTGTTGTAATGATTCATGATATAAGATTGAATCAAAGAGATGTAATGTAAAGGTTACGATTCAGGGTATGAAAGAAGGAAATGTATAAACGTTTTAAATATTCCGCAATTTTAGTGTTTTTAATATCGAATAATGATGTAAAATTTGAGATTTAATGTGTGGTTAACGACCAAAGTTGGGATTTAAATTGTATGGATTTTTGGGGTCGTTACATAAATCATATGAGATGATAAATGTATGAATAAGACATCTCCGTATGTCATAAAGCCGTAAACTGGTAATGAAAGTTAGTCGCGTAAGCTTAAAATACAAGAACGCGAACCTTAAGAAGTAAAGTTAAGTAAACCAATGCGTAAGTCAAGTATATGACTAATTGGTATACGTACTATTTTCTTATATGCTACATAGGAATTGGAATGAGCAGTTCAGCATAAACTATAAGATGTAACTGTGCGTAAGGCAAGTTTTTATAACTTCATTCATATTTTACATGAATGCTAGTTTCTTAAACTTCTCAGATGTTGAACTTGAGAAGTTCTGTATGTACGCAAATGTGTGATATTTGTACAAAGTGGTAGAATGTATGAGGCCTGGTGCCACAATGTGAACACTTCGGTGTTTCTTTGAGATGAACTGTTCTGTGATTGAACTATTCAATACAAGTATGCTCTGTTTATACATGAACCATTATTATTAAGTATGTGCTAATGATTATATCCAGATAGGATATGCATGGAAAAAGGTAGAAGAATGAAAGTAGTGTAAAGAGTATGTGATGAATGTTGTAGAATGATAAGAATCGAGACTATTCCAATTATTCAAGTTGCTTCATAACCTTTGTTCGATTATCGAAGTTCTAAAGAATGTTTAAACTCATAAAGTTGTTTGTTCAACTATTATGACTTGCTGGGCAATTGAATGCTCACACTTGCTTTAAATGAAAAACATTTTCAGCGAACGATGTTAGAAAGAACTTAAGGATCACTTAAAGATCAAGCTGAGCGGTATCCAGAAGAAATGCCATTCAGTATGTGAATGTGCATGAAGATCAAGTGAAGACCTGTAATGTAGAATAATTTAATTGAACTATAGATTAGTTTAATGAACTGATATGTATCCTTAGTGGCAGATGAAAGTCACTCGTATAAGATGAAAAGAATAATGTAATTATCATTATTTGTAATAAAAGAGATTATAAGGTTTCGAGAACCTGGGATTTGAGAATGTATGTCATTATATTGAGTATATAATGTTGTATGTATGGAAGAAGATGGAATCATGACGCACGGAGTCCGGGTCTGAAAGTAGACCAGATTTTGGGGTGTTACAGAGTGGTATCAAAGCTATAAGTTATAACTCTTATGTAAGAGTACCTAAGACTATAATCATAGAGAGAAGGATATGAAAATCGTTGAGATAAACGATTAATGAAGAGGATCACCGCGTGATCATAGTAAATCGTAGTAAAATATGAGTTGTTAAACGATGAATGATTTATAGCTAATGCTATGAATGAATGGTACTACGAAGTAGTACAGGAGGAAGAACTCAGATTGAGTTGAGAAGGATATCATAAAAATTAACGAAAATTTGTATTAAGTAAAGTGAAATTTAGAAGTTGTAAGATTTCAATTGAGGATTCATGTGATGGCTGAGTTGTATGAACCTTTGTTATGGGCAAAGGTTTGTGCTTTGGTGTAACAACTACTCAGTTTATTACAGTTATAATCATTGGAATTGGTTAAGCTATTAAGATGTATATGACGAGAAGGTGAATCTTTTCTCATGTATATACTTGATAGGTAAAGAATGATAGGGTAGGTGCAAGTTCTTGAAAATCATACTTATGGTGAGTTCGTGACTCAAAATAATATGGTATGTTTTCGAACGTCTCAGCGAATGGACGCCTAAGGTCTGTCTGGATGTTCTTAAACTCATACTATTATGGAAAGTTCCTGAACTCATAATGTGTGGTAAGTTGATGGACTGTACTAAGGTATAAGAGTGTTTAGACTGGAAATGAAGTATTTTCAGTATGCTTAGCATTGAAGGTGCTAGAGAAGATTAAGTATTGCCGCAGTAAGACAATGAAGCAAGATGGATGAATAGGATATTCCAAATCCTCTAGCTATTCATTCAAATCATGTTGAAATATACATTTTAAAAAAGAAAGAATTGGTTCAACTTTTGGAACCAATGGATTTTAAAAGAGCTATTCTTTGTGTGTCTACGCTAATCATTTCGGCTAGACAGAAATTGATTTAAAAATATCAAAAAGAATTTTTATATCATCCGTGCATTTGATGCAAGGGTGGTAAAAAGATGGAATTGTTAGTGCAATTGAACCTGGTGGGATGTGATCTTAGGATCAACAAACCACTGTGGTATGATGTATAATGACGAAGTCATAAACTGATGAAGCCCTCAACGTACTGTGAAGAGTACGGTATCATGACGTCATAAAACATTTTGATGTATTACGAAAAGAATTTAAAGAAGTAGTCGATGTCAATTGAGTTGACTAGACAAATATTTCTAGTTGATGTCCAATTTATTGATATGGTCTAAGCTAATTGATTTAGCTAAGACACATGGTATGTCATGTTATAAGAAAATCGAGCTTTCTTTGAAAAAGTTATGCCAAGCCAGTGCAGAATCTAATGATTAAGTCTGAGGTGAACATACCCTGAAATGGGGATATATGATGGGTTAATCACCTACGTATGGAAAGAGGTAGTTTACCTTCTTTGTGATTGTAAACTTACCGTGGAAAGAAAGGTTTACGGCGAAAGGCTGTTTAACCTAGTAAAGAGTTCATGGTCAATTTGATCCCTCAACAAAAGTATGAAATGTTTTAAAGGATATTTTATATTCCTCGCTATTCCTTCTACTTCATGATTCTTGATAGGTTATGGAGGTTGGAATGATGGAAAGATAAGAACTTCTTTGAAGAGAAGTTGAGAAGAAGTGTAAGCTAAAATTTTGAGGACAAAATTCTGTGAAGAAGGGAAGAATGTGAGAACACGGGTAATGGTTTGGTTTTAAGAAATTCCGAGGACGGAATTTTTATAAGGAGAGAAGAATATAACAACCTGGAATTTTGGATTATCCTGAATTTAGGTTTAAAGAATTAGTTATTAATAAAATGAATTTTTATTAATACTATTTTGTGATATGTGTTTATTAATCGTTCTATGACCTAGGATGATTATAAGTCGGGAGTATTTTGGATACGAGCTAGTTTAAGCGAGTAAGAATTTTCAAGACGAAAATAGAATTTTTCTAGGAACAAAAATATTTTTAGGAAAAAGACGAAATATGCACTATTCCTCAGTTTCTGCTCGGAGTTTTATTTTGAAATTCCGAGAAGTTATTGCGTACATAAAATGTTGAGACGTGATGGAATATTCAATAATAATTCAGTTATGGCAAAAACGAAGTTTTCGCCTGCGGACGTAAAACCTAAGGGTTAAGAAAAGTGATTTCCGAGAATATACTATGAGTACGTATAATAACTAGGGTTATTATGCATGAGAGATACGCGTATAATACTAGTTATTATATGAGTATAGTACGAAGATTAGTACGACGTATAATACGAATATCGTATGAACGATATACGAAGAGAATACGAGAATACGAGAATTGAATGCGTAGAATACGATTAGTCTTAATGGACTTTGAGTTCATGGACTTTGTAGAATCCAATTGGACTTGAATTATGTCAAGCCCAATGCTTTGTTATAATCAAGCCCAATATAGGCCCAATAAGAATTAGGGTGAAGGCCCAAACCAAGAAAAGAAACCGCGGATCGAACCGATGGGTAAACGGACGGGTAATAACCATTGGGGCAACCCATGGGATGACCCATGGGCATGTGGGCCGGCCACTTGGCCACCAAGTAAGGGTGGAGGCCAAGTTTACTTGGTGGCTAAGTGTTGGAGGAGGTGGGAATAGTAAGGAGGTGTGGGCGAAATGACCAATTTGCCATAAGCTGTGGTTTTCAATAAATAGGAAGCTAGATTTCATTTTTTTAGGATTTTGAAAATCATATAACTTGAGAGAGAGAGAGATAGAGAGAACCCAGATGAAGAGGGAGAAGGAAGAGATTGTGTGACACCCCCAAAATTAGGTATACATCACCCATCTTGAGTCGCCAGATATATGGTACAGAATTCAAATACAACTTAATAATACAACTGTCGTGTACAATACGACAGAACATAAACTGTGAGTTTGAATACAAATATTGTCTTCTAGAGAGTATCCATACTCAAAAGGAATCCTCATTAGAATTATTATCACACTATTACATAGAATAGTGAGGAATACTAATGCTATCATCTAGGACCATCACTCTGTTCCCCGACTAGTCCCAGCTACGTTCTCATTTTTTGAAGAGAACAGTGAAAGAAAGGGTGAGCTCAACTAACCCAGTAAAAAATATTATGACTAAGATAATGCAGAATAAATTATCATTAGTCTTCAACAATGTTAAACAGATAAATTACAATAGACATCAAGTTTAACTGCAGCGGGTCAAGCAATCCATTAAAAGAGTCAAGTATAGAATAAAATATACTATCTTTTATGATTTAAAGGATTTTTCATGACTTTTATTACTGGGACTCAGCTTAATAAATAATCCACATCATCGAATCACCCCTGCACTACGGCCAAGGATATTCTTTAGTATCACGACCACGAATTATCCTTGCACTATGGCTAAAGATAATCATGTTTTCATCAACGGTCCTGATCATGCCATAAAATAATTCATCTCTGCACTATGGCCAAAGAGAATCCATAATCATAATCATACCAAAAACTGTCCATCAATGCACTACGGGGCAATGAGGATTTTTTTCACATCATTTGTAATATTACGGTCATGATTACACTTATTAATCCCTGGTCATAATCATACCAAGTCCATCTATGTACTACAGGCCATAGATGACTTTCAACAAAATATAAACACGAGGATGATGACAATGATATAAGAATTCAATAAAACAAGTTCAAAAATTAATTTATCTAGGAATTAACAACGTCCAAATTGTCAATATGATACTGCTTTGTGGAGTAAAATTCAAGAATGGTCAGAAGAATATTTCTATGAAAAGATACTGGATGAAGCGCAAATATCAAAGATATTCCACTAATTTCATGGAGTATAAAAGTCAAAATTTTAACCGACTGAGTCTAATAAAGAATGGAATAACAAAAGAAATCACCATGCATGCGGTACTTCACCTAGACAGGTTATTCCAACAGAATAATAATAACGGAACCAGGTCAGGCGAAATTCACACCGACAGGATGTTCCAACAAAATAATAAAGAATTGAATAAGAAAAGAAATCACCATGCATGCGGTACTTCGCATAGACAGGTTATTCAACCAGAACACTAAATAACGGAACAAGGTCAGGCGTAATAGGCACCGACAGGATGTTCCAACAGAATAATAAAGACGGAACCAGGTCCGGCGTAAAACACACAGACAGGATATTCCAACAGAATAATAAAGACAGAATAATAAAGACGGAACCATGTCTAGTGTAAAACACACAGACAGGATATTCCAGCAGAATAATAAAGACGGAATAATAGAAGAATGTCACCAAGTATAGGGTATTCCGCATATACATGTTATTCCAACAGAATAATAAAGAAAGGAATAACAGATGTTCTCTCTATGAATAAAAAAGAAATAATACCCTTTACGAGTACAACAAATAATATCCCTTACCTTTGAAATAAGGGTATTCCGACTGGTAGGGCGATGATATACTCGAAGAAAACTTGCACTACGCTCAAAGCTTTCTTAAACTCTAATTAAATACGCTCAAGATTATAGAATAAGAACTCTCTCTATAGTTTATCTCTCTAGAGTTTCAGTAAATTCGTAAGAAAATAATGAAGGAATGAGCTTCTATTTATAGGAAAATGAAATGCATAGTAACTAATCCATGAATGGTCCAGATTAATTTACTTTAATCTGACGGTCCATATTTAAAGAAAAATCTTTTAAATAAAATATAATATATTCTATTTATAGAATAACTTTAATAAAGTATTCTGTTTTATATAAAAAGATATTTCTGTTTTATTACGTTAATAATACGAATAAAACAAAACTTCATTATCGCTAAGTAATACATATTATTAATTGACAATAATTGAATCAAACTGAGTGACTTCTCACATAAGCATTAATAATCAATACCGTGTGCTACTATGCAACCACACGTATTACTGTATTTTTAGTACCGAGTAGTTCAACAGTATCAACGGTAAAACTTCCGCCGTTATTTTTAATAAAATACTTTTGTCGTTTTCTCAATCCGACAATAATTCCATTGTGGGGTCCACCAATAATTGTGTCGTCGTACGAATATTCCCCGATAAAAATAATATTCCCCGACCAATCGAATATAATACAACAACTTGCATACTTTGCAAAATTTATAAATACTACCCACAACTATAATATTATCTCAAATTCACACCATAATATTTAAAAAATATTTAGAAAAAATTAAATCTTTATTCATAAAATCTGGTGTTTCACAATCTCCCCTCCTTATGAAATTTTGCCCTCGAAATTTTCGTACGTACCTGGTATGCCGAACAGATGAGGACACTTCGTCAGATTCTAACCCTTGAGGTATAACCTTTGATTGTTGAATACATTCCAGGATTTTAATAGGTACATCTTCATACGTTAAATTATCCGCTATCTCGTCCGGTTCTAAATCAATAATGTGGTTCGGGTCGTCCACATATTTACGTAACGTCAATACGTTAAAAAATGTTATGAACACGCGATATACTTGGCGGTAAAACAAGTCTATAAGCCACAGTTCCTACTTGATCGAGGATTTCAAATGGGTCAATTAAATCGAAGGTTGAGATTTCTTCTCTTCATCGATTCTTGCTTCTAGAATAACGCCCTCTTGAACCTTCTTCTTAGTATTCATCAGCTCCGGGTCCGTAGCTTGCACGGCTTTAACTTTATCGATTAAAGTCGATTCTAATCGTATATTCGTTATCTTCACGTGGGTCCCTAGAGTCTTTAACTCTATCTTCATCATTTGTAGGTTATACGAAATGGGTCTTTGTGTTAACAACATCTCACTCGCATACGATCTTCTACTAGACGCGTCAGCTACCACGTTCGCACTTCCATGATGATATTGAATGGTACGATCGTAATCTTCAACAGCTCGAGCCAACGTCTTTGGCGCATAATACGTTCGTTTTAGTTGAAAAAAAAATATTTTAGGGTTTAAGAAATGGGTTTTGTACTGGGTTCAATACAAAATTCGATTTCATGCTATGGGGTAGGCTAAGAAGTCTTCAAGAATACGTCAGGAAATTTATTAACAATAGAAATATCATTCAAAACTGTGACCCTCATCCAAGACTTGGATAACACGTCACATTGATACCTATCAACTTGCCATCGTCATTCACAACGTCTCCTACGGAAAGTCTAGCTTCGGTGCATTCCACATAAGGAAGTCATCAGCGAAAGGCTCGGGGGTCTTTACTTATGGCTTGATATGACAATGATTGACTTTAGTGGTTTGGTTACTTGAATTCGTATAATAGGTTGGTTAGGAATATGAAAGCTAACAACCTTACGAAAAAGCACGATGAGCAGTTAACCAATCGTTTCCAAAAATCACATCAATGCGAGTATTTTCAGAGAGATAAGATCGACAGGTAACGTAAAAATGTTGATTTGAACAAGATTTATAAATAGTGGAGGTAACGAAGGTTTCTCCCAACTTAGTTTAAACATATATATCAAAGTCTAACTTCTCCGGAGTTAAGTTCAAACATTGAACACAACTAGGTGAAATAAAAGAGTGAGTAGAACCGGTATCTAACACGGTATAGACTTCGCAAGAGTTTATGACTAACATACCCGTGATAATTTTATTTAGGTTCCTCGTCACGAAAAAAAAATGTTTTCTCTTAAACTACTGGCTTTGGCTTGTCTTGGACATCCTTTGGCATCACTATCCCAGCTGGACTTGACTTCACCATACGACAAAATCGAGCTAGGTGACCTTCACAATTATTGATCTTTTCCTCAATTAAAACACGCTTTGGATTGCTGCGTACAGTTTGGACGGATGTGTCCCTTCTGTCCGTATTTGAAACATACGACCGGTGGTCGTTCTTCTTCATTTGAAATGGGTGCTGGTACCGACGTCTTCATGTCATTGTTGAACCTTCTCTTCTTGAAATGTCCATTCTTATTATTTTGGCCATGATTACCACCGAAGTGGTTACCATTTCTGGCATGTTGATTCCCTCCATGCTTATTGTCACCGCTTTGATGACTGTTATCACCGGTATTATCATTTTGTCAGCTGCTCTCTTTTGGTTGCGTTGACTCGTTATCGCGCTCTACTAACTGAGCCCTATTTACAACATCTAAATACAAACACAGTTTATGAGAAAATAAGATGTTGACGTATCTCCGGTTTTAAACCTCTTAAAAACATTCACGTCATTCTCTCTTCATTATCCACCAAGTGGGACGCAAATCGGGACAACTCGGCAAACTAGGCTTCGTACTGCGACACGGCCATGTTGTTTTGCTCCAACTTGATAAATTCCACCTCCTTCATGTGACGAATGCTTTCGGGAAAGTACTTGTCATTGAACAACTCTTGGAACTTCTCCCAACACATCTTGAGTGCGTCAGGCTGGGTATATTTTACAGATTCCCACCAGTGATCTGCCTCTTCACGTAACATAAAGGTGGCAATGGGAACCTTTTTCTCCTCGGAGCATCCCAAGATATCAAATATCTTGGTGATCTGCTTTAACCACATCTCCGCCCTAAGTGGTTCTGGCTTTCCCAAAAACTCCGGTGGTCCCAGCTCCTTGAATTGCTTAGCGGTGACTAACCATGGATTACCATTGCTTCCTCCTACATTATGAACAGAAGCCGCCTTCGCCTAATGTTGCATGAATTCTAAAAAACTCCTAATCGTACCGCTGTTCGTTACTTGATCAGTGTTCTTGTTTACATGAGGATTATTGTCTTCCTGTTGCACATTGTCCTGATTATTGATCTATGGAGACTCAACGGTTTCTTGTGCTCCATTGCTTATCTCAACATTTCCAGATGCCATTTTCAAATACTGTTACAAAATAAGGGTTAATTAATATATCACATATTATCTATATACTCTGACCGACCAATTAAATAACAATTAAACTTAGGTAGGTCATACTAGCGAAGGAATTCTCCGTCTCTCCCCTCCTAGTTCTATTCTCACATCTTAGCCAAGGATCATATCCCTAAGCTCTGATACCAACTGTAACGCCCCCAAAATTAGGTATACATCACCCATCTTGAGTCGCCAGATACACGGTATAAAATTTAAATACAACTTAATAATACAACTGTCGTGTACAATACAACAGAACATAAACTGTGAGTTTGAATATAAATATTATCTTCTAGAGAGTATCCATACTCAAAAGGAGTCATCATTACAATTATTATCACACTATTACATAGAATAGTGAGGACTACTAATGCTATCATCTAGGACCATCACTCTGTTCCCCGACTAGTCCCAGCTACGTTCTCATTTTCTGAAGAGAACAGTGAAAGAAAGGGTGAGCTCAACTAACCCAGTAAAAAATATTATGACTAAGATAATGCAGAATAAATTATCATTAGTCTTCAACAATGTTAAACAGATAAAATACAATAGACATCAACTTTAACTGCAGCGGATCAAGCAATCAATTAAAAGAGTCAAGTAGAGAATAAAATCTACTATCTTTTATGGTTTAAAAGGTTTTTCATGACTTTTATCACTGGGACTCAGCTTAATAAATAATCCACATCATCGAATCACCCCTGCACTACGGCCAAGGATATTCATTAGTATCACGACCACGAATTATCCATGCACTACGGCTAAAGATAATCATGTTTTCATCAATGGTCCTGATCATGCCATAAAACAATTCATCTCTGCACTACGGCCAAAGAGAATCCGCAGCCATAATGATACCAAAAACTGTTCATCAATGCACTATGGGCCAATGAGGATTTTTTTTACATCATTTGTAATATTACAGTCATGATTACACCGATTAATCCCTGGTCATAATTATACCAAGTCCATCTATGCACTACAAGCCATAGATGACTTTCAACAAAATATAAACATGAGGATGATGATAATGATATAAGAATTCAATAAAACAAGTTCAAGAATTAATTTATCCAGGAATTAACAATGTCCAAATTGTCAATATGATACTGCTTTGTGGAGTAAAATTCAAGAATGCTCAGAAGAATATTTCCATGAAAAGATACTGGATGAAGCGCAAATATCAAAGATATTACACTAATTTCATGGAGTATAGAAGTCAAAATTTTAACCAACTAAGTATAATAAAGAATGGAATAACAAAAGAAATCACCATGTATGCGGTACTTCGCATAGACAGGTTATTCCAACAGAATAATAATAACGGAACCAGGTCAGGCGAAATTCGCACCGACAGGATGTTCCAATAGAATAATAAAGAATGGAATAACAAAAGAAACCACCATGCATGCTGTACTTTGCATAGACAGGTTATTCAACCAGAATACTAAATAACGGAACCAGGTCAGGCGTAATACGCACCGACAGGATGTTCCAACGGAATAATAAAGACGGAACCAGGTCCGGCATAAAACACACAGACAGGATATTCTAACAGAATAATAAAGACAGAATAATAAGGACGGAACCAGGTCTGGTGTAAAACACACAGACAGGATATTCCAACAGAATAATAAAGACGGAATAATAGAAGAATGTCACCAAGTATAGGGCATTCCGAATATACAGGTTATTCCAACAGAATAATAAAGAATGGAATAACATATGTTCTCTCCATGAATAAAAAAGAAATAATACCCCTTACGAGTACAACAAATAATATCCCTTACCTTTGAAAGAAGGGTATTCCGACTGGTAGGGCGATGATATACTCGAAGAAAACTTGCACTACGATCAAAGTTTTCTTAAACTCTCATTAAATACGCTCAAGATTATAGAAGAAGAACTCTCTCTATAGTTTCTCTCTCTAGAGTTTCAGTAAATTCGTAAGAAAATAATGAATGAATGAGATTCTATTTATAGGCAAATGAAATGCATAGTAACTAATCCATGAACGGTCCAGATTGATTTACTTTAATCTGACGGTCCATATTTAAAGAAAAATCTTTTAAATAAAATATAATATATTCTATTTATAGAATAACTTTAATAAAGTATTCTGTTTTATATAAAAAGATGTTTCTGTTTTATTACGTTAATAATATGAATAAAACAAAACTTCATTATCGCTAAATAATTCATATTATTAATTGACAATAATTGAATCAAACTGAGTGACTTCTCACATAAGCATTAATAATCAATACCGTGTGCTACTATGCAACCACACGTATTACTGTACTTTTACTACCGAGTAGTTCAACAGTATCAACGGTAAAACTTTCACCGTTATTTTTAATAAAATATTTTTGTCATTTTCTCAATCTGACAATAATTCCGTTGTGGGGTCCACCAATAATTGTGTCGTCGTACGAATATTTCCCGACAAAAATAATATTCCCCGACCAATCGAATATAATACAATAATTTGCATACTTTGCAAAATTTATAAATACTACCCACAACTATAATATTATCTCAAATTCACATCATAATATTTAAAAAATATTTCGAAAAAATTAAATCTTTATTCATAAAATCTGGGGTTTCACAGATTGAGCGTGAAGGCTCGGATCAAAAGTGATAATGAAATAGAAAAGCTCGCAAATCGCCGGCTTTGTATAACGGAAGAAGATTAAAGAAGAACGGTAATCCGAACCCTAGTTCTTCTAATATTTTTCTTTAAGTTTTATATGTTTAAAACATAGCTTAAGGAGAATAAGAAATAAAAGAAGTTAGGAATGATTTCATATGGTTGAAATCGTGAGAAAATTAAGAAATAACAGTTAGAAGTTTATTTTATAAATTTCTTAAGAAAGTATAAGATTCGTAAGGATTTTTAGCGATCCGAATGAATCTTATGAACGAGTAGGTGAAATAAGTATGGAATGATGTTCTATAACATCAAATTCCAAGAAAAAGTAGAATCGTAATCCAAAATATCGATTTAAATGAAGAACGAACGAAGAACGCGAAGAACACGAAGAACGTTGTTGATGGACAAATTTAAAACTATCTTAGGATAATTGTTGTTGATGGACAAGTTTAAAACCATCGTAGGATAATTGTTGTTGATGGACAAGCTTAAAATCATCGCGTATAAGTTAGTTTCTTATTGTTTGGTTAGGAATGGTAGAAACGTTCATGGAGAACGGATTAAAACGTAGCTATAACGAAGTTATGGCGAAATTTTTGTAAAAGATGAACGAGAATTAGGAATTTAGTAAATGAACCCGAACATGTAGGAATTTGTTCAACTGTTATGACTTACTGGGCAATTGAAAGATCATACTTGCTTTAAATGAAAAATATTTTCAGCGAACGATGTTAGAAAGAACTTAAGAATCCCTTAAAGATCAAGTTGAGAGGTATCCAGAAGAAGTGACATTCAGTATGTGAATGTGCATGAGGATCAAGTGAAGACCTGTAATGTAGAACAGTTTAATTGAACTATAGATTAGTTTAATGAACTGATATGTATCCTTAGTGGCAGATGAAAGTCACTCGTGTAAGATGAAAAGAATAATGTAATTATCATTATTTATAATAAAAAAGATTATAAGGTTTCGAGAACCTGGGATTTCAGAATGTATGTCATTATATTGAGTATATAATGATGTATATATGGAAGAAGATGGAATCGTGACGCACGGAGTATGGGTCTGAAAGTAGACCGGATTTCGAGGCGTTATAATGTTTATGAAGAGAGCTGTTGTTATTTCATTCCTTATTATTATGTTGGAATAACCTGTCTGTGCGGTTTATCGCATGCCTGATGAATTCTTTTTGTTATTCCATTATTTATTATTTTGTTGGAATAACCTGTCTGTACGGTCTATCGCATGCTTGATGAATTCTTTTTGTTATTCCATTATTTATTATTTTGTTGGGATAACCTGTCTGTGCGGTCTATCACATGCTTTGTGAATTCTGTTGTTATTCCATTTTTTTATTATTCTGTTGGAATAACCTGTCTGTGCGGTCTATCACATGCCTGGTGAATTCTTTTGTTATTCCATTATTTATTATTCTATTGGGATAACCTGTCTGTGCGGTCTATCGCATGCCTGGTGAATTCCGTTGTTATTCTATTCTTTATTATTCTGTTGGAATATCCTGTCTGTACGGATTACGCATGACCTGATTCCATTCTTTATTATTCTGTTGGAATATCATGTCTGTGTAGATTACGCATGACCTGGTTCCATTCTTCATTATTCTGTTGGAATAACCTGTCTATGTGGATTACCGCATGCATGGTGAATGATCCTTCATATTCATTCTTTATTAAATTATGGAAATGATCTGTCTACGTGGATTACCGCATGGCGGGTGAAAATCCATTTGCAGTTTCGGATATTCTATTATACTCGTATAAGATATCATTTCTTTTGTACTCGTCATCGAATATCATTTTATTTGGTATTTTTTTACGAGTTACTATTCACGAGTTACTATTCACCTGGTTACTATTCACTCTAGTATTATTCACTCGGATATTCGGGGCACTTTTTGTGTCGGAGTACAATTCACGAGTTACAATTGACGTGTTACTATTCACCAAAAGTACTATTCATCAAAATATTATTCACTCGGGTATTTGGGGTACTTTTCATGTCGGAGTACTATTCACGAGGCACTATTCCCGAAATACTATTCATAGGGTACTATTGTGGGGTACTATTTACCCGAAAAATATATTTCTTTTCTGTGACACCCCCAAATCTCGGTACTTCATTACCACAAGATTCGGTGCTCACTTAAACAAATCATTCATATCTAACTACCCAATCATAATAAAAATTGAATAATAAACCTTCGCTTAAGGGATTACATAAACAAAATCTCTCAGGTTATCTAACCTTTAATTACAATCATTCAAATGCGGAAATTAAATAAATACTTTATTACATCAATCAAATTAAAGTCTAGTAAATAACTGTCAACACATTACAAGTCTTCAGTACTTGTTCATCTTTCCCTTTCCTTTACTGGTGCTAGGTACATCTACGTTCTCATCTTTAACTGTAATAGTTATATAAGCAAGAGTGAGCAAACAAAGCTCACTTGAAATAACAACGAAGAAAATCTTACAACATTTGCCAACTAATAGGCTCAATAGAATTGAACAATATGTTCTATTAACATTCTGAAGTATACAACTGAGGGTCTAATGACCACGAACCATGTCCACAGTTATAAGTAATCTTTCAACTTTAACTTTAACAATCATAAGACTATAAGGATTCCACGTACTTAGGGGGATCAACCCTTCGTACAATGTATTATGCACAAACATTTCAATGCTAAGCGTAAACCTCTTATAAAAGAGTTGCTCATCTCAGTATTTGAATACAAGTCCGCACCAAAATAGGTTTGGTTTGGATACATTACAAGGTAATTTAGAATTTAACGGTCATCAACTAAGGATTAGTTGAATACAAAATAACTAAATGTACACTATGGAATAATCATAACTGAATCGATATTTGTAGCTTAATATCATGCTTTAGGAATAATCTAATAGCATAAACACTGAATAATCATAACATAGTTTGCTTGAAACATATATAGTCAAGGTTATTGAGAATTGGATACTAAGCATGCAAAGTGAATAGTAATTTGAAGGATAAAGTTGTTCAACACTAGAATATTAAAATATAGCGATTCACATGCTAAATAACAAGTTACATATTAAAGAACCTTGCTTAATATTAAAGTATAAGATTTAGAATACTTGTATCCTCGTGAACAACAAGATACAAGGGCTTTCTCAATAATAAATAATCTAGCTCTCCGAAAGTGTAGAGTTAGCAACATGAGTAATTGTAATTGAATTAAAAGCAATAACGTACTCCACGAAGTTAAACATGCACAACGAAGTGTTATAGTTAGAAAACTTGCTCAATTGTTATAAAAGTAGAGTTAAAGAACTTGCCTTGCGCGTAGATTAAACCGTTAATGTCCAAATCACAATACCCTATATACACATGTTCATATGATATGATCAGTCATAATCAACACTACATCACGTATAGTTTAAATGTCTAACCATGCAATTAAGTTATATTCCTAAACGATAATAAACTTGTTAGGTCTTAACACCATGTTCGTTCAACACATTACAATACTAAAATAACAGAATTATTTGGTCATATAGCATTACAACTAAAAATTTCAGACTTCTGTGCAACACAAAAGTCATTTATGAACATTCTGCTAAGTGGCGCCGTGGTACCACAGTTTGAACTATGGGCCGCGCTGCGGCGCTGAGGTGGCGCTTCGGCACGAGTGTTATTTAGGGACTCGGTGTTGCGGCGTGAAGTCCGACGCTGACTTCGGCGCTGCGACGTGAAGTCTGGCTGGGGCGCTGATTTTGGCGCTAAAGCGCGAGATTTGACGTTGGAGCATGAATTTTTACGCTGGGGCGTCGAAACTCACAGAACCAGACTAGAAAACAGAACAAAGCTACTGTCTAACTTTTTAACAACAATTAACACCAATTAACATGTACGACTTCACGTAAATTACACATGAATGTTAAAAATCAACCATATACCAATTATCAACAATTCGAACAACAATTTTAGAAACTTAAATTTTGAAACACTGTTTTTTAAAACTCAAAACTCCATTGTTGATAAATAAAATACAGCGAAAATTGTAAGTCTGTAAAAATCCAATTTGATTCCTTTAAAACCCAACATACCCACATATAAACCAATTTAACATATATAGTTCAATTTCCTATTAGCATACACTAATTTTGTTATCATACACGATCACAGTTCTTGTATAAATATATTTACTGTAAAACAAATTTTCCTTTTTATTGTATACGTAATCTAGCATACAATCTTAAGCATACAATCACATATGTTAATATAACAATTACAGTTACACGTACACGTAATATCATACGAAATTATAAAAACATAGTTCTACAGAAAATTTGATAAAAATCATATACTCAGTGATATTCACGAAAACAGAGAATACCAAGTTCATAGGAAATTGACTTAAAACATATCTATGTACATATATTAAGGTCAGAGAAACATATCTTTTGTTGCTTTAGAAAACTTTGTTATTCACTGTCAAAAGCTAGATAATCTCAGAACTTTCCTCTCTCTGGCTCTCTCTCACACTATCTCTAAAATCTTTCTCAGACAACTTCTATTTTTCATTAGGCTTAAGCCAAAACAATATACGTAATTTAAAAATAAAAGCCAATGTATATTTTTAAAACGCATAAAACCGACACCACACTTATTACCCTAATAATATATCAGTTACCAAATATATATATATATATATATATATATATATATATATATATATATATATATATATATATATATATTATTTAAATTCAAAAGAAATTCAAAAGTCATAAGGCTTTGTTTGGCAAACCTTTTAAAAAATTAAAGGATTAATATACTTAAACCTTGTTTGGCAAAAACCAAATTAAATTTACTTTAATTTATTTTAATAACTCTTTATAACATAGCTATTTGTCATACTTTATTTCATAACAATTTATTAAATAATTCACTTAATCACATAACTCAATCCACATAACACAATACTTACTTAACAAATAAATAATTAACTAAATCAAATCAATCAAATTGAACAATTATTTATCCAATAATAAACACATCCAATAAATATTTATATAAATCAATAAATATTTATAATTTGTATTTAAAAAAAATCTGTAATGTTACATTTTCTGTCCAAATTATTTTTGGTACATGAAAATTATTCTTGAATTTTACTCTACAAAGCAGTATCATGTTGACAATTTGGATATTTTTAAACTCTGGATAAATTTAAAGTCTTTAATATTTATCCTTGATTTCGTTTTATTAATGCTTATATAATTGTCATCATCCTCATGCTTATATTACAATGAAAGTCATCTTTGGCTTACGTGCAAAGATGGACTGTTGATTATTAGTTTTACAGTTGTATATGTTTGGCTTACGTGCAAAGATGGAATGTTGATTATTGGTTTTACAGTTATATATATTTGGCTTACGTGCAAAGATGAACTATTGATTGGTGAGTATCTTTGGCTTATGTGCATAGATGAACTGTTTATTGGTATGATTATGATCAGGGATCATTCGGTATAATCATGACCCATAATGTTGTAGATGATGTGGTAAAAGTCCTCATTGGCCCGTAGTGCATTGATGGATAGTTATTGGTAAGATTATAACCACGGATTTTTCGGTATAATCATGACCATTGATGATTACATGAATACCCTTGGCCATAGTGCAGGGATGATTCGATGATGTAGATTATTCATTAAGCTGAGTCTTAGCGATAAAATATTGATTATACACTTTTAATTCGTAAAAGATAGTAGATATCATGCTCTACTTGACTCTTCTAAAATATAGTTGTATGTCTTTGCCCTGTAGTGCAAAGATGAATTGTTAATGAATATCTTTGGCCGTAGTGCAAAGATGAATTTATTAGTATGATTATGAGCAGGAATTCTGATTTGGTATAACCATGATTTTTGATGTTTCAGGTGAAGATATGTGATGAAAATTATCTTCGTCCTGGGTGCGAAGAGTAATTTAGAATCATAATTATGATTATGAGTTATTCATATGATTGTGGACAGGAATTGTTGATTGATGTTACAGTGATCAAACATAATTGGTGGACTTTTAACATGGAGAAGATAATATGCCTGATGGTTTATTTGACTCTTCTAATGGATTTCTCATTCCGCTGCAACTATGGTTGAAAAGTTTTATCATCTACCATATATTCTAAATCTCTGATTTATTACTGATGAAGGCTATTGATGATGTAAATTATTTTTAGTCATAATATTATTTACTGGGCTAGTTGTGCTCACCTTTTTTGCTTCACAATTCCTTTCAGGTAATAAGAGTGTAGCTGGATTGACCGGGGGTAATAGAAGAATAGAACGGTGGTCTATAGCTGTTGAGGTTCTCCCTAAATAGTATGGAAATAATTTTATTGAGAACTTTAGATAAGTGTGTCGTATTGTATACATCATTTGATATTTAATTTTTGTGAACCGAATAGGGTGAGGTGAACCCAACTTTGGAAGGGTGTTTTGCCACTATCATACAAGATGTCTAATGGCATATAACCTCATATTATCATAAGACAGGGTTGCGCACATCCACTTGCTGAGTATATCTACAAGCACTACCTATATGATCTTGGAGTTTGGTTGAAATATAAATTTCAATTGCAGACAGTGGAGATAGTTATATGTCAAGAGAAGACTCACAATTGGAAATATCATGATAGTAATCTTCTCATTTTTATTTGGGGTCTATTGGGTCAACCAAGGATAATTTTGTGGATATATGATATCTATCATAACCTAGATCCATGGCCTCCCATGTACGAAGGTTTCCTTGAGCACTTCCCAAAGATTTTTATTTCTAAAATAGTTTTTGATTATACTTTTATGTAAAGTACCATTGTAAGGTTGTGGTCGAGGCACCATGAGAGTTACATACATTTGTATTAAAACTCACAGTTTAACTATGGTCGTATTCTGTACGACAGTTCAACAGTTGTATAAATCAAGTTTGTATTTGATTTTTATAGTATGATATCTGGTGACTCAGAATGGGTCGTGTGGACATATTTTGGGGGGCGTCACATTTCTTTCAAGCTTGGTGGTTGGGTCCTACCCTCTTGGGTGACCCATATGGGTTTCCCCATCTCTTTTAACCCACTCACTTGATTAATGGTTCGACCCATGGGTTTAATTCTTGGTTTGGGCTTCGCTTTAATTCAATCTGGGCCAAATCTTGGGCTTGAATTAACATTTCTTTGGGCCTTGATTTAATTAATCATTAGGCTATCTTCTTATTTCATTTGAGCTTGGAAAAGTCCAAGTTCATTTATCAAATTGTCAACCTTGACTTCATTTGACCAAGACTTTGACTTTGCGTATTCTTACCATATAATTCTCGAATACTTTTCGTATAATAGTTCGTATAATATGCATATTATACGTTGTATTATTCTTCAGATTATACTTGTATGATACATTGTATTATACTCGTATTCCTTTCATATAATAATCCTTCTTATTATATTTAATCATTACTTTTTTTGAAATTCACGTTCCCTAACATTCTCGGTTTGAGTACGTAGGCGAAAAACTGCGTTTGTTATAACTGAATTATTATTGGACAAGCCATCTTTTCTCAGAATTATAACATTACGCGCTTCCCAAAAATTCAAAATTAATTCCCGAGCAAATATCGATGAATATTAATTTTACGGAAATTTCATGGAAAACTTTTATTTTTGTCTTGGAAATTTATACTATTTAATTATAACATACAACCAGAATCCTACAGTCATACACTCATCCTAGGTCAGAAAATGAGCTTCCAACTCCATACTCAAAAATAATAAACATATTTCTTATTTTATTCAATCCAATCAAATAAAAATTAATCTGCATAAAAGCTTGATTTTCTCGGGCGTTAAACATACAATATATATATATATATATATATATATATATATATATATATATATATATAATCAATTGCCCAACATTTTTCTCTCTTCCTTATCTTTAATTGTACTTGCACAATTAAATAAATAAGGTGGCTACATGATGGTGTAACACATGAGGTAATGCTTAAAGATAATGATAACATCGCATGAGTTTCTTCTCTCCTTATGGCCGAATTTTAGGCTCCAATATCCCCCAATTTTGGTTTATTTTATTTGCCAATACTTACTTAGCAAAATGACAAACAAGCCACTCTCAAGTTGGGCTAAGTTTGGGCACTAGATTAATTACGTGGGCTTTCTTAATTAAATGATTGGGCCATGTCTATAATAATTCATGGGTTTTAACACCCAATTTTATATTACCCTAATCATTTAATTAGGGGTTCCATTCCACTCATTTGGAATTTAAATAATTAATCATGTATATTTAATTTTTATAACCCAATTAGACTTGCTTTAATTAAGTTAATAATTAATTAGTTGAGATGTAAAAAATGAATCTCTAAGAATTTGCATACTAGTATTCTTATTAAATACTAGCATTCTTTAATTACTATAACCCTTAGGTTATTTAATCCTCATACTTAATATGTATATTAGTCTATGTATCTTTCCTTCTTACTTTTCTTTATAAAATAGATAATCATATATACATGGTATAATGTATATATTTATTTAATCACATACACACTTTTCATGAGTCACAAAACATTTACCATATATTAACTCACTACATGTCACAGAGTTTTCAATAACATTAATATTTAATTAATATATTTATTTACAATGTGACTTAAAATTCTTGGTTATTACATTATATATATATATATATATATATATATATATATATATATATATATATATATATATATATATATAACTAATTAAAGGGTTTGGGTGAATCGAATCAAGAAATAAAGTGTTTTTAAATCAAAAAGAAAAGTCAAAACTTAGTATACCAGGCCATTTCTGAAATCTTATTTTGACTGTTTAACAAGTCCGAAATGGGGTTTATTATTTTTTTAAAATAGCTATCTATGGTGTTTATAGCATATCCAAAATTGGTTGTCATCGGATTTGCGAGCTGAATGTAAAAAAAATCGCAAATTAGCTTGGTGGCATAGGGTTGGCCCTGCTACAGGTAGCAACAGTCGACGCCCAACGTTGTGCTACGCTGCACTACGCAGGTCGGGCCAGTTTGGCTTAGTTGTTTAGGTTTTTTAATGTACCCGCATTGCTTAGTTAATAATTTTAAAAAATAGGTGGGTATACCACCTATAACATATCTGAAATTCAACAAAAATGGATTTGTGGTTTAGAAGTTGGAAAATCGGAAAGGGGGGCTGTGCGGTTGCGCTGCTGGGCTAGCCAAGCCAAGTCTGGCAGCGCGTATCAGTAGCACTAGCAGCAGCAATAACTAGGCCCTGCCTAGTTGTGCGTCGCTTTGTTAACGTGATGTTTTCTTAATGATTTTATTAGTTTTGATGAGAAAAATTCATGAAAATAAGATAAAATTGAAATTGAAACATATGTGTAAAATAATATATGAATTATAAATTCATTCAATGCTACAAATATGCTATGTAACCTCGTGTATATATATAAAGATGCAAAATGATCATGTAATGAATATTAATGGTTTAGAAATTAAAAATGTAAACTATTGATGTTTCTAAAGCTACGTTAAAACATTTTTAATGTAAAAATTTTATAGCAAGTAAAAGACTAAAGGACTCTAAATGAAAGAAAATAGATT
The DNA here is from genome assembly GCA_016801055.1 of Panax notoginseng. Classification (NCBI taxonomy): domain Eukaryota; kingdom Viridiplantae; phylum Streptophyta; class Magnoliopsida; order Apiales; family Araliaceae; genus Panax; species Panax notoginseng. The sequence continues at coordinate 142,649,757 of CM029020.1, forward strand.
TTGTCACGAACATCAAAATAAAGATTTTCATAAATTCTTAATTCGAACTTATAGTTTAAACTTTGTGTTTACAAACTGATATTAAGTTTTGTTACATGTTTTAAGCTTCACTACAATCTTTAGAATAGGTTAAACGAACATCCCTTTAACTGTACAATTAACAGCTCAACACTGGGTCTGTTCTGCAACAGATGCGGCCACACCCGATTAACTCTTGGCGCCAGCACCGCGGTGACCGAAACCAGCGCGACAGCGCTCGGCTCCATAACCAATTTTCCAGAATGCGAACTCAACCTCTACTCTTTACAAAAATTCTTTAACTTTTTCATCTAGACTTCCAATTAGATGGTTTTTGACCCAATAAACCCATTAAACATATAAGAATACGTCAATAGTGTTAGGTTTGTGAGAATCATAGACGCAATCAAAGTGCATAAAACAGTGGAAGCATGTCAAAATCAGATTTTAAAATTTTTACAAACCAATTACACGAATCATCCTTTATACATTTTATTAATTTAAATCGAATGATAAGAAATTATGGAATCATACCCTTGTAGATTCAAGTTTCCATAGGTACGAGTTTAACTCCTAGTTCTTTGCGATCTCCTTGAATCTCTGGGATTGATTCCTTCCTTTGATCAACGCTAGCCACCCAAGTGTTTGGTTTCTAAAGGTGATCTACCAAGGAAGAAGGATTATTCAAGAAGGAGGGTGGTTGGCTAAACCCTAGTTTTTCTATCTTTGTAGAAAAAGGAGTACTCTCCAACAATTGGATTTACGTCTACTGATATCTGGCATAAAACTTTTCTTATATAGATATTAGTTAACCCTTCTGATCTAATTAGAAGTAGGGTTGTATTTAATTAATTAAATTTCTTTAATTAATTAAGCTCCCTAATCTTATTAAAGATAATTAATTAAACTCTTTTAATTAATTTACCTCATAATCTTATTAGGAATAAATGAGAGTACCTATATTAAAATAATTTCCAAACTTCTTTAGAAATGAAAATATAAATAATTGTAATAATATTAATAAGACTCCTCTTATTAATTTATATTGAATATTTCTAAAATATTAAATAAAAAGTATTAAGCTATTTAATTTATTCTATCACAATAGATTAAATTAAATACATTTAACATATTATTACGATTATGTCATTAACTTCTTAAATAATTATTCTTCCTTTTATGGAGTGACCCTTTTGGCTCTCTATATTAAACCAGTTGTGAATAAATCAATTAGAACAATTTTAATCTCATTTAAATAAATAAATTAAACTATTAATTTATTTAAATAAATAGTATTTATTCTACAATAAGGATAAGCCTCATTAGCGATCAACGACTTTCCAGATAATATAGATTTCAACATTACTCATAAATGAACCGTGACACCCCCAAATCTCTGTACTTCATTACCTCAAGATTCGGTGTTTACTTAATCAGATCATTCATATCTAACTACCCAATCATAATAAAAATTGAATAATAAACCTTCCCCTTAAGGGATTACATAAACAAAATCTCCCAGGTTATCTAACCTTTAATTACAATCATTCAAATGCGAAAATTAAATAAATAATTCATTACATCATCCAAATTAAAGTCTGGTAAATAACTGTCAATATATTACAAGTCTTCAGTACTTGTTCATCTTTCCCTTTCCTTTACTGGTGCTAGGTACATCTACCTTCTCATCTTTAGTTGTAATAGTTATATAAGCAAGAGTGAGCAAACAAAGGTCACTTGAAATAACAACGAAGAAAATCTTACAACATTTGCCAACTAATAGGCTCAATAGAACTGAACAATATGTTTTATTAACATTCTGAAATATACAACTGAGGGTCTAATGACCACGAACCATGTCCACAGTTATAAGTAATCTTTCAACTTTAACTTTAACAATCATAAGACTATAAGGATTCCACGTACTTAGGGGGATCAACCCTTCGTACAATGTATTATGCACAAACATTTCAATGCTAAGCGTAAATCTCTTATAAAAGAGTTGCTCATCTCAGTATTTAGAATACAAGTCCGCACCAAAGTAGGCTTGGTTTGGACACATTAAAAGGTAATTTAGAATTCAACGGTCATCAACTAAGGATTAGTTGAATACAAAAGAACTAACTGTACGCTATGGAATAATCATAACTGAATCGATATTTGTAACTTAATATCATACTTTAGGAATAATCTAATAGCATAAACACTGAATAATCATAACATAATTTGCTTGAAACATATAAAGTCAAAGTTATTGAGAATTGGATACTAAGCATGCAAAGTGAATAGTAATTTGAACGATAAAGTTTTTCAACACTAGAATATTAAAATATAGCGATTCGCATGCTAAATAACAAGTTACATATTAAAGAAACGTGCTCAATATTAAAGTATAAGATTTAGAATACTTGTATCCTCATGAACAACTAGATACAAGGACTTTCTCAATAATAAACAATCTAGCTCTGCGAAAGTGTAGAGTTAGCAACTTGCGTAATTGTAATTGAATTAAAAGCAATAAAGTACTCAACGAAATTAAACTTGCACAACGAAGTGTTAGAGTTAGAAAACTTGCCTTGAGCACAAGATAAACCTTACAACTTGAATCTCAATACTTTATATATATGTCATCATGACATAATTAGTCACTACACATTTTATATAACTAAATACTTACATTATGTAAGATTTGATTTTTAATCACATAATCAAATTACATTAATCATAAAACTAGTTAATCGTTAATACATGATCATTTTTAGTATAGGAATACTGAAATCACAATTTAACAGTCCTGCTATTAGCACATAACATTTTTTTTCAGACTTTGTGTAAATAAATTACAATGTCTGACCATTCTGCTAACTCGCGTTGCGGCGCCACATTTTACACTGTGGGCCAGCGCTGCGGCGCTGCACTGGCGCTGCGGTGCGAGACACATGCCAACAATTGGCGCTACGACGTGGCGCCGACACTGCGGCAGGAAACTTATACTGTTGGGCCGCGCTACGGCGCCAAACTCCTGTTCTGGGCGACAGCCTCGGCACAGTATGAACAAAAAGTCAATTTGGACTACATGATCCTTTCTAACGACCTAATTAACATGTAATACACATATAGACTTCATATAAGGACAATTTCAATACTCTTAACATGTTTTTACACATATAATAACATGAACATCAACTTTATAACACCCAATTTCAATGTTTTTGACAAAAACTTCATTTTTGACATTTTTTAATGAAACTCATCACTATAACTTTGTTTTTCAACCAAAACCATTAATTCAAACAATCATGTTTATGTTTAATCATCTACTTTCAAAATCAATAGTCAATATATATATATATATATATATATATATATATATATATAATCAAACCTTAATTTTATTTTAAACTAAGTCATATTCATAAATTTTCATATAAACACTCTGTAATATAATTTTCTTCACAAATTACATACATACATGAATTAATTGATTATAACCATACATAACCAATGAAAAACTGTTTTACAACAATCAATTATCATATAAAACTATATACACCAATAATTCATCTTTTACAATTATTTTACAAAGAACTTTTTGGATAAGGGGATAACCATAGTTTTTAGAAAATAGGAGCAAGATGATACCTTAATTTAAAAGAAGATGATGGCTATCTTGGATTCTTAAGCTTCTTTTCCTAATTTCATTCTCAAATCCCCTCTAGAATCCCTAAAGTTCTCAATCACTTTTCTCCTTTTCTTCTTTTTCTTCCTTCTGAGTCTTTTTCCTCTATTCTATCTTACGTAGTATAATATAACGTATAATATTAATAATATATATTAATTATATAATATAACTCCAGATATAACTGATTTCAGTTATCTAAGTTTTGAAAATCAAAAGCCATAAGGGTTGTTTGGCTAGGCTAATTAAAAATAACACATTAACTCTTACACCTTGTTTGGTAAACCTAATTAAAATAAATGGATTAATCCTTATACCTTGTTTGATAAAATACTATTAGATTAAAGGCTTAATAAGCATTAAGGCTTGTTTGGCAAAAACTAATTAAACTCCTTGAATTTATTTAATAACTCCTTTATAGCAAGGTTATTTGTCACACTACTTTTTAATTATATTTTGATAATCAATTTAACTAAATCTAATACTGATTTATTAAATTACTTTAACACATATATCAATGCCACATAATTATAATTTCCTTTTATAATTATAACTTTATTTAATCAACTAACACTTCATTTTAAATTACAAATAAAAATTAAAATATAATAATTCATTTAATTATTATAAACTCTCTAACTTAATTATTAACTTAAATTAGAATATTAACCCATAACAATTAATTTCTTAGCTCCTTAATTATTTAATTAACAAATAATTAATCAATCAACTCAAATCAAATTAAACACATATTTATTCGATGATAAACACATTCATTAAATATTTATGTAATTCAAAAAATATTTAAAATTAAAATTAAAATCTAGAATGTTACATCATTCCCTCCTTACAGGGATTCTGTCCTCAGAATCATAACTCAAACAACTCATTCGTTACATTCTTCCCTACTTACAAAGATTATGTCCCCCGAATCGAAGACACAGATTAAACAAATAACTCAGGGTAATCTTTCATCATTTTCTCTTTGAGTTCCCACGTCACTTCTTCAGCATTGTGGTTCCTCCATATTACCTTCACAGAAGGTATCACTTTATTCCTGAGCACTTGTTCTTTCCTGTCAACTATCTGGATAGGAATCTCTTCATAAGACAAATCTTTCTCGAACTGCAACGGTTTCTACTCGATCACGTGCTTGTAATCAAGCTTATATGGTCGTAACACCGAAATATGAAAAATATTGTGAATGTTTTCCAACTCTGGAGGTAGAGCTACCTCGTAAGCCACCTCTTCTGTGACAACCGAGATTTTGTAAATTATTTTTAATATTTATTAGATTGAAGAAATATTTTCGATGAATTAATTATTAGATTTATTAATTAATTGATGAAGTTGTGATAGATTAATTTAATTATAGGTGTTACATTTATTAATTTAATGTGGAGAGTTTTATTATTCGATGTATGTATTTATGTGAGCTTATTGTATTAAAAGAAATATTTAATAAGCCTAATGTTATTTTAATTATTTAATTATTAATTAGATATTTAATATTTTAATATTATTAATCAATGTGAATTTGAATTATGTGACTATGTGCACTATTGAGAAATTATTATATTTTATTAAATGTGATATTGGTTTTATTTTATGATGGAGTGTGACATTAATTAAACTATATGATAAAATATTTTATTAAAATAAAGAGTTTTGAATCTAGATTTCTAGCCAAACATGGCCTTTGAGGGAGTTGAGGGCAGTTACCCATGACTGGGTAACTAACCACGACGCGTCAGACGTCTTCTTTATTTACGCCTTCCCTTCCTTTTTCTTCATTAATTTCCTAAGTCTAGAAAGTGTCAGAGAGAGTTTCAGAGAGAGATACAAAGAGAGGGTTGAGAATTCAGAGTTTTGTGGAGGAGGAATTCACTTCCTAGTAAATTAATCTACGTTGGGGTAATCTCTTCAACCCAATTTATATATTTTACGTCTTTTAAGTTTCATGAATATGGCTCAAGTCTTCTGTGAGTCTCTGTTTTTGGAGAATTCAGTTGTTATAAGAATAGATGTAATAATTCGAGTGTAATAATAGTAAGAGAATGAAAATATTCTAATTTAATTAAGTAATTAAATTAGAAGGGTAATGATTTGTTAAATAAAGTGGAGTTTATATTAAATAATTAAATGAAAATGTAGCTAATGAATGTCGTTAATACATATTGTATGTGTGTAGGATTTGTGGTGAACGGAAGTAGTAATCGTTTAGCCTACGCACGAGGCAAGTTTTCTAACCCTACTTGTTTTCATTATTCAAGTTATAAATCAAGTTCATTTGTTATGTTAAAGATTTACTATCTTTTCAAAGTATGATTCTGTTATACAATAATTGTTCTATTGTATACTTATTGAGATTGTTATTCATTATAAATATCATTTATTGTTGAACCTTGTTAGACTAGCGAATCCTTATTGATTCAACTAGTCCACAGTTGATGAACGTTCTAAATTCAGAACCCTTATTGATTTATCAAACCAAACTTCCTTTGGTGCGGACTCTAATGTCAAACTGAGATGAACAACCCTGCAAAGGGATATACTTATGCGTTAGCATTAAGATATTGTACACAGTATGGTACTAAGGGCCGATCCCCCTAAGTACGGGAAGAAATGTCCATAGTCTTATAACTGTTAAAGGTTTCAAGTATAACCCTTGACAACCTATGACATAGTTCAAGGTCTTATGACCCTCAGAAATTCTTTTGATTCTTGTTATTCATTCTTGATTCAAAAGTTGAGCTTTTATATTTGAAGTTATTATTTTTCCTCGGATGTTATTATATTGTTGTTTTCATTATTGTACATTAGGGCAATCGTGCTCACTCTTGCGTAATAATAACATTGCAGTTAAGAATGAAAGAGCAGACGAACCTTCCACTAGTAAAGGCAAGGGCAAGGCTAACAAGTGATGAAGACTTGTTGTGTATATGATGATGTATTTTGTTTAAGACTTAAGTTAATGATGTTGTTTAAGACTTATTTGTTTATAATTGACGCGTCAGACGTCTTCTTTATTTACGCCTTCCCTTTCCTTTTTCTTCATTAATTTCCTAAGTCTAGAAAGTGTCAGAGAGAGTTTCAGAGAGAGATACAAAGAGAGGGTTGAGAATTCAGAGTTTTGTGGAGGAGAAATTTACTTCCTAGTAAATTAATCTACGCTTGGGTAATCTCTTCAACCCAATTTATATATTTTACATCTTTTAAGTTTCATGAATATGGCTTAAGTCTTCTGTGAGTCTCTATTTTTGGGGAATTCAGTTGTTATAAGAATAGATGTAATAATTCGAGTGTAATAATAGTAAGAGAATGAAAATATTCTAATTTAATTAAGTAATTAAATTAGAAGGGTAATGATTTGTTAAATAAAGTGGAGTTTATATTAAATAATTAAGTGAAAATGTAACTAATGAATGTCGTGAATACATATGGTATGTGTGTAGGATTTGTGGTGAACGGAAGTAGTAATCGTTTAGCCTACGCACGAGGCAAGTTTTCTAACCCTACTTGTTATCATTATTCAAGTTATAAATCAAGTTCATTTGTTATGTTAAAGATTTATTATCTTTTCAAAGTATAATTCTGTTATACAATAATTGTTCTATTGTATACCTATTGAGATTGTTATTCATTATAAATATCATTTATTGTTGAGCCTTGTTAGACTAGCAAATCCTTATTGATTCAACTAGTCCATAGTCTTATGACTGTTAAAGGTTTTAAGTATAACCCTTGACAACCTAGGACATAGTTCAAGGTCTTATGACCCTTAGAAATTCTTTTGATTCTTGTTATTCATTCTTGATTCAAAAGTTGAGCTTTTATATTTGAAGTTATTATTTTTCCTCACATGTTATTATATTGTTGTTTTCATTATTATACTCGTGGGCAATCGTGCTCAGTCTTGCGTAATAATAACATTGCAGTTAAGAACGAACGAGCAGACGAACCGTCCACTAGTAAAGGCAAGAGCAATGTTAACAAGTGATGAAGACTTGTTATTTTATATGATGATGTATTTTGTTTAAGACTTAAGTTAATGATGTTGTTTACGACTTATTTGTTTATAATTCTGCACAGATGTTTAAGGTTAGAGTAACCTGGGATTTATTTATTATGTAGTTGATGTAACCCCATAAGGGGAGATTTATTATTATTTCTATCTATTGCATGGTTTGCATTTATTTATGGGTAGATAGATGGATGATGTTGTATCGTGAACACCAAATCCTGTGGAAATGGAAGTACCGGATTTGGGGGTGTCACATCTCCAACTCGTTACATCACCTCAAAGGGTCCAATAAACCTCAGGCTTAGCTTTCCCTTCTTACCAAAACGAATTTTCTCCTTCCAAGGGGAAACTTTTAGGAATACATAATTTCCTATGTTGAATGCACGATCTTGTCTGTGTTGATCAGCATACTTCTTCTGTCGGTCTTGAGTTGCTACTAATCTTGTCCTGATGAGTTTGATAACGTCAACAGTTTGTTGTTCCAGTTCTGGTCCTAGCCGTTGACGTTCACCGACTTCATCCTTGCACAGTGGAGTTCTGCACTTTCTACCATATAATGCCTCATAAGGCGGCATGCCGATGCTCGCGTGGTAACTGTTGTAGTAAGTGAATTCCACCAATGGTAAATGTTCTTCCCAGCTCCCTTTAAGATCAATGACGCATATCTTCCAATGTCTAAATCGTTCTTTCGCTTTAGCCATCGGTTTGTGGATGATAAGCCATGCTCATTCGCAACTGTGTTCCCATACATTCCTGTAATCTCTTCCAGAAATTTGAAGTGAATAGCGGATCTCTATCTGACACAATTGACACTGGCACTCCATGTCTCGAAACTATCTCTTTATCGTACAACCTGGCCAACTGATCAAGATTAAACCTAATCTTTATTGGTAAAAAGTGCGCTAATTTTGTCAGTTTGTCCACTATCACCCAAATCGCATCGCATCCTCTTTGAGTAGTTGGAAGACCCACCACAAAATCTATTGTGATGTGTTCCCACTTCCATTCTGGTATTTCTAACAGTTGAAGTAGTCTGCTCGATCTTTGATGCTCGGCTTTGACTTTTTGACATGTCAAGCATCTCGCGACACATTCTGCGACATCTCTTTTCATGTTTGGCCACCAAAAATGTCGTTGTAAGTCCTGATACATCTTCGTACTTTCTAGATGAATCGAATATCTTGTGTTGTGTGCTTCGGTCAAGATTTCTTCTCTAATATCTGATACTGCTGGAACCCAGATTATTCCCTCGAACCGTAGTAATCCCTCGGTATCGATCTTGTATTTCACTTCTTTACCTTCGTTCACACCTTCCTTTATTTTTCTGCATTCTTCATCCTCTAGTTGAGTTTTCTTCACCTTGTCCACTAAAGTTGGACCAGCTTCTATCTGGAATAGTCATTCATCGGATTCCTGTGGAAATTTGATTTCTATCCCTAACCTTTCTATAGCTGAAATGAGGTCCTCCTGGGTGGTTATCATCATCAACTTTTCCCGACCTTTCCTGCTTAAAGCATCTGCAACTACATTCGCTTTGCCCGAATGATAAAAGATTTCACAATTGTAATCCTTTATCAATTCCATCCATCTTCTTTGACGCATGTTCAGGTCCTTTTGAGAGAAAATATACTTTAGACTCTTATGATCTCTGTAGATTTCACATTTCTCTCCATAGAGATAGTGTCTCCATATCTTCAGAGCAAATACTACTGCAGCCAATTCCAAATCATGAGTCGGATACCCTTACTCATAATCCTTCAGTTGTCTTGATGCATATGCAATAACTTTGTCGTCCTGCATAAGAACACAACCCAAACCTTTGTGTGAGGCATCACTACACACCACAAAGTTTCCTGTATTATCTGGTAATGCCAACACAGGTGCCATACATAACTTCTTCTTCAAAGCTTGAAAACTTTCTTTACGCTTCTCCGTCCAAACAAATTATACAACTTTCCTTGTCAAATTTGTTAACGGAGTGGCTATCTTGGAAAAATCTTGAATGAATCGTCTGTAATAACCGGCAAGTCCCAAGAAACTCCTCACCTCTGAAGGTGTCTTCGGTTGTTCCCAATTGATTAAAGCTTCGACTTTTGATGGATCCACTAAAATCTTTGTCAATTATATGCCCAAGAAATTGTACGCGTTCCACCCAAAATTCACATTTAGAGAATTTCGCGTACAACTTTTCTTTTCTTAACGTCTCCAGTGTCAGACGTAAGTGTTCCACGTGTTCTTCTTGAGTTTTGGAATACACCAGAATGTCATCGATAAATACCACTACGAACTTGTCTAAGAATGGTTTAAACACCTTGTTCATCAAATCCATGAACGTAGCAGGGGCGTTTGTTAAACCAAAAGACATCACCAGAAACTTATAATGTCCATACCGAGTTCTGAATGATGTTCTAGGTATATCCTCCTTCCTCACTTTCAATTGGTGTTACCCACTTCTCAAGTCTATTTTCGAGAAGTATTTAGCACCCTTCAACTGATCAATCAAGTCATCTATTCTTGGCAACGGGTACTTGTTTTTAATAGTGACTTTGTTCAATTCCTTATAATCAATGCAAAGACGCAATGACCCATCCTTCTTCTTCACGAATAACACCGGCGCTACCCACGGTGATACGCTTGGTTGAATATACTTCTTGTCTAGCAGCTCTTGCAGTTGTACCATTAGTTCCTTCATCTCTACCAGAGCCATTCTGTACGGGGCCTTCGATATTGGGGCAGTTCCTGGCGCTAAGTCGATCACGAATTCAATCTCTCTGTCAGGCGGAAGTCCCGACAAATCTTCCGGAAACACGTCTACGAATTCTCTAACCACTGGTATTTCTTCCAATTTTACACCCTTCTGCTTTTGAGTATCGACTATGTAAGCTAAGTACCCTACACAGCCCTGACTTAACAACTTTTTGGCTTGCATAACCGTCAGACATCTAATTTGTCTAGGCGATTTGCTACCATGAAAAACTACCTTTGACGGAGTCATAAGGTTTACACACTTCTTTTGACAATCAATTACCGCTCCATAATTGAATAGCCAATCCATTCCCAATATCACGTCAAATTCTCCAAGTCTAATCAGAATTAAATCTACCATCATAATATTCCCCTTAATATTCACCCTACAGTTCTTGTATACGAACCTAACAGGAATTACTTCCCTATTCGCAATTTCTATGTTTAAAGGAAAATTCAATTCTTCTCTAAGCAATCTTAACCTCTCAGCAAATTCATCAGATATAAATGAGCAAGTAGCACCCGAATCAAATAATATACAAGCATCAATATCATTGATTGGGCTAATACCTGACACCACATCTTTTGATTGTACAACATCTTGTACAGTCATGTTGAAGGTTCTGGCTGTGGGTTTGTTTGACGCTGTAGGTTCAACAATGGTCCATGTACCTCCACTGCTGCCTCCGTTGCTTCTTGTTGTTTGCCCAACTTTCTTCTTAGGGTATTCATGAGTGAAGTGATCCTTAGAACCACACGTGAAGCACATATTCTTTTTCTGTTGAGTGCAATTTGGGGCTATGTGACCCTCCTGGCCACAGTTGAAGCATACACCTTCCCCCATCAAGCACGCACCCTTATGAAACTTCCCGCATGTCGTACATGCTTCAAACTTTTTATTTTGCTGGTTACCCTGCTGGTTTCCAGCACCCATGTTCCCATTCCACTTCCTCTTCAAACTGTTGTTGTTGTTGTTGTTGTTGTTGTTGTTGTTGTTGTTTCCACCACTACCACCTCTATTCTTAATCTCTGCCTCATTCTTTTTCTTTTTTTGTTCCTGATTGAACTTTGTCACTGACTCGCCTCCACCTTCAGCGAGTACTACTTTCTCCATCACTACTGCAAACGTCTTCAATTGGAACAGGGAAACCTTACTGTATAGCCAGGGCTTCAGTCCCTGTATAAATCTCTTCGCCTTGCGTTCATCCGTACTGACTTGATATGGCGCAAACCTCGCCAACTCATTGAATTTAGCAGCATACTCAGATACCGTCATCATTCCCTACTTTAGTTCTAAAAACTGAACCTCCAGCTGAATCTTCGAACTCTCTGGGAAATAGGTCTCGAAGAATATCTCCTTAAACCTATCCCAGGTCATCACTCCTGGTCCTTCACGGATTTTATTGGCCTGCCACCAATAACTAGCTTCTGCTTTCAACATGAATGTTGCAAAAGTAGTCTTCTGGTCATCCTCTACCCAAGCGACATCAAACACCTTTTCAATCTCCATAATCCAGGTCTGTGCCTCAACTAGATTCATAGACCCACGGAATTCAGATGGTCCAACCGCCTTGAAATCCTTAAACGTTGTTCCTTGGTTCTGTGGTTGATTCTGTAACGCTCCTGTCAGTAATGTCACTAATTGTTGAACGGGGTTAACATCAACATTATCGTTATTGGTTCCTTCACTGGTTCTCTGACGTGGTGGTTGTTGTCTGGGAGGCATTTTCTGTTAAAACATACACTCATTAGATTATTATTCAACTCTTTTAAGTAATTTCTACTTAACTTGCCTCTAAAAAGAAATAACCACATAACACATAACATTTTGAATAAAATAACAACTTTTATTTATTCATAATCTCTTTGAAAACATAACACAATAGCATTATTACTATTTACATTACTTCCCTGAACTACAAAAGTTTCAGGACAACATCATCATCATATCCCATGGTTACATAACACTAGGGATTAACACATTTTATTTAACATTTTTATTAATCATATACATTCCCTACGATGTCCTATTAAGATACTCTGTAGCCTTTCGACGCTCTTCTTCCATAACTCGGAACATTTTTCGGCGATCTAACACGTACGATGGCAGAGACTCGAACTGAATTGGATAACCCATGACCCGATCTTGAGCTCGATTAATTACGATGTTAAATACTTTATCCATCTCTTCCATCTTCATCCACTTTGCTTGCGCGTCTCTTGCTGCTAATCTGGTTCGTTGAAAAGCTTCTTTGTAGGCACTTTCAGCTCTTGCCCTCTTAGTAGCTTCTTCTCTCAGCTAGTTCTTCAGTTTAGCGATCACCTCGATCAATTGTTCTTTCTCTCCTTTAGTTTGTACTAGCTTCTCTTCGACATTAGTCAGTCGTTCCTCACGATCCTGGATCTCGTCGTCCTTCTGTGTCATTGCAGTCTGTTGTTCAGCTACTATCTCTTGCAACTCCTCGACGGTATCATGAAGTTCCACGTTGCGGTCGTAGACTTCAACGTACATACGAGCGGCCATCTGATAAGTGGATTTAATATAAATGAATCGATATTAGTTTCAAGTTTAAATTCGTAGTTATCTTCTTGTTTTGTGTTCGTTTTCACTTGTTTCATGTCATTTTGTGTGTAGGGTGGTTGTGGATGCAAGTGGTGAAGAGGTGAAGAAAGACGGAGTTTTGGCGCGAAAGTGGAAAAAATGCATGAGGTCACAATTTTTATTTAACAGTAGCCTAGCCCGCCGGGGCGGGCCTGATTAAGCCTATACCCCTCGCCGGGGCGGGGGTCTCGAATCCTGAAGTGTCCTGCTGGCTTATGGAGACTGCTGCTACTGGGATTGTTGTTTTTTTGTGAGGCGCCTGGACTCTAAATAGGGATACTTCGGTCACAACAAGGGAGAGCTAAATATTACGTTGAAAACAACAATCACAGAACACAAGGAGCATAATACAGAGATCAATTCTAGGATTCAAGTGCGAGCTTTGGAGGAATAATTTGAGGAGATTATCGTGACGGTTGCAAATCTAGGCTACGTGAAGGGGTTTTCATTATTCTACTTCTCTTTAGTCTTTTATTTGTATTTGAAAGGAGGGTTTCATTAGATTATTCTGTTTTTGATTCATTCGTTATGAACTAATTCGCTTATTAGACTTGTGATGGTTCCTTGGGTGAAACGATGATTTTATAACTTTGATTTCCAATCCAATAAAGTATTATCAGTTTATCTATGTTAATTTGAGCGTGAACTTATGAATTTCATGATTAACAATTCCTCGTGGATTTGTATGGAATCGAGAGAGGATATTCGAATCTAGACCTAGTTAATATATCATCTGTCAAGAAATTTGTGAATAACAGATTTTTGATTATTGTTGAGGTAGAGATATGCTTGACATCACATGTAATCGGATAGAGAACTTAAGCTTAAACCTTCATTAATTGCAGTTCACATAGAGATATAGTGAGTTGGTTGATTTAGGTGTTTAACAGATTTCTATCTTAGTTGTGGATTGACGTTAATACAGTATTAGTGCATCGAGAGGTGCTTAATACTACGTTCGTGTTCTTGATTAATAAACTAGGATAGTGAATTGAATTGGAATAAGGGTGTTAAAATCAGAGTGAAGCTTAGGGTGAAATCATAAGTCTAATTCTCCATTAATTGTTGAAATTCCAGATTTTGATATTGGTGATTGGTTTGGGGTATTTTATTTGTTTTCAATTTAGTTTTTATAAATTTTAATCATTGAATTGGATAGTTTAATAAAATTAGGATTAATAGGAAATTGATAATTGTGAAGTTAAGTTTCTTATTAAATTGTCTCTATGGGAAAGATACTTTATTCATCACTTTATTATTTGTTGACCATGTACACTTGCGTGTTTTGCGCGTATCGATTTTACACCAACACTATCGAGGTTAATGGAGTCTCTTCTTCCTCATGCTCGTCATCCTCATCCTCCTATGGCAACTCAATGGGATCCTCCTCATCCGTTTCCACGTCATCATCCTCATCTTCAACCACTGTGACCAACGGGGCTAACTCCCATGGCAGTAGTTGTTCCCAAACAACCTGAATGTCGCGAGGCACCTTCTCTATAGGCATCTGAGGTCCTTCCTCCCTAGCCTAACTGGATTCTCTGACATTAGTCATCCTGACAACAAAATTTTAAGTTTTAATTATTATTAATCATTACTACTCGAGCACATAAGTTATAAACACATAAGCACATAAGTGTTTTATTAATTCTTTCTTAAAACTCAGTAAGAGTTTATCATCACTATCTTTTCAAAGGTTACTTCCTAAGGCTTTTCCCCCACCTAAAGTTTTGATACCAACTTGTGACACCCCAAATCTCGGTACTTCATTACCTCAAGATTCGATGTTCACTTAATCAAATCATTCATATCTAACTACTCAATCATAATAAAAATTGAATAATAAACCTTCCCTTAAGGGATTACATAAACAAAATCTCCCAGGTTATCTAACCTTTAATTACAATCATTCAAATGCAGAAATTAAATAAATACTTCATTACATCAATCAAATTAAAGTCTGGTAAATAACTGTCAACATATTACAAGTCTTCAGTACTTGTTCATCTTTTCCTTTCCTTTACTGGTGCTAGGTACATCTACCTTCTCATCTTTAGCTGTAATAGTTATATAAGCAAGAGTGAGCAAACAAAGCTCACTTGAAATAATAACGAAGAAAATCTTACAATATTTGCCAACTAATAGGCTCAATAGAACTGAACAATATGTTCTATTAACATTCTGAAATATGCAACTGAGGGTCTAATGACCACGAACCATGTCCACAGTTATAAGTAATCTTTCAACTTTAACTTTAACAGTCATAAGACTATAAGGACTCCACGAACTTAGGGGGATCAGCCCTTTGTACAATGTATTGTGCACAACCATTTCAGCGCTAAGCGTAAACCTCTAATAAAAGAGTTGTTCATCTCAGTATTTAGAATACAAGTCCGCACCAAAGTAGGTTTGGTTTGGATATATTACAAGGTAATTTAGAATTCAACGGTCATCAACTAAGGATTAGTCGAATACAAAAGAACTAACTGTACGCTGTGGAATAATCATAATTGAATCGATATTTGTAACTTAATATCATACTTTAGGAATAATCTAATAGCATAAACACTGGATAATCATAACATAATTTGCTTGAAACATATAAAGTCAAAGTTATTGAGAATTGGATACTAAACATGCAAAGTGAATAGTAATTTGAACGATAAAATTGTTCAACACTAGAATATTAAAATATAGCTATTCGCATGCTAAATAACAAGTTACATATTAAAGAAACTTGCTCAATATTAAAGTATAAGAATTAGAATACTTGTATCCTCATGAACAACTAGATACAAGGACTTTCTCAATAATAAACAATTTAGCTCTACGAAAGTGTAAAGTTAGCAACTTGCGTAATTGTAATTAAATTAAAAGCAATAACGTACTCAACGAAATTAAACTTGCACAACGAAGTGTTAGAGTTAGAAAACTTGCCTTGAGCACAAGCTAAACCTTACAACTTGAATCTCAATACCGAATATATATATATATATATATATATATATATATATATATATGTCATCATGACATAATAAGTCACTACACATTATATATAACTAAATACATACATTATGTAAGATTTGTTTTTTAATCACACAATCAAATTGCATTAATCATAAAACTAGTTAATTGTTAATACATGATCATTCTTAGTATAGGACTACTGAAATCACAATTTAACAGTCCTGCTATTAGCACGTAACATTTTTTTTAGACTTTGTGTAAATAAATTACACTGGCTGACCATTCTGCTAACTCGTGCGGCGGCGCCACAGTTTACACTGTGGGTCGGTGCTGCACTGGAGCTGCGACGCGAGACACAGGCCAACGATTGGCGCTGCGGTGTGGCGCCGGCGCTGCAGCGCGAAACTTATACTGCTGGGCCGCCCTGCGGCGCCAAACTACAGTTCTGGGTGACAGCCTCGGCAACAGTATGAACAAAAAGCCAATTTGGCCTACAAGCTCCTTTCTAACGACCTAATTAACATGTAATACACATATAGACTTCATATAAACATAATTTCAATACTCTTAACATGTTTTTACATATATAATAACATGAACATCAACTTTATAACACCCAATTTTAATGTTTTTGACAAAAACTCCATTTTTGACATTTTTAATGAAACTCATCACTGTAACTTTGTTTTTCAACCAAAACTATTAATTCAAACTATCATGTTTATGTTTAATCATCTACATTCAAAATCAATAGTCAATATATATATATATATATATATATATATATATATATATATATATATATATATATATATAAATATTAACAACTAATCAAACCTTAATTTTATTTTAAACTAAGCCATATTCATAAATTTTCATATAAACACTCTGTAATATAGTTTTCTTCACAAATTACATATATACATAAATTAATTAATTATAACCATACATAACCTATAAAAAACAGTTTTACAATAATCAATTATCATATAAAACTATATACACCAACAATTCATCTTTTACAATTATTTTGCAAATAACTTTTTGGAGAAGAGGATAACCATAGTTTTTAGAAAATATAAGCAAGATGATACCCTAATTTTGAAGAAGATGATGGCTATCTTAGATTCTCAAGCTTCTTTCCCAATTTCTTTCTCAAATCCTCTCTAGAATCCCTCAAGTTTTCTATAACTTTTCTCCTTTTCTTCTTTTTCTTCCTTTTGAGTCTTTTTCCTCTATTCTATCTTACGTAGTATAATATAACGTATAATAGTAATAATATATATTAATTATATAATATAACTCTAGATATAACTGATATCAATTATCTATGTTTTGAAAATCAAAAGCTATAAGGCTTGTTTGGCTAGGTTAATTAAAAATAACACATTAACTCTTACAACTTGTTTGGTAAACCTAATTAAAATAAATGGATTAATCCTTATACCTTGTTTGATAAAATATTATTAGATTAAAGGCTTAATATGCATTAAGCAAAAACTAATTAAACTCCTTTAATTTATTTTAATAACTCCTTTATAGCAATGTTATTTGTCACACTTCTATTTAATTAAAATTTAAAAATCAATTTAGCTAAATCTAATACTAATTTATTAAATTACTTTAACACATATATCAATACCACATAATTATAATTTCCTTTATAATTATAACTTTATTTAATCAACTAACAATTCATTTTAAATTACAAATAAAAATCAAAATATAATAATTCATTTAATTATTATATACTCTCTAACTTAATTATTAAATTAAATTAGAATATTAACCCATAATAATTAATTTCTTAACTCCTTAATTATTTAATTAACAAATAATTAGTCAATCAACTCAAATCAAATTAAACACATATTTATTCGATGATAAACACAACCATTAAATATTTATATAATTCAATAAATATTTAAAATTACAATTAAAATCTGGAATGTTACATGAACCTTTGAGTAAATAGTTTTCATACAATTCAATCATTTCACCATAAAATATCCCAATTAAATATAAGACATGAAATTACTGTCAAGCCTTATTTTATTTATTTATCTATAGTTCGATTCCCAAATGCAAGCTCTAAATAAATGCAAATTAGAAACTTCTTTCTAATTTTATTCTATCTTGGCCAAGCTAGGATTCCTGGGTTATCATTTATCGATTCACATAGTACATTTCTCTTCTTTTACTAGTAGTGGTAGATTTTTTATTGATAATTCATTATCTCCATATATAACGTATTACACCGAAGCTGCCCTTTGATATACCCTATGGGTCTTAAGGAATAAGCCAAAGTATAATTTATTATACACAAGATACTATGATGATCTTAAGTCCAAGGCTCACTTGTACTACTATCACTACATGAATTCCTATTGACAGGCAAGTAAAACTCCATTAGGTATTCCTTAGCGAGTCACGTTAAGTGAACTTATGCTCCAATAAGTACTTACAAACTTGCTTTAGTGTCTCAACACAAATGATCTTGAGATCAATCATCCTCATCCAATGAGCAAACAACGTATGCACCAATCTATCCAGATTCACTAATCCCCTTTTTAGTAATCCAACGATTGTGAACAATTTTAGTTTTAAGCTATCTAAGAATTTATATCTCATTAGCATAATCTCATCATGATTCTAAAATCAATGCTTAAAACTTACTACTAAAAAAATGGTCATTTGTGATGGCAAAAATCCATTAGAAAAACTAAAAAAACCATTATGAAAGGTTTACATGATGGTTTTAAGCATCACGATGGTCGTCTTGTATACGCCCATCAGGAAAGGTTTTACGTGATGGTTTTGGCAATCACCAAAACATTCGATCCTTTTGTGATGACGAAATCAGTCACATTAATACACATGTATTTTGCAATTAGTTTGACCATCACAAAATCACACAAGTATTTTGTGATGGCGAAAGTAATCTCGATAGCATAATAGTTATTTGTGATGGCCAAAGGAATCACATTTTTTTGTGATGGTCAAAACAATCACCAATTATTTCTGATGGCAGAAGCAATCACATCTTTGTGTGATGGTCAAAACAATCACCAGTTATTTGTGATGGCCAAAGCAATCACATTTTTTTGTGATGGCCAAAACAATCACCAATTATTTGTGATGGCCAAAGAAATCACATCCTTTTGTGATGGCATAAGTCTCTTGTGATGGCTAAAGCAATCACAATTGTCCCTATTTTTGTAACATTTTTATACGTTTTGGTGATAGTAAAGCCATCACTAAATTCCTATATTAAAATATATTTAATTGCCAATTTTATATTTCAAATCTATAAATGCCATAAATTACAATAAATTTGAAACGAAAAATCATACAAATTTATTAACATGAAGAAATATGATCCATTTAATTAAAAATAAATTCATAACCAACTAATTAATAGGAAGGTACATATCATAGGTTCATCAAATAATTAACAAACCCCAACATCTATCAACGAACCCTAATCTAATAAAATTGAAAAGTAAAGCAAAGCTAAATCATCCTAAATTCTCCATGGAGTTCTCTTGAGAGTCGTCATCATCTGCGTTGTCATTCTCAGCATGCGTGGTTGAGTTATTCGTTGGAATATCACCATAGCTGGAGAAGAAAAAAAACTTATAATTATGTATAGGATAAATAAAAGAAATTATTCCAGATGATGTTGTAATGCAATTTCAAAATTATTCACTAGTCTACTAGCTCCAAAATCAATTAGCATCTTACCTGTCTGCAAGAAAGAAACATTTAATAGTACAAAGAACAATTTGTATACCCAACATATACAAAATAATCACATGAAATTTACAAGCATTTTGTGTCATGTATTCACTGCCAGAACCATCTACTGTTTTATTGTTCTATGCCTTAGCATTTACTTTTAGTTATAAAAGTCCCTAAGAAATTGTTGTCTAGTTTTGGGAAAAATCATTGCTAATTTCCTTTATAGTGCTAATGGTGAAAATAGGCATCAGAAGATTTCAGTGGATTATATTTTCCATCCTTTGATTGTCAGCATTGATTCGCTATGAGCAAATATATGATGAATATATATATAGTGATTCATGGGAATCACATTAAGTCTTCCCTTCCCTGAAATACGATGGATTCTACAACCTCATTTTCAAGTACTTTGTAAGTATTCTCGATGGATTATAGGTGAAGAAACAAGGAAAGGCGCCTTTTTGGGATAGCGGATGGAGTGCTGACATTCAACTATGATTTTTAGTTTGAATAAATGATCAAGTAGCAGCAATACTACTTGAGTGATTGCACTTGAATATATACCTTTTCAAGTAAGAAATGGATTTAGAGCAATCACTTTGTTAGAGGTGCAACCTCTGATCAGCTTGGTATATATATTGCAGGAACAATAAACATAACAATTGTTAAAGTTCTACAACCATTGTTGTTGATAAATCCTTAAACTAATGCTGAGCTTCAGGCTAGCTAGAATTTCACAGATAATGAAGGATCTTTCTGAATCAGATAGCTAAAATATCATCTTGTATTACTGAACATAACTCGTAATTAATATATCAATTATATAATCAAATAATTATAATGGGACAAGTGTATAGTAAAAATAAGATTGTATATTGTCTAACATTTACTGGTTCGATCAAGATATTATCAATATTCTACTCAAAGTGGCTACATATATAACAACCTCTCTTTTTTAACAGAAAATATAGCATAGATTATTGCATCTACTAGAATAAACAATCATATTTCATATTCAGGAAAAAAGATAAAATCAGAAAGCACTATCATGTTTCAGTGGCTACATATATAACAACCTCTACTTTTTTTAATATAAAACATAGCATAGATTATTGCATCTACTAAAACAAACAATCATATTTCTATGTTCTGCTTTATAATTTTTGCAGATGGTGCAAATTCAGCTATCATAAAGGTAGAAATCACAAATGGAACCAATTTCAATGTAGCTGCTGCAAATGCTTCTTTTCAATTAACCATTCTCTCATTCAAAAATGTATAAAGAAAAGAAAAGTCAGCCAATAATTTCTACCTGAAAAACACAAAAAAATGGCAACATATATGAGACAAGATTGGGTTATCATCATTCAAGAACATGCCAACGTCCCTCCTTCATTTGGCACCTAAAACATCATGTGCTCTTAATGACTTGATATTTAATATACTAGAAAAATTTTAATCACAACCAATTTTGAGCAAGATTAATGTGTAATTTTGAGTTGGTGAGTAGAATCAGTGTTTTACCTAAAACATCATGTGCTCTTAATGACTTGGTTTTGAACTAAATTTCCTTTATCCTTGCCATGGGGTGTGAGATGAGTTTGAGATTAATTAAACAAATTGTTTAGAAATTTTGACAAACTAAAGCCAACTTTAAGTTAAAGTCAGAAGGTAACAACCGGAATAGGATAAAACAAATGAAAAACATAACCAACCAAAACATAGTTTAAGATCAAATTCCTTTCATATATCAAATTATACTTTAACAATTAAACACATCAAAATTACAAAACCAAATTTGTCTCTGTATGCCCAAACAAATAAATATAAATACAAGATTGGTATATATATTTAATAACAATCTGGTAGGATAATAATTAAATTAAATATTAAGTAAATTACAAACAAAAGAATACAAAATTAATGTCAAATTAATGAAGTAATGAGTAACCCTTCCATTCCAACAAAAGAAGAATTCCAATTTAAGTCTTTTCCTAATCAATTTAATTCATATTAGATTTGTTTACAAACTACAATCCATTCTCAACCAAAGTAATTAACAAACAAAGTTTCATATATATATATATATATATATATATATATATATATATATATATATATATATATATATATTAAATCTCCACAAACACATGAACAATCAAATTGTCAATAACAGTTCGTAAAAAATCTATATAAAAACAGGAATTGGGGCCAAATTCGAACAAAGAAAGCATTATCACAATTCTAAAATAAGAATTGGGGACAAATTAGAACAGAGAAAGGAAAGAGGGAGAGAATTAACACCCAAGGAGAGGACTTACCTTCGAAATCACAACCTTAACTGGGATCACAACTTCGGTAGAAGATGGGTGTAGGGTTTCAGTTTGCCGCCTATGGAAAAGATAGGGAGGTTTATATAGTCGTACTTGAAATGAAAGATTAGAAGAGAAAAAGTATCATTTAATTAGTTTTTTAGTAAATTTGTGAAATATGAATTAATAATCCACTAGTAATTAAGTACAAATTTGTTATTCAAAAAAGTAAAATAAATTAAAATAATATTAAAAATTTATATCCTTTCTTAGATTAAGCTACAAATTAAGTCTCTTCTTTTTTATTATTAATAAAAATGATGTTTTAATGTCAATTATTACTCTTACAAAAAATATTGAAGCTTAATGATATATTAAAATAATTTATCCACTAAAAATGACAATAATTAATAATAATAAAAACATATGCCCACGAAAAATTAAATGTCAATGGTACAATGTCAAGTATAAAATGTGGAATATACAAATAGTGTATTAAACCCTTAAAAGTTAATTTACGTCTAAGTCTACTAGTTTTTTTTCAATTTTACAATTTTTTTTTTAATTTTGTGTACTTGAGATTACTTAATCTGGTCCAACTAAAACTAAAACTCATTTTATAATCTTTCTAAATTTTCGTAATGTATTTCTATCAATATCCTTTTGTGAATTAAAGAAGTGTTTTATTTTTCTTTAAATTTAAAATTTGAGTTTGTTCTATGTTATATAATATTATAAATTAATTTATATACTTTGTTAATAGTAAAATTCATGTTCTAATATCAATTAATATTGTGAAATTATCAAATTTACTTGTGTAAATATTAATTCTTTCTCTCTCTCTCTCTCTCTCTCTATATATATATATATATATATATATATATATATATATATATATATATATATATTCATGTCCTAATAACAATAGTACATAACATTTACATGAATTAATAAATCAAAAAATTTATATCCATATAATATATATGTAAAATTAAAAAAAACATAATTGTTTTATACAAAATATAAGTATATGAACTAATTTTCAGTTCAACAAATGGATTAAACATTAAGCTAACGAGATTCAACAAAATCATCAAATTCTAACTAAATTAAAGTTGAAGTAATTTTACTAACTATGTGTCGATACCGATATTTGATTCAAAATACGAAGTAATTAAACTTGAACTAATTAGAAGAAATTGCTAATCATGTGTCGATGTCGATATTTGACTCAAAATACGAAGTAATTAATTAGTAAATACGAAGTTATCTTATCCTCAGCCACAAAACGATAATATATTTTGGCACTAACACATTTTAAAAAAATAAAAAATTAAATAAATAAAGTAATTAAATACATAAACCAAATCCCTATGAGGCTTGTGATTTAATAATTATTAAATTAAATAGTTAAAATTAAAATAATAAAAGAAAAAAAAATTAATTTGCAGCTTAATCTAAAAAATGATATAAATCTCTAATATTATTTTAATTTATTTACTTTTTTGAATGACAATTTTGTACTTAATTATTAGTGGATCAATTAATTCATATTTCAAAAATTTACTAAAAAATAATAAAATTTAACTCTTTTTGTTTAAAGAGTATATCAAAAGAAAATTAAACTAAAAAAAAAAATTCTAAGCTAATTAAATTAGTTCCCTATCTCAGTCACAGAAAATCCTCCCCATCTTCTCCAAACGGCAAACTAAACAACTCTTCCCATCTTGACATCTTATCCATAGATGACAACTTAAACCCTCTCCCAATCTTCTACCAAATTTGTGATTCAAGTTAAGTTTTGTGATTTTGAAGGTATGTCCTCTCTTCTTTGGGTGTTTATTGTCTCCCTCTTTACTTTCTCTGTTCTAATTTGGCCACAATTCTTATTTTAGAATTTTGATTATGCTTTCTTTGTTCGAATTTGGCCCCAATTAATGTGTAGCATGTAAAAAAATCTAATATAAAACTAATTAGGAAAATTAATTAGCCATTTTATTTGTTGTTTGACTTAATACCTTATAACCAATATTATCTTGAATTCTCCTTCTCTCTTTGGCCGACTTCAGGCAGCATATGTTGTATTCATGATAAGAACAGTGTGCTAGCAAATAAGTTATAAAGTCAGTACAGTATTTTTCTTTCTATTTCATAAAAGGGTTAATTATCACCATAAATGAATATTTTTTAATTATTTGAATTACAAATGGCAGATGGATGATCAAAGTTGGATGTATAGGCATGTTGGGAAAATAAGGTATGTGTTCTTGACTTGTTTATATATGTGTTATTTTTTTGTGTGTGACTAATTTTATTTATCTTGGTTCTTCTCTAGGCCCTGAAAGAGACTTTTGAGGTCTTCTGCAACAAAGTTGTATGTGGTAGCTCAAGTGCCGAGTTACTGGCTTCATTTTGCGATATTATCCTCAAGAAGGGTGGTAGTGAAAAATTGAATGATGAAGCTGTTGAGGAAACACTAGACAAGGTTTGCATATTTTCTGCAGTTTTTAATATTGTCATAGAACTGACGATGGAAATTAGTATTAATTTGCGCTACTGGTATTGGACTTCACAGGTAATTAAGCTCTTTGCATATATCAGTGATAGTGATCTCTTTGCTGAGTTCTATAGGTATGTGTTTATGTTATTATCAGTAATATTTTTATTTTGTTTCACATATAATGTGTCAAGTACTATTATCGTGGAGAATATTAAGCTCCTTAATTTTTTTAGCAACTCTAACTTATCTAGGTCTAATTTCTTTATACTTTTAGGGAAAAAACTTTCTCGACGTTTACTGTTTGACAAGAGTTCTAATGATGATCATGAAAGACTTATCCTGACAAAGCTGAAGCAACAATGCGGGGGCCAATTCACACCAAAGATGGAGGGAATGGTGGGTTGAGTGTATTAATTTTTAACTATTTATGATTAAATTATTGGGTTCCTTTACCTTTTTGTTGCAGTTAAAACCTGTACACCTATGCTTGTTATTTCTTTCTTTTCAGGTGACAGATTTGGCATTGGCCAAAGAAAACCATAACCAGTTTGAGGATCAGAACCAGTTTGAGGATCATCTTAAAAATAGCCCAATTGTCAGTCCAGGGATGGATTTGATTGTTACTGTTCTCACTACTGGGTTTTGGCCAAGTTATAAATCTTCTGATCTCAGCCTGCCATCGGAGATGGTAGGACCTACTATTTTCAAATGTTTCTGTGGATAAATCAATTATTACCAATTCAGTTTATTGTTAAAGAAGATTGATACTTAATTTTGTTTGTTATTTTTTTGTTTCAGGTCAAGTGTGTAGAGGTTTTTAAGGAATTCTATCAACCAAAAACAAAACACAGAAAACTTACTTGGATTTACAGTCTTTAACTCCAATTTTGAGTTGAAATGACTAATTGAACCGAATACTCATAGGAACTGAGCTACTCTCAAGGGTGCTTCTCCCAAGGGGAAAATAATGTTGTTTTACTACATTTTTCCTGAATTATATTCTAAACTAGGTGAGGTCTAGCACCATCTTGATAAGTATTATTGCTCCCCTGTATTAACAGATATACTTGCAACTCAAAAGAGTGAAATAAGGGAAATTATGTATTTTGAAGAAATGCCTTTCAAACCACTTAACAAAAGCGAGAGTAACTATATTACAAACCTACACATCTCAAGTTGGACTTTAAATTTGGAGATAATAAGTATTTATTTATGCTAGGTGGAATGATTTCGTTAGCTGTGAAATAAAAGACAAAGGACATAGTGAACTGTGAGGTTATCGATGCTGGAGAGTTAAAATCAAGACGACATTTAAATGTACGAGGAAAAAGTGCAACTTTACCCTCAATAACATGTTTGCATTTTTATGATGTCCTTTTCATGTTTAGTCATATATGTCAGTTGTGTGTTTTGTTTTCTTATTTAGAATATGTAATATCCAAACTTTTGGCTGCTGACTGCTGTTAATGCTACTATAGACAAAGACTGGGAAGATATCAAGGTTGGAGTGGACAACCAAATTGATTTTTATGTTGTTTCATTCGTGAAAGATGATAAGGTGGTACATGAGTTGAAAGATTATCTCAAAAGTAAAGTCTTCAATCTCCATCTTTTTATTACTGAAATATTTCCTTGTCAACTGGTCTTTATGGTATAATTTCTGCAATTATAAAACTCATCTGTAGGTTGCAATGCTAATATCCAAGTGATTGTAAAAATTGAGAATGTGGACTCTATACCAAATCTTCATTTTATAATCGCTGCATGTGATGGGGTTAGCTTTGCTATTCATAACTAGTTTTTTTTCTGTTTATGCTTTATCGTCTTACTTTATGGCTTTTGCTAAAAAGTGACACTTTTTTTTTGAAGGGGAAAATGGTAAAAAATGAATAAAAAAGAGTTACGAGGGAATAAAAAATTCATTTACAAGTGAAATATTTACGATTTTTTTATTAATAAGTAAATTAGTAAAAAATAGTTGCTTGGAATTCAAGGCTTTAGGTAGTTATTTGACTGATGGAAGCAAGGTATGCAAATTACTGATCTTTTGGTCAAATTTCCTTATTTATATAAGTAAGAAATTCATCTCAAATCTTTTGGTCAAGTTTTCTTATATATATAAGAAAGCAATTCATCTCAGGTATTTTTTATCTTGCTCTCAGGTATAAGCAAGCCATTCCTTATATATGGAAGCAAGGTATACAAATTAGTGACACAGGTTACTCTCCATCAATCACTCATTTTCCATCAGTTTCTCATGGTGTGGTCCATCTTTTTTATCTTAATTAATTAATTAATTATATACCCTCCATTATAATCATATATATATATATATATATATAGTTATATTTGTATTACCACTTCCTAAAAATAGCTATGGAACTTGAAGGATTTTCGCAATGTAAAGGCACATTTTCCTATACTAGCCCCCTCTTTGCAAAAAAAAACATACAATATGCTTCTGAACTTTGAACTATAATACACATGCATGACGTTATAATAATAATCGTTTCATAAATAATTATAATTGATAATGTTATCTAATACTACTACTAGCTAGTATATACATAGTGTGGTGTTTGATCTTCATAGATTCTGTCTCCTGCTACTGCTGATCATGCATGATATCTTAGACATGGATCTGTTCTTCATTTGTTTAGTTATTATGTGAATAATTAATCAAAGCAAATAACAATTAAAGCTAATCTCTGACTGAGATATATGAAGCTTAGTGAGTGATATATGATCGTGTGCTAGAATCTAATTCCATGTCTCTCTTAGCATGCACACACTACCTTTTTTGTTATCTTTCATGCTAAAAGTAACTCGCTTTCTCTCTATATATACATACAGACATATATATAATTCTATAAACTATATGAATATATATAAGGATGCAATTCTATAGCTTTATTACTAATTGCATCTCTCTCTAGAGATCACACATTCACATTTGAAGGACGTCACTCAAGATTGGTCATGACTAATTAATGAGGCTGATTGGAAAAATGATGCTACCTACAAATTCAATAATCAGTACTTTAATCTTATTTCCCAAAGTAAAATTCAGGTTCTGCTTCTTGGCGTGCTTCAGTTCCGCTGTTGGTTTGTCTCGGTTGTCGACTAGGTGTTCTGTATCTTGGCATCTTATTCCTCTTTATATTTGTCCTGGTGTTGCTGCTCATGCTCTGCTGCTGTTGCAGCTAGTGCTCTTCTGCAGCTGCTGTGGGGATATTTTATGGGTCCATTTGTCTGCTCTGTTTGTTGCTTCTACTACATTGTTTGCATTTTTTGGTCTGCAGTATTGGGTCTATCTCCATGTCTTGATGCTGCAGATTTGGGGGGTGGTGTTGTGCTTGTGGCTGCTATCGTTTGATGGCTTGCTGCTGTTTTATTTGATGCCGGCTGCTGCACTTTTTTGCTCAACTATTGCTTTCCTCATCCTGTTTGGTGTTTTGCTTTGCTATGCTGCTGCCGGTTTCTCTTGTTGGGCTTTGTGCTCTGTTGTGCTGCTAGTCTGCAGTAGGCTCTTTCGGTTCTGTTGTGGCTGTTGCCTCTTAGTCTTTGGACTGATCTTATTTTTGTTGCTATTGTGGGCTCCTGCTACTTTGGATGAGGTTTTTCTTGGTATTGTGTCTGATTTCTACACATTGTATTCTCATGAATGTTGAGATTGTTTCACTTTTGTTTGGGCATTTAGCCTTGTTTTTTTTATAGTCATGACATCATAGGGCATGTCTTATAATGTCTATGCTATATTCTAGGGGTGATGCATATGCTATATTCTGATTGGGGTTCCCCGTGATGTTTGTACATTTTTCTCCTTAAATACAATTTAAATTTAGTAAAAAAAAAATTCATGGTTACTGCTCCTTCCATTGCAGATTTCTTCCCACCAAGTAAAATAGAGATTAATGGGGGCTTGAATAAGAGATGTACAATTTATGCAAAAAAATCAGTGATTGTAATGATTGTCTTAAATATTCTATAATGATGGCACAACTAGACATTTAGTAACATCCATCATATGTACTACTATTTTGTGATTGCTAGCAAATTCTGTCACCTAATATATTTGTTCTTCATATATGTTTGTTTTTAAGTGATTGTTTTGACCGTCACAAATAGTTTATAGTGATGGAAAAATTAACCAGTACTAGGAGTCGTCATCTATATTATTATTTTGTGATTGTTGAAAAAGTCCATCATATAATTCCATTTTTTGAGATTACTTTAAATGTAATTATAAAGGTCCATCACATGTGGTTTTCTTTTCGTGATGGTCTTAGGTGTCACCAAAGATTATTTGAACTTTTTTCTTTGTGATGGCTTAAATGCAATCACGTTAAGGAGAAATACATAGGTGATGGTTTCATGCCATCTCGAAAATTAAAAATTAATTTTGGACAATATTTGGTGATTGAAATAGCCGTCACACACACACACACACACACACACACACACACACACACACACACACACACACACACACACATATATATATATATATATATATATATATATATATATATCCACGATGCAAAATTAAACATCACTAGAGCCATCATATATATACTATTTTTTGTGATGGCTCAAATAATCCATCACGAAATATTATCAATTGTGATTGCTTTTGAAAATCATCACCAAGATTCATCACGTATGCTTGATTTTCTATTATTTTGTGATTGCTTAAAAAGTCCATCGCAAATTACTATCTTTTGTGATTGTTTTTAAAAGTTGTCACAAAGTTCCGTCACGTTTTCTTGTTTTTCTAGTAGTGACTATGGGTTTATCGCATATCATTAAACAACACCTTGTAGATAAATTAAATGCCCTTAATAAATAAATACTTTTATTAATAAATGAATAAGATTGTTTACGAAGTATATGCTTTATCATCATACATGCTTAGCTTGTATGCATACTACTTTCAAACAGAGAAATTTTAACATTATAGAAACTATAATCAACCAATTTAAAGATTTAAATTCCATGTTCATCCTCTATTTTTTGTATTTTGAAATACTTAACGAAATCCTTCATCACGAATTCGTTTTACAACCATTTTGATTCAATCAAATTGCATTGTTTTAGTATCTCAAAGTATTACTATAATCGACCATCAATTTAAAACTTAAAGCATGAATTAACAACCAATTTTAGCCTCCAAACAGGCTACAATATGAACAACAAAACCAAATATCTAATTCTTCCTTTTTACACATAAACATGAATTTGATTTCTTCAACATCATATATAGATGATACTAAACAGATTAATTACACTCAAGAACACATATATCAAACCCTTCATAAAATTAATCCACCACAATAATTTTACAGCATTAAGAACAAAGAGTTTTAAAGTTGGATTATTACCTCTTGAATTCTTCTTAATCTAGATAGATGATGACCAAAGTTTGTTTCCCTTTGATTTCCGAGTTTCTTCTTCAATTTCTCATTGAGAACTCTCTCTCAATTCCTTCTACTAAGCTCTACCTTATGCAAATGAGCATAAGGAATAAACTGATAAAACATAAAGGTATAGATTATTACATTTGATTTAAGTTGAGTATTACTAGAGAAAGAAGAGTCTCAACAGTTAGGAACAAATGTCTAAACCTTGTTTGGCTAAACCCAAATAAACTCCCTTAGTTCATTTTCATTTTATTTTTATTATCTCTCTATTATATGCTATATATGTCACACTTAATCTTTAATTAGGCAAGACAAATATTATTACTTGCTAAATATTTATTTTCCACTTTTAAATTGTATAGGTTTATAAAGAAATTAAACTGAACTTCATCAATATAATTATAATTTTTATTTAACCAATTACTAGCCATCCAGTTTAATTATTTAATTAAATTTACGCTCCAAAATATAAAGTCATCTCACATATATTTAATTAACATACTCACACTTAAATTAATTATTCCATAAATAATTTCCATAATAATATTTATTTTATTCGGTAAATATTCCAACTAAAATATTTATTTTATTCAATAAATATTTTTAATTATTCTACAAAAATTACATTCGTTACATTCTTTCTTCCTAAAAGGATTTTATCTCCAGAATCACGACAAAATTAATACATTCGTTACATTCTTCCCTCATAAGGATTTTATCCCCATAATCGCGATACAAGGATTTCATAAATAGTTGAGGATAATTCTTCATCATTTTATCTTCGAGTTCCCACGTAGCTTCTTCAGCATTGTGGTTCCTCCATATTACCTTAACAGAATGTATTACTTTATTTACAGGGACTTGCTCTTTCATGTCAACTATCTGAACATGAACTTCTTCATAAGATAGATCTTTCTCAAATTACAAGGGTTCATATTCTATTACATGCTTATAATCATATTTGTACGGTCGTAGCTCTGAAACATGAAACACATTATGAATGTGCACTAACTCTAGAGGTAAAGCTACCTCATAAGCTACATCAAAAGGTCCAATGAACCTTAGACTCAGCTTTCCCTTTTTACCAAATCTTATCTTTCCCTTCCACACAGATACTTTCAACAAAACGAAGCTTCCTACATCAAATTATTGCTTCGGCCAATGTTGATCTGCATACTTCTTTTGTCTGTCCAGAGTAGCTAACTATCTTTTTCTTATCACCTTGATGATTTTCGCAGTCTGCTGCACCAATTCGAGTCCAAGCAGTCGACGTTCACCAACTTCATCCCAGTATAGTGGAGTTTCGCACTACTTTCTATACAACGCTTCGTAAGGCGGCATGTCAATACTCGCATGATAGCTGTTATTTTAGGCAAATTTGTAACGATCCATAATTTTTGTATGTAATTTAAAATATTTATTGAATTAAATAAATATTTTAGTTGATGTGGTTATTGTTAAATAAATATTTGATTGATTTGATTATTTATTAGTTAAATAAATAATTAATGAGTAGTGGGGATGTGAAAACCCCGAATTCGGGTCCCAAATCACCGCAGATCCGGTACAATCATTCTATCACTGTTTGCAGAAGATAAAAATATAAATTGTTTATACAATAAATGTACACATTATTTTTCTAAAATCGAGTAACCTTAACTTATACACAATTCATAAACTATCAGACATATAACAATTTATTAAATTATTCTATTACAAATTAGCTGCACATTTTATCCCAAGCTAAACTTGGCATTATCCTTTTTCTGTACCCGACGTTTTCGCCTTAATCTGCAATGTTAAATCATGATATAGCAAGGGTGAGCATGAAAGTTACCCAGCAAGTTTAAATTCAATAATATAACGATATATCATGATTGAAAGAGTCTAAATAATAAGCTGGCTATAATTCAACAATATAATTGTGAACTAGCAGGAACAAATTTATAACTGAACAAGTATTATACATGAACAAATATATCTGAATCAACTGGTAATGAAGGTGATCAGCCTTTCATACCTGACTTATACATGCAATACGTACAGAGTGCAATTCTACATGGTAATCAGCAATGATTAACCATAAGCATATCCGAATGAAACAACTCTTAGTAGAGTAAAGTAAAAACAAACTTACCTGAACCGTTGATTACCACTACGCAATTTATATCACTTTATCCGAAGACCTAATATTAGCAATATAGATCTCCAACATTAGAATAATATCATCACAATATAATATTACTATATATATAAACATAGAATAACCTAAACACATAACCCTATCAGTCTATAACACACATAAGACTCGGTATCAAGTCAAACTATTGCAGTCTATCTCGACTCCGATAAAATTCTAAAGTCCCGACGGTCTAGTCGGACTTTTATCGAGACTAAGTTCAATTAAACTCTGCCTAACCATTTAACAATTAACTTAAATAATATTAATATCAGTCAAAATATTTTTCTAAGTCTCATAATAATTTTCACATAATTATTATCATTTATAAAAAAAATTCAACCATTAAACTCGTATTTAAATAAATTAAATACCACATAATTCCATTATCATTAATATTTATTTATTATCAAATATTAATGAACTACATGTCATAATATTATAATATATTTATAATATATCAAAGTATTTTTAATACCTTAAAATCACTTTTATATGATTTTTAAACAGTTAAATTCATTACCGGTAATTACTATTAATATTAAAATATTAATATTTTCATGGCAAAATATCGTAAGTTATATTATAACATAAAAATATTTTTATAACACTTAAATCATTTTTATATGATTTATAAAGCATTAATTCTATTTTTCCTTAATTAATTTAATATATTTTATTAAATAAACTAATTACCATTAATATGGATTAATTAATGAATTTCATCACAAAATATTAAAAGCCACTCAAAATAACTTAAAATATTTTATTATACCATAAAATTATTTTTCATGATTTTTCATGTATTAAAATCATTTTTAAATAATTTATTTAATATTATAATTAAATAAATTAAATACCATTTATATTCCAAAAATATTAAATATTTATAAAATATACTTAAAATAATTAAAAACTATTTTTCAAAATTTAAAATAATTTTTCGGAATTTATTTAGTATTTTTAATAATTAAAAAATATTTATTTCGATTTATTAATTAATTTCCGAAAATTAGAAATTAAATAATAATACAACCGTCGCTAAAGGACCCAATAACGACAGACCCGTCGCTATAGGTGTTCTTCAGGCTGTTCTTGAGCTGCCCAGAACTTCAAGACCAGTTGACAGGCTGGGTGGTTTGACCGTGCATAAGTCTCTGTAAATTTGATACTGGGTACGGTTTTGAGTCCATGTAACGACCGAGAAATTCAGATCTTATTATAAAATGATTTTATTAAATTAAATAATAATAAAATCTTATTCTATGTTTTATCAAGATGGTTGTCGTTATATAACCTAGTGATGTTAGAATGTCGTAGTATTTTGAGCTACGTGGATGAATTAAAGTGTTTGAATTTTCAAGATGAAAATAAAAGTTTTCTGAGAAATTTTTCGAAAAAATACTATTCATCAGGATTTACTCGGGATATAATTTTGAATTTTCGAGAAATACATAATGATGGAATAACAAGGTAAGATGGATTATGTAATAAAAATCTAATTATGGAAAATGTAATATTTTGCTTGTGAACTTAATTTATAAACGTTAAGGAAGTCGAAATAGTAATGAATAAGTAATAATGGTATGATACTTTGGTATTGTACAAAGTAATGAAAAGAGTATAATACGAAGTATTATACGAGTTAGTATGAATAATGAAATATCGTATATAAATTCTATATGAATTAGAATACGGAAATGATACATAAACAATATGTATATGTATTAAGTAATGTTAATGGATTTGGAAGATTAGTTAACAATTGGTACAGGTCCAAGTGAATAAAATGTTAAGGCCTAAATGATTAGTTAATAAATAGGTTAGTGTTTATTAATGTAAAGCCCAAAGATTTATTTAATCCAAGCCCAAGCTAGAATCCATGAGTGGTATGCCCCATGGGGCAAACCATATTTATATGGTTAGTATGTTGACCAAGTTAATATGGTGACCAAGACTTAGGAGTAATGGCCAAGCAAAAGATAAGTGTTGTGCTAGCCAAGTAATGAATAGTAAGGAGGTGGGTTGATTTAATGACTAAACTACCCTAGCTTTGTAAATTCTATAAATAGAGGAAGCTTGCAAGCAATTAGTTAGTTGTTCAAGTAATCTAAATATTACAAAGTGCTTAAGTGTTAGAGAGAATAAGTTACAAATAAGTTACTCCCATAAGTAATAAGAAGAAGAAGCTACTTACCAAGACTTCTAAAGTAAGACTTCTTCTTTAAATTATCTTCTATGTCTATGCTTGATAGGTTGATACGAAAAGATGGATTAAGGAACATGAATGTTAAAAAGTAAGAAGAATGAGTAAGCAATGAACTTAAGTCACATAAGTTGGTATAAGTCATTTAAGCTAGCATAAGTTATAAACTTATGTGAAAGTAGTATGAACTCGTAATGAGTTTAGTAAGGGATGTGATATGGATGTAAAAGAACTTGTATGATTATATGTATCATGAATACATAAGTAAAAGTTATATGTTGAGAACATATAAGGTATGATGATTAAGAAACTTTATAATGAAATATTAAGTAGTTTATAATTTGACAAGTTATAAGCTCATGAAGAAATAAGTCTAAAATCCAACAATTAGAATAAGTTATTGTAATAAGTAGGTTGAGATGTTCACATGATGAATGGAATTCATTGGCAATGTGGAACAAATCATAAGAATGAAGATTTGCCGGAAATTGTACGAGTGGACGATAATCGTCGAATTCGTGAAATTCTCAGAAAAGAAGTCAAATTTTATGGTTGAACTCAGAACCATTGTTTTCCAATGGAGACAAGTCATATTTGGCATTTAAGAGTTGTGGACTCGAAAATGACCGAATTCTGACTTAGAACGAAGAAACGAGCGTTGAACGTTCACGAACGTTTATCGTTTTTGTTAAAAATGAATCAATAGGTGAATTTTTAGCAAATGAAGTCAAATAGATAAAATTCTTGCATGAATGCATAGATTACGTAATTTGTGAATCGTAGGCTTTTGAACGAGCCAATTCAGACTTATAACGAAGAAGTTATGCGTCCGCGAAGTTCATAAAATTTAAAAACTAAAACTATTTTCTGGTGCACAGAGTTGGCGCCGCGGCGCCAACCCTAAGCTAAATGAGTCGCGTCGTAGTGCGTAACAGTAGCCGATGACACTGCAAGAGTTCGCCGCAGCGCGAACCGTAATACAATTTGTGGCGCCACAGTGCCATGTACAGTAAGAAAATCTTCTGGAGTGTGGCACTGCAGCGCGACCCATTAAGTAAGGACTCGCGCCGCAGAGCCAGTCTCAGAACAAAGATAGTAATGAATGTTTCTAAGTACACAGAAAGGAAAGCTAATTGTTTTGAAAGTAAACACAATTGTTTAAACTTTGTTAAACCTTAAGGATGTTGTATAAAAATTTGAGATAACTTAGTAGAATATAAATGCAAGGATAATGATAAACCGAAATGAATAATAACTGAATCTAATACACAATTAGATTGAGAAGAATGGTAAGATATAGTCATATACATACTTGATTATATGTGACCTAATATAAGGCATTGTGTGATCATGTATTGTAGAGACTTGAAAGACTTAAACAAAAAGTTAAATTACGGTAGCAGACGTTAAAGGCAAGTATTCTCACTCTTGTCTCAGTTCAATCTGAACAAGTTTTTGAGGTTCATGTATTCTTTCACATGAATTAAGGCATGTTGAAGTTAAAGCCAATCCCTTGGCTAGACTTGGTAATTCATTTATCTATTATCAAATGTTGTTGTCTTTTGTCAACTACTCAACATGGTTTTCAAAAAAAGACTGAAATGTTAAACAAATGTTTTGTCGGTAAAACGACAGGCACGTGAGGTTGCCAAATGATTAAACGTACATACGTTTAATGGATGTAGTGTTGATCAACATAGAGTACAATAGGCTGATCACCTAGAAGTGCTCGTAAGTAATATCGGGCTTACGGAATTCGTTCCGGGTTGTCCTTTTTCCATTAAAGAATGAACACTCAAGGTCTTTGATCGGAGTGAATGTTTTACTAAATATTGTTATTATTGTAAAACATTTTAAAAGAAAGATGAAGTGCTATTCTGAATTATCAATAGTACTTCATAACTATTGTTCAGTTATTGAAGATATACGATTCATACGTGTCAAGCATGTTGGTATTGAATTATTATACTTGCTGAGCTAGTTATGCTCACTCTTGCTTGAACCATATGAATGCAGCTAAGACTGAATGTCCTGAAGGATCGAAAAAGAATAAAGGAAAAGCTAAGGCAGATTGTTAAGCTGTCTTGTAATAGAATTGGTCTAATGTTGTAATGTAACTGATATTATGACAAAGAACCTTTGTAATGGGTATAGAACCTGGGAAATGTAAATATTACTTTAAATATATAGAAGTTATGCTCGTTCTTTGAGACTTTCAATTGAATGAATGTATGAATGATTGTATTGTATAGCACCATCTGTCGGGTTGGAAGATACCTGGATTTGGGGGCGCTACAGTCCATGTTATAGTATTGATGCAATACTATAAGCTTAAGCAAACATCATGGCCATCCTTCACCAAATCAGTGATATACAAGCCATACAGAAGCATGTCAGACACTGTCTTCAATTTTTGGCATTTCCAGAAATTGAAGAACAGTCGAGGTGCTACCTTCTTGACTCCTTGATGAACAGGCTTAATTAATGTGTAATAAAGGTACAAATATGTAGTCGAGATGTCCGTTAACAACTTGATACCATCAAATCAGTCTAATAACAACATTACACGAAGGTTTAGTCCAGTCAAACTACTTGTCAGGAACTCGGCTGATGAAGATCTGGGTTTTCCAGAAAACCTTCATCAGGCAGTTTGGTCAACTACGTTTAACCATGATTTTCTATATTCCTGATACAAATCTGGGTAAGGTAATGGCTTGGAAGTGTAGATCTCGTGACAGACTACAACTATAAAGCAACAACATGACTAAAACACTAACATACTGTAAGATCAAAGGCTAATAAAATGTTGTCGGACGAATGCTGGGAAATCTGGGTTACCCAGATTCAAACTTTTGTGATCGGTCAACGCCTTTTGACCGCTTGTAATATACAATATAGACTTGCTATGACCCTGATTTAAGTTTCAGAACAAAGACCACATGGCATACTATAGATTCATAACATAAAACACATAAAACACTTAACACACACGGATCTAAAGGTCCTGACATATGACCGTCAGTCCAAACTTTTAAACTTTTTCCAATTTCAAAAATCATCAAAATCGTTCATCTAGATGTTATAGATCATTGATCTAACAACCCAGGTCACTTACTAATACCTTATAACACATATACACATAACATGAGCTCTATTTCCTTAATCCTGAATAATTCACCTAAATCCTTAAAATTTCATCTCAAAAATATCAAACGCATACACTTATTTTCTATCTAGGTTCTAATTTTGAACTTTAAATCAATTAATAAAACATTTCTAAATTCTCGGGTTGTCACAGGGGAATTAACTTAATTAAGTGTAATATATTAATTAAGTTGGTATTTAGTAATTTTGTATTTTGAAGTTAATTAAATTAAATGAGTGTTGAATTAATTATTATGTTACATAGTGGTAATATCCTAATTTAATTTAATAATTAAATTAGAGAGTTGATAATGATTAAATGAGTTCTTATGATGTTGATTTATTGATGATTATATGATTTTATAAGTTGTGCGTATTTGATTACGCTAATGTATAGTTTAAATTATAATTTAATTGAAAGGTGAATTGTTAAATAGTTATAATGTTTTTTTAATTTAATTTAGTAATTAAAGTGATATATTAATTTATTAAATAAAATTATAATGAAAATTATAATTTTGTGGCAATGTGATTATGTGAAAAATTGATTTAATAAGTTGTTGTTAGTTTTAATTTAATTAAATTTAAATATGAAAATTTAATTAAATAAAGTGTGATAATTGAACTATATTTTATAAGTAATATAAAAATAAATTAAAAGAGTTTTAATTCAGTTTTGGTCAAACAAGACTTAAGGAATGTTAAGTCTTTATTTTTAAAAGTGTTTTGTCAAACAAGGCCTTATGGCTTTTGAATTTAAAAAACCATAGAGAGAAAAGAGATAAGAAAGAAGAAAGGGTTGTGGTTTTGAGAACCAAAAAGAGATTAACAAAGTAGCCTTTATCATCTAAACAAGAAAGCAAATGTATAATTCTTATTTTTTAAAGTTTTGTTTATATTCTATCAAAAGTTCTCTATAGTTGATATTTAGTGGATTATTGTTGAAAATATGAGTTTGTTATGTGTTATTAGAAGATTATAAACTGTTTTTTATCATTCATTCATGAGTTAGAGTAATCAATTTCATGAAAATAAGTTTAGTATTGAAGAACTTGAATTACTGTGATATATATATATATATATATATATATATATATATATATATATATATATATATATATATATATGATATGGCTTATTTTATAATTAAAATTGATGTTCAATTCGTGTAATAAACTAGTAATTGTTGGTTAATTGTGAAAATACATGAAGAAATGAAAACATTATGAGTTAAACGAACTGTTTTGGTTGAAAAATGAATTTACAGTGATAAATTTTGCTAAGAATGTTAAAAAGTGGAGAAATGGTAAAAACGTTGAATTTAGATGTTGTAATTTTGATGTTTATGTTGTTTATATGGTTAGAAACTTGTTAGAAACATTAGTTTATGTTTCTGTAAACTTATTACAACTTGAGTGAGTTAGATAGGTTGTTAGAAAAGAGGTTTTAGGTTTAATTTGACTTTGTGTTGTGTTCGTTCGCGAACTGCAGAAGTTAATACTAGGTACCCCCGCCCCGATGGGCGTACCAGTGCATTTTTTACCCGCCCTAGTGGGGGGCCTGCCCCGATGGGAATTTATAGTTCAAAACCCACGCCCTGGCCAGGGGGTAGGCAGACTCACAAATGTTAAAACAATCTGACCGGAAATATTTTCCTAAAATGGACATAACGTTTTCATACGAACTCCGATTGGTGTGATTCAAGATGATTCGAAACGAGGACAAGTAGACCTAAAACTTTTGGTCTTTAAGTTGTTCAATTTGATGTCATTAGTAGGGCTCAAAATGGCCATCATTAGGACTATTATGCACTCGGAGGCTATCGAAGGGTGTCGGGCATGCACGTATGCAAGTGTAGCGCTTCTAATGATAAAAGATGATGTTCTAAGTTATAATACATAAATATTAGTAAATATAATGATACTTAACATTAATAAATGATGTATTAGATAAGTTGTGTAAGTATACTTAGCATACACAAGAGAGACGATTCGGGCAAGTGATGAATGAACGTCGAAACACTGTGATAAGTGTTAATGAACTTAAAAAGTGTTTCAATTCAATTGAAGTGAACATTATAAGATATGGAATGAGTTTAATATAAAACTAATAAGGAGTCCTTATAAGACTTAAACGCTTTAATGAATTTCGAGTATGACTAAGAAGAAATATAGAATTGACTAATAAGTTATATTAGATTGAAACTCAATGTTGTAAGAGTTGAGAATGTGATTTGGATGCTAAAAGTCTTATGTTATATTTTAGTGAGTTTTCAGATTCGTGTTATGTGATTGATTAATATGGTTAAACCTTAAGGTAAAGGTTATAACTTAAGTAAGATGAGAATTTAATCTATGAGGATAATGTGTATGTAGCTAATTGATGTGATAATCCTAATGGTATGTGTAGGATATTAGAGTACATGAGTTGTAATTGTATAGCTTACACAAGAGGCAAGTTCCCTAACCTTTGCTACTTTATTATTCAGCAAGGTTTACTTTTCACTGTCATGTTATACTTATGCAAGTTCTTTATCTCTAATCTCTTATTAAACATTTAAGTTGTTATTGTTACGTAAGTTTCCTAACCCTACTTTTACGATTATGCAAGTTTCTTGAAGTTAATATTCAGTTGAGCAAGTTCTCTAACTTTAATTTTTCATTATGCAAGTTCTTGTTCCTAACTTGTTATTGTTATGCATATTCTTTAACTATGAATTATTGTTGAGTAAGTTTTTAAACTACACTATTCGTTGAGCTAGTTAATTAATCTTTACTCCTTCATTTCAAGCTAGGTTATTTTGTTTACTCAAAGTCTGTACTATTGTTGAAAGCTTGTTCTTGTTGAAAAATGTTTGTTCAGCTAAAATTAACTGTTGTTCAATCTCTGATCACCAATGTCATTGCACTATTTTACATTGTTGTACCGAACTCTTATTTGACTAGTGATTCTTTATTGATTCGACTAATCCTTAGTTGATGAATGTTCTAAACTCTAAATTATCCTTAAAGTTAGTCCAAACCAAACTTCCTTTGGTTTGCTTATGAATCTGTACAATTTTAAGAGCGTATAGTCGATGACTAATGCTTGTTCAGCTGAGAAACCATTGATATCCTTTCTCTTCTTGATACATTGGCATAATTCAATTGTAACCAAACTCTTGAATAGTTATTGATCCCTACTTGATTTAACCAGTACTTGGTTGATGAGCGTTCTAAAGATCTAGAATTCCTTTGAAGTTAATTCCAAACCAAACTTCTTTTGGTATGGAGCCTAATAATCTAAGCTGAGATGAACAACCCTATATCAGGGGATTATTTTAGAGCTACACAATAGCGTTAAAATGTTTGCGCAATACATATTAGAAAGGGCTCATCACCTGGAGTACGAGATGATGGTCCAAATAGTCGTTTAGGCTGTTAAAGGTTACAGTGGAAACGCTTGTTAACCTAGGACATAGATGACAATTGTGGTCTTTTAGACCGTTAAAGGTTAAAGTAGAAATACTTGACAACCTATAACACAGTTCGTGGTCTTGTGACCCTCAGTGTATTCCTTTGATATTGATATCTGTTATTTGATTTTAAAGTTCGTTATTCCCTGAACTTACAATATTAAAACTAGAACTTATTATTTCTGGAAAAAAAATACTTTACCCTTGAAAGCTCAGTTAATTGTCATTCATAGAATGTTATTGTATATTATCTTTCTTGTGGGCAATTGTTTGCTCACTCTTGCACAAAATAATGCAGATGAAGTTAAGAAGTTTGAAGTGCTTTCTGCAAGCAAGGGCAAGGGCAAAGTGATTGATTAGATGATATTTAATTTACCTTCTATTTATGAAGCTTATGAAATAAACTTAATTATGATTATATTTTAATTTTTTCCTGATTATTGTATTAATAAAGGTTAGATGACCTGGGATTTATTTTGAGATTGTGTAACCCTTTAATAGGAGTATTATTGTTTAAGCTTGCAAGTTTATATCCTTTGTTTATAGGTAGTTAGTTATGATTTAATTGGGCAGTGAACACCAAATCTGTGGGATTGAAATACCCAAATTTGGGGGTGTCACAAGTTGGTATCAAAGCTTTAGGTTACGAACCTTAGGTGGAGAAACCTTAGGCTATAACCTTTTAGGAGATGGAAAACATAGAGGTGATAAACTATCATCGAGTTTTAAGCAATGAATTAAGAAAATTCATTGAAGATAAAATGATAAAAGACTTTAAGTGCTTACGTGTTAACAACCTTTGTGCGCGCGAGTATTATACATATCGAGTTGTGGGATTTATTAAAATTTTGTTGTCAGAATGACTGATGAAGGAGGATAGGGATTAGGAGCCCTGAGAAGTTCATACAGTCTGAGTATGGTTGGTATTGGGAAAG
The DNA here is from genome assembly GCA_016801055.1 of Panax notoginseng. Taxonomy (NCBI): domain Eukaryota; kingdom Viridiplantae; phylum Streptophyta; class Magnoliopsida; order Apiales; family Araliaceae; genus Panax; species Panax notoginseng. The sequence goes on from CM029020.1 coordinate 142,691,683, forward strand.
CCATACCCGTTGATTTCTATTGTAGAACTTAGGTTTGAGCTTATGTTTGATCGTGAAGATGAATTTGAGAAGGTAAAGATGAAGTATGAGTAAGAGGAGTTAGGAAAGCCATAGAGCGCCAAGCCACGCTAGTGCAAAAAGATGTCGCAACTCAAGACTTTACCGAACGACTTGCAGATGTAAAGTAGATATTATCTAAGTTAGAGTATTAAAGAGGATATTTATTAACGAGATTGCGCACGAATGACTTGGGAAAGGAGTCAGCAAAGTGGGCGAGAGATGAATACGCGTGGGTGAAGGCTTCTAAACTCAAAGATCGTGTTGAAGAGAAGTCAAAGAGAGCCAACCAAATGATGAAACTTAAAATTTAGTCTTCCACTTTCCTGTGCAGGTTGAGGTTGTCTGGGAAGCACAATAGATCGTAGGACGATGATTCATATCATGGAGAAAGATTGCAATAAACCTGTATAATGTGGAATGTTCTTGTAGATTGTGAGAAAAATAATAAGATGATATATAAATCATGATGAAAATCAATAAGATGTAAATCCCGACTTTTGAAATAAATAGTGAGATATGATGAAGTAATCCAGGAATTTTATTATTACGAGATAAATGATATAAATAGCAATGAGGCTATTTTGTTATGTGGTAAAGTGATAAATAAATAAAGTATTATTATTTATTAAGATATATCATGTGTTGTTTATAAATGGTTGAGATAAGGTTAAAAGTTTTAATGCGTGAATGAACGATGATCTAATAGTGCTAGTTTTAAACAGTAAGGTGCCGCTTAGAAGAAGACAACATCGTCAACAGACCCTCGATGAATATACATATAATAATGAAGCTGCCGCAAATCCAGTGCTACAATTGGTGAATTTGCTGGTCGAAGCACTTTCAAATTAACTGAATTCCTGGCTGTATAATCAAATCTTGATGTTTCAACCGAATTCGTTCACAACAGTACTGGAGAGGACAATTGTCGTAGATGGGGAATGGAAAATACGCTGACATACAATCAAGAGTAGAGGGAAAAGAAAGGTGAAAAGGGAGATAAGGCATAAGGTAGCCGTAGGGGTAATGTTCAGAAAATAAAGTGGAATAAAAATGTCACCGTTGGAAAACAACAAGGAAATGAGAAGAAGAAAATGGAGTTGTGTAGCAACTGCGAAAAGAAATATGTTGGTGTTTATTTGAGGGGAAAGAGGGTGTGCTTCAATTGTGGCTTGGGGGGGCTACATTGCACCAAATTGTCCAAGTCCGAGGAAGGGAGCATGTTTCACGTGTGGGTCGAAGGAGCACCTGGCTCGATTGTACAAAGAAAGTGGCTAGAAAAGCAAGCGGAAGTAAGGGGGATAGCAGTAGTGGTAAGTTGCTTGTTTTAGAATCGGCTCCGCCGAGTCGACCAACCGAACAATCATCCAATATGACGATGCAGGACGCAATGCAAGGTATGGTTCTGATCAGTTATCTATATGGCTGCATGATATTTAATTCAAGTGCTACTTGTTAATTTATGTCCAACGAATTTGCTAAGAAATTAGTGTTACTTCAGGAGGAGTTAGACTATTCCTTAAATATATAAAGTGTCGGGTAGATATTAAAGGTCAGGTGAGGTTGGTGGAATTAATTCCAGACCAACTTGGAAAAAATCTGAGGTTATCCTAATATTGGATGGGTTGTTGAACCATGAGGCGATAAGTGATTGCCAAAGAAAGTTTGTAAACCTTGTGACTTCAAGCAAGTCAAAGATAGTATTTTATTTTTCTTGTTGCAGGTCGGCCATATAGAAAAGTTATCTATCGATGTTGTAAGTCGAGAAGTTGATAAGAAAATAGTTTGTAGGATACACGAAAATCAAGATAGCCACTTCGTTAGCTAACTTGATGAGGAAATCAGTGGAATTTATATGGGTAGGAATTTATGAACGAATTATCAAGAATTGAAGAAGAAGTTAAGAATGGCACTTGTGTTGTATTTACCAGATAATACAAGAATTTTTTTGATGTATAGTGATGCTTCACATAGAGGACTAGGCAATGTGCTTATACAAAATGGCAAAGTCATTGCGTATGCCTTACGACAATTGAAATATTACGATAAGGGATATCTGACTCATGATTCATAGTTAGCGGTAGTAGTGGTTGCCCTGAGGATTGGGAGGTATTAATTTTGGGAAGTAGTGTGAGATATAAACATACCATAAGTGTCAAAAGTATATCCTTGAATAGAGATATTTAAACATGTGTCAGAAGTGATAGTTGAAATTGATTAAAGATTATAACTGCAAAATCCTAAATGAATATGGTTGCCAACGTCTTAAACAAAAATGTAGAAGTTTTTTTTTGTTAACTGCGCAAGATGGGTTAATAATAGAAATGGTTAAGTTGTGGTGAGAGGTAAGATATCCGAAGAAGTTAGAGGGGAAGTTGTTCAGACGAAAAACCATACAACTTTACGGGACAGAGTAATGAAAGAGTAACTCTAAGATGAAGGTGTCAAATTCAAGATCGATTCTGAAGGGTGATTAAAAGTTGAAGGAAGAAACTAGGTTTCGCCAGTATATAAAATTGAAGATGAAGTTTAGCATAAAAATTATAGATGGAATCAACTAGGGAGCACGAAAATATATTGCGCCTTCGACAATACTTTTGGTGGCAAGATATGGTGATAGATTTTATGATAGGTCAAAGTTATCATATTTCCTATCATTCAGTGGGCGAAGTTATATGTTAAAGAAATTGTTTCAAGGCACGATGTTCTGGTATCAATCGTGTTTGACAGAGATCCACGATTAACATCGAATTTTGAGAAAAGTTATACGAACGCATGGGGATACAGTTGTGAATGAGCTCGTTGCACCATTTGCAAACTGATAGTAAAAGTGAAAAGACAAGCCATACATTGGAAGACATTTATTTTAGTTTAGTTCGTCTACAATAAAATTTATCTTGCAAAACATGGGTATGTTACCATAAGAAGCGTTGTATGTAATAGCAAGGTTGGTAGCTGCTCAAGACAGATAGAAGATATATGCTGATCAACACCGACAAAATCACGAATTTGACGTGGGAAATTTTGTTTGCCTAAAAGTTTCTTCTTGGAAGGGAAATATAAAATTTAGTAAAAAGGGAAAGCTGAAACTGAGGTTCTTAGTTTTCATGTACTGGGAAGAGAGGGAAGAAATGGTTATGAGGTAGCCTTACCTCTACAGTTAAAGCACATTCATAATATTTTTCATATTTCAGTGTTACAGTAGTATAAGCTCGACTACAATCATGCGATCAAGTACGAACCGTTATAGTTTGATAAAGATTTATCCTACGAGGAAATTCCTGTTTAGAGAGTTGTCAGAAAAGAACAAGTTCTCAAGAATAAAGTGATACATTTTGTTAAGGTAATGTAGAGGGACCACAATGCTGAGAAAGCTACGTGGGAACTCGAAAATAAGATGATAAAAAGATATCCTGAGCTATTTGTTTAACCTATGTCTTCGATTCTGGGGACAGAATCCCTGTAAGGAGGGAATGATGTAACGATCTATAATTTTTGTATGTAATTTAAAATATTTATTCAATTAAATAAATATTTTAGTTGATGTGGTTATTGTTAAATAAATATATTAATGATTTGATTATTTATTAGTTAAATAAATAATTAATGAGTTGTGGGAAATTAACTTAATTAAGTGTAATATATTAATTAAGTTGGTATTTAGTAATTTTGTATTTTGAAGTTAATTAAATTAAATGAGTGTTGAATTAATTATTATGTTACATAGTTGTAATATCCTAATTTAATTTAATAATTAAATTAGAGAGTTGATAATGATTAAATGAGTTGTTATGATCTTGATTTATTGATGATTATATGATTTTAGAAGTTGTGCGTATTTGATTACGCTAATGTATAGTTTAAATTGTAATTTAATTGAAAGGTGAATTGTTAAATAGTTATAATGTTGTTTTAATTTAATTTAGTAATTAAAATGTTATATTAATTTATTAAATACAATTATAATCAAAATTATAGTTTTGTAGCAATGTGATTATGTGGCAAATTGATATAATAAGTTGTTCTTAGTTTTAATTTAATTAAATTTAAATATAGAAATTTAATTAAATAAAGTATGACAATTGAACTATATTTTATAAGTAATATAAAAATAAATTAAAAGAGTTTTAATTCAGTTTTTGTCAAACAAGGCTCAAGGAATGTTAAGTCTTTATTTTTAAAAGTGTTTTTCCAAACAATGCCTTTTGACTTTTGATTTTTTTGTTAAAAAAATTATAATATAACTGACATATATTAAAAAGGGGGAGTTATGTTTTATCAGTTATATACGTTTATATTATATACGTATATCAGTTCATATCTTTCTTACGCTAAGTTAGAAAAGAAAGACTAAAGAAAGAGAAGAGAAAGAACAGAAGAGAAATCATATAGAGAAAAGAGAGAAGAAAGAAGAAAGGGTTGTGGTTTTGGGAGCCAAAAGGAGATTAACAAAGTAGCCTTCATCATCTAAACAAGAAAGCAAATGTATAATTTTTATTTTTTAAAGTTTTGTTTGTATTCTATCAAAAGTTCCCTGTAATTGATATTTAGTGGATAATTGTTGAAAATATGTGTTTGTTATGTATTAATAGATGAGTATAAACAGTTTTATATCATTCATTCATGAGTTAGAGTAATCAATTTCATAGAAATATGTTTAGTATTGAAGAACTTTAATTATAATGATATATATATATATATGGCTTATTTTAGAATTAAAATTGATATTCAATTTATGTAATAAACTAGTAATTGTTGGTTGATTGTGAAAATACTTGAAGAAACGGAAACTTTATGAGTTAAACTAACTGTTTTGGTTGAAAAACGAATTTACAGCGATGAATTTCGCTAAGAATGTTAAAAAGTGAAGGAATAGTAAAAATAATGAATTTAGAGGTTGTAATTTTGATGTTTATGTTGTTTATATGGTTAGAAACGTGGTATAAACTTTAGTTTATGTTTCTGTAAACTTATTACAACTTGGGTAAGATGGAATGGTTGTTAGAAAAGAGCTTTTAGGTTTAATTTGGCTTTCTGCTGTGTTAGTTCGCAAACTGCAAAAGTTAATACCAGGTACCCCCACCCCAGCAGGCGTACCAGTGTATTTTTAACCATCCCCAGCGGAGGGGCCCCTGGTGGGCATTTATAGTTCAAAACCCCCGCCCCGACCGGGGGGGGGATAGGCAGACTTATAAATGTTAAGAAAATCAAACCGGACATATTTTCCTAAAATTGTCATAACGTTTCCATATGAACTCCAATTGATGTGGTTCAAGATGATCCGGAATGAGGACAAATAGACCTACAACTTGCGTTCTTAAAGTTTTGCAATTTGATGTCGTTATTAGGGGTCAAAATGGCCATCTTTAGGACTAGTGTGCACTCAAATGATATCGGAGGGTGTCGGGCACGCATGTATGCAAGTGTAGTGCTTCTGGCGATAAAAGATATTATTTTAAGTTATAATACATGAATATTAGTAAATATAATTATTCTTAACATTAAAAAATGATATATTAGATAAGTTGTGTAAGCATACTAAGCATACACAAGAGTGACGATTCGGGCAAGTGATGAATGAATGTCAAAACACAATGATAAGTGTTAATGAACTTAAAAAGTGTTTCAATTCAATTGAAGTGAAAATTATAAGATATGGAACGAGGTTAATATAAAACTAATAAGGAGTCATCGTAAGACTTAAACACTTAAATGAATTTTGAGTATGAATAAGAAGAAATATAAAATTGATTAATAAGTTATATTAGATTGAAACTCAACGTTGTAAGAGTTGAGAATGTGATTTGGACGTTAAAAGTCTTATGTTATATTTTAGTGAGTTTTCAAATTTGAGTTATGTGGTTGATTAATATGGTTAAACCTTAAGGTAAATATTAGAACTTAACTAAGAGGAGAATAGAATCTATGATGATAATGTGTATGTAGCTAATTTATGTGATAATCCTAATGGTATGTGTAGGATATTGGAGTACATGAGTTGTAATTTTATAGCTTACGCAAGGGGCAAGTTCCCTAACCTTTGCTACTTTTTTATTCAGCGAGGTTTACTTTTAACTGCCATGTTATACTTATGCAAGTTCTCTATCTCTAATCTCTTATTAAGCAGTTAAGTTGTTATTGTTACGTAAGTTTCCTAACCCTACTTTTACGATTATGCAAGTTTCTTGAAGTTATTACTCAATTGAGCAAGTTCTCAAACTTTAATCTTTCATTATGCAAGTTCTTGTTCCTAACTTGTTATTGTTATGCATATTCTTTAACTCTGAATTATTGTTGAGTAAGTTTCTAAATTACACTATTCATTGAGCAATTTAATTAATCTTTACTCCTTAATTTCAAGTGATGTTATTTTATTTATTCTAAGTCTGTACTATTGTTGAAAGCTTGTTCTTGTTGAAAAACATTTGTTCAGGTAAAATTAACTGTTGTTCAATCTCTGATCACCAATGTCATTGTACTATCTTACATTGTTGTACTTAACTCTTAGTTAACTAGCGATTCTTTATTGATTTGACTAATCCTTAGTTGATGAATGTTCTAAACTCTAAATTATCCTTAAAGTCAGTCCAAACCAAACTTCCTTTGCTTTGCTTATGAATCTATACAGTTTTAAGAGCGTATAGTCCATGACTAATACTTGTTCAACTGATTAACCATTGACACATTGGCATAATTCGATTGTAACCAAAATCTTGAATAGTTATTGTAAGACCCCAAATTTTATGAAATAAAAGTATTCAATTTTTCTTATAATTACTATTCAGTAAATGGTTAAATTGATAAATGTTAAAGTTAAGGGTGATATATGAATTTTTTTTTTCAAAATACACAAGTGGTTATAAAATATTCATTGTTGTCGGAGAATATTCGTTTGGTCGTGAAATATTCTTTCTGTCGGGGAATATTCGTACGACGGCGCAGCCATTTGTGGGCCCCATAACAGAATAACTGTCGGAGAAAGAAAATGACAAATTTGAGTTTTTACAAATAACGACGTAGTTGTTACCGTTAACACTGTTGGAATACCCGGTGGTTAAAATATAGTAATACGCGTTATTGCACAGTAGCACACGGTATTGCACAGTATTTTGAAATTATTGATTCTTACGTAAGAAGACACTACTCAATAATTGTTACAGTAATTACTGTTCAATATTTTATTTTATTGATTCAATAATTGCTACGTTGAAATTTTATATTATTGTTGTTCAATAATTGTCACTGCACAGTATTTTCCATTAACAGATCAATAATTCATATTATTTGAATAATATTATTAGATAGCATTATTGACAATGTCTAGAAAGTTCTGTCTAAGGAGGGGTTTGGTCATCTAATTGCGCGCTAGTAAGGAGAAATCCTTATTAGAAAGTCCCCTTCTTTCTTGGGAACGGCCTGGTTGTCATAAATGTGATTCTGTAATATTATTTATGAATAATTAATTATTGATTCATATGATAAGGAAATATTTATTTTATGTGGATATAAATGAGGGATATATTTTTGTGGTTAAAAATGAAGGAGTTAATGTTGAGGTTTTTATCAGTATTTTTGTCGGAATGGAGGTATTAAAAATCAGGGTTTTTGAGATATTTTACGGGGGTTATAATTTTTAATCCGACCGTTGGATCGTGATAATTTTTGGATATGTTATACATATATAAGTTGAGTACATGTCCACAAATTTAGAACCGTTAAAGATAAACGTATGATTTGTTATGAATTTTACGAGATGACTGGTTCAGAAATTGTTGAATTTTCGGAGTTAATCATTTTGGTGGAAAATTTTAGAATTGGTGGGCCCCACTCTTGGTTGGTGAAGAAATGTGCTGAAAATTTTATTCAAATGTGGTGGGTGAGAATAGTAGCAGGTAAAGCGATCAGATTACAGGTTAAGTCTGCTTCGGCGTGCTAACATTTTCCTATAAATAGAGGGCTAAGTTAGAATTGAAAATCACACCAGAAATAAGTTTTCACTCTTTCTCTCTCTAGATTATTGTATTTAGATACTTGGTTAGTTGCTATTCATCAGTGCAAGTTTCCTTCAGCGTTATATCCGATATCCGGTCAGAAGTGCTGCTATTTTGAGGTAAGGGATAGTAAGGGATTGTAAGGGATAGTAAGGATTTGTAAGGGATAGTAAGGGGTGTTGTATTCTTCTTAAAATGATATTTTCTTTAATATCATTATACCGAAATGTTGGTATGAACTTTTTATCAAATTTGAAACTTTTTGAGTCGGGATTACTATTCACGTATACGACATTATTCACGTATACGGCACTATTCATGTATATGGCACTATTTACGTATATGACATTATTTACGTATACGGTACTATGTACGAATACGGAATACTATTCATGAGTTACAATTCATAAGTTACTATTCACGAGTTACTATTCATAAGTTACTATTCACGAGTTACTATTTACGACAAAAAAATTGGTTTCTTTTTCTGACCAAATTATCGTTGATTTATGATTGTTGCTCTTGAAAATAAATGCAGTTGTTGATCATATTATTTTTATTATCATATATAATATTTTTATAACCCTGATGTTGAATTTCTCTTTCACTTGAGTGTAAAGATGGGTAAATTATTGGTATGATCGTGATTGAGAAATATCTTTGGTCTGTAGTGCAAAGATGAATTGTTAACTGGTATGATCATGACCATTGAATTTATAATTAAATATCTTTAGCTTAAGTGTAAAGATGAATTGATTAACATGGTTATAATTATTGTTTATATAAATTCTGAAATGATTATATATTTCTTTGAGATATGAATATCTTTGGCCTGTAGTGCAAAGATGAGTTGTTGATGAATATCTTTGGCTCGTAATGCAAAGATGACCCGTTGTTGAATATCTTTGTCCTGTAGTGCAAGGATGACTTGTTGATGAATATATTTGGCCCATAGTGCAAAGATGAAGTTATTAGTATGATTATGAATAGGAACTGTGATTTGGTATAACCATGATGTTTGATGTTTCAGGTGATGAAAATTATCTTCGTCCTAGATGCGAAGAGGAATTTAGAATCACAATTATGATTATGAGTTATTTATATGATTGTGGACCAGAATTGTTGATTGATGCTACAAGGATAAAACATTGTTGGTGGATTTTTAACATGGAGAAGATAATAGACTTTATAGTCTATTTGACTCTTCTAATGGATTGTTCGTTCCGCTGCAACTATGGTTGAAATTTTTATCATCTACCATATGTTCTAAATCTCTGATTTATTACTAATGAAGACTATTGATAATTTATTTATCTTTAGTCATGATATTCTTTACTGGGCTAGTTGTGCTCACCCTTTTATTTCACAATTCCTTTCAGGTAATAAGAGTGTAGCTGGGTCGAGGGGGGGTAACAAGGGAATAGAACGGTGGTCATCATTTAGTAGTTATATTTGGTGAAGAAAATAGGGTGAGGCGAACCCAACGTTGGAAGGGTGTTTTGCCACTATCATACAAGATGTCTAATGATATACAACCCCGTGTCATCATAAGACAGGGATGTGCTCATCCACTTGCTGAGTATATCTATGAGTACTACCTATATAATCTTGGTGTTTGTTTGAAGTATAATTTTCAATTAGAGACATTAGAGATAATGATATGTCAAGAGAAGACTCACCATTGGGAAGAATATGATAGTAAACTTCTCGTTTTTCTTTGGGGTCTATTGGGTCAACCAAGGATAATTCTGTGGCCATATGATATCTATCATAACCTAGACGCATGGCCTCCCATGTACGAAGGTTTCCTTGAGCACTTCCCAAAGATTCTAATTTCTAAAATAATTTTTGACTATACCTTTATGTAAGGTGTCATTGTGAGGTGTTGTCCACGGTTGGGAACGTCACATTTGGTATATATTTGTATCCAAACTCACATCATATGTGTTGCTATATTTTGCACGATAATTGTTATAATAAAGTTGTAGTTATTTTATATTTGGCAACTCAGAATAGGTTGGATGGAATGGACCTATTTTGGGGTCGTCACATTTGGTATCAGAGCTATAAGTAAAGAGCCCCGAGCCTCTCACTGGTGACTTCCTGTTGATGGGGGATGCACCGAAGCCAGACTCTCCGTAGGGGACGCCGTTCTGCGGTGGCAAACTGATAGGTACCACTGTGAGGTGTTGTCCACTGATGGGACATTTGTCACAGTTGGTATCAGAACTTAGGGATACCTTTATGTAAGGTGTCATTGTGAGGTGCTGTCCACGGTTGGGAACGTCACATTTGGTATACATTTGTATCCAAACTCACAGCATATGTGTTGTTGTATTTTGTACGACAATTGTTGTAATAAGTTGTAGTTTTTTTCTGTACCATGTATTTGGTGACTCATAATAGGTTGGATGGAATGGACCTATTTTGGGGTTGTCATAGTTATTGATCCCTACTTGATTCAACCAGTACTTGGTTGATGAGCGTTCTAAAGATCTAGAATTCATTTGAAGATAATTCCAAACCAAACTTCCTTCGCTATGGAACCAAATGATCTAAGCTAAGATGAACAACCCTATTTCAGGGGATTATTTTAGAGCTACACAATAGCGTTAAAATGTTTGCGTAGTACATAGTATAAAGGGTTGATCACCTAGAGTACGAGACGATGGTCCATATAGTCGTTTAGACTATTAAAGGTTATAGTAGAGATGCTTGTTAACCTAGGACATAAATGATGATTATAGTCTTTTAGACCGTTAAAGGTTAAAGTAGAAATACTTGACAACCTATAACACAGTTCGTGGTCTTGTGACCCTCAGTGTATTCTTTTGATATTGATATCTGTTATTTGATTTTAAAGTTCATTATTCCTTGAACTTACAGTATTCAAACTAGTACTTATTGTTTTCAGAAAAAAAAAATACTTTACCATCAAAAGCTTAGTTAATTGTCACTCTTAGAATGTTATTGTATACTATCCTTCTTGTGGGCAATTGTTTGCTCACTCTTGCACAAAATAATACAGATGAATTTAAGAAGTTTTAAGAGCTTTCTACAAGCAAGGGAAAGGGCAAAGTGATTGATTAAATGACATTTAATGTACCTTCTATTTATGAAGCTTATATAATAAACTTAATTATGATTATGTTTTAATTTTCCGCTGATTATTGTATTAATAAATGTTAGATGACCTGGGATTTATTTTGAGATTGTGTAACCCTTTAATGGGAGTTTTATTGTTTAAGCTTGCAAGTTTATATCCTTTGTTTATGGGTAGTTAGTTATGATTTAATTGGACAGTGAACACCAAATCTGTGGGCTTGAATTACCCAAATTTGGGGATGTCACAAAACTAAACTAGAGGTAGACGATCGTCCTAATTCCCTTTAAAATCCATCACACAAGCTCTCAACATATCTTCTAATATCTGGATTGTTCTTTCGCTTTGCCCATCGGTTTTATAGATATAATGTTGTGCTCATTCTCAATTACGTTCCCATTCGTTCTTGCAAACTCTTCCAAAAATTAGATGTGGAACACGAATCTCGATCTGGCATGATTGACACTGGAACACCGTTCCTTAAAATAATCTCCTTGACATATATCTTCGCCAACTGATTTAAATTAAACCTAATTTTGATCGGTAAGAAATGTGCTGCTTTTGTTAGTCGATCCACAATAACCCATATCGCGTCATTGCCTTTTTGAGTAGTTGGAAGACCTACCACGAAATCCATCGTAATATACTCTCATTTCCATTCTGGTATTTCCAATGGTTGAAACAAACCACTTAGCCTCTGATGTTTTACTTTGACTTTCTGACATGTTAAAAACTTCGCAACATATTCCACAACCTCTCGCTTCATCTTCTGCCAACGAAAGTGTTGTCAAAGATAATGATACATTTTTGTGCTTATTGGGTGAACCGAATATCTCGAACTATGTGCCTCATGTAAAATTTCGTCTTTGACTTCCTGTACTGGCAGAACCCAGATTCTTCCTTCGAATCTCTATAACCCTTCGATATCGATTTTGAATTTGACATCTTCCCCTTTAAACACTTTTTTCCTTATTTCTCACACTCCTCATCCTAGAGTTGCGCTTCTTTTACTCTGTCCAATAAGGTGCTATGTTTGTATGTTGTGCGAACATGCAATCAAATTACATAAAAGGTCCGAAAGTGCGATAAAACAAAATTTAAATATTTTCATACAAACCATCAATATGATCATACTTTGTGCATAATTATCAATCAATAGAAAACAGAATGAGATCATATTCATACCCTTGTAGAAACTAGCTTCCTTAGGTACGAGTTCACCTCTAATTCCTTTCACGTTCACCTTAAATTCATTGGGTCTGATTCCTTTATTTGATCAATGTTAGCCACCTAAGAGATATCCATCAAGTATTCAAGGATACTCTAATTCTATCTCTATAGAATATGTCAGTACTCTCCCAACTCTTGGAAGTATCATAAACTTGTGTAACCCTTATCCATAATAAGACTCCTCTTATTTATAGATGTAGGGAATGTGACGCCCCCAAATTCGGGTATCTTCCAACCAGACAGATAGTGCCCCCAAATCCGAGTTCTACTTTTAGCTCCTTCACCTACTGGCAGTAATGGATGTTTCTATCCAATACTGTCATAAATAATGACATCATCGACTCCCCCAGTGGTGTCTCTTCCACAAGTGCTACCAGGTTGAAAGACGCCACCTCCACCTCTTCTTTCGACATGCCGTCGAAAACCGACATTAGGTCGCGGTTCTCTGAGTCTCTCGACTAAATCACCACTACTTCCGGCTCCAATTCTATTGGGTTCGGTATAACCTCTATCTGATTAATCGATTCTTCACTTTCTACCTGTACGTCTCTATACATTCCATTTCCTCCTGACATCTACAACAAAACAATAAAGTTTGATTAGTACACGTCAGTAGAATAATAAAAACACACAACATAATAATGCATTTTTGTAGGTTTTAATTCCCCCCCTTAAGTTTTATAACCTAACGCTTTGATACCAACATGTGACACCCCCAAATCCGGGTATCTTCCAACCCGACAGATGGTGCTACGCGGTGCTACAGTTCACACATACATTCAATTGAAATACCTCAAAAGAATGAACATGTCTTATATATATATTCCAAAACAATATTCCCTTCTCGGGTTCTTTATAACCATTACATAAGTTCTTTGTCATAATATCAAGTACATTACAACATTAATGTGACAACCAGAGAATTTAGATATTAATTAAAATCTTAAAATAATGAATTAAGGTTAAATAATAAACCTAGACAAAAAATAAGTGAATGGATATGGCATTTTTGGGAAGAAATTTTATGGATTTAAAATTTTTGTGGTGAATTATACAGGATTAAGGGTATAAGTGTATATGTTCTGTGTATATGGTTGTATATGTGTACATTATGTGAATAAGGGTCAAGGGTTGACCAGATAAGCTATATCTGTGATAAACCCTTAGTATATATTAATAACGTCAACGTTCAGTTAGAAAACCCTAACGACAGATAAGAAACCCTGGAAATCGGCTCTGGAAACCATAATTTCAGTTTCGGGATTCCGAAACCCTAATTTGGGAATTCAAATGCTAAATTTAATGATTTAATTATTTATGATTATAAATATAATTAGGGATAATCCTAATTGACTATTTCAAAAACCTTAATTCTTGGGTTATAAACCCTAATGCCCATTTTGGGGAAAACCCTAATTATTATTTAAATTTATTTTATTAGAGAATATTAATCCTAATTAGCAAACTTGAATTATGATTAAGAAATCTTAATATAATTGGAGAATCTTAATTATTATTTAGAAATATTAATTTTCTATTTTTGAAACCTAATTTGGAAATCCTAGAAAAATTATTTTTAAAAACCTTAGGTTTTAACCCTAAGGATTAGAACGTAAGGGTCAAACCCTAAGGCTTTGTTCAAGTTACCAATTTGCCAATAAAATTATAAGGAAAATGTCCAAAATGCCCTTTTGTCACATTTTCTAATATGTTGAGTGTAAATCTTGCCAAGATTTTTGTTTGGTGACCAACTTTTGACTTCCCTTGTACCATATATCTCAGCAAACTCAGTCCACATGCGACACATTACAAATTATAGATACATTGTATCAATATATGAAGATTAGAGAGAGAGAAAATGCCCACTTTATTTCTCATTCTTGCCAAAGCTCTTCTCTCTCTAAATCCGAAATCTATAGTGACAAAGAGTGAAATATTGAGCCTTGATCAGTTCATAGCTTTCCATAAACAAATCCAAAGATCAGAATCAAAGGATCAAGGTTTTAAAGGTATAAACCCTAAAATTTCTAAATCATGTGATCTTATGTTATATGTTATAACTTGTTGTTTAAAGTTGTGTATTAGGGTGTCATTAAGTGATCTGGGTTGTAATAACTTAGATCCATATCATCTAGAGGCACGAAAATCAAGTTTTTAGAAACTGACTTTGAACCCTAAAATATTGTCTGACAGACGATTGTTAGAGACCCTAGATCCTTCACTGTTTTTATTTTGTGTTGTTTTATGTTATAGACGTGTTCTATGTCATGTGGACTATGATCAGGAACTGGAAACAGGGTCAAATCATATGTAGATTGAAAGATATATGCGGTCAAAGTGCGTTGACCGAGCATGAAATCTGGTTTCTAGGTAACCCAGAAATCATTGACAACGATTTTGCAGGCGCTAGATCTGGCAACTGTCAAGTGTTTGGGCCATGTTGTTGTTTGGAACTTGTAGCCTATCATGTGAACTACACACTAAAGCCTTTAGAACAAACAGATCTTGCACAGGATCAAAGATATAGGTGGTCAAAGTAGGGTTGACCGACTGTCCGCATGAAGATTATGGAAAACCCAGAATCTTCAAGAACACGTTTTCTGACATCACTTTGACCGGCTCAAATTTTGAGTTGGTGATATTTTTGGACCGACCTGATGTTATGTAGTTGTACTCTATCATCAAGACTACAAGATAGAACCAATAGATTACACAAAGTATACCAGACTATAAACTATAAGGATTCAAAGTAGCCTAGTTGAACTGTTCTTCATTTTCGGGTAACCCATAAATGAAGAACAACTCTGACATCATATTGGGAAGCTTATAACTCTCTGCTCGGTTGTATAATGGTCATGAAACTTGATTGTAGTTGTAGTGTTACATGAATACTACAATAATAACACTTTGACAAACCAGAAACTTAACAAGCATGTATCTATGGGTGGTCAAACCACCTACCCTGCATATACTAACATGAAGATCTGGGTTTAGGCTCAAGAACATTAAGAACACATTCAGCGACGATTTTGTCACCTGTAGCACCTTTAGCGACATTTAATTTCGGAAAATCAATTATTTTATTTAATAATAGAAAAAAATGATTTTTAATTATAACAAATACAAATTAAATTCCTAAAAATTACTTTTAAGCCTAAAAATTAGTTTTTAATAATTTTGAATATATTTCATTGATATTTAATATTTTCGAATATTAATAGTATTTAATTTATTTAATTATAATATTAAATAAATTATTTAAAAATGATTTTAATACATGAAAAAAATCATGAAAAAATATAATATGGTATAAGAAACTATTTTAAGTTATTTTTGATGACTTTTAATATTTTGTGATGAATTTCATTAAATAATTAATATTAATGATAATTAATTTATGTAATAAATGTATTAAATAAATTATGAAAAAATAGAATTAATGATTTAAAAATCATAGAAAAATGATTTAAGTGTTATAAAAATATAACTTTTGATATTTTATCATGAAAAATAATAATATTTAATATTAATGGCAATTATTGGATAATGGATTTAACTATTTAAAAATCATTTAAATATG
The DNA here is from genome assembly GCA_016801055.1 of Panax notoginseng. NCBI lineage: Eukaryota > Viridiplantae > Streptophyta > Magnoliopsida > Apiales > Araliaceae > Panax > Panax notoginseng. The sequence goes on from CM029020.1 coordinate 142,707,644, forward strand.
ATTTTATGATATTAAAATACTTTGAAATATTATATATATATATATATATATATATATATATATATATATATGTCATAATTTTCATTAATATTTAACATTAAATAAATATTAATAATAATAGAATTATATGGTATTTAAATTAGATAAATACTATATTAATGATTGAAAAATCATGATAAATAGTAATAATTATCTGAAAATTATTACGAGCTTATGAAAAATATTTTGACTGATTAATAAATTATATAAGATAATTGTATAACCTTTAGACCGAGTCTTATTGATTTTAGGCTCGATATTTATCTGACTAGGCCATCAGATGTCATAATTGTGTTGGTTTCAACTTAAACTCAAATAGTTTGACTTGATATAGAGTCTTAGGTAGTTTGTGGACTGTTAAGGTTATGTGTTATGTGTTTAGGTTATTATATATAATAATATTATATTATGATGATATTATTCTAATGTTTGGAGATTGATATTATTTATTTTAGGTTTTAAAAAAAAACTAAATAAGTTGTGTGACGATAATCAACGGATCAGGCAAGTTTTCTTGAACTATTCTTTTAACTTGTGGTTAATCATTGACGATTATCATGTATAAGAATTATTGAATCGTACCCTGTACATATTGCATGTATTCATCAGGTATGAGAGACTGATTACCTTCATTACCATTCGGTCCAGATATAATTGATATGTTCATATTCAATGTTCGTTCAGCTATGAAAGTTTTCTCATGCTAGTTCTCAATTATATTGTAGAATTGTAGCCAGCTTATTATTCAATTCTTTCTATCATGATATATCATTAATTTATTGAACTTAAACTTGCTGGGCATACTTGTTGCTCACCCTTGCTGTATTATGAAAAATATTGCAGATAAGGCGAATACGTCGGATACAAGGAAAAGTCAAAGCCAAGTTCAACTTGGGATTACAGGTGCAGCTAAATTGTAATAGTATAGTGTGATAATAACATTGTATGTTAGATATAATATTGGTTCAGGTATTATGTGAAGGTTTTCGACCTTGGGGTTAGTGTGTAAATGTAATGTATAAACAATTTATATTTATATCTTCCACAATAGTTATAGAATGATTGTACTAGATCTGCGGTGATTCGGGACCCGAATTTGGGGCTTCTATAGTTGGCATCAAAGCTGTAGGTTATAAACCTTAGATAGGGTTACTTGAGACTAATAATCGCAGTGATTAGGATAAGTACTAACTCAAATAGAGTTAGTGTGTCGATAGGATTCAAAGACGAATCTCAGCGAGTTATGAAGATACAGAGTTCCCTAACTCTGATAATAAAGTTGAATAGTAGTGATGAATATATAGAGTCTAAAAGACTAAAAGTACCGTGACAGAAGATCGTAAAACAAAACGATCAATACATAGAAACGAATCGTAATATATACGATGAGATCACCCTGTGATCTGATAAGGTTATAGCAAGGAGAATAATCAATCTAATGATTGAAAAGTTTACAACAAGATTGCTGTGTGTCAGTTGTACTATGAATTGGTACAGATTCAGGAAAGAATTATGAATACGGATTAAATAAAATTCGTATTGAGATTGGAATTAAGATTAAGTGGTGATTTCAATTGAAAACTCATGTCAGCAGCTTAGTTGTATGATTCCTTATGATGAGCGGGGAATTGTACTTGGTGTAAAAACCACTTAGTTTCTGGCACTGATAATCATTGAAATGTCTGTGTCGCGCTATTTGCTATGTATATGTTGAGAAGGTGATTTTTTTCTCATGCTTAAAACAGATAGATAAAATATAGGTAGAAAATATAAGGTTAAGTACAAGTTCTTAAAACTCATACTTATAGTACGTTCGTGACTCATAATTATATGAAATGTTTATGAACCCCTCAACGAATGGACGTCAAAGGTTTGTCTAGGACAAGTTCATAAACTCATATGATTTTAGAAAGTTCCTGAACTCATAAGTGTGGAAAGTTTGACGAACTTGGTAGAACTAAGTGTGAAAGGAGTATTGAGGATAATAGGAACAAATAGATTGATTAAGCAATTGATTATTAGTGGAGACATATGTTTTCCAAATCTCCTAACAATGATAGACTTCGAAATTTTTGACATCAAGCTAAATACGCACTATGTGCTTTTGAAAATGAATTTTTATTCTCAACTGCTGGTGACCATTATGTATGTGTGGACTTCGGGCCACCGACACATCGTTACCTGCTGAGATGATAAAACTAATTTGTAATGATTTTTCAACGGTTTAAAGTATAGTCTATGCTACTTGTTTCAACTAGACGATAATGATTTGAAATATCAAAATATATTTTTATTTATCACTTATGTACCATGTAACCTGGTGCAGAGATGATAAAAAGTTGATGGAGTTGTAAATACAGGAATACTTAGTGTTGAATTTGATCTAAAATTGTTATTCCACTATTGTATGATGAGTTATGACAAAGTCACTCGATGACGGCATCCTCAAATGGGTTGTTAATACAGTACGACATCATGATGTCATTTTCAAACTATTTTTAAAATTTTAATTTGCCAAGGGGATTTGGTTATACCTAAATATTTCGATTGAATTGAATTACTGGTATGAGTCTATGATATTTGAGTAAGCTAGACCAACATTTATGAAAATCATAAGCATTCTTTGAAAACTTCCCCAAACTAGTTTGTTTTGGTACGGATTTCGATAAAAACTGAGGTAATAAATTTTGTTCGCCTAAGGAACGGGGATAAATTGTTCTAACCAGCAGTACTTGGCCAGTACAGGGCATACCGGGCTAATCACCCTATGTGTCTGTAAGTATGACGGTTTGCGGATGAATTTCCATAAAACCTTTTCAAAAATGAAGGTTTATAGTCTATATGACACCTCATCACGATTTGAATAATTTAACTCTTGTGAGTGATATTTTGGGTAGCATGTGATGCTGTGTATAAAAGGTATAGGGTGTAAGGTAAATTTTGCGGACGAAATTTTTAGAAGAAGGGGTGAATGTGACAACCCGAGAATTTAGATATTTATTAAAATCTTAAAATGATGAATTAAGGTTAAATAATAAACCTAGGCAGAAAATAAGTGAATGGATTTGGCATTTCTGGGAAGAAATTTTATGGATTTAAAATTTTTGTGGTGAATTATTCATGATTAAGGGTATAAGTGTAAATGTTCTGTGTATATGATTTTATATGTGTACAACATGTGAATAAGGGTCAAGGGTTGACCACATAAGCTATATCTGTGACAAACCCTAAGTATATATTAAGAACGTCAACGTTCAGTTAGAAAACCCTAACGACAGATAAGAAACCCTAAAAATCGATTTTGAAAACCCTAATTTCAATTTTGGGAATTCGAAACCCTAATTCGGAATATGAAACCCTAATTTGGAATTCAAAGGCTAAATTTAATGATTTAATTATTTATGATTATAAATATAATTAGGGATAACCTGAATTGACTATTTTGAAAATCTTAATTCTTGGGTTATAAACCCTAATGCCCATTTTGGAGAAAACCCTAATTATTATTTTAAATTTTTTTATTAGGAAATATTAATCCTAATTAGCAAGCTTGAATTATGATTAAGAATTCTTAATATGATTAGAGAATCTTAATTCTAATTTAGAAATATTAATTTTTTATTTTGAAAACCTAATTTAGAAATCCTAAAAAATTGATTTTTAAGAACCTTAGGTTTTAACCCTAAGGGTCAAACCCTAAGGGTTTGACAAGTTACCAGTTTGCCATTAATATTATAAGAAAAATGTCCAAAATGCCCTTTTGTCACATTTTCTAATATGTTAAGTGTAAATCTTGCCAAGATTTTTGTTTGGTGACCAACTTTTGACTTCCCGTGTGCCATATATATCAGCAAACTCAGCCGACATGTGACACATTACAAATTATAGATACATTGTATCAATATGTGATGATTAGAGAGAGAGAGAAATCCCACTTTATTTCTAATTCTTGCCAAAGCTCTTTTCTCTCTAAATCCGAAAATCTAGAGTGAGAGAGAGTGAAATATTGAGCCATGATCAGTTCATACCTTTCCATAAACAGATCCAAAGATCAGAATCAAAGGATCAAGGTTTTAGAGGTATAAACCCTAAAATTTATAAATCATGTGATCTTATGTTATATGTTGTAATTTGTTGTTTAAAGTTGTGTATTAGGGTGTCATTGAGTGATCTGGGTAGTAATAACTTAGATCCATATTATCAAGAGGCACGTAAATCAAGTTTTTAGAAACTGACTTTGAACCATAAAATATTATCTGGCAGCCGAATGTCAGAGGCCCTAGAACTTTCTCTGTTTTTGTTTTGTGTTGTTTTATGCTATAGATGTGTTCTATGCCATGTGGACTATATATGAAAATGGAAACAGGGTCAGATCATGAGTAGATTGAAAGATATATGCGGTCAAAGTGCGTTGACCGAGTACGAAATTTGTTTTCTAGGTAACCTAGAAATCACTGACAACGATTTTACAGGCGATAAATTTGGCAACTGTTAAGTGTTTGGGCCATGTTGTTGTTTGGAACTTGTAGCCTGTCATGTGAATTACACACTAAAGCCTTTAGAACAAATAGATCTTGCACATGATCAAAGATATAATTGGTCAAAGTAGGGTTGACCGACTGCCCAGATGAAGATTCTGGAAAACCCAGAATCTTCAAGAACATGTTTTCTGACATCACTTTGACCGGCTCAAATTTTGAGTTGGTGATATTTTTGAACTAACCTGATGTTATGTAGTTGTACTCTGACATCAAGACTACAAGATAGAACCAATAGATTACACAAAGTATTCCTAGACTGCAGACTATAAGGATTCAAAGTAGCCAAGTCGAACTGTTCTTCATTTCTAGGTAACCCATAAATGAAGAACAACTCTGACATCATATTGGAAAGCTTATAACACTCTGATCGATTGTATAATGGTCATGAAACTTGATTGTAGTTGTAGTGTTACATGAATACTACAATAATAACACTTTAGACAAACTAGAAACTTAACGAGCATAGATTTATGGGTGGTCAAACCACCTACCCTGCACAATGACATGAAGATCTGGGTTTAGGCTCAAGAACGCGAAGAACACATTCAACGATGGTTTTTTCGCCTATAGCACCTTTAGCGACATTTAATTTAGGAAAATCAATTATTTTATTTAATAAATAGAAAAAATTGGTTTTTAATTATGAAAAATTCAAATGAAATTCCTAAAAAATATTTTATAGCCTATAAATTAGTTTTTAATAATTTTGAATATATTTCTTTAATATTTAATATTTTTGGAATATTAATGGTATTTAATTTATTTAATTATAATATTAAATAAATTATTTAAAAATAATTTTAATACATGAAAAAAATCATGAAAAATTATATTATGGTATAAGAAAAATATTTTAAGTTATTTTTGATGACTTTTAATATTTTGCGATGAATTTCATTAATTAATTAATATCAATGGTAATTAATTTATTTAATAAATGTATTAAATAAATTATGAAAAAATAGAATTAATAATTTTAAAATCATATAAAAATGATCTAAGTTTTATAAAAATATTTTAAGTTATAAAATATAACTTTTGATATTTTGTCATGAAAAACATTAATATTTAATATTAATGGCAATTATCGGATAATGAACTTAACTATTTAAAAATCATTTAAATATAATTTTATGATATTAAAAATAGTTTGAGATATTATATATATATATATATATATATATATATATATATATATATATATATATATATATATATATAACATTATGTCATGATTTTTATAAATATTTAATATTATATAAATAATAATGATAATGGAATTATATGGTATTTAAATTAGATAAATATGGCATTAATGATTGAAAAGTCATGATAAATAGTAATAATTATATGAAAATTATTACGAGCTTATGAAAAATATTTTAACTGATTGATAAATTATCTAAGACAATTGTATAGCGTTTAGACCGAGTCTTATTGATTTTAGGCTCGATATTTATCCGACTAGGCCGTCAGATGTCATAATTATGTTGGTTTCAACTCATACTGAAATAGTTTGACTTGATACCGAGTATTAGGTAGTTTGTGGACTGATAGGGTTATGTGTTACGTGTTGAGGTTATTATATATAATAGTATTATATTATGATGATATTATTTTAATGTTTGGAGATCGATATTATTTATTTTAGGTTTTCAAACAAAGCTAAATAAGTTGCATAATGATAATCAACAGATCAGACAAGTTTTCTTGAACTATTCTTTTAACTTGTGGTTAATCATTGCTGATTACCATGTCTAAGAATAATTGAATCATACTTTGTACATATGGCATGCATTCATCAGGTATGAAAGGTTGATCACCTTCATTACCATTCGGTTTAGATATAATTGATATGTTCATATTCAAAGTTCGTTCAGCTATGAATGTTTGTTCATGCTAGTTCTCAATTATATTGTAGAATTGTAGCCAGCTTATTATTCAATTCTTTATATTATGATATATCGTTAATTTATTGAACTTAAACTTGCTGGATAAACTTGTTGCTCACCCTTTGTGGCACTCCCAAATTCGGGTACCTCAATTCCACAAATTTGGTGTTCACTGCCCAATTAAATCATAACTAACTACCCATAAAAAAGGATATAATTAAACTCAAAAGTTTAAACAATCAATCTCCCATTAAAGGGTTACATAATCTAAAATAAATCCCTAGTCAACTAACCTTTATTACAATCACCAGCGGAAAATTTAAAACATGATCATAATTAAATCTATTACATAAGCTTCATAGATAAAAGGTAAACAAAACTTCGTTTAATCAAGCATCGTGCCCTTTCCCTTGCTTGTAGAAAACTCTTCAAACTTCTTAACTTCATCTACATTATTTTGTGCAAGAGTGAGCAAACAATTGCCCACAAGAAAGATAATATACAATAACATTTTATGAATGACAATTAACTGAGCTTTCAATGGTAAAGTGTTCTTACCGGAACAATAAACTTTCATTCAACAGCTATGAGTTCAAAGGAATAATGAACATTTAAGTTAACAATAGATATTAACATCAAGGAATACACTAAGGGTCACAAGACCACGAACTCTATTCTAGGATTTCAAGTATTTCTACTTTAACCTTTAACAGTCTAAAAGACTATAATCATCATCTATGTCATAGGTTAACAGTTGTTTCTACTGTAACCTTTAACAGTCTAAACGACTATATGAACCATCATCCCGTACTCTAGGTGATCAGCCCTTTGTATTATGTATTGTGCAAACATTTTAACGCTATTGTGTAGCTCTAAAATAATCCACTGATATAGGGTTGTTCGTCTCAGTTTAGATTATCAGGTTTCGAACCAAAAGAAGTTTGGTTGGGAGTTAACTTCAAAAGAATTCCAGATCTTTAGAACGCTCATCAACCAAGTACTGGTTGAATCAGATAGGAACCAAAACTGTTCAAGAGTTTGAGATAATATCTTTATGAACAAAGTATATCGATGAATCAATAAGAGCTAGAGTATTGACGACTTCTAAATTGAACAAATGTTATCATTGATAACATGCTTGCAAGAATTGTGTGGGTACATAAGCAAACCAAAGAAAGTTTGGTTTGGATTGACTTCAAGGGTAATTTAGAGTTTAACGATCATCAACTAGAGGACTAGTTGAATCAATAAGGTTTGATAACACTACAATCGATCACTAACAACATAGTATGGAACAATGAATAATCATAGATGAACTAACTACTTATGAAACTTATGCTTGGAAATAACTAAAACATAAGTATTGAATGAAATAGTAAAGCTTTCTTGAACAATAATAAGCAAAGGTTATGATCTTAGAAAATTAGAAACGAAATTAATGAACATACATTAATTGATAGCAAGTTGAAAATAAAACTTGCTCAAGATGGTAATAAATGATGCAAAGTAATTAAAATACCACAGTTTAAAATTAGAGACGAGAGTTCAAGAGTTTGCATTTATCATAAAAGAACAGAACTTAAGACAACTAGCTTAACTGTAAACAAGTTAGAACAACTCAACCATGAATAGAATTTAAAGCTTGCTTGAATAACAATAGAATTAGAGCTTGCTAGAATAAAAGTTAAGAATAAAAGAATTTTCTTAATCAATGTTTAGAATAAGAAACTTGATCAATATAAAAAAAATAGGAATTAGAAACTTGCGTAACAATAATAACTTAACTATTCAATAAGCGATTAGAGATAAAGAACTTGTATAAGTATAACATGACAGCGAAAAGTAAACCTTGATGAATAATAAAATAGCAAAGGTTAGGGAACTTTCCTCTTGCGTAAGCTATACAATTATAATTCACGTACTCCAATATCCTACACATTTTAGTGCAATCAAAATATTTTTAGACATGTTAACATCCACTTCCAAAATAAAACCCATTTCTAGCTAAACTTGTTAATTTAGTACAAGTCTTATGCTACCAGATAAATATCAGAAATGTCAAGTGTTAACATTCACAACACTTGTTTACTATTCATTATATTCACTAAGTTCTAATATATCACGCTCCTAGCTTATAATTCATTTTTACAAATTTGAAATTATCAATGACATGACACGGTACTGAATGAATCTCTTTGATACATGTTTGACACCTTAACACAACCTTAGACCAAGCTATAGTGGTATTTCAAGGTCTGTAGTAGCAGCAGAATTAACTGTCTCAGGACAGGGTATGGCACTGCTGCGCCATACACAAGACAGTGAATTTAACACAAAACAGTGAATTTAACACAAACAATTGATATAGAACTATTGCAAACATGTTTCCTCACATATTCATCAACATAGAACAATTTAACAACCATTTTAACTAATTTAATTTCTTAAATTTCATGTTTTGTATAAAAACTTAAATTTTTGACATCCTTCACTAAAATTATCACTATGATTACAATTCTACACCGAATCATGTCATTCAAACAACGTTCTCTTCGTTTCTTAATGGACTAACATTATCAAGACTTAATTTATAGATTAACACACAAATTAACCATCATAATAGGTACCTTCACAACCAATATGTACACACACACACACACACACACACACACACACACACACTGTAATTAGTTTTCTTCCTTTTAAACACAATTAGCACAATAATTCTTTTCTAAATACCATCTCTAACATCCCAATTACTCACAAAGGCAACAACTCAGTTAATATAACAACGATTCAAGGAAATTCAATTCACAGAAACTTAAAAATTATGTCGTAAGACACACACACACGCGCGCGCGCGCGCGCGCGCACACACACACACACACACACACACACACACACACACATACACACACATATATATATATATATATATATATATATATATATATATATATATTATCAAGGTTATGGAAATATCTTCTATTGTTCGGTAATTCTTGCTAGAACACCACGATTTTCTTTGAAGTTCTCCAAGAATTTTCCTCTCAACTCTCTCTATTCACTATAACTTTTCTTCTCTTCTTCCTCGGTAAACTTAGGCCAAATGATTTTTACGTATAATAAAACTTAACCAAAAGCACACACCCAAACGTCTGAAACCGACGTTATAATAATTAGAATAATAAGTTATCAGTTATAATATATATTGTTTATTATTTATTATTTAATTTATTTAATTTATATTATTTAATATTTATTATTTTTATTTTATTTAATATTTATTATTTAATTTATTTTATTTAATATTTAATATTTATTTTATTTTATTTCTATTATTTAGAAAAATCTAAAGGCCATAATGTAAGACCCCAACTTTTATAAATAAAGATGAATTTTCTATAAATATCATTTTTGAATATTATGGAGTTAATTTGATATAATGTTATAGTTGTGGGTAATATTTATAAATTTTACAAAGTACGCAAGTTGTTATATAATATTCGATTGGTCGGGGAATATTCGTTTTAACAGAAAATATTCGTGCAACGGCACAATCATTGGTAGACCCCACAACGGAATTATTATCGGATTGAGAAAACGACAAAAATATTTTATTAAAAATAACGGTGGAAGTTTTACCATTGTTACTGTTGAACTACTCGGTAGTAAAAGTACAATAATACGTGTGGTTGCATAGTAGCACACGGTATTGATTATTAATGCTTATGTGAGAAGTCACTCAGTTTGATTCAATTATTGTCAGTTAATAATATGAATTATTTAGCGATAATGACGTTTTGTTTTATTCGTATTATTAACGTAATAAAACAGAAATATCTTTTTATATAAAATAAAATACTTTATTAAAGTTATTCTATAAATAGAATATATTATATTTTATTTAAATAAATTTTCTTTAAATATGGACCGTCATATTAAAATAATCAATCTGGACCGTTCATGGATTAGTTACTACGCATTCTATTTTTCTATAAATAGCAGCTCATTCCTTCATTATTTCTTACGAATTCACTGAACTCTAGAGAGAGAAACTATAGAGAGATAGAAGAAGAGTATTCTACTACTTAACTACTTCCTTATTTCAGCTCTTCTTTAAAACGGTAAGGGGTGTTATTCTTTCTTATTCATGAAGAGAACTGTTGTTATTCCATTTCTTATTATTTTGTTGGAGTAACCTGTATACGCGATCTACCCTATACTTGGTGACATTCTTCTATTATTCTGTTGGAACATCCTGCCTGTGTGTTTTACACCGGATCTAGTTCCGTTTTTATTATTATTATGTTGGAACATCCTGTCTGTGTGTTTTACACCGGACCTGGTTCCGTTTTTATTATTATTCTGTTGGAACATCATGTCTGTGTGTTTTACACCGGACCTGGTTCCGTCTTGTTATTATTCTATTGGAACATCCTGTCGGTGTTTATTTTTTACTTGACTCTTTTAATGGATTGCTTGTTCCGCTACAGTTAAACTTGATGTCTATTATATTTTATCAGTTTAACATTGTTGAAGGCTAATGATAATTTATCCTGCATTATCTTAGGCATAATATTTCTTACTGGGCTAGTTGAGCTCACCATTTCTTTCACTGTTTTCTTCAGGAAATGAGAACGTAGCTGGGGCAAGTCGGGGAATGGAGTGATGGTCCGAATGATAGTATTAGTTAGTAGTCCTCACTATTCTATGTAATAGTGTGTTAATAAATGTAATGAGGACTCCTTTTGAGTATGAATACTCTCTAGAAGATAATATTTGTATTCAAACTCACAGTTTATGTTTTGTCGTATTGTACACGACAGTTGTATTAGTAAGTTATATTTGTATTCTGTACTATGTATCTGACGACCCAAGATGGGTGATGTATACCTAATTTTTGGGGCGTCACACATAAAGCTCTATTTGGCAAAACTCTTTAAAAATTAAAGACTTAATATATTTAAGCCTTGTTTGGCAAAACTAATTTAAACTACTTTAAATTATTTTAATAAACAATTTAGTTTATAATTTATAATCACACATTGGATTTCCATATCCAACATTAATCAAATAAATTAATTATACATACTATATTTTAAATAAATATTTCACTTAAATAACTATTACAAAATTATAACTTCCTTATAATTTTATTTTATAATTTAATATACTATCTTAAATTATTAAATCAAAACAACAATATAACATCTCATGTTATTTACAACTCTCTAAATTATAAATTCAATTAATTTAGAATATTATGTAATGAATTTAATTCATAAATATTTACTAATAATAACCACTTATTCATTTAATTTAAGAAATATTTTAAATCACAAAACAACAACTTCATCAATAAATTATTTATTTAATTAAAAAAATATTTTAAATTATAAATAAAATCTTGGATTGTTACACCCTTCCCTCCTTACAAGGATTTTGTCCCTAGAATTACAACTCAAACAATTAAATCTTCACATTCTTTCCTCCTTAAAAAGATTATGTCCCAAGAATTGAAGACACAGATTAAACAAATAACTCAGAGTAATTCTTTCTCATTACATCCTCGAGTTCCCACACAGCCTCTTCGACATTATAGTTCTTCCATATCACCTTCACAGAAGGTATCAACTCATTCCTGATCACTTGTTCTTTCTTATCGACTACTTGGATAAAAATTTCCTAGTAGGATAACCATAATGGTTCGTACTTGATCACATGATTAAAGTCGAGCTTGTTCAATTATATCAGCGAAACATGAAAAACATTATGAATGCACTCTAATTGTAGAGGTTAGGCTACCTCAAAACCATCTTTTCAACTTCATCAATGCTTGCTATACTATAACCGTTTTATACCCGGAATAGTTCATCAAACTTACCATACTTTGGAAATTCAAGAACTTGCCATAATCATATGAGTTTAGGAACTTATCCTACTTAGACCATAGACGTCCATTCGCCGAGGGGTTCAAAACATACTATACGATTATGAGTCACGAACTTACCATATGCTTTAGTTTTAAGAACCGAACCTAATCTTAATATCATCTAACTTAATCTTAAAAACCTCTAACTATCAAATATATATATGAGAAAAGAATCACCTTTCCACCACATATACATTGATAGCGCGATACCAATATTCCAATGATTATCAATGTGATAAAGCAAGTATATGCACAAAACCTCTGCCCATACAAAAGTTTGTACGACTTAGTCACCATGTGAGTCCTCAGTTGAAATCCCACCTAACATTACCTTACTGTTAACTAATTTTTAACTCACCCAAAACTTGCTCAATGCAGATTCCTCGTATGTTATTATCGAAAACTTCTCGTGAACTTAGCATGCCTTTCGACGTTTGGACTTCCTTTTAGTTTGACAATCGATTTGCAAACGATATGACATACCTATTTCTAATTGCGTTCCACACGTTCTTGCAAACCCTTTTAAAAATTTGATGTAAATCGTGAATTTCGGTTCGTCACAATTGACATAGAAACATCGTGTCTTGAAATGATTTCTTTAAGATATAACTTCACACACTGCTCGATATGTAATATGCTAACTTTGACATACCAAAAATATATCGCCATATCTTGCCACCAATAGTAATATCGAAGGCAATATATAATTACATGCTTCATAGTTTATTCAACATATAAATTTTATGCAAAACTTTATTTTCAATTCCTGGTATTAGCGAAACCTAGTTTCTTCCTTCTAATTTCAACTATCCTTCAGTATCGATTTTAAATTTGACACCTTCATCTTGGAGTTACTCTTCCTTTACTCTATCCAATAAAGTTGTATGATTTTCCACCTGAAAAGCTTCTCCTCTGTTTTTTTTTTGTTTTTTTATATATCTTACCTCCTACCACAGGTTAGTCATTCTATTATGAACCCATCTTGCATAGTTAACAAAATAACTACTACATTTTTCTTAAGACGTCGGCAACCACATTTGTTTAGGATTTTGTAGTCATAATCCTTGAACAACTTCAACTATCATTTTAAACACATGCTAAAATATCTCTGTGAGAGGATATACTTTAGACACTTATGGTCTGTTTATATCTCACACTACTGCCCAAAAATAACACCTCTAAATCCTTAGAGAAACCACTAATACCTCTACTCTGAATCGTGAGTCGGACACCCTTTCTTATAAAAATGTTAACTAACGCGATGCGTATGAAATGACCCTGTCGTCCTACCTAAACACACAGCCTAGTACATTGTAAGATGCGTCACTATACAACATAAAGTTTTATGTATTATTTGATAAAGATAACACATGTGACATACCTAACTTTTCTTCAATTCTTGAAAATTCACTTCATAATTTCCTACCCAAATAAATTCCACCGATTTTCTTAATAACTTCTTGATTTCAACATCGATAGATAACTCTACCGTGCAGACGTCTTTTAATTAAAAGAACAAAATATTACCTTTGATTTCCTCAGAGTCTTAAGGTTTATGTACTTTCTTTGACAGTGACTTATCACCACATGGTTAAACAACCTCAGAGTTTCATAAATCAAATCAGAAATAAATCCATTGACACCACGTGACCTTTAATACCAATACGGCAATTCTACACATCAACTTAAAAGGAATCATTATTCACACTTTCTATATCTATGGAATAGTCTAACTCTTCTGGAAGCGAATCTAGTTTCTAAATAAATTAGTCAAGCATAAATTAACAAGTAGTAGTTAAATTAAATAACACGTAGCTGCATAGATAACTGATCGGAACCATACCTTGTATTGCGTTTTGGATCGTCATGTTGGATGATTATTCGGTTGGTCCACTCGGCGAAGCTGACTCTATAATAATCAACTTACCACTGCCCCCTTGCTTCCAATTGCTTTTCCTGCCACTTCCTTTGGGCACCCTCAAGTTAAGTGCTCCTTTGATCCACACGTGAAGCAGGCTTCCTTCCTTGGTCTTGAATATTTTGGTGCAATGTGACCCTTCGAGCCACAATTAAAGCACACCCTTTTCCCTTTCAAACAAACACCTACATGTTTCTTTCCGCAGTTGCTACACGCCTCCACCTTTTTCTTTTCCTTCCCGTGCTAATTTTTAGCGTCAATACCATTGTTCAACTTTCTTTTCCGAGCGTTACTAGTAGGACTATCATCCACCTTATCATCTTCACTCTTCTTTACCTTATGCTCTTGATTGTATGCCAACGTATTACCTCCCCCGTCTACATTAATCGTTCTCTCCAACCCTGTTGTAAACGAATTTGGTTGGAACATCGAGATTTGATTATATAGCCAGAAATTCAGTTGATTTGCTACTGCTCCCACCAAAAAATTCACCAATTGTGGCAGTTGATTTGTGTTAGCTTCCCTATTGTATGCATATTCCGTGGGGCTCTATTGACGCCGTTGTCTTCTTCTAGGCGACATCTTACTGTTTAAAACTTGAACTATTAGATCATCGTTCAATCGCGCATTAAAATTTTCAAACTTATCTGAACCACTTATAGATAACACATAATATATCTTAATAAACAATGATGTCTTTATTCATTTATTACATCACCACATCACAAAATAGCCTTACTGCTATTTATATTATTTATCCAGAAATAATAAAATTCTAGGATTACTTCATCATATCCCACTATTTAATTCAAAAGTTAGGATTTACATTTTATTAATTTTTATCGTGATGTATACAATCTTAATGTTTTTCCTTGCAATCTAAAAGATCATTCCACATTGTACAACTTCATTGCGCTCTTTCTCCATGATACGAATCATTGACGACCCATCACATACCAAAGATAAATCTCAACCTATACAGAAAATAGAATACTAAATTCTAAGTTCCATCATTCGCTTGGCCTTCTTCAACTTGTCTTCAACATGATCTATGCGTTTAGAAGCCTTCACCCATGCGTCTTCAGCTCTCGCATGCTTTGTTGACTTCTTTCCCTAGTCATTCCTGCGCAATCTCATTCCTAGCTAATAACTATCCTCTTTAATATTCTGACTGAGCTAATATCCACTCTACATCTGCAAGTTGTGCAGTAAGGTCTTGAGTCGCGACATCTTCTTGCGCTAACGTGGCTTGGTGCTTTATGGCTTGACCTTCTAATTTCTTGACCTTCTTTTATAACTCAATGTTATGACCATACACTTCATTTGAGGAATTCCCCTCCTCGTACTCATCTTTCACCTTTATCACCCCAATTTTATCCTCTCTTTCAAACTTAAACCTATACCCAAGGTCTACAACATAAATCAACAGGTATGGCTTTCCCAATACCAACCATACTCAGACTATACAAACTTCTCAGGCTCCCAATCCTTATCATAATTCATCAAAAAAGTTTTTTAATAACTGCTACAACTTGATATGTATAATACTCGCTACTCCTAAGTACTCACGAGCAAATAAGTCATTAACACATAAGCACATAAAGTTTTTTTATCATTTTATCTTCAATAAATTTCCTTAATTCACTCCTTAGATCACGATGAGAGTTTATCACCTCTATGTTTTCGATCTCCTAGAAGGTTATAGCCTAAGGTTTCCCCACCTAAGGTTCATAACCTAAGACTTTGATACCAACTTGTGACACCCCAAAATCTGGGTACCTCAATTCCACAGATTTGGTGTTCACTGTCCAATTAAATTATAACTAACTACCCATAAACAAAGGATATAATTAAACTTAAAAGTTAAAAAAATTAATCTCCAATTAAAGGGTTACATAATCTAAAATAAATCGCAGGTCATCTAACCTTTATTACAATCATCAGCGGAAAATTTAAAACATGATCATAATAAAATCTATTACATAAGCTTCATAAATAAAAGGTAAACAAAACGTCGTCTAATCCAGCATCGTGCCCTTGCCCTTGCTTGTAGAAAACTCTTCAAACTTGTTAACTTCATCTGCATTATTTTGTGCAAGAGTGAGCAACCAATTGCCCACAAGAAGGATAATATAAAATAACACAATGGTAAAGTGTTCTTACCAGAACAATAAACTTTAATTCAACAGCTATGAGTTCAAAGGAATAATGAACATTTAAGTTAACAATATATATCAACATCAAGGAATACACTGAGGGTCACAAGACCGCGAACTCTATTCTAGGTTTTCAAGTATTTCTACTTTAACCTTTAACAGTATAAAAGACTATAATCATCATCTATGTCCTAGGTTAACAGTTGTTTCTACTGTAACCTTTAACAGTCTAAACGACTATATGAACCATCATCCCGTACTCCAGGTGATAAGTCATTTGTACTATGTATTGCGCAAAAATTTTAACGCTATTGCGTAGCTCTAAAATAATCCACTGATATAGGGTTGTTCGTCTCAGTTTAGATTATCAGGTTCCGAACCAAAAGAAGTTTGGTTGAGAATTAACTTCAAAAGAATTCCAGATCTGTAGAACGCTCATCAACCAAATACTGGTTGAATCAGATAGGAATCGAAACTATTCAAGAGTTTGAGATAATATCTTTATGAACAAAGTATATCGATGAATCAATAAGAGCTAGAGTATTAATGACTACTAAATTGAACAAATGTTATCATTGACAACAAGTGTGCAACAATTGTGTGGGTACATAAGCAAACCAAAGAAACTTTGGTTTGGATTGACTTCAAGGGTAATTTAGAGTTTAACGATCATCAACTAGAGGACTAGTTGAATCAATAAGGTTTGATAACACTACAATCGATCACTAACAACATTGTATGGAACAATAAATAATCATAGATGAACTAACTACTTATGAAACTTATGCTTGGAAATAACTAAAACATAAGTATTGAATGAAACAGTAAACCTTGCTTGAATATTATGAGATGGTTTATGCTTGTTTATTATACAAACAAATAAAAGAAACTAGAGTGATCCTAATTATATATTACGAATGAAAAATTTATTTAACTTAAGGGTTATGGGATTAGAGAATTATGGTATGTAGAATATATACTAATTCTAAGATATTTATTTTTTATATCTCAACTAATTAATTTTATAACCTAATTATAGCAATTCTAATTGGGTTAAGTAAATAAATGTGCATGGGAAAAGATTTATGTTATAATTGAGGAAATAGAAATCCTAATTAAATAATTATGGAAGGATAATTTTAAGAGTATGAAAATATGATATTTGTTATGGCCCAACTATTTTTATAAGGAAAGCCCAAAACATTAAATGAGTGGCCCAACTTTTAGCCCAATTAATAAGAGACATTTTGGACCATTAGTAAGTTATTAAAGCATTACAAATTTAATCAAAACTTGGTGAATAATTGGACACATGGCCGGTGGGTGTAGAGAAGGAAAATGAGGGAGATGAATGTGTTGATTGGTTACTTTAGTTGGTAACCAAACCTCCTATGTGTCACTTGTTTAATGCACCAACTCTTATGTTTTTCTTGCAAGCAATCAATTAGTAATTGTATGAGAGAAAGAGAGAGAATTAGTGGGAGAAATTGGGAGCCACATGGCCGGATGGCATGGAGGAGATAAAGGAGTGGGGCATGTGATCAAGTTTACTAAATAAAGCTATATTATTTTTCTCTTTCATCTCTTATTTCCTACTTTTCAACTAAAACCAACTAGAAAGAAAGAGAGAAATT
The DNA here is from genome assembly GCA_016801055.1 of Panax notoginseng. Taxonomy (NCBI): domain Eukaryota; kingdom Viridiplantae; phylum Streptophyta; class Magnoliopsida; order Apiales; family Araliaceae; genus Panax; species Panax notoginseng. The sequence continues at coordinate 142,725,759 of CM029020.1, forward strand.
AAAGAGAGAGAGAAAGAGAGAGCTAGCATTTCGGCAGCTATGGAGGAGAAAAGGAAGAGGGGAGGCAGCCATGAAAGGTAGAGAGGAGAGATAAGGGTCATCCATGGAATAAGAAGAAGGAGGGCTTGTGAACCAAAGGTATAAAATACCTTTTGTGTATGTATTTTTGATTATTGCTAATCAAACCTTGAATATATGTTTCTAAACACAAAAAACATGTATATACTTGTTATTGAGTGTTTAATGTTTAGATATACCCATATTGTGTGTTGTTTTAGTTGAAAATCAAAAATAAAGAAAAGTGATTTTTCTAGTTTACGAGCCTAAAAATTTCTAAGTACTTTAGATTTCCACCGTTTTTGATCTAAACCTTCTTTTTGCGATCCGTCAAAGAGAGGTGCTAGATATGTAAGTTATCTGCTAAACCCAAGTGGTAGTACTCAAAAATGTTGGGTACACAGTCCATAGTGACTAATTTAGCAAAAATAGTTTTGTGTCTAAAAAGGAAAAATAGACTGTTTTGGACAGTCAAAGAGTAGGGGCAGTTTAGTCATTTTTTGGACATTTAAAAATTCTGAAAAAAATTGGGAGGAAACTATGATAAGTTATCTAACATCTCCAAGTGGAATCACTAAAAAAGGAGTTGTAGATTTCCGTATGGAATATTTTTAACAAAGCACAAAAAAACTGCAAAATGCCAAATAGTTTCTGCCCAAACTTTTAAAATGGAATTTTCGGCCACTTACTTTGTTAGAAAAATTCCGGCCTTTTGGGACATGAAAATATATGGTATTAAGTACCTCCTGTCCAAAAATGAGCTTATTCCGACTTAAAATGACCAAGTTATGAACATTTCAATATTTAGGTTTTTCGAACAAAAATCGCTATAACCGGAGTTCTATAACTCTGATGGCCACGAAATTTAAATTGGAGACTCACGTTAACACGTATAAGATTATGTCAAAAGATGAGAATTTTTGGAGTTAAGCACGAGGTAGCTAATTTCTTAAGGAATTAACTAAAAATAATTTTTGAAAAATACTAAAGGAAGTTGGAAAGTTATGGAAACATATTTTTTGTGTATGAAATATATGTATATATGTTTGGACAAAAGATGGAAAAATAATAAATTGATTTGGTAATTTTGTAAAAATGATATGGAATCTAGCTTGCTATATTGAAAAATCTGAAGAATCCAGCTTGCTAAATTGAATATCAGTTTACTGTTTTGAAAATATGTTGAATCCAGCTTGCTGGATTACAATCTAGTCACTGGATGTGATATCCAGTTTGCTGAATTGCAGTTTGGTTTACTGGATTGGCCATCTAAATATTGGGTATGGAATCCAGCTTGCTGGATTCCAAATCTGGGTTGCTGGATTGGTATTTGACTTTTATGTTCAAGAAAAAAAAACTTATGATATATAATATTAAAGTATTTAAATCATATAAATATAATAGGAATGATTGAAAAATAATGATGAATGATAATTATTTTGTAGAAAATTATTATAAGACTTAGAAAAATATTTTGACTGATATTAAAATTATTTGAGATAATTGTTAGGTGTTAAGGCAGAGTTTAATTGAACTTAGACTCGATAAAAGTCCAACTAGACTGTCGGGATGTCAGTTTTGTGTTGGGTTCAACTCAGACTGCAATAGTTTGACTTGATACCGAGTCCTATGTGTGTTAGAGACTTATAGGGATGTGTGTTATGTGTTTAGGTTATTATATGTTTCTATATATATAATAGTATTATATTGTGATGATATTATTCTAATATTGGAGATCTATATTACTAATATTAGGTCTTCGGATAAAGCGTTATAAATTGTGTTGCGGTAATCTACGGTTCAGGCAACTTTGTTTTTACTTAACTCTACTAAGAGTGTTTCATTCAGATAAGCTTATGGTTAATCATTGCTGGTTGCCATGAATTGTACTCTGTACATATTGCATGTATAAGTCAGGTATGAAAGGCTGATCACCTTCATTACCAGTTGGTTCAGATATTTTTCTTCACGTTTAATACTTGTTTAGTTAAAAGTTTGTTCCTGCTAGTTCACAATTATATTGTTGAATTATAGCCAGCTTATTATTCAGATTCTTTCAATCATGATATATCGTTATATTATTGAATTTAAACTTGTTGTGCAATCCTTATGCTCACCCTTGCTATATCATGATAAACATTACAGATTAAGATGAATGCGTCGGACACAAGGAAATGTTAAAAACAGTTCCAGCGTTAGGATATGTGTGCAGCTAAATTGTATAAGTGTTGTATTTTAAGGTTATGTGTTAAGTAAGTTATGTAATGTGTATTAAGTTAAGGTTACTCGACATTGGGGAAAAGTGTGTAAGTTTAATGTATAAACAATTTATGTTTATATCTTCTGCAAATAATAGTAATAGTGATAGAATGATCGAACCGGATCCGAGGTGATTTGGGACCCGGATTTGGGGCCCTCACATATTATGTGAAGGTTTTCGACCTTGGGATTAGTGTGTAAATGTAATTTATAAACAATTTATATTTATATCTTCCGCAATAGTTATAGAATGATTGTACCAGATCCGCGGTGATTCGGGACCCGTACTTGGGGACCTCACAATTAAACCTATACTATTACATAGGTAAGCTACAGGTTTGCCTTAGCCTTCCATTTATCCTTGTCGAATCCTTCGGTCTGTTATTTCTTAGCTGCATTCACATGGTTCAAGCAAGAGTGAGCATAACTAGCTCAGCAAGTATAAGAATTCCATTTAACAATATGCTTGAATCATATAAATCATATATCTTCAATAACTGAATAATAGTTATGAAGTAGTATCGATAATTCAAAATAGCACTTCTCTTCTCCTTCAAAACGTTTTACAATGACAATATTCAGTAAGACATCAATTCCGGTCCAAGACCATGACCATTTCATACTTTCTTTGAAAAAGGACAACCCGACACTAAGTCCGTAAGTCCGACATTACTTACTAGCACGTCTAGGTAATTAGCCTATAGTACTCTATGTTGATCAACACTACATTCTTTAAACGTATGTACGTTTAAGTTGTGGCAACCTCACGTGCCTGTCGTTTGATGACAAAACATTGGTTTAGCATACTCAGTCTTCATTTGAAAACCACACCAAATAATTTGGCAAAACATTGACAATACTTTGATAGATTATAAGAAATCCAACATATCGTAAGTCTAGCCAAAAGAATTGGCTTCGACTTTATCATACATCAATTCATGCGTAAGAATATATGAATTATAAAGCTTGTCCAGATTGAACTGAGACAAGGGTTAGAACACTTGCCTGCAGCGTCTGCTACTGTTATTACATGTTCACTTGAAGTCTTCTAAGGTCTCTACAGTAGATGATCACATAACATAACACAATAGGTCATGAATAAACATACATGGTTCCTAATGAATCTTACCCCTCCTCTCCACCTAATCATGCATTAGATTTGTTACTATTGGTTTCGACTTGCCGTTATAGTTTACATTGTCATTACGTTCATGTTCGATTGATTATCTTCAACATTTAGTTATCATACTTAAGGTTTAACAATGTTACTTCAAGCTTTAGTTTATTACCAATTAGTTTACTTTCTTTCTCTACTTACAAACTCTTCTTACTGAGCAAATCCTAAGGTTGGCGCTGCGGCACCAGCTTCCTTTCCTTGACCCACGCCGCGACACGACTCCTCAGTAGGTTTACTCATGTTCCAGCGCTGCGGCGCCAACTTTAGTACATTAGGCCGCGCTGCGGCGCCAAACTCCAGTAGGTCATGGCATTTTCTCGGCACTGCCGGCGCTGCAGCGCCACCTATTTGCCTTGGGCTGGCACCGTGGCGCTAGCTCTGTGCACCAAAAATTCAAAATTAATTCTCAAACTCCTTTAGGAATTAAATAATAATAATATAATAATAAGACTCGTCCTATTAATTTATATTTAATATTTTTAAAATATTAAGTTATTTAATTTATTTCATCACCATAGATTAAATTAAATACACTTAACTTATTATTACGATTATGACATTTACTTCTTAAACAAATATTTTTCCTTTTATGGTGTGTCCCTTTAGGTTCTCCATATTAAACCGGTTATGAATAAATTAATTAGAACAATTTTAATCTTATTTAAATAAATAAATTAATCTATTTATTTATTTAAATAAATAACATTTATTCTACAATAAGGATATGCTTCCTTAGCGATCAGTGACTTTTCCTATAATATTGATTTCAACATTAATCATATAAAACCTTTGTGTAAATAGTTACCGTACAATTCAATCATTCTACCGCACAATGTCCCAATTAAATATAAGACATGAAATTAATGACTGTATTTCGATTTATATAATGACAAATACGCGCAAGTGCACACAGTCAATCAAGTAAGAAAGTAGTAAGAAGAGTGTCGAACCCACAGGGAACAGTCAACAAATAATTATTCTAATTATCCAATTTCTACTAATTTATCTTATTTAAACAGTCACTCCAGTTGATTTGTGAGAATTAACTAAATTAAAGTGTTTAAGATCCAATTAAACTGACAATTATTGAGTACTAGATGAGTAAAGTTTAGGAATACAATTTTTCCAATTACTTAGCAATAATACCCTTACTTTATTTCCACTTTAATTATTCTAATGAATTGACAACTAGGGTTACCTCACAATTTATTAACACCTTTTAATGATTAGTAAAAATAACTATTTCAGTTATTTTACTACTTTCATGCAAAATACTTAAAATAGATTCATTCAGTTCATACTTTTGTCACAGTTGCGCATGACATACAAGTACTTTCGTCTCATACACTGTTATGTTACTCTACATAAGAATCAACAAATTCATGTGTTTTTATATTCAGTTCTAATCTATAATATCCTCTTTCAATCCAATAAAAGATATAAGATTAATTGTTGGCCAAACAATTATTTAATTATGCATAGAATATAACAATCAACTCAAAATAATTATCAAGTGAAAATAATGGAAATTGAATTTAAACTTTGTAAAAGGTTCCATTATACTCCTAATTAAGAAATTAGTTCATCAAACTAGAGACTAGAAGATACTAATTGATAAACATCATGAGTACAGAAATTAAATTAAATTAAGAGGAAGAAGGAAAAACTCTATCGATGATATTCAATCTTTCCCTCCAAAGTCCATATCTCAAAGTCTCCAATTCAATATCCAAGAGCTCCAAGAGTGTAGCCCCCAATTGTTGTCTGTCAAAAGATGTGTAAAAACTAAGTAAATAAACTCGTCTTTTTCCTCCTATCAAAACCCTATTACATAAGGTAAGTAGAAGTCCTTCTTTGAATCAACTTCTGTGCTTTAGGAAACTAATTCAGCATCAATCCCGTCCGACCGGCATGCTCTGCACCCGGTTTTTTAGTAAAGCGGCGCGTACCGCGCCTACCCACCAACTTGTGCAATTCTCTTCGATTTCTTTCCAAGGTTAGCTTTTTAGTCCATCTATCCCATTCTCCTACAAAGTAACCCAAAACCATCAGAAGTGACATGAACTACACCCAAAAACTAACAATATATCAAGCTAAAAGAAGTCGAATCGTAGGTTTTTAACGTACTCATCAAATTCCCCCAAACTTGAACCATTATTTGTCCTCAAGCAAACGCAACCCAACTAAACAAATTGAATTCAACTAAAGAGATGAAGCATCGACCATGGTAATTAGATAAATCATACACCTCAGAGATAAACACCTGAATTGCAATCCATATCATATAATGTATATTCTTAACTTCTCACATTCTCACCTCACTAACATAACTTTAGTCTCTTTCTGTGTGTGTGTACCCAACATCATATTAGCTGTTTCAAAATCATTTATGCAATCAAATTTATGCATGCACTCACCCTTCTACAAATTTTCAACCAAACATGGCATCCACATAAGCACGAGGGAAATCAGGTTATTAAGCAATAGAATAAAAAGCATTAAGTTATCATGCATTGCAGGTGCATTTTAATGCTCCATCTCGCATGTTATTTTCCGTGTCTGACTTGTCCAATGTCTAACTTCCTTAGGATTTTCAATGTTACCCATGTAATGGACTTTCGACCAACTACTCCCAAATCCAAAGGCTTTAGGGCGCTAGGTGTAGAGACATCCCCTAGGGCATACTTGTCTGAATAACAAAGGCCACGAAGCAGAACTAAGTTAAATTTTATTCCCTATGTATCTATTTTCCTATTTTTTTTCTTGTTTTTTTTCTTTTTATTATATATATGTAAACCAAAATCCCCCAAACTTATGTATTAGTCAATGCTTAATTTCAAACAGTTATCAAGTGAATGTCCACGGTTTATCTTACATAAATTCCCTAATCGCTGTTGATACACAGTTGGTGTGCTTAAAATTGGAAGAAGGCAAGAATTATGCTATGAAGTTCCTATATTAAAAACTAATCAGCACATGACAATCAACTTTATGCACGTAAAGGGTAAACTAATCTCATCATTGACCATTACCAAAAATTCCAAGGCATACATGCTCAATCCAAGTGCAAGATGCTATATACATGCTTCTACTAACACAAATCCTATGTGAAAGCATGATGAATATATATATATATATATATATATATATATATATATATATATATATATATATGTGTGTGTGTGTGTGTGTGTGTGTGTGTGTGTGTGTGAAAGGGAGAATGAAAGAAGCTATATGAAAATTAACGACTACTAATGCATCCTACTATGCAGCCACATATTATGAATTCACATAAAGTAAACTAACTACTAAAACTACTAAACCCCCCAAACTTAACTCAAGTAATGTCCTCATTAAATGCAAATAAACGAAAATAAGCGTGAGGACTTTCCTGAGGGACGAGTCAAAGCTCGTCGTGGTGACCTTCGTCATCTGGAGGGGGGTATGCAGGAAGAATAGGAGGAACGGGCATCTGAACTGGATTTGAATTTGGATTGAAGCGAGAGAAGGCTTCTGCCAGTGCATTGAAGGAGACAATATTGTACTGATGCATTGTATATTGGCGATGGGTGAGCTGCAAATTCTATTTTTGACTTTGTCTCTGAAACCTCGTAGGTGGCTCGGCCTTAGTCTCTTCGCCCATTGACTCATCCGTGACTGGCAGTGATGGGGGTCGGATCATGATGTACAACTCTCCTTATGGATGTGAATGTGCCTGTTCCCATGCTCTATATTTTTCGATAGTTGGATGATCAATAATAGCCATGGGTTACTAAACCGAATCTGAGGAGTGCCACTAAACTCCAGCTTAACGTCACTAGTCTGTGATAAGAAAACCATGTAGAAGTCCACCTATCGTACCGCCTCCCAACAATCTCTCTATAGATTTCTGAATGCACGATTCCACATCAACATCCCATATGATAACTTCATTTCTCAGTCCAAGATGTTGATGTACGATCCCGTAGAGAAGTCGAGCGCAATCCTTAGTTATGTCATTCTGATGACAGGTTGACATTAACCTTGCAAAAATGAATGTGTACCATGCTTTACCGTATTTACTAAGCGCGACGTGTGGAAAATTAACTTTCAAATCTGTTCTCACCTTGGTTGTCCATTGTGTATCGGGCTTGCACAACTGCACTATATGCTCATCTAAGTCGGGAAGTCAGGAAGTCGTTCTTCGTACTGTACACCAATAGGTGTTTCGAGTCCAAAGTAATCATTTATTATATTACCATCAAATGCCATAGGATTGCCTTGCACCATCACCACGTGACCAACCCGCTTAATGGCGTTAGCATAGAATTCCTTAATAATGTTGATTACAACTGGTTTTGGTTGCTCAACCAATTGAAACCAGTCGTGTTCAGCGATCATGAGTGCCATGTCTCCATCTTGATTGGCATTCGATTTCAATCCTCGCTCTAAAACCAAAGACTTTTTGTCAATTAACATTTTGAATCGTGTTTCGGCTGCCTCACTCACAAATTTGGATCCATCGAAGTGTGACCTAGCACTAGAGGTTGAAGCTCTTTATCTTTTGGCAGATGACATGGTGAGTATTGAGCAACAAAGAGGCTAACTTGGTTAAGGCAATTTATCAAACAGTTAGTGGGCGGCTCTGTTTTCCCCCCAAACTTACTCCGTATGAACAAGCAAATGTCCCCAATAGTATAACACTTCAATGTAGTCCTCGGGTCATCAGTAACCTGAGGTATCCCAATAAAATAGAGTATACTATGAATTAAACAAAAATGAGCAGTGAATGAAAGTATAGGTCTTGATTGCACAGTAGTTCAATTATTGAGTTACCTCATGTGCTCTAGTTGAATGTCAATTAGTGATGTTATTGGTTCTTATTGCTTGTAGTCCAGATCCTTGATAACAAAGTTATTCATGTATCGGTTGAACTTGGTAGAATTCAAATAGAATGAAGATTTATTGTTAGAAGGAGTTCGGGGTGGATTTGGGAAGTAGAGTTTGGAATGGATTGGGAGTAGTGTGAAGTGGTGTATGAAGGCTTATAAATTTGATTTGTAGTGGGTGGGGGAAAGGTTGAAGTTGAATTGGATTTCGATTCGTAGAGGATGTCGAGAGGTTGGGGTTGAGTTGGAGTTTAAAGGAGTAAATCCCTTACTTAAAAACTGATTCAGCCGATCGGCGTGGTCAGTGCCCCTATTCCTTTGTTCCTAGCATGCCCTGCTCTATGTAGGTAGCTTCTGTTGACTGGTAGCGCGCTTCGCGCAGGAATAACTCTATTAATGGTGCGACCTATGCTATTTTGATGGAATTTGGTCCCCTCTTTACTGTTATGTCAGTGCGCTCTACAACCCTTTTAATGTGCCCTGCGCTAGATGTGCACAGTTTTCCTATCTTTCTATAGCACCAGCGCGCCCCGCACCATTTGCCTTAGAAGTGTGGCGTGACATACGCCTCTTTGATGATTTTCATGTTTCTTCCTTGTTCTTTCCTTGTTGCCTACATTACATTGAACAACTAACTCATTAACCTATAATTCATATAGAAAAATGACTACATTAGGCTTCTAGCTGTTGGTCGAATTACCGATCACTAAACACACGTAAGTATACGCGGTCTAACAAGTAATACAGTTATAAGATGAGTGTCATACCCACGAGGACAAAGTGTTAAAGCTAATCAAATACTAAAATCGAAACAATACGGTCTTATCTAAACAAGTGATTAAAGATGGTGTGTTAAAAACTATATGCTTTAAACAGTAAATTAAGAGATCGAGTTGCAACAAGTATGTCAAGCTAGGATTACAACTCCCCTAATTCATCGCCTAATCTCCTAACTCTCCACTTTACTAACAAATCATAAGAATGGCCAACCAAGAACAGTAAGTACACATAAGCCTCTTCTGACGGTCAAATGCACATCCCTTGGCTAGATGAATCACAATATTCCTATGGTGAAAATAACTAAACTAAGGGTCATTAAGCTTAATCTCAAGGGTTACACAAGGCAAATAGATATATGTCTATTCTATTATGCAATATATGCTCTCATTCCCATAGGCATGGTCATAACAATTGTTATTATATTTTAGGGTTAGGCATTAACATCCATTTACATATATCAATTCCTTTGTCAAGCAACCAATAAATAAGTATGAAATACAACAACCCATTCTAAAATGATTCATTATAATAAATAGGAGAGAAATTCAATTAAGATAATCATTAGGTTACATTGCAATAATAGAAATGTAATTAGTTCATAAGTATGGGACTAATTAACATTTTCAAACTGTTCAACAGGCTCAAAATACACAAATAAACGAAAGATTTGGATAAAGAAAACTCCTTTTATGAAGTTTTCTAGCTCCAACTTTTCTCTTCTTCGTGTAGAGTTCGAGCAATGAAGGATGCAATGAACTTGGAGTGCTTGAAAACCAACTTCTTTTTCTTCTAAGATAAAAAGCTTAAAAAACTACTCCTAATGTCTCTCCACTGATGTTGGAGGCTGCCTCTAATTAATGATAATGATTTCCTTAGCTTTTAGGTCATTAAGACCTAATTTCTACCTGGGCAACGGAGGTGGCGCTGCAGCGTCAAGTTTTAGCCTTGGAACGGTGCTGCAGCGCTGAGTCAACATTTTTGGTCAGTAAGTGGCGTTGCAACACCAGTTTGTGAAGGAACTGGGGTGCTACAGCGCTGCAATACTAACACTATTGGCTAGGAAGGGGCGCTACAGCGCCTGTTTTAAGCCTGGCATAGGCGCTGCAGCACCGGTACAAGAAAAATGACCTTTTTGTCCCTGAAAGCTAGAATTGGCCTAATAAGCCCTGCAACACATATATTAAGCAAAATAATAACAAAGTAATATAAAAGCAATATAAATTACGACGAACAAGTAACTTCTTAAGCTATAAAGGATCCAATTTGTGAGTATAAATCCCACTCATCAAATACCCCCAAACTTAAGCTTTTGTTTGTCCTCAAGCAAACAATCTGTACAACCACGTCTATAGTCATGTAAAAACTCAAAGTAAGTATAATACTATATACCAGCATCATGGCTTCTAAGCTCAAAATAATTACTCTTAGAGAACATGACAAACACAGTTATGAATAAGAGTTTAATCAATTTCAAGCATAAGATTGTATTCGATCCATTCTATGTGTGTGTGTGAAGACCAACCATCCTAACTAATCATAGCTCAAAATAAGCTCACACAATCGATTGTAATGACCAATATTTTAACTCTGCAAACTCAAGCAAGAAACAAGCATTAAGAACAAGACGCAGATGCAAGAAAGGATCAAAAGGCACTAGAATGAAGACATCAAAATCTGACTTGTGCAATGCTTAATTACCTTAGGCTATTCAGAGTTACCCGTTACTGAGCTTTTGATCAATGACTCCCAAACCAGATGACTTTAGGGCACTAGGTGTAGAACACCCCTATAGATCTAATTACTTGAGCAACAAAGGCCACGTAATCAAACATACAAAATTAGACTTTTATTCTAAACACATTAGTAATCAAAACCTTTAGGATGACCGTGCAATGCTTGATTACCATAGGCTATTCAGAGTTTCCTATTAATGAGCTTTTGATCAATGACTCCCAATCCAGATAGCTTTAGGGCACTAGGTATAGAACACCCCTAAGGATCTAATGACTCGAGTAACAAAGGCCATGTTATCAAACTAAGTCAACTAAGGTTCTTATTAATCTTCCCTTTTTTTAATGAAAACATACAAGAATCCAAGATCTGAACTTGCATAAGCGTCTAAGTCTTTTATTACCTTGTATACATTTAAGTTCAACAACGTTAACGCATTTTCAAAACAATAACCACACAACTATATCAGAAATATAACTAGCTATAATAGTTGGTCGGTGCTCGCTAAGAAGAATGTATCAATAACAGTCTCAACTTATCAACTAAACTAACCCCTCATCCACACATGCTTGACATAAAATCTTAGAAATAGTCATAATCACCAACGTGCTTATCATTAGCCACAATCAAAAATTTATAATCTATATAACTCATTCCCATCATATATATACAGTTTAAGATAAGGTTAAAGTCATAACATGGCATCAAGTACACCAATCTGTGCAGATCCCAAAAGATGGATATAAACAAAACATGTTAATACTAAAAGCTGCTCATGCATCCATACAATGCTAAATAAAGCCATAGAATAATAAAAATATGTTCATGCATCTAAACATAATAAAAAAGTAAACATAAGTCTAAGGCTACAATAGCCCAAAAGATGTCATCTGCAGTTCATACATGACTTCAATACAAACATAAAGCACCCAAAATACTGCTAAAACATAAACATATGACTGATGGCAACCTAATCATGGCAATAGATAGAAGAAAATTGGTTAAACACTACCATAATTAAAATGAGCAATGCCCTCATTGCTAATCATATATAAATCAAAGGGCTTCCCTGAGGTCTGGTCACTTGGTACCATCATCATCCTCTTCTTCATCGGCGGTCAGTGATGGTGGCAGATATGGAGGGCATACAGGAGGCATAGGGAACTGGAACGGCATTACGTCTGCTTCTTCGCCACCAAATGCAACATAAATACTCTATACCGTGTTGGCAAACTCCGTGTGATATTGCATGAAAAGATCCTACCTTTGAGCTACAACATCGATCATCCTGGCCTCTGAAAAAGGAGGTGGGGGCTTAGAAGAAGGCAGGAAGCCCTCACCGCGTGGATGAGAAGTTACACCTTCCCAGACTCTATATCGGGTAATGGTGGTGTGATCAATAATCGCTATAGGAGGTAGGAGTATCTCATCCGAAGCCACGAGTACCCGAGTAAAACTGGATTGTCCATAATTTAAGTTTAAAGAATTAGCTATTAATAAAATAAATTTTTATTAATAATATTATGTGCTATATGTTTATTAATCGTTCTAGAACCTAGGATGATTATAAGTCGGGAGGATTCTGGCTGCGAGCTAGACTGAACGAGTAAGAATTTTTAAAATGAAAATAAAATTTTTTCGAGAACAAAAATATTTTCAAGAAAAAAGACGAAATAGGCATTATTCACCCGACGAAACCTAAGGGTTAGGGTTTGAATAACTTAAACCTTTTCGAGAGTTCGGTATGTCGAAATGACATTCTGTCGAAAGATTTGACGATAATATATCGTGAAAAGTTAAGCAAGTCGATAAAAGTTTTTCTCAAAAAATGTGTATAAATCGGACATAATAAAAACGATGAAATCATTTCTTGAGTAGCTGCCATTACTTCGGTAGAAATATTGGGTACGGGAAATGGCGTCCCAATGGAATGGTATTAAGTGTTACTTACTTCCAAAGCATAAAAACTGACCGGCTCAACATCGGAATTGAAATTGATGAGTGGCATGCCACTATGTTGAGGACATTTTGGTTCAACGTTGACTATGACTAGGCTATTGTTGATAATGTATTTAAGTTATTGATGGAGAGCGGAAGGGACTAACCCGGCCATGTGAATCCACGGTCTCTCCAAAAGCATGTTGTATCATGTATCTATTTTGAGCACGTGAAAAGATACATAGAATGTATGGGGACCAATCTCAATTGGCAGCTCAATCTCTCCGACTAAATTTCAGCGGGATCCATCAAAAGCTTTAATAACTGTATGGCTGCTTAGGATCCGTTTAAGATTGACATTCATCTTCACCGACGTAGCGTAAGGACAGATATTCAGAGACGAACCTCCATCTACTAATACTCCAGCTATCATGTATCTAGAGGACAAAATCGTAATGTGTAACGATTTACAATGACCGGTCCCTTCGGGCGTCATCATCAGTGAAAGATATCACATTGTTGTTAAAAATGTGATCAACCAGATGTTAAAATTTTTTCACATCCACTGATTTCTCCAAGTATGCTTCTTCAAAAACCTTCAGTAGAATCTTAATGTGATCCTCGGAAGTTAAAACTAAGTCCAGTATTGAAATTTGATGTGGAGCTTCTCTTAAGCTTAAAACCATCTTGGCTTCATTATGACCCATATTACGGAGGAATTTTTCAATCTTCTCCATGGGAATTTTTCCCTTTAATTTGATGGTAGGCTTCATCACCCGTTGGGGAAGACACAGTGGATTTTCCTTCGACACTGTAGCAGTTGTATGAGAGGTGGATCCTTCAACTTCTCCATAATTCCAGGGGACTTCTTGTAAGCTGATAACAAGATATTGTAGTCTGAATGGTAAATTGATTGGATCTGGCGCAACCACTTTTAAAGGATTGTCAATTCTTTTGAGTTGAATTGCTTGTATTGTGAATGGTTTGACAGTCCCATCACCCTCAGCGGATATAACTGCTACCAGTCCCTTCCATTTAGTAGGACAAGTATTCTCACTCTCAAATAGCACAGTATCATTGTCTGCCAGTTGCAGGACACCACTATCAATTTGATTTTGAATAAGGTGGTGGAGTGCCCAACATTCTTTTGTGCAGTAAATGTGAGAATGGGAGTGATATTGGCATACTCCATCAGAATTAAACCGTCCTGAACGAGGATTGATTGGAGGTAGAAGGGAAGTGATCCTTCCTTCATTGATTAACATCTAAAGTATCTCCTCCATAGGTTGGCCCAGGTATATAAATTCCCTTCTATTGGTAAAATCCCGACAGGCTTTGGCAGTTGCTCTCTTCATCACTTTATCCTCCAATGTTTCATTTCTTGAAGGTGACGAGAGAATATTCATAAACAATGGAAAGAGATTAGCATGCTCCTGGCTGACTAATTGGATTGTGACTTGATGATGATAGGTCACCAATTCGGCTAATTGCTCAATCTGTTTACAAAGAGCTTTCATCTTTCGTTCCATCATAAACTGGAACTTTGCAAAATCCCTTTTGTCAACACCGTCTTTGATGATCTGGGATGATTCATAGTTAAAATTTGAACTCTTGTCCATTGCTCCAATTAATCATGTTGACCTCTTCTTCTTTGTGTTGAGGAAGAGTTTTGTCTTGTACGTGAGGTTGATCTGACTTGGTGACCACGATTTCACTGTTGTCTATCAAATCTTGGATATTGTGTTTCAAGGCCCAACAATCTTGAGTATCATGCCCAGGTGCCCTGACATGATAAGCACATTTTTAAGCAGCATTGAAACCCTTCCCATTAGGGTTGGCTGGTGGAAGAAGATGCGTACTTATCTTCTGAGTGGTCAGAAGATTGAGAATGCTCTCGAGTGAGTCCCCTAGGGGTGTGAACACTCGAGGGCGTTTGACTTCTCCACCCTTGGGCAATGGAGGGTTTGAAGACCGTACTTGAAAGGGAGTGTAATTCCTCCTCTGAATAGGCATATTCAGATTATCCTTTTGACCTTGTAGTATCAAGGAAACATCCTCCTCTCTCTTTTTATGGACCCTCCGGGGGTTGTTTTCATAAGTTCCAGATTGGATATGTTCAACAACAACTTTAAGAGCGGCTAGGTCTTGAATCTTTCCTGACTTCAACCCCATCTCAGCCATCTCTCCATGTTTGATCATTTTAGAAAATGGTTTACTAATGCCAACTAAAATTCTCTCATAGAAAGGAGCTTCTTGTATGTCGATAAAGGTCATGACCATTTCTGACTCTGTCATAGAAGGAATCACTTGAGCAACAAGGCACCTCCACCTTTTAGTATACTCTCTGAAAGACTCATTGGACTATTTCTTGACCTTGGTAATTTGGTACCGGTCAGGAGCCATCTGAGACTGGAAGCTGTATTGTGTGAGGAAAGCATGAGCTAGTTGTTCCCAACTATAGATCTTTGAATTGTCTAATCTGGTATACCACGAACGGGCTTCTCCAGTCAGACTCTTTTGGAACAGCTACATTTTGAGCTTCTCGTCCTCAGCATAAGATCCAAGTTCTCCAATGAACACCTTCAATTGTGTGTAGGGATCTCCTAATCCGTCATACTTTTCGAAGTCAGGAATTTTGAACTTCTCTAGATAATGAACACCAGGGAATATACAAAGGCCAGCATACGAGACACTCCCATGTGCTCCAATTCCTTTTATAGAACAAAGGGTTTCTTCCATTTGAATGACTTTTTTCCTGATGTCACCGGTGTCTAGATCCCCTTTGAGATGGGTGTTTTCATGATTTTTGTTGTTGTATCCAACTAGAGCTCAGGTACTGTAATGACTTTATCAGAACTTTGGGTTCCTCCTTGTGCAGAGGATTCAGCATGTATGGGTATCTTCGTACCTTGAGTAGACTGATGTAATTCTTTAAGCAAAACAACCAAATCTGTGATTTGTTTACTTACTCTGTCAAATTCTTTGTGAGAAACTGGATTAGACTGGTCAGATGAAGACATGATTGGCTATAGGCCCGTGGCCTTTTTTGATTTTGACCGGGTAATAGGTCCGATTGCTTCCCTGCTATAAAACATGCATAGTTTAGTCTTAGGGATTGTGTAAATGTTTACATGCTATGTGATGTGTCCGTTTTAGGATTATTATCCTTCAAAACAGATGTTAGCTGTTTGTAAAACAGGATATCATGTTAATTTAAATATGCATGTGCACATATTTCTTCATATTTCTCATTACATGGAGATGAATATGGAATGAAATTATAAGTAATTGACTTTACGAGTAATTTAAAATGAGAAAGCATGAAGAGACTTTCCTCCGCGTTTGGTTTATCAGAGGCTGACCTATCTTAGGTTACTCTCGCGGCTTTTTGGCATGAAGGTTCCAAAATCATCGCAATTTACTCAACGGGAAGTTAATCCGGTCTTTCAACTTGAGCGAATTTGGGTGGTGCCTTTCCAGAGCCTCATTGGAATTAGTCTTCCTACGAGTCTAGTAATCAAACACCGACAGGATAGCCTCCTGGTGGAGGAAGCACACAACATACATTCACATAGAATGTGTCTCACCGTTTATGAAAATGATGACATGTGCGAAGTGTGACGCCCCCAAAATTAGGTATACATCACCCATCTTGGGTCGTCAGATACATGGTACAGAATACAAATACAACTTACTAATACAACTGTCGTGTACAATACGACAAAACATAACTGTGAGTTTGAATACAATTATTGTCTACTAGAGACTATACAAACTCAAAAGGAGTCCTCATTACAATTATTATCACACTATTTAACAGAATAGTGAGGACTACTAATACTATCATCTGGTCCATCACTCCGTTCCCCGACTCATCCCAGCTATATTCTCATTTCCAGAAGAGAACAGTGAAAGAAAGGGTGAGCTCAACTAGCCCAGTAAGAAATATTATGACTAAGATAATGCAGAATAAATTATCATTAGCCTTAAAAAGTGTTAAACTGATAAAATATAACGAACATCAAGTTTGACTGCAGCGGAACAAGCAATCCATTAAAAGAGTCAAGTAGAAAATAAAATCTACTATCTTCTATGATTTAAAAGGTTTTTCAACACTGTTATCGCTGGGACTCAGCTTAATAAAATAATCCACATCATCGAATCACCCCTGCACTACGGCCAAGGATATTCGTGTATTCATTAATGGTCATGATCATGCCAACAACTGTCCATCAATGCACTGCGGGCCAATGAGGACTTTTACCACATCATTTGTAACATTACGGTCATGATTATACTAATTAATCCCTGGTCATAATCATACCAAGTCCATCTATGCACTACAGGTCACATATGACTTTCAATATTTTATAAACATGAGGATGGTGACAATGATATAAGAATTCAATAAAACAAGTTCAAGAATTAATTTATCCAAGAATTAACAACGTCCAAATTGTCAACCTGATACTGCTTTGTGGAGTAAAATTCAAGAATACTTAGAAGAATATTTTCATGAAAAGATACTGGATGAAACACAATTATCAAGGATATTCCACAAATTTCATTGAGTATAGAAGTCAAAACTTAACCAACTGAGTATAATAAAGAATGGAATAACAAAAGAAATCACCATGCATGCGATAGACCGCATAGACAGGTTATTCCAACAGAATAATAAATAATGAAACCAGGTCCGGCGTAAAACGCACAGACAGGTTATTCCAACAGAATAATAAATAATGACGGAACCAGGTCCGGTGTAAAACACACAGACAGGATGTTCCAACAGAATAATAATAAAGACGGAACCAGGTCCGGTGTAAAACACACAGACAGGATGTTCCAACAGAATAATAATAAAGACGGAACCAGGTCCGGTGTAAAACACACAGACAGGATGTTACAACAGAATAATAAAAAAGACGGAACCAGGTCCGGTGTAAAACACACAGACAGGATGTTCCAACAGAATAATAGAAGAATGTCACCAAGTATAAGGTAGACCGCATATACAGGTTATTCCAACAGAAAAATAAGAATTGAAATAACAACAGTTCTCTTCATGAATAAGAAAGAATAACACCCCTTACCGTTTTAAAGAAGAACTGAAATAAGGAAGTAGTTAAGTAGCAGAATACTTTTCTTCTCTCTCTCTATAGTTTCTCTCTCTAGAGTTCAGTGAATTCGTAAGAAATAATGAAGGAATGAGCTGCTATTTATAGAAAAATGGAATGCATAGTAACTAATTCATGAACGGTCCAGATTGATTACTTTAATCTGACGGTCCATATTTATAGAAAAATCTTTTAAATAAAATATAATATATTCTATTTATAGAATAACTTTAATAAAGTATTTTGTTTTATATAAAAAGATGTTTCTGTTTTATTACGTTAATAATACGAATAAAACAAAACGTCATTATCGCTAAATAATTCATATTATTAACTGACAATAATTGAATCAAACTGAGTGACTTCTCACATAAGCATTAATAATCAATACCGTGTGCTACTATGCAACCACACGTATTACTGTACTTTTACTGCGGAGTAGTTCAACAGTATCAATGGTAAAACTTCTGCCGTTATTTTTAATAAAATATTTTTGTCCTTTTCTCAATCCGACAATAATTCCGTTGTGGGGTCCACCAATGATTGTGCCGTTGTACGAATATTCCTTGTTAAAACGAATATTCTCCGACCAATCGAATATTATATAACAACTTGCGTACTTTACAAAATTTATAAATATTACCCACAACTATAACATTATATCAAATTAACTCCATAATATTCAAAAATAATATTTATAGAAAATTCATCTTTATTTATAAAAGTTGGGGTCTTACAACCTCCCCTTCTTTTGAAATTTCGCCCTCGAAATTAGGGTACGTACCTGGTATGTCGAGGAGGTAAGGATACCTTAATTTCATTTTAGATTCTAACTCCCAAGTCATTTCCTCAACATCGTGGTTTCTCCACAAAACTTTGATTTGAGGTATAACCTTGGAGCGTAGAATATGTTCCTTCTTATCCAAGATTTGAACATGAACTTCTTCATACGTCAAATCCTCCGCTATTTCGTCTGGTTCTAACTCAATAATGTGGTTCGGGTCTTCCACATATTTGCGTAACATGGATATGTGAAAAACGTTATGAACACGAGACATACTTAGCGGTAAAGTGAGTCTATAAGCCATAGTTCCTACTCGATCGAGGATTAAAAATGGACCGATGAATCGAGGATTGAGCTTTCCTCTCTTTCCAAATCTCGTAACTCCTTTCCATGGAGCAACACGTAAGAACACATGATCTCCTATATCAAATTCCACGTCCTTTCGATGAAGATCAGCATAACTCTTTTGTCGATCTTGTGAGGTTTTATACGTTGTCGGATCGTTTGAATCTTTTCTATAGTCATACGTACCAACTTTGGTCCCAACAACGTTGCTTCACCCACCTCATCCCAACATACTGGAGAACGACATTTTCTTTTATACAATGCTTCGAATGGAGCCATGTCAATACTTGCTTGATAACTGTTGTTGTAGGAAAACTCCACCAATGGTAAGAACTTGTCCCAACTTCCCTTGAAGTCAAGGACACAGAGTCTTACTAAATCTTCTAGAGTTTGAATAGTCCTCTCTGATTGTCCGTCCGTCTGAGGATGATATGCCGAACTATATCGTAAATCTGTGCCCATAGCTTTTTGTAAACTAACCCATAATCGTGAAGTGAATCTTGGGTCTTGATCAGAAACTATGGATACTGGCATACCATGTAGTCTTACAATCTCGTTTATGTACACACGAGCAAGACGTTCAAGTGTATAAGTTTCTCGTATCGATAAGAAATGAGTAGACTTGATCAATCTATCAATAATGACCCAAATTGCATCTATACCTTAAGAAACCTTAGGAAGACCAGTAACGAAATCCATGGTAATGTGCTCCCACTTCCATTCTGGAATTTCAAGTGGTTGCAATGGACCTTTTGGTACTTGATGCTCCGCTTTGACTCGTTGACAAGTTAGACACCTTGAGATAAACAGCGCTATCTCTCTCTTCATATTGCTCCACCAAAATTTATGATGAAGATCATGATACATTTTGGTACTTCCAGGATGGATTGCAAACGGTGTGTTGTGCGCCTCCATCATAATTTCATATTTTAAATCAGGGTTGTTAGGAACACAAAGTCTGGAGTTGACTCGAAGTCTTCCTTCTTCATCGATTCTTGCTTCCGGCATAGCACCTTCTTGCACTTTCTTCCTCATACGCATCAGCTCCAAGTCTGTAGCTTGAACAGCTTTAACTTTATCTATTAAAGTTGGTTCTACTCGTATATTCGTCATCATCATATGGGGTCCCTGGAGTCTTTAACTCTATCTCCATCCTTTGCAAGTCACACAAAATGGGCCTTTGTGTTGACAATATCGCACTCGTACTTGCATATGATCTTCTACTCAATGCGTCAGCTACCACGTTCGCTTTTCCAGGATGACATTGAATGGTATGATCATAATCTTTCAACAGTTCAAGCCAACGTCGTTGTCGCATGTTGAGTGCCTTTTGAGTGAAGAAATATTTGAGGCTTTTATGATCCGTAAAGATCTCCACCTTCTCCCCATACAAGTAATGCCTCCAAATTATAAGTGCAAAGACAACAACTGCCAACTCTAGATCATGAGTAGGATAATTCCTCTCATATTCCTTGAGTTGTCTTGATGCATAGGCTATGACTTTTCCATGTTGCATGAGAACGCATCTCAACCCTTTGTTCGAAGCATCACTGTAGATGACAAATCCCTCCGAGCTAGATGATATTGTTAGAACAGGTGCTAAAATGAGTCTCCTCTTTAGTTCTTAAAAACTCTTCTCACATTCTTCACTCCAACCGAACTTTGTATCTTTCCGAGTCAGCTGAGTTAATGGAGTAGCGATTCGACAAAATCCTTCCACGAATCTCCGATAATAACCAGCTAAACCAAGAAAGCTACATACTTCGGTCACTGATTTAGGTTGCTCCCAGTTTTGAATAGCTTTAATCTTTGCCGGGTTAACTGATATTCCACGACTTGATACTACGTGCCCAAGGAATGCTACCTCCTCCAGCCAGAACTCGCATTTCTTCAACTTGGCATAAAGCTTGTATTCACGAAGCTTTTGGAGTACCAGCCTCAAGTGTTCCTCATGATCTTCACGGCTTTTGGAATAAATAAGGATGTCATCAATAAAGGCGACCACAAAGTGATCCAAATATTACTTGAATACCCGGTTCATCATATTCATGAAGGCAGCAGGAGCATTAGTCAATCCAAAGGACATGACTAGGAATTCATAATGCCCGTACCGAGTTCTGAAAGCAGTCTTTTGAATATCCTTAGTTCTAACCTTCAGCTGATGATATCCAGAACGAAGATCGATCTTTGAAAAGAATTGTGCTCCTTGCAACTGGTCAAACAGGTCATCAATACGTGGCAATGGGTACCTGTTTTTGATGGTGACATGATTCAACTCCCGATAATCAATACAAAGTCGCATACTTCCGTCTTTCTTCTTCACGAATAGAACATGAGCACCCCAAGGAGAAGTACTAGGACGAATAAAGCCAATGTCTAACAATTCCTGCAGTTGGATCTTTAACTCCTGAAGTTCAATAGGAGCCATTCGATATGGGGCTTTGGAAATGGGTTTTGTACCGGGTTCAAGGTCGATACAAAATTCAATTTCACGCTCTGGGGTAGGCCAGGAAGTTCTTCAGGGAATACGTTAGGGAATTTATTAACAATAGAAATATCATTCAAAATTGACGTATTTTTGTTTAGATCCGTGACATGAGCTAAGAAAGCTTGACATCCGTTTTTCAAGAAACGAATAGCTTTATGGCTTGAGATGACATCGATTGATTTTAATGGTTTGGTTGCTTGAATACGCATAATAGGTCGATTAGGAATATGAAAGCTAACAACCTTACGAAAACAATCAATTTTTGCATAATGAGTAGTTAACCAATCAATCCTTAGAATCACGTCAAATGCAAGTATTTTTAATGAAATCAGATCGACAGGTAATTTGTGGGTACCAACTTGAACCAAACAAGACTTATAAACCGTGGATGTAATGAAGGTTTCTCCCAATGGAGTTTCAACAGATAAGTCAAAGTCTAATTTATCCGGAGTCAAATTTAATCGATGAGCGCAAGTAGGAGAAATAAAAGAATGGGTATAACCGGTATCAAATAAAGTATAGACTTCGTTAGAGCTTATGATAAGCTTACCCGTGATGACCTCATTCGGGTTCCTTGCTTTCTGGGAGGTCACAACAAACGCTCTCCCTTGCACTACCGATTTTGACTTTTCTGGGACGGCCTTTGGTGTCTCCATATTGGCTGAACTTATTTTTGGTAAACGACAAAATTGAACTAAATGACCTTCTCTTCCACAATTGTAACATGCTTTAGACGGCATCGCGCAGTTTGGACTGATGTGCCCCTCCCCTCCGCATTTAAAACATATGATAGGTGGTCGTTCTCCTTCCTTAACAACGGGTGCTAGTGTTGACGTCTTTCCATCATTGTTGAATCTCCTCTTTTTGAAATGACCATTCTTATTGTTTTGGCCCTGATTACCACTGAAGTGGTTACCATTTCTGGCATATTGATTCCCTCCACGCTTGTTGTCACCGCTTCGATGACTGCTCTCACTGGTATTATCATTTTCCCGACTGCTCTCTTTTGGTTGCGTTGACTCGTTATCGCGCTCCACTAACTGAGCCCTATTCACAACATCTGAATACAAACACAGTTTATGAGAAATAAGATGTTGACGTATCTCAGGTTTCAAATCTCAAAAAAATATTCGCGTCATTCGCTCTTCATTATCCACCAAGTGGGACGCAAACCGGGACAACTCAGCAAATTTAGCCTCATACTGCGACACGGTCATATTATTCTGCTCCAATTTGATGAACTCCACCTCCTTCATCTGTCGAACACTTTCGGGAAAGTATTTGTCATTAAACAGCTCTTGGAATTTCTCCCAAGACATCTTCAGTGTGGCAGGTTGAGTACGCTTAATCGATTCCCATCAGTAATCTGCCTCTTCGCGCAACATAAAGGCGGCAAAGGGAACCTTTTGCTCCTCGGAGCATCCCAAGACATCAAATATCTTGGTGATCTGCTTTATCCATGTTTCTGCTATAAGTGGTTTTGGCTCTCCCTTAAACTCTGGTGGTCCCAGCTCCTTGAACTGTTTAGCGGTGACCGTCTGAGAGTTTTCAGTGTTTCCACCTATATTTTGGACAGGAGCCGCTCTCGCCTGCTGTCGCATGAACTGCATAAAGTTTCTGAACATTCCATCATTCATCATCTGGTCAGTGTTGTTGTTTGCATGAGGATTGTCACCTTCCTGATGCACATTATCCTGATTATTGATATGTGGTAATCAACAGTCGCCTGTGCTCCATTGCTATTCTGAACATTCTCAGATGCCATTTTCAGATACTGCCACAAAACAAAAGTTAATTGATATGTCATATATTATCCTTATATTATGACCGACCAATTAAATACCATGCAAATAAACTTAGGTAGGTCATACTAGCGAAGGAATTCCCCCTCTCTCCCCTCCTAGTTCTATTCTCACATCTTAGTCAGGGATCATATCCTTAAGCTCTGATACCAACTGTGACGCCCCCAAAATTAGGTATACATCACCTATCTTGGGTCGTCAGATACATGGTACAGAATACAAATACAACTTACTAATACAACTGTCGTGTACAATACGACAAAACATAACTGTGAGTTTGAATACAATTATTATCTACTAGAGACTATACAAACTCAAAAGGAGTCCTCATTACAATTATTATCACACTATTTAACAGAATAGTGAGGACTACTACTACTATCATCTAGTCCATCACTCCGTTCCCCGACTCGTCCCATCTATATTCTCATTTTCTGAAGAGAACAGTGAAAGAAAGGGTGAGCTCAACTAGCCCAGTAAGAAATATTATGACTAAGATAATGCAGAATAAATTATCATTAGCCTTAAAAAGTGTTAAACTGATCAAATATAACGAACATCAAGTTTGACTGCAGCGGAACAAGCAATCCATTAAAAGAGTCAAGTAGAAAATAAAATCTACTATCTTCTATGATTTAAAAGGTTTTTCAATACTGTTATCGTTGGGACTCAGCTTAATAAAATAATTCACATCATCGAATCACCCCTGCACTACGGCTAAGGATATTCGTGTATTCATTAATGGTCATGATCATGCCAACAACTGTCCATCAATGCACTACGGGCCAATGAGGACTTTTACCACATCATTTGTAACATTACGGTCATGATTATACCGATTAATCCCTGGTCATAATCATACCAAGTCCATCTATGCACTACATGCCATAGATGACTTTCAACATTTTATAAACATGAGGATGATGACAATGATATAAGAATTCAATAAAACAAGTTCAAGAATTAATTTATCCAAGAATTAACAACGTCCAAATTGTCAACCTGATACTGCTTTGTGGAGTAAAATTCAAGAATGCTTAGAAGAATATTTTCATGAAAAGATACTGGATGAAACGCAATTATCAAGGATGTTCCACAAATTTCATGGAGTATAGAAGTCAAATCTTAACCAACTTATTATAATAAAGAATGGAATAACAAAAGAAATCACCATGCATGCGATAGACCGCACAGACAGGTTATTCCAACAGAATAATAAATAATGGAACTAGGTCCAGCGTAAAACGCACAGACAGGTTATTCCAACAGAATAATAAATAATGACGGAACCAGGTCCGGTGTAAAACACACAGACAGGATGTTCCAACAGAATAATAATAAAGACGGAATCAGGTCCGGTGTAAAACACACAGACAGGATGTTCCAACAGAATAATAATAAAGACAGAACCAAGTCCGGTGTAAAACACACAGACAGGATGTTCCAACAGAATAATAAAAGAGTGTGACCAAGTATAAGGTAGACCGCGTATACAGGTTATTCTAACAGAATAATAAGAATTGAAATAACAATAGTTCTCTTCATGAATAAGAAAGAATAACACCCCTTACCGTTTTAAAGAAGAACTGAAATAATGAAGTAGTTAAGTAGCAGAATACTTTTCTTCTCTCTCTCTATAGTTTCTCTCTATAGTTTCTCTCTCTAGAGTTCAGTGAATTCGTAAGAAATAATGAAGGAATGAGCTGCTATTTATAGAAAAATAGAATGCATAGTAACTAATCCATGAACGGTCCAGATTGATTACTTTAATCTGACGGTCCATATTTAAAGAAAAACCTTTTAAATAAAATATAATATATTCTATTTATAGAATAACTTTAATAAACTATTTTGTTTTATATAAAAAGATGTTTCTGTTTTATTACGTTAATAATACGAATAAAACAAAACGTCATTATCGCTAAATAATTCATATTATTAACTGACAATAATTGAATCAAACTGAGTGACTTCTCATATAAGCATTAATAATCAATACCGTGTGCTACTATGCAACCACACGTATTACTGTACTTTTGCTACCGAGTAGTTCAACAGTATCAATGGTAAAACTTCCGTCGTTATTTTTAATAAAATATTTTTGTCGTTTTCTCAATTCGACAATAATTCTGTTGTGGGGTCCACCAATGATTGTGCCGCTGTACGAAAATTCCATGTTAAAACGAATATTCTCCGACCAATCAAATATTATATAACAACTTGCGTACTTTACAAAATTTATAAATATTACCCACAACTATAACATTATATCAAATTAACTCCATAATATTCAAAAATGATATTTATAGAAAATTCATCTTTATTTATAAAAGTTGGGGTCTTACACGAAGCACTAATATCACAAACAGATATATTACAGTGCAGTAAAAATGCATTCATACAAATTCATCATAAATGTAAATGCAACATCCACATACAAACATTTAACAGTTTTGAAAAGCTTGTAATAGCGGCTTAAGTCCTCTTACTGGTAGTCCCCAGCAGAGTCGCCACCTGTCGACGTCGGAATTTTTATTTGTCCCTTTTCTGTTCTTGTTCTTTTGTGTTCTCATGTTAGGTGACATTTGTTTAAAAAAATAAGCGAAAAAGTTCCGACATGTATATGTCGACGATTGGGCTATAAGAGCCGCCAGTTGGTTTTTTAACTGGTTGTACTAACACAACAGAGAAAAGGTTTGCACATTAATCCAGTGATGTGACACTGCTAAACGGGTCTGTGAAACCGAGATTCATTGGGGTTCGGGGACTTGCTTATGCGGAGGGAAGGTGTTAGGCACCCACCCCCAACATCCGTTATATGAATGTGTGTGTGTGTGGGTCAATGTGCTGTTATTTGAAAGTAGTGTTATGCCTCGTTCGCACCTATATACAAAGGGTTTGAATTTGTGTAAAAATTCAATTTTAAACAAGATATAGCAGTGATGTTTAATAATAGAGGTTTTTCAAACCCTTGTGCTCAATAGTAATTGAGGCCTTTGATACTTACATTTTATTAAATGTTCGGCTTGATTGCTTTTTATTTTCGGGATGCAAAGCCTCTTCGAGAAAATAATGTACAAAGCAGTGTCGAACTCCTCGTGGGCATGAAAACCATCTGAGGAAATCCAAGCACCCTGAATAAATTTACAGGCTGCTTACAGCTGAAAATGTCCATAATGGGAACCGAATCTATATTCAGTAGACTGAATTTGTGATCATATGATTCCTAAGCTCACATGATACCGCAGTTTATATGAAAACTATAAGCAGTTATATATATAAAAGCTGTAAATATATATATATATATATATATATATATATATATATATATATATATATATATATATATATACAGACATGATCAACCACCACGAAGCACCTATATGGGGGATCAGATGTGACGCCCTCAAATTCAGGTAATTGAAACTCAAATTCAGTGCTTCACGATACCATTTCTTTGAGCGAAATAATAAAAATATTGTCATAAATATCAAACTTTATTTACATATCAGAGTTGTTTAAATCACAGGTACGCGACCTTAAAACATTCATTACATGATACTTAATAAATATTATCATCTTATTTAAGTCTAATTATTATATATGATAGCACAACTTATCCTGACAGCTTTCCTTTCCCTTTGTTCCTGGCAGAGCCCTCTGGTTGATCATACTTAACTGAAAACATTTAAATTAAGAAAGGATGAGCATTTGAGTGCCCAGCAAGTAACAACAATTATAAATATTAGCTGAAATGATTAAATGTTTTCTTTGTACTACCCTTTTACAACGAATCAATAGTTGTAAATTAATCTGAACCGATAATAATAACATAACCACTCTCTATCAAATTTTTGAAACTACATACTGACTATAAATAGGGTTAAGGTGATATACTATGAACATTGTTTTCAATTTTTGAATAGGTTTAGCAGAACTTCATCCGCAAAACGTCATAACTTACGGGCACGGGGGTGATCAGCCCGTTATGCCCTGTATTGATCAATACTACATACCAGAACGATATTCTCTTTCATCATATCCGCCTCAGGCGTACAAAAGTTTTCCCATGTTCGGGATGTTCATACTTAGTCGAAAATCCAAACCAAAGCAATTTGATTGGATACAAAAAGGTTTTATCATATTCAACGATATTTCTAAATCTGTGTCTAGCTGATCAAATAGCTTAGACGACTTTTACTTAATGTATACATACTGGCAATCAATATATATATATATATATATATATATATATATATATATATATATATATATATCAACATGTGATTAAATACAATGATTATCCAAGTGGGGACAATTATATAACCATATATATAGAAATTAACGAACAGAATATATATCTGAAATACAATATAATAACACGTTGATAATCAATAGTCAGATATAATATATATATATATAACAACATAGTTAATAATCTGGTACAATAATAATATAATTATAAAACTTTCTTACTTCTGTCCATTGCATAAAGAAAATGCAAAGAACAAACCAAGGCAAAAAGAACATGGCCTGGAGCTTCAAAATCCAAGATGCATGACATAGGAAAAATTAACAAGGGAGAAAATTAAAACCTTTAGTTGGGCAATAATGGAGAAGAAGTTAAAGGAGAGGCCACCACTATGTCGCCGATGCCGCCATCACTACGCCGCCACTATTTCTAGGGTTAGAGGGAGTCGAGAGTGAGTATAATGAGATGTGCTGCATATCTGAGTGAGAGAGTTAAGCTGCAGATCTTGAACCGTCGATCTATATAGAGTTAAAGGGAGTCATCTTCACATCTAGAAGTGGTTAAGAGGGAGGTTTTTCTTCTTGTTTTTACACAGCTGGCAAAATGAGAGAGACAGAGTTGGGCAGAGACAACATGCGGGAAAGTGCTAAAAGGAAAAGAAAGTAGATCTAAAGTCCTTTTTGTAACAACCCGATATTTTCTACATAAATAAATAAGAAATTTTGCGTATACATTTTTTTATTTATTTAAGGATGAGGATTTGTCCAAGATAATGTGTATATGTATTTATGTGGTAAATAAAAATATATTTATTACATAAATATTTGCAAATAATTTTATTTTAGAATTATTGATTATTATAAAGTACATTCTTATAATAATTAATATTATAGTAGAAATGTTTTTATTAATTATTTTCCATAAAAATATAATTATATATTATTTAAATAATATATGGAGTGATTTTTAGAATAATTATAATACTTATTTTATTATATGAATTATTAAGTTAATTATTTTACCTTAATTATTAAGGTTAAATATGAAGGATAAATCAGATATGAAATTCAAATCCTAATTTTGGATTATTGTCAAGGTATGAGAATAATAATATACTATTAATTATATTTTGATTTTTCAGTGCTATAAATATGTACTGTATGTACGTATAGATGATGATTGGTCAGTTATGGTGTTTAATTTCAAAACCCTAATATTATTTGGTTAAACCCTAATTTTATGTGGAAAACCCTTGTTTGAAAATCAAATGTGAGCTTAAGACTGTTATATAACGGTGTTATATGTTTTATGATATGTTTTATGGTGTGTATTATATAATGATTTAATTAATTTGGTAAACCCTAATTATAATCTAGAAACCCTAATTAATATTTCTAAAACCCTAATTATCAAAATCATAAACCCTAATTGCTATTTTAGCAAGGTTAATGATAATTATATGATCTAAACCCTAATGTTACTGTATAAGGTAATTAGATAATTAATCATAATTAAAATTTTAGAAACTAAAATTTATTTAATTTTTATTTGATTTAATATTATTTTTGAGCAAACCCTAAATTGGAAATCCTAAACTTTTGCTAAAATGGCTCACACCTTAACCCAAACACTAAACCCTAAGGGTTTGGCAAATTACTTGGTTACCATTAAAATGATTTACAATTTGACCATTTTGCCCCTAGTGCAATATTTTTGGCTAACAAATAGGTTTTGACATTTAGGTGAGTGGGTGAACCACCCCATGTGCTAAAAACTCTAGCAACAAGCAATATACATCAGCCAATTCATGCATCAAGACTTATATAAATAGATTGGAAGAGAGAGAAAATTTATTTGTTACTTACATTTTTCACAAACACTCAACTAAGCTCTCTCTCTCTCTCTAACCTCCAAAATTATTAGCTATATCAGTCATAAATCAAAGCCCCACGATCAACTATAACATATCAGAGGCCAGAAATCAAGAGATTGATCATCAAGGTATAAAAACCCTAGCTATAATCTGACCAAAAAATAGGATGTTAGATGTTGTTGTTTTTTGTGTTAAATATGTTATATGAGGTGTCTAATGATGATCTAGGTTGGTATTTAGTGGATCCATAACATCTAGATTCACAAAATAAGAGTTTTCAAAAATCTGGAAAATTTTTATAATGTCTTTGACAGTCAAATGTCAGATCGCGTAGATCCCTTTCTGTTTAGTGTTTTTGTTGTTTAAGTGTTTGATATTGAACTCTGTTATGAGGTCTTTCCTATGTGACTCGAATCAGGGTCGGAGCTGGTGTAAGTTGTAAGTTATTCATGGTCAAAGGTCGTTGACCGACCATGACCAAGTGAATCTGGGTAACCCAGAACGTGATTAGTAGCGTCTGACAACGTTTACTAATGCCTTAATCTGTTCAGTTGTATGTGTATTGTTACGTTTGTTGTATTCAGATTGTAGTATGTTGTATAGACTACAAGTTTAAGGTTTTAGATCGCCTAAATATTAAACAAATGGAACTCAGTGGCTGGTCAAACCAGGCCAGAAGATCATGAACTGAGTTTTCTGGGTAACCCAGAAAACTCAAGAACACGATCTCTGACAACGTTTGACCAGCATATAAGTTGCAATTTTGTTGTTGTTTTCTTGTTTTTATGTATTGTATCCCTACTATTACATGTTTTCTACATACTGCAAAGCTTAGATCACAAAAGCAATACCTGAATCAGAAGTTATGGGAACCCAAAAGTGAACAGTCGAACTGTTCTTCATTTCTAGGTAACCCAGAAATGAAGAACAGCCTCTGACAGCTACTTCGGGGCCTTAGATCTCTTTGCTTGTGCATTATTTGATGTTGTTGATTGTTGGATCGTGTAGTCTTGTGCTTATACTACAATATCTGACCATCAACATGTCCAGAAACAAATTGATCAGCGTTTAATCGATGGTCAAAGTAGCACCCACGAAACTGCCTTATGAATGCTCAAGAACATGATGAACACCTATAGTGTAAGACCCCAAATTATTAATAAATGAAATTTAATTTCCTCTATTTATTATTCTGAAATAGTAAGGGTTGATTTGATTAATGTGGTTAGGTATGGGTAAAATGCGCAAATATTTTAAATAAGCAAGTGGTTATAAAATATTCATTGTTGTCGGGGAATATTCGCTTGGTCGTGGAATATTCTTACTGTCGGTGAATATTCGTACGACGGCGCAGTCTTTTGTGGGCCCCATAACGGAAAGCGATTGGATGAAGACAACGACAAAAATAAGTTGTTTATAAATAACGGGGTAGTTGTTACCATTAATACTGTTGGAATACCGGGTGGTTAAAGCACGATAATACGCGTTGTTGCACAGTAGCACACGGTATTACACCAATTATTGATTCTTACGTAAGAATGCACTACTCAATAATGGTTACAGTAATTATTGTTCAATATTTTATTTTATTGATTAAATAATTGCTACGTTGATATTTTATAATTGTCACTATACAGTATTTTCCATTATCGGAGCAATAATTCATATTATCTGAATAATATTATTAGATAACATTATTGGCAATGTCTAGAAAGTCCTGTCTAAGGAGAGATTTGGTCATCTAATTGCGCGCCAGTAAGGAGAAATCCTTATTGGAAAGCCCCCTCTTTCCTAGGAACGGCCTGGTTGCCAGTACTGTGATTCTGTAATATTATTTGTGTATAATTAATTATTGATTTAAATGATGAGAAAAATATTGATTTTATGTGGATATAGATGGAGAAAATTTTTAATGTGACAATTGTTGAAAATTAATATTTTATCTTTTTTTTTTATAAAATAATTTATTTTAATAATATATTGATGGTGATATTTTTACAATGAATGTGGGAAATATGAGTATATGAGGAGGAAGAGTATTTTTGTGGTATTAAATGATTAACACATGTTTTGTGTGTTGGTGGACACAATTCTTGTTCGAAAATTTATTATTGACTGTAAAATCGCACGTTTGTGGATTTCGGTCAATTTCTGTTTGGAATTTGGAAAAACTTTCTTCTGTAAAGTTGTAGAGAATTGAATTTTCTGTAAAAACTCGCGTGATTTGAATTTTCTGATTAAAGGGCTATTTATTATGAATTATTGAAGTTCTGAAGTTCCGAAATAATTGATTTTTGAAAGTTTTATTTATTATTTTGAAGAAAAACATTTTTTGGCATTTAAGTGGGCTAATATGTGATATAAATGGGCTGAGATCAGATGTCTAGAGGTGGGCTAAGGAAAATTTGATAAATATATTAATATTATATTAAATTTGCTACTTTGGTGTTTTAAGCATTTTCCTATAAATAGGGTGCTTAGGTTAGAATTAAAAATCACACCAAAAACACAAGTTTCTCTCTATTTCTCTCTCTATATTGAGCGTATTCTTGTGAGTATTTGATACTTTGAGTGTTGCTATACGGTGCAAGTTTCCTTCAGCACTATGTCTAGTATTCCAGTCAGAAGTACCGTCTTTCAGAGGTAAGGGATGTTATTTCTTCTTAAATGATATTATTTTCTCCAATATCATTATGCCGAAGTATTGATCTAAACTTTTTATCAAATTTAGAACTTTTCATGTCGGAGTTACTATTCATGAGTTACTATTCACGAGTTACTATTCACGAGTTACTATTCACCGAAAAATGTAATTTTTTTCTTTTCGTCCAAAATATCTATTCTGGATACTATCTTTGATTCTATCCACGTTTTGATAATTCTTGAATTTTACTCCACTATGATTATTTATGAGGTATTTTTGGACATGGAATAGCTGAAATACGAAT
The DNA here is from genome assembly GCA_016801055.1 of Panax notoginseng. Lineage (NCBI taxonomy): Eukaryota > Viridiplantae > Streptophyta > Magnoliopsida > Apiales > Araliaceae > Panax > Panax notoginseng. The sequence goes on from CM029020.1 coordinate 142,758,178, forward strand.
ACTTAATATTTATTATTTTGTTTCACTGGATTCGTTTCCTTTAAAATATTTTTTATCATCCTTAGTCCTAAATGATGATATAATTGAATATCTTTGGACTGTAGTGCAAAGATTAATAATTTCTTATGAATACCTTTGGCCCGTAGTGTAAAGATGAACAGGTGTTCAGATGAACATGACCAACTGGTGAATATCTTTGGCCTGTAGTGCGAAGATGAATATTGATTGATGTTACAGGGATAAAATGTTGATGATGGACTTTTAAATTCATAGATAATAGTAGATTTCATTCTCTACGTAACTCTTCTATGAATTATTATTTTCCGCTGCGAATATTGATTTAAAACTTATTGTCTATTGTATTCTATTATATTTTTTTCCCTGTTGAAGACTAACGATAATTTGTTATATGTTATCTTAGTCATAATATTCTTTACTGGGCTAGTTGAGCTCACCCTTTTCCTTTTTGTTCCATTTTTCTCAGGAGACGAGAATGTAGCGAGTACTAGTCGGGGTATGGAATGATGGTTCTAGAAGTTATTTTAGTAGTCCTCACCATTTTTGTAAAATAATGTATCAATAATTGTAATGAGGACTTATTTGAGTGTGGATATTGTCTAGATGACAATATTTGTATTTAAACTCACAGTTCTTATGTTGTAATAGTAAAGATGTAGTTGTTTCTGTACCATGTTATTGACGACTCAGAATGGGTACTGTATACTTATTTTGGGGGCGTCACAGTTGGTATCAGAGCTTAGGGATATGATCTCTGGCAGAGATCGGGGAATAGAACTAGGAGGGGAGAGACGAGTAAATCCTTCGCTAGTGTGTCCTACCTAAGCTTATTTGTTGGTCGGTCATAATATAGGGATATTATGTGATATGTTAATTTGTTAAATTAACCTTTGTTTTATGGCAGTATTTGAGAATGTCGACTGAGAATGTTAACAGTGGAGTAAATGAGACGGTGGAGATGCCTATACTCATCAACGAGGAGAACGTGCAACAGGCTGGCAATGTTCCTCCTGTGAACAACACCACTGAGCAGACGGTGAACGATGAGATGTTTAGAAGCTTTTTGCAATTCATGCAAAACCAGACGAAGGAGATTCCTGTTCAAAATATAGGAAGAAACAATGGCAACGCACAGCTGGTCACAGCCAAGCAGTTCAAAGAGTTGGGACCACCGAATTTTGGGGAAAGCCGGATCCGATTAAGGCGGAGACATGGGTCAAGCAAATTACCAAGATATTTGATGTCTTGGGATGCACGGAGGAACAGAAGGTTCTATTCGCCACCTTTATGTTCCGTGGCGAGGCAGACTACTGGTGGGAATCTGTGAAGCGTACCCATCCAGCCGCACTCAGCATGTCTTGGGAGACATTTCAGAAACTATTCAATGACAAGTACTTTCCTGAAAGTATTCGTCATACGAAGGAGGTAGAGTTTATTAGACTGGAGCAGAATAACATGACGGTGTCCCAGTACGAGGCGAAGTTTGCAGAGTTGTCCAGGTTTGTACCTCATTTGGTGGAGAATGAGGAACGTATGACGCGGATGTTTCTGAGAGGTTTGAAACTCGGCATACGTCAATATCTCATTTCTCATAAATTTTCTCTCTATTCAGATGTTGTCAACAGGGCTCAATTATTGGAGCGAGATAACGAGTACGGTCAACCGAGGGACCACAACCAGGATCATATCGGTGACAACAGTCACCAGAACAATGATAACCAGCAGAGAAAGAAAAATACAGACAAGAACGGCAACCACTCTGGTGGTAATCGTGGCTATGAAAATAGAAGAAGCGAGTCGGGAGGATATTTTAAAAAGAGGAGATTCAACAATGACAATACGAAGACGTCAGCACCAGCAACAACTGGTTCCAAGGGAGGAGAACGACCACCAGTCATATGCTATAAATGTGGAAAAGAGGGACATATCAGCCCAAACTGTCCACAACAGTTCAAGGTATGCTATAATTGTGGAAAGGAAGGACATATCGCTCGAGATTGTACGGTAGCGAAACCAAGTTCAGCGGGGACGGTGACTCAAAAGGCTGCCCCAGAAAAGTCAAAGTCAACGGTTCCTGGAAGAGCGTTTGTCGTGACTGGTCAACATGCGAGGAACCCAAACGAGGTGATCACGGGTAAGCTAATCATAAATTCATGTGAAGTTTATACCTTACTAGATACCGGTGCTACCCATTCATTTATTTCTCCTGCTTGTGCTCAACGTTTAAACTTGACTCCGGAGAAATTAGACTTTGATTTATCTGTGGAGACTCCGTTAGGGGAAACTTTCATCACATCCACTGTTTATAAATCTTGTTTGATCCAAGTTGGCAACATCACCTTACCTGTTGACTTATCTCTTTAAAGATACTTGCATTTGACGTGATTTTAGGAATTGATTGGTTAACTACTCATCATGCCAAAATTGATTGTTTACGTAAGGTGGTTAGTTTTCATATTCCTAATCAACCTGTTGTGCGAATTCAACCAACTAAGCCATTAAAATCAATCACTGTTATATCAAGCCACAAAGCCATTCGTTTATTAAAAAACGGATGTCAAGCTTTCTTAGCCCATGTTATGGATTTGAATAAAGACACGTCAAATTTGAATAGTATTCCTGTTGTTAGTAACTTTCCTGACGTATTTCCTGAAGAACTTCCCGGTCTACCCCCGAAAAGTGAAGTTAAATTCTTTATTGATCTTGAACCTAGTACAAAGCCTATTTCTAAAACCCCATATAGAATGGCTCCTATTGAACTTCAGGAGTTGAAGGTCCAACTACAAGAGTTATTGGACATCGGTTTCATTCGTCCTAGTACATCTCCTTGGGGTGCTCCTGTTTTATTTGTAAAGAAGAAAGACGGGAGTATGCAACTTTGTATCGATTACCGGGAATTAAACCATGTCACTATCAAGAATAGGTATCCACTACCTCGTATTGATGACCTGTTTGACCAGTTACAAGGAGCACAATTCTTTTCAAAAATTGATCTTCGTTCTGGATATCATCAACTGAAGGTTAAAACTGAGGATATTTCGAAGACTGCCTTTAGAACTCGGTACGGGCATTATGAATTCTTAGTCATGTCTTTTGGATTGACTAATGCTCCTGCGGCTTTCATGGATATGATGAACCGAGTATTCAAGGATTATTTGGATCTGTTCGTTGTTGTCTTTATTGATGACATCCTCATATATTCCAAAAGCCGTGAAGATCATGAGCACCATTTGAAGCTGGTACTCCAAAGGCTGCGTGAAAACAAGTTATATGCTAAGTTGAAGAAATGCGAGTTCTGGCTTGAGGAAGTAGCATTCCTAGGGCACGTGGTGTCAAAACATAGAGTATCTATGGACCCGGCGAAGATTGAAGCAATACAAAGCTGGGAGCAACCGAAGACGGTGACCGATGTACGTAGTTTTCTGGGCTTAGCTGGTTATTATCGGAGATTCGTAGAAGGGTTTTCTCGAATCGCTACCCCGTTAACTCAGCTGACTCAGAAGGATATCAAATTCGTATGGAGCGATGAATGCGAGAAGAGTTTCCAAGAGCTTAAGAGGAGACTCATTTCGGCACCTGTTCTGACAATACCATCTGGTTCGGATGGATTTGTTATCTACAGCGATGCTTCAGGCAAAGGGTTAGGATGTGTTCTCATGCAAAGTGGGAAAGTCATTGCCTATGCCTCGCGACAACTTATAGAATATGAGAGGAATTATCCTACTCATGATCTAGAGTTGGCAGCAGTCGTTTTCGCGCTAAAGATCTGGAGGCACTATCTATATGGGGAGAAAGTGGAGATATATTCAGACCATAAAAGCCTCAAATATTTCTTCACTCAAAAAGAACTCAACACGCGGCAACGACGTTGGCTCGAGCTGTTGAAAGATTATGACCACACTATTCAATACCATCCTGGAAAAGCAAACGTGGTAGCTGACGCGTTGAGTAGAAGATCATATGCAGGAACGAGTGCGATGATGTCAAGTATACGCGTAGAACCAACTTTAATCGATAAAGTTAAAGTTGCTCAAGCTACAGACCCGGAGCTGATGCGTATGAAGAAAAAAGTGCAAGAAGGTGTTATTCCAGAAGCAAGAATCGATGAAGAAGGAATACTTCGAGTCCACTCCAGACTTTGTGTTCCTAACGATTCTGATTTGAAGTACAAGATCATGATGGAGGCACACAATACACCATTTGCAATCCATCTTGGAAGTACTAAAATGTATCGTGATCTTCGACATACATTTTGGTGGAACAATATGAAGAGAGAGATTGTAAAGTTTATCTCGAGGTGTTTAACTTGTCAACATGTAAAGGCGGAGCATCAAGTACCAAAAGGTCCATTGCAACCACTTGAGATTCTGAAATGGAAGTGGGAACACATTACCATGGATTTCGTTACGGGTCTTCCCACGGGTTCTCAAGGCATAAATCCTATTTGGTTATAGTTGATAGATTAACCAAGTTTGCTCATTTCTTGCCGATACGGGAGACTTATTCCCTTGAACGTCTTGCTAGTATGTACGTGAATGAGATTGTAAGGTTGCATGGCATGCCAGTATCCATAGTTTCGGATCGTGACCCAAGATTCACTTCAAGATTTTGGGTTAGCTTGCAAAAAGCTATGGGCACGGATTTACGGTTCAGTTCGGCATACCATCCTCAAACGGAAGGGCAATCAGAGAGGACTATTCAAACTCATGAAGATCTATTAAGACTTTGTGTCCTAGATTTCAAAGGAAGTTGGGATAAGTACCTACCATTGGTGGAATTCTCCTACAACAACAGTTATCAAGCAAGTATAGGTGTGGCTCCCTCTGAAGCATTGTATGGACGAAAGTGTCGCTCTCCAGTATGTTGGGATGAGGTGGGAGAAGCAACGTTGTTGGGACCAGAGTTGGTACAAATGACTACAGAGAAGATCTAAACGATTCGACAACGTATACAAACGGCATAGGATCGACAAAAGAGTTATGTGGATCTTCACTGAAAGGACGTGGAATTTGACATTGGGGATCATGTATTATTACGTGTAGCTCCATGGAAAGGAGTTACAAGATTTGGGAAGAGAGGAAAGCTCAATCCACGATTTATTGGTCCATTTCAGATTCTTGACCGAGTAGGAAATGTGGCCTATAGACTCGCGTTACCTCCAAGTATGTCTCGTGTTCATAATGTTTTTCATATATATGTGCTTCGTAAATATGTGAAAGACTCGAACCACGTTATTGAGTTAGAACCAGACGAGATAGCCGAAGACTTAACGTACGAGGAGGTACCTGTCAAGATCTTGGATAGGAAGGAGCATGTCCTACGCATGAATGTCATACCATAAGTTAAAGTTTTGTGAGGAAACCATGCTATTGAGGAAATGACCTGGGAGTTGGAAACGGAAATGAAAGCGAGGTATCCTCATCTTTTCGAAACACCAGGTACGTATGTCAATTTCGAGGACGAAATTTCATAAGGAGGGGAGGTTGTAAGACCCCAAATTATTAATAAATGAAATTTAATTTCCTCTATTTATTATTCTGAAATAGTAAGGGGTGATTTGATTAATGTGGTTAGTTATGGGTAAAATGCGCAAATATTTTAAATAAGCAAGTGGTTATAAAATATTCATTGTTGTCGGGGAATATTCGCTTGGTCGTGGAATATTCTTACTGTCGGAGAATATTCGTACGACGGCGCAGTCTTTTGTGAGCCCCATAACGGAAAGCGATTGTATGAAGAAAACGACAAAAATAAGTTGTTTATAAATAACGGCGTAGTTGTTACCATTAATACTGTTGGAATACCCGGTGGTTAAAGCACGATAATACGTGTTGTTGCACAGTAGCACACGGTATTGCACCAATTATTGATTCTTACGTAAGAAGGTACTACTCAATAATGGTTACAGTAATTACTGTTCAATATTTAATTTTATTGATTAAATAATTGCTACGTTGATATTTTATAATTGTCACTACACAATATTTTTTATTATCGGAGCAATAATTCATATTATCTGAATAATATTATTAGATAACATTATTGGTAATGTCTAGAAAGTTCTGTCTAAGGAGAGGTTTGGTCATCTAATTGCGCGCCAGTAAGGAGAAATCCTTATTGGAAAGTCCCCTCTTTTCCTGGGAACGGCCTGGTTGCCAGTACTGTGATTCTGTAATATTATTTGTGTATAATTAATTATTGATTTATATGATGAGAAAAATATTGAGTTTATGTGGATATAGATAGAGAAATTTTTTAATGTGACAATTGTTGAAAATTAATATTTTATCTTTTTTTTGATAAAATAATTCATTTTAATATATTATTTTAATAATATATTGATGGTGATATTTTTACAATGAATGTGGGATATATGAGTATATGAGGAGGAAGAGTATTTTTGTGGCATTAAATGATTAACACATGTTTTGTGTGTTGGTGGACACAATTCTTGACCGAAAATTTATTATTGACTGTAAAATCGTCCGTTTGTGGATTTCGATCAATTTGTGTTTGGAATTTGGAAAAACTTTCTTCTGCAAAGTTGTAGAGAATTGAATTTCCTATAAAAACTTGCGTGATTTGAATTTTCTGATAAAAGGGCTATTTATTATGAAATATTGAAGTTCTGAAGTTCCGAAATAATTGATTTTTGAAAGTTTTATTTATTATTTTGAAGAAAAACGTTTTTTGGCATTTAAGTGGGCTAACATGTGATATAAATGGGCTGAGATTAGATGTCTAGAGGTGGGCTAAGGAAAATTTGATAAATATATTAATATTATATTAAATTTTCTGCTTTGGTGTTTTAAGCATTTTCCTATAAATAGGGTGCTTAGGTTAGAATTCAAAATCACACCAGAAATACAAGTTTCTCTCTATTTCTCTCTCTATATCGAGCGTATTCTTGTGAGTATTTGATACTTTGAGTGTTGCTATACGGTGCAAGTTTCCTTCAGCACTATGTCTAGTATTCCAGTCAGAAGTACAGTCTTTCCGAGGTAAGGGATGTTATTTCTTTTTAAATGATATTATTTTCTCCAATATCATTATGCCGAAGTATTGATCTAAACTTTTTATCAAATTTGAAACTTTTCATGTCGGGGTTACTATTCACGAGTTACTATTCACCGAAAAATAAAATTTTCTTCTTTTCGTCCAAAATATTTATTCTGGATACTATCTTTGATTCTATCCACGTTTTGATAATTCTTGAATTTTACTCCACTATGATTATTTATGAGGTATTTTTGGACATGGAATAGCTGAAATACGAATACTTAATATTTATTATTTTGTTTCACTGGATTCGTTTCCTTTAAAATAGTTTTCATCATCTTTAATCCTAAATGATGATATAATTGAATATTTTTGGCCTGTAGTGCAAAGATTAATAATTTCTGATGAATATCTTTGGCCCGTAGTGCAAAGATGAACAGGTGTTTAGACGAACATGACCAATTGGTGAATATCTTTGGCCTGTAGTGCGAAGATGAATATTGATTGATGTTTACAGGGATAAAATGCTGATGATGGACTTTTAAATTCGTAGATAATAGTAGATTTCATTCTATACGTAACTCTTCTATGAATTATTATTTTCCGCTGCGAATATTGATTTAAAACTTATTGTCTATTGTATTCTATTATGTTTTTTCCCTGTTGAAGACTAACGATAATTTGTTATATGTTATCTTAGTCATAATGTTCTTTACTGGGCTAGTTGAGCTCACTCTTTTCCTTTTTGTTCTATTTTTCTTTGGAGGCGAGAATGTAGCGAGTACTAGTCGGGATATGGAATGATGGTTCTAGAAGTTATTTTAGTAGTCCTCACCATTTTTGATAAATAATGTATCAATAATTGTAATGATGACTTATTTGAGTGTGGATATTATCTACATGACAATATTTGTATTTAAACTCACAGTTCTTATGTTGTAATAGTAAAGATGTAGTTGTTTCTGTACCATATTATTGACGACTCATAATGGGTGTTGTATACCTGTTTTGCGGGCGTCACATATAGCGACAGTTTTGTCACTATAGGTGGCCTTTAGCGACAGACAGTTTATTATTTTCTGGAAATTAATTATTAAATAGAAAAAAATTGTTTTTAATTATTAAAAATATAAATTAAATTATTAAAAATTATTTTAAATTCTAAAAATTAGTTTTTAATTATTTTTAATATATTTCATAAATATTTAATATTTTTAGAATATTAAAAGTATTGAATTTATTTAATTATAATATTAAATAAATTATTTAAAAATGATTTTAATATTTGAAAAAATTATTTAAAATTATATTATGATATAAGAAAATATTTTAAGTTATTTTTATGACTTTTAATATTTTTTGATAAATTTCATTAATAAATTAATATTAAAGCTAATTAAGTTATTTACTAAATGAATTAAATAAATGAATTAAAAATAATTTTATTATATTAAAAATCATTTTAAATAATAAAAAGGTATTTAAAAATATTTTAAGTTATAAAATATAACTTTAATATTTAAAGGTAAATTTCATTAATTAATTATTTTTAGTGATATTAAAGTTATTTAATAATTATATTAAATAATTTAGTTTAAAAATGATTTTAATATTATAATAATCATTTTAAATGACAATAAAGTGTTTACAGATATTTTAAGTTATAAAATATAACTTTTAATATTTAAAGAATAATTTCATTAATAATTAAATATTAATGATTATTAAGTTATTAATAATGATATTAAATTTATTTAATAATTATATTAAATAAATAGTTTATAAATAGTTTTATTAATTTAAAAATTATTTAAAAGAGATATAAATGAATTAAAAATATTTTAAGTTATACTTAATGACTTTTAATATTTTTATAAATAAAACATTAATACTTTAATATTAATGATAATTATTTAAAAATAATTTTAAATGTTGTAAAAATTATTTAAGGGTAATATTAATACTTTAAAAATATTTTGAGTTATTATAAATAACTTTAATATTTTGTAAATGATTTCATTAATAGTTTAATACTAATTAAATATTAATGAAAATAGAATTGATTAGTATTTAAATCATTTAAATATGATTCCAATGTTTGAAAATTTATGATAAATCATAATAAATGCTTTAAAATTATTATAAGTCATTTAAAAATAATATGACTGATACGTACGGATATTGAGTTACAGAAAAGAGTCTTAGACTCTATAATTACCCGATAAAGCTGTCGGTAGACCGACATATTTCAGAAATTGATCTGGACTTAGATAATTTAATTAGATATGTGATTATTTGTGATTCAATGGTTATTAAACATATGTGCCAATGCGATTAGGGTATGTGCTGACTGCAATAAGCATTGTTATGTGTTATAGTATGTTATTTTAATCGAACGAACGATCTTATTAATGATAGGTCGTGAGATAAACGATAAATCTAAATTACAAACTGTAAGCAGCGCTTCAGGCAAGTATCTTACTTTTGTATTTTCTTTATGCAATGGACATGAGTAAGAATATTTACGAATTATATTATTACTGTACAGGTTATTAACCTTATATTATATACGCTCATTGCTGATCAACATGTTAGTATATGGTAATTCAGATATATATATTCTGTTCGTTAATTTCTGTAAATGGTTATACAAGTGTCCCCACTTGGATAATCATTGTATTTAATCACATGTTGATATACCTCTGTCAATTACCCGTATATATATATATATATATATATATATATATATATATATATATATATATATATATATATATATATATATATATATTTTTATTATAGATTATTGTTGAAACAAGATAAAACCTTTGATTTGGAATCTAGACAAGTATGAACATCCCTACACGGGAAAACTTTTATGCGCCCAAGGCGGACAGAGTGAACAATACCCTCGTTCTTGCATGTAGTATTGATTAATGCAGGGTACAACGGGCTGATCACCCTCCGTGCCCATAAGCTATGACGGTTTGCAGATGAATTTCTGTTTAACCTTTTCGAAAATGAAAACAATATTCATAATATGTCACCTAAACCCTATTGATAGTCATTACGTAGTTTCAAAATTTTTGTATAGAATTGATATATTATTATCATTGATCCAGATTACTTCACAACTATTGAATCGTTGTAGAAGGGTGGTATAAAGAAAACATTTAAATCATTTCAGCTTATATATATATATATATATAATTGCTATTACTTGTTGGGCACTCAAATTCTCATCCTTGCTTAATTTAAATATTTTCAGCTAAGTATGAACGACCAGAGAGCTCTGCTAAGACCAAGGGAAAGGGAAAGGTTACTGATTGAATGCAAATGTTATCTTGTGTAATAGTTTGATATTAATATTAAGACAATTATGATATATATTATCTATCATGGGTTGTAATGAATGTTTAAAGGTTACGTACTTGGGATTCAGACTCTGATAATTACGTAAATTAAGTTTGACTTTTATATTATTGTTATTATTATTAGTATTATTCCGCTTATAGAAATGATATCGTGAAGCACCGAGTTCAGGTTTCAAGTACCCGGATTTGGGGGCTTTACAGGTTGGTATCAGAGCTTAGGGTTAAAAACCTTAGGTGGGTTAAACCTTAGGCTATAATCTTAGAACAGTGGGAAACGTTGAAAATATAAATAAAACATATAGAGTTTAAAAAGGAGATGAATTGAATAAATTCATCGTCAAACAAAATAAAAGATATCTTATATAAAACTCTTATTTGCTGTGTGTATATACTATATGCTAATCAGGATAATTTATGTGTGTAGATGTCTGGTGGAAAAGGCTTGTTATATGCATATAGCATGAAGAAGAATCAAACCCATACACCCGAGCTGATATCGAAGCTAATAGCTGAAATAGAGGCTCACGATGAAAACAACTCAGATGATGTGGTTATCATAGAAAATGTCGTACAAGATCCGAAGATGGTGGAGCTAACAGATAGCGATTCAGACACTAAAGTTGAAGTTGATCAAGCATCAATAGAGGTGCAAGATCTGAAGAACAAGGTTTCTTCTCTGGAGAAGCTATGGGAGATAGAAAAGCTGTTGAATATTCAGTTGCATCAGGCGTTAATAGAAACAATGGAAGAACAAGATAAGCTTAAAATCCAAATTGATCAGATAGGAGCCACAAGCAACTCTTCGTGTGCAGCTCCGAGCAAGAAGGGGAAAAGAAATATAGAAGATCAGGACTTCAGAAAATTTGATAAGAAGAAAGGGAAAAGAATTTGTTACCTTTGCGGTTATGAATGACATACCACTTTGTATTGTCCTGACTATAAACAAGGAGCATGTTTTATCTGTGGGGTAGAAGGTCATCAAGTGAAAGGTTGTCCAAGAAAAAGGTGTAATAAATAGGTAGTATAGGTTCTGTGGTGTAAACATGTTTAATGTAATAGGTATGATGAGTATGTATGTGTAGTGTAACATTCTCAACTTTTATGTTGGTAAAGACTGTAAATCCCGACTTTTGTAGTCACAAATGGATGAATGTTGTTTAAAGCATTATGTGCTATGCTATGAAAAATATTCGTTAAATGAATATGAATCTATGTTTGAGGAATGAAACAAGTTTAAAATATTAAACTTATATGATAAGGTTTAGAATGTAAGTTAAATGTATGATTTTATTTAATCAGATAATGCCGCCAAGACGTCGAACTCGCAATCAAAGGGCAGAATAATCTGTCAACAATGTTGAGGGACAACAACAAGCCGACCCAATGCAGCACTTTGCCAACATGGTAGCACAAGCTATGCAGCAAGGAATACCAGTCGTTGGGAATCAGCCGGACAACCGCTTAGCGAACTTCAATAACTTTAAGGCTGTAGGACCGCCGAAATTCAAGGGTACAACTGACCCAATTGAAGCCCAAACTTGGGTCAAGGAGATTGAAAAGGCGTTTTTGGTAGCTAGGGTAGATGAAGGGCAGAAGACTGCTTTTGCCACCTATATGATGAAGGGTGAGGCAAACTTTTGGTGGGAAGCGAATCAGGCAAGGGCAGGAGAAGGTGTAGTTACATGGGATAGGTTCAAAACACTATTTTTCGAAAATTATTTTAACCAAGTATGCAGGCGAGAATGGAGGTTAAATTTTTAGAATTGAAGCAGGAAAACATGACGGTGTCAGAATACGCCGCGAAATTCAATGAGTTAGCTAGGTTTGCTCCGCATCAAGTTGATACGGAGGCTAGGAAAGCTAGAAGGTTTGAGCTGGGATTGAAACCCTGGCTCTACAACAAGGTGGTAGTGTTGCAGATCTCTACATTTGCAGCACTCATGGAGAAGGCGGTCATAGCTGAGGAGGGAAGTGAGGCCATGAGCCTCTACAACAAGGAGAAAAAGAACAAAGGTAAGGTAGAATGAGCAGGGAAGGTAGGAATGAATAGTGGGAGCAGGAGTGGAGACGATAAGAGAAAGGTGAGCAGTTTTGGAAGTGTACAGATAAAGCAAGAAGGTGTTAAGAAGCAGGTGGTGCCGTGTAAGACATGTAGAAAAAACCACTCAGGGGAATGTCTGAAGGGGAAGTTCGTGTGCTACAAGTGCGGGCAGGAGGGTCATATCTCTCCCAACTGCCCCAATCCTAGGATGAATAGTGGATGTTTTATATGCGGATCGACAGAGCACAAGGTGAAAGATTGTCCGAAGAGGAGGGTGGAGGTAGGTAGTGTGAACACGAGCACTGGAAGCGGGACTTTAACAATCACCGGACCGACTTCGTCAAACAAACCAACAAAATCAACGGCGAGGGTTTTCAACATGACAGTTCAGGATACGGCAGCAGCTGGCACTGGAACTCCAGGTATTATTCGTATGCCTTTTATTTTCTTATGCATGATTTTCCTATATATAGTAAATTATTTTATAAAGAAATTTTGAGGAGGAATTTGAGTTCTTTTAGAAACCAATTTTTCCGTTTAATCAGAAAGACAAGCTTTATGTGAATAGTTAAAGATCAGTTCAATCAACGTTGATCAAGATCTACTTGCGATGATAGTGTATGCTATGTATCCGTGTATGTATAGGTTTTAAACGGTGATTCCGGGGATGGAATCTTTATAAGGGAGGGTGAATGTAACAACCCGATATTTTCTACATAAATAAATAAGAAATTTTGCGTATAAATTATTATTTTTTATTTAAGGATGAGGATTTGTACAAGATAATGTGTATGTGTATTTATGTGGTAAATAAAAATATATTTAATACATAAATATTTACAAATAATTTTATTTTAGAATTATTGATTATTATAAAGTACATTTTTATAATAATTAATATTATAGTAGACATATTATTATTAATTATTTTCCATAAAAATATAATTATATATTATTTAAATAATATATGGAGTGATTTTTAGAATAATTATAATACTTATTTTATTATATGAATTATTAAGTTAATTATTTTACCTTAATTATTTAGGTTAAATATGAAGGATAAATCAGATATGGAATTCAAATCCTAATTTTGGATTATTGTCAAGGTATAAGAATAGTAATATAATATTAATTATATTTTAATTTTTTAGTACTATAAATATGTACTGTATGTACGTATAGATGATGATTGGTCAATTATGGTGTTTAATTTCAAAACCCTAATATTTTTTGGTTAAACCCTAATTTTCAGTGGGAACCCTAGTTTGAAAATCAAATGTGAGCATAAGACTGTTATATAACGGTGTTATATGTTTTATGATATGTTTTATGATGTGTATTATATAATGATTTAGTTAATTAGGTAAACCCTAATTATAATCTAGAAATCCTAATTAATATTTCTAAAACCCTAATTATCAAAATCGTAAACCCTAAATGCTATTTTAGCAAGGTTAATGATAATTATATGATCTAAACCCTAATATTACTGTATAAGGTAATTAGATAATTAATCATAATTAAAATTTTAGAAACTAATTTTTTTTTAATTTTTATTTGATTTAATATTATTTTTGAGCAAACCCTAAATCGGAAATCCTAGACTTTTGCTAAAATGGCTCAAACCCTAACCTAAACCCTAAACCCTAAACCCTAAGGGTTTGACAAATTACTTGGTTGCCATTAAAATGATTTATAATTTGACCATTTTGTCCCTAGTGCGTTATTTTTGGCTAACAAATAGGTTTTGACATTTAAGTGAGTGGGTGAACCACCCCATGTGCTAAAAATTGTAGCAACAAGCAATATACATCAGCCAATTCATGCATCAAGACTTGTATAAATAGATTGGAAGAGAGAGAAAATTTATTTGTTACTTACATTTTTCACAAAACACTCAACTAAGCTCTCTCTCTCTCTCTCTCTCTAACCTCCGAAATTATTAGCTATATCAATCATAAATCAAAGCCCCACGATCAACCATAACATATCAGAGGCCAGAAATCAAGAGATTGATCATCAAGGTATAAAAACCCTAGCTATAATCTGACCAAAAAATCAGATGTTAGATGTTGTTGTTTTTGTGTTAAATATGTTATATGAGGTGTCTAATGATGATCTGGGTTGGTATTTAGTGGATCTATAACATCTAGATTCACGAAATAAGAGTTTTCAAAAATCTGGAAAATTTTTATAATGTCTCTGACAGTCAAATGTCAGATTGCGTAGATCCTTTTCTGTTTAGTGTTTTTGTTGTTTAAGTGTTTGATATTGAACTTTGTTATGAGGTCTTTCCTCTGTGACTCGAATCAGGGTCGGATCTGGTGTAAGTTGTAAGTTATTCATGGTCAAATGTCGTTGACCAACCATGACCAAGTGAATCTGGGTAACCCAGAACGTGATTAGCAGCGTCTGACAACGTTTACTAATGCCTTAATCTGTTCAGTTGTATGTGTATTGTTATGTTTGTTGTATTCAGATTGTAGTATGTTGTATAGACTACAAGTTTAAGGTTTTAGATCGCCTAAATATTAAACAAATGGAACTCAGTGGCTGGTCAAACCAGGCCAGAAGATCATGAACTGAGTTTTCTGGGTAACCCAGAAAACTCAAGAACACGATCTCTGACAACGTTTGACCAGCATATAAGTTGCGATTTTGTTGTTGTTTTCTTGTTTTTTTGTATTGTATCTCTACTATTACATGTTTTCTACATACTGCAAAGCTTAGATCACAAAAGCAATACCTGAATCAGAAGTTATGGGAACCCAAACGTGAACAGTCAAACTGTTCTTCATTTCTAGGTAACCTAGAAATGAAGAACAGCCTCTGACAGCTACTTCGGGGCCTTAGATCTCTTTGCTTGTGCATTATTTGATGCTGTTGATTGTTGGATCGTGTAGTCTTGTGCTTATACTACAATATCTGACCATCAACATGTCCATAAACAAATTGATTAGCGTTTAATCGATGGTCAAAGTAGCACCCACGAAACTGCATTATGAATGCTCAAGAACATGAAGAACACCTATAGCGACAGTTTTGTCACTATAGGTGGCCTTTAGCGACAGACAACTTATTATTTTCTGGAAATTAATTATTAAATAGAAAAAAATAGTTTTTAATTATTAAAAATACAAATTAAATTATTAAAAATTATTTTAAATTCCGAAAATTAGTTTTTAATTATTTTTAATATATTTCATAAATATTTAATATTTTTAGAATACTAAAAGTATTTAATTTATTTAATTATAATATTAAATAAATTATTTAAAAATGATTTTAATATTTGAAAAAATTATTTAAAATTATATTATGATATAAGAAAATATTTTAAGTTATTTTTATGACTTTTAATATTTTGTGATAAATTTCATTAATAAATTAATATTAATGATAATTAAGTTATTTACTAAATGAATTAAATAAATAAATTAAAAATGATTTTATTATATTAAAAATCATTTTAAATAATAAAAAAGTATTTAAAAATATTTTAAGTTATAAAATATAACTTTAATATTTAAAGTTAAATTTCATTAATTAATTATTATTAATGATATTAAAGTTATTTAATAATTATACTAAATAATTTAGTTTAAAAATAATTTTAATATTATAATAATTATTTTAAATAAAAATAAAGTGTTTAAAGATATTTTAAGTTATAAAACATAACTTTTAATATTTAAAGAATAATTTTATTAATAATTAAATATTAATGATTATTAAGTTATTATTAGTGATATTAAATTTATTTAATAATTATATTAAATAAATAGTTTATAAATGGTTTTATTAATTTAAAAATCATTTAAAAGGGATATAAATGAATTAAAAATATTTTAAGTTATACTTAATGACTTTTAATATTTTAATAAATAAAACATTAATACTTTAATATTAATGATAATTATTTAAAAATAATTTTAAATGTTGTAAAAAACATTTAAGAGTAATATTAATACTTTAAAAATATTTTGAGTTATTATAAATAACTTTAATATTTTTGAAATAATTTCATTAATAGTTTAATACTAATTAAATATTAATGATAATAGAATTGATTAGTATTCAAATCATTTAAATATGATTTCAATGTTTGAAAATTTATGATAAATCATAATAAATATTTTTAAAATTATTATAAGTCATTTAAAAATAATATGACTGATACGCACGGATATTGAGTTGCAGAAAAGAGTCTTAGACTCGATAATTACCCGATAAAGCTGTCGGTAGACCGACATATTTCAGAAATTGATATGGACTTATATAATTTAATTAGATATGTGATTATTTGTGATTCAATGGTTATTAAGCATATGCGCCAATGTGATTAGGGTGTGTGTTGACTGCAATAAGCAGTGTTATGCGTTATAGTATGTTATTCTAATCGAACGAACGATCTTATTAATGATAGGTCGTGAGATAAGCGATAAATCTAAATTACAAATTATAAGCAGCGCTTCAGGCAAGTATCTTACCTTTGCATTTTCTTTATGCAATGGACATGAGTAAGAATATTTACGAATTATATTATTACTGTACAGGTTATTAACCTTATATTATATACGCTCATTGCTGATCAACATGTTAGTATATGGTAATTCAGATATATATATTCTGTTCGTTAATTTCTGTAAATGGTTATACAAGTGTCCCCACTTGGATAATTATTGTATTTAATCACATGTTGATAAACCTTTGTCAATTACTCGTATATTTATATGTTGAATTATAGATTATTGTTGAAACAAGATAAAACCTTTGATTTGGAATCCAGACAAGTATGAACATCCCTACAAGGGAAAACTTTTATGTGCCCAAGGCGGACAAAGTGAACGATACCCTCGTTCTTGCATGTAGTATTGATCAATGTTGGGTAAAACGGGCTGATCACCCTCCGTGCCCGTAAGCTATGACGGTTTGCAGATGAATTTCTGTTTAACCTTCTCGAAAATGAAAACAATGTTCATAATATGTCACCTAAACCCTATTGATAGTCATTACGTAGTTTCAAAAATTTGGTATAGAATTGATATATTATTATCATTGATCCAGATTACTTCACAACTATTGAATCGTTGTAGAAGGGTGGTATAAAGAAAACATTTAAATCCTTTCAGCTTATATATATATAATTGTTATTACTTGCTGAGCACTCAAATGCTCATCCTTGATTAATTTAAATATTTTCAGCTAAGTGTGAACGACCAGAAAGCTCTGATAAGACCAACGGAAAGGGAAAGGTTGCTGATTGAATGCAAATGTTATCTTGTGTAATAGTTTGATATTAATATTAAGACAATTATGATATATATTATCTATCACGGGTTGTAATGAATTTTTAAAGGTTACGTACTTGGGATTCAGACTCTGGTAATTATTTAAATTAAGTTTGACTTTTATATTAATGTTATTATTATTAGTATTATTACGCTCATAGAAATGATATCGTGAAGCACCGAGTTCTGGTTTCAAGTACCCGGATTTGAGGGCTTTACACTTTTAATTTCAAATTTTCACTTCCACTTTTTTTTTGTCCGTGTTTTTTACATAGATAACGTTTTTTTTTAAAAAAAAACGTTATTTATTTTAAACCAAAAATTGCCCTTATAAATACATACCGTTTTTTCATGTATCTACAATGTTTTGTTAAAAAACGTTGTAAAAAAAACACCACAACATTTTTTATAAAAACGTCATCTTTTAAGTGTTGTCTTTTTATGGTTGTGTACTAGTGGTACATGGGTAGCGGTTAAGCGCAATATGGCCATAACTGCTCCCATATCATCAAGGCCATGTTTGGTTGCTCATTAAATTCCCTTTTTAATTTATTTTAAACTCTCGGACGGTAATCGCTAAGTAGTTCAAGGAGCTGGGACCACCGGAGTTTAATGGAGAGCCAAAACTACTTAAGGCAAAAACGTGAATCAAGAAGATCACCAAGATATTTGATGTCTTGGGATGCGCCGAGGAGAAAAAGGTTCCCTTTGCAACCTTTATGTTGCGAGGAGAGGCATATTACTGGTGGGAATCGGTAAAGCGTACTCAACCTGCCGCATTGAAGATGCCTTGGGAAAAGTTTCAAGAACTGTTCAATGACAAGTACTTTCACGAAAGTATTCGTCACATGAAAGAGGTAGAGTTCATCAAGTTGGAGCAGAATAATATGACTGTGTCGAAGTACGAAGCTAAGTTTGCCGAGTTGTCCCGGTTTGCATCCCATTTGGTTGATAATGAGGAAAGAATGACGCGGATGTTTTTAAGAGGTTTAAAACCGGAGATACGTCAATATCTTATTTCTCATAAACTGTGTTTGTATTCAGATGTTGTAAATAGGGCTCAATTATTGGAGCGCGATAACGAGTCAACGCAACCAAGAGAAAGCAACCGGTAGAATGAAAATACCAGTGGTAATAGCCATCGAAGCGGTGACAACAAACGTCGAGGGAATCAGCATGCCATAAATGGTAACCACTTTGGTGGTAATCATGGCCAAGGCAATAAAAGTGGACATTTCAAGAAGAGGAGATTCAATAATGATGGAAAGACGTCAGAACCAACACCCGTTGTTAAGGAAGGAGAACGACCACCTATCATATGCATCAAATGCGGAGGGGAGGGACATATCAGTCCAAATTACGCGATGCCATCCAAAGTGTGTTATAGTTGTTGAAGAGAATGTCACCTAGCCCAATTTTGTAGTGCACCGAAGATAAGTCCAGTTGGAACGGTGACACAAAATACCGTCCCATACAAGTCAAAACTAGTAGTTCATGGGAGAGCGTTTGTTGTGACCTCCCAGAAAGCAAGGAAATCGAACGAGGTCATCACGGGTAAGCTTATCATAAACTCTAGCAAAGTCTATACCTTATTTGATACCGGTTCTACCCATTCTTTTATTTCTCCTACTTGCGCTCAACGATTAAATTTGACTCCGGAGAAATTAGACTTTAACTTATCTGTGAAAACTTCGTTGGGAGAAACCTTCATTACATCCACTGTTTATAAGTCTTGTTTGGTTCAATTTTGTACCCTCGCATTACCTGTCGATCTTATTTCATTAAAAATACTTGCATTTGATGTGATTCTAGGGATTGATTGGTTAACTACTCATCATGCTAAAATTGATTATTTTCGTAAGGTTGTTAGCTTTCATATTCCTAATCAACCTATTATGCGAATTCAAGCGACCAAACCATTAAAATCAATCACGGTCATCTCAAGCCATAAAGCTATTCGTTTATTAAAAAATGGATGTCAAGCTTTCTTAGCTCATGCCACAGATCTAAACAAAAATACGTCAGTTTTGAATGATATTTCTATTGTTAATGAATTTCCTGACGTATTCCCTGAAGAACTTCATGGCCTACCCCCAGAGCGTGAAATTTAATTTTGTATTGACCTTGAACCTGGTACAAAACCCATTTCCAAAGCCCCATATCGGATGACTCCTATTGAACTTCAGGAGTTAAAGACCCAATTACAGGAATTGTTAGATATCGGTTTCATTCGACCTAGTACTTCTCCTTGGGGTGCTCCTGTTCTATTCGTGAAGAAGAAAGATGGAAGTATGCAACTTTGTATTGATTATCAGGAGTTAAATCATGTCTCCATAAAAAATAAGTACTCGTTGCCTCGCATTGATGACCTGTTTGACCAGTTGCAAAGAGCACAATTCTTTTCAAAGATCGACCTTCATTCTGGATATCATCAGCTGAAGATTAGAACTGAGGATATTCCAAAGACTACCATCAGAACTCGGTACGGGCATTATGAATTCTTAGTCATGTCTTTTCGATTGACTAATGCTCATGCTACCTTCATGGATATGATGAACCGAGTATTCAAGGAATATTTGGATCACTTTGTGGTCGTCTTTATTGATGACATCCTTCTTTATTCTAAAAGCCGTGAAGATCAGGAGCAACACTTGAGGTTGATACTCCAAAAGCTTCGTGAAAACAAGCTTTATGCCAAGTTAAAGAAATGTGAGTTCTGGCTTGAAGAAGTGGCATTCCTTGGGCACGTAGTATCAAGTCATGGAATATCTGTTGACCCGACAAAGATTGAAGCTATTCAAAGCTGGGAGCAACCCAAATCAGTGACCGAAGTACGTAGCTTTCTCGGCTTAGCTGGTTATTATCGGAGATTCGTGGAAGGATTTTCTCGAATCGCTACTCCACTAACTCAGCTGACTCGGAAAGATACAAAATTTGGTTGGAGCGAGGAATGTGAGAATAGTTTTCAAGAACTCAAGAGAAGACTCATTTCAGCACCTGTTCTGACCATACCATCTGGCTCGGAGGGATTTGTCATCTACAGTGATGCTTCGGGCAAAGGGTTAGGATGTGTCCTCATGCAACATGGGAAAATCATAACCTATGTCTCTCGGCAACTCAAAGAATATGAGAGGAATTATCCTACTCATGATCTAGAGTTGGCAGCAGTCGTTTTTGCACTAAAGATTTGGAGGCATTACTTGTATGGGGAGAAAGTGGAGATCTTTACGGATCATAAAAGCCTCAAATATTTATTCACCCAAAAGGAACTTAATATGCGGCAACGACGTTGGCTTGAACTGTTGAAAGATTATGATCATACCCTATAATACCATCCTAGAAAAGCGAACGTGGTAGCTGACGCATTGAGTAGAAGATCATATGCGGGTACGAGTGCGATAGTGTTAATACAAACCCCCATTTTGTGTGACTTGCAAAGGATGGAGATAGAGTTAAAGAATCCGGGCGCCCATGTGATGATGACGAATATACGAGTAGAACCGACTTTAATTGATAAAGTTAAAGCTGCTCAAGCTAGAGACCTGGAGGTGATGCATATGAGGAAGAAAGTGCAAGAATGTGCTATGCCGGAAGCAAAAATCGATGAGGAAGGAATACTTCGAGTCAACTCTAGACTTTGTGTTTCTAATGATCCTGATTTAAAGTATAACATCATGATGGAGGCGCACAACACACCGTTTGTAATCTATCCTAGGAGTACCAAAATATATCATGATCTTCGACATGCATTTTGGTGGGGCAATATGAAGAGAGAGATAGCACTATTTATCTCAAGGTGTCTAACGTGTCAACGAGTCAAGGCAGAGCATCAAGGACCTTACCATAAGGTCCATTGCAACCACTTAAAATTCTAGAATGAAAGTGGGAGCACATTATCATGGATTTCTTTACCGGTCTTCCCAAGGTTTCTCAAGGCATAGATGCGATTTGGGTCATTATTGATAGATTGACCAAGTCGGCTCATTTCCTACCTATACGAGAAATTTATACACTTGAACGTCTTGCTCGTATGTACATAAACGAGATTATAAGATTGCATGGTATGCCAATATCCATAGTTTCTAATCGAGACCCAAGATTCACTTCACGATTTTGGATTAGTTTGCAGAAAGCTATGGGCATGGATTTACAGTTTAGTTCGGCATATCATCCTCAAACGGACGGGTAGTCGGAGAGGACTATTCAAACTCTTGAAGATCTATTAAGACTCTGTGTCCTTGATTTCAAGGGAAGTTGGGACAAGTTCTTACCATTGCTGGAGTTTTCCTACAACAGCTATCAAGCAAGTATTGGCATGGCTCCATTCGAAGCGTTGTATGGAAGAAAGTATTGTTCTCCGGTATACTGGGATGAGGTGGGCGAAGCAATGTTGTTGGGACCGGAGGTGGGCGAAGCAAAGGATCCAGCAACGTATAAAAACCTCACAAGATCGACAAAAGAGTTATGTTGATCTTCATCGAAAGGACGTGGAATTCGATATTGGAGATCATGTGTTGTTACGTGTTTCTCCATGGAAAGGAGTTACGAGATTTGGAAAGAGAGGAAAGCTCAATCCTCGATTCATTAGCCCATTTTTAATCATTGATCGAGTAAGAACTGTGGCTTCTAGACTCGCTTTACCGCCAAGTATGTCTCGTGTTCATAACATTTTTCACATATCTATGTTACGTAAATATGTGAAAGACCCGCACCACATTATTGAGTTAGAACCGAACAAAATAGCGAAAGATTTAACTTATGAAGATGTTCTTGTTCAAATCTTGGATAAGAAGGATCATTTTCTACGCTCCAAGGTTATACCTCAAGTCAAAGTTTTGTGGAGGAACCACGATCTTGAGGAAATGACCTGAGAGTTAGAATCTGAAATGAAATCAAAGTATCCTTACCTCTTTGACATATCAGGTACGTACCCTAATTTCAAGGGAAAAGTTTCATAAGAAGGGGAGATTGTAAGACCCCAATTTTTTTTAATAAAGATGAATTTTCTATAAATATCATTTTTAAATATTATGGAATGAATTTGATATAATGTTATAGTTGTGGGTAATATTTATAAATTTTTCAAAGTACACAAGTTGTTGTATAATATTCGATTGGTCGGGGAATATTCGTTTTAACAGAAAATATTCGTACAACGGCACACTCATTGGTGGACCCCACAACTGAATTATTGTTGGATTGAGAAAATGACAAAAATATTTTATAAAAATAACGGCGAAAGTTTTACCATTAATACTGTTGAACTACTTGGTAGTAAAAGTACAGTAATACGCGTGGTTGTATAGTAGCACATGGTATTGATTATTGATGCTTATGTGATAAGTCACTCAGTTTTGTTTTATTAGTATTATTAATATAATAAAATAGAAAAGCTTTTTATATAAAACAGAATACTTTTATAAAGTTATTCT
Organism: Panax notoginseng; assembly: GCA_016801055.1. Classification (NCBI taxonomy): domain Eukaryota; kingdom Viridiplantae; phylum Streptophyta; class Magnoliopsida; order Apiales; family Araliaceae; genus Panax; species Panax notoginseng. Next base: position 142,781,336 of record CM029020.1, read on the forward strand.
ATAAAAAGAATATATTATATTTTATTATACATAGTTTTTGTATAGTACCTATATAGTGTTTGCATAGTAAAATCTTTTTATAAAAAACATAATACTTTTTTAAAGTTATTCATTTTATTAGATTATAAATAGAATATATTATATTTTATTTAAAAGATTTTGCTTTAAATATGGATCAGTCGATTAAAAGTAAATCAATTTGAACCGTTCCTAAATTAGTTACTATGCAGTCAATTCTTTTATAAATATAAGATCATTCCTTCATTATTTCTTACGAATTCACTGAAACTCTAAAGAGAGAAATTATAGAGAAAAAGACGAAAAGTATTCTGCTACTGCACAACTCCTATATCCAGTACTCTTCTACTTAAGGTAAGGGGTATTATTTCTTTTGTATTCATGAAGAGAACTTCTGTTATTCTATTATTTATTATTCTGTTGGAATAACTTGTATACGTGGGCTACCCTATACTTGGTGAAATTTTTCTTTTATTCCATTCTTTATTATTCTGTTGGAATATCCTGTCTGTGCGTTTTACGTCGGACCTGATTTCGTCTTTATTAATTTGTTTGAATATCATGTCTGTGCGTTTTACGTCGGACCTGTTTCCGTCTTTATTATTCTGTTGAAATATCCTGTCGGTGCATTTACGCTAGACCTGGTTCCATTATTTATTATTCTGTCGGAATATCCTGTCGGTGTATTTACGCATTACCTGGTTCCATTATTTATTTTTATGTTGGAATTAGCTGTATGTGCGGTCTATCGCATGCTTGGTGAATTCTTATGTTATTTCATTCTTTATTATACTCAGTTGGTTAAAGTTTTGGCTTTTATACTCCATGAAATTAGTGGAATATTTTTGATATTTGTGCTTCATCCAATATCTTTTTATGGAAATATTCTTTTGAGCATTCTTAAATTTTACTCTACAAAGCAGTATCATGTTGACAATTTGGAGTTGGTTCCTGGATAAATTAATTCTTGAACTTGTTTTATTGAATTCTTATATCATTGTCATCATCCTCATGTTTATATTTTGTTGAAAGTCATCTATGGCATGTACTGCATAGATGGACTTGGTATGATTATAACCAGGGATTATTCGGTGTAATCATGACCGTAATGTTACGAATGATGTGGTAAAAGTCCTCATTGGCCCGTTGTGCATTGATGGACAGTTGTTGGCATGATCATGACCATTGATGAATACATAAATATCATTGGCCCGTAGTGCATGGATAATTTGTGGTCGTGATACTAATAAATATCCTTAGCCGTAGTGCATGGATGATGTGGATTAGTTATTAAGCTGAGTCTCAATGATAAAAGTAATGAAAAAAAATTTTAAATCATAAAAGATAGTAGATGTTATTCTCTACTTGACTCTTTTAATGGATAGCTTGTTCCGCTGCAGTTAAACTTTATGTTTGTTATATTTTATCAGTTTAACACTGTTGAAGGCTAACGATAATTTATTCTGTATTATCTTAGTCATAATATTTCTTACTAGGCTAGTTGAGCTCACCCTTTTGCTTTCATTGTTCTCTTCAGGAAATTAGAATGTAGCAGGGACTAGTCGGGGAACGGAGTGACGGTTCAGATGATAGCATTAGTAGTCCTCAATATTCTATGAAATAGTGTGAAAATAAATGTATTGAGGACTTATTTTGAGTTTGAATCCTGTTTAGAAGAAAGTGTTGTATTAAAACTCACAGCTTATGTTTTATTGTATTTTACACGACAGTTGTATAATTAAGTTTTATTTATATTTTATACCATGTATTTGATGACTCAGAATAGGTGATGTATAACTATTTTGGGGGCGTCACAAACGCAAGTTGAATGAATAAATTTGGTTAAGAAACGAATTCGTAGTGAATGAATTCGCTAAACATGTTAAAACATTAAACTTTAGTATGAACATGAGTTTTGGGTTAAGATTTAGGTTAGTTAGTGTTTCTTTAATTTGTTATAAATCTAGTATGTTGTAGTTCTATGAATTATGAATCCATAGAATCGAAAACGGACTAATTTGGATATGTATAACTCAAGTTATGAAGATTAGAATGAGAAAATGGTCAAAAATCGCAATAACAGTAAACTGTAAGTCGCAGTTCTGCTAACGGGCGCAGTTATGCTATGTCCTAAGTCTTTTGGGACGCAATTTCCCTATAGTTCATAGTTATGCTGTGTCCAAGGCTTAATTAGGCGCAGCTACGCTCTAAGTTTGTCCAGTGTGACTGTTTTGACCTCCTGTAGTAAAACAGCCATAACATTTTCATACTAACTCCGATTGAGGAGATCTAAAATGATCCGTAACGAGGAAGAATAGACCTACAACTTTTATTCTTTAAGTTATTCAATTGGAGGTCATTAGAAGGGGTAAAAATGGCCATCTTTGGGACTGATGTGTATTCGGAGGTAATCAAAGGGCGTCGGGCATGCACGTATGCAAGTGTAGTGCTTCTGACGATAAAAGATGTTTTAAGTTATAAAATATAAATATTAGTAAATACAGTGATGCTTAAAATTAATGAATGATATATTAGATAAGTTGTATATGCATACTAAGCATACATAAGATAGACAAATCGGGTGTGTGACAAATGAACGTCGAAACGCCGTGACAAGTGTTAATAAACGTAAAAAGTGTTTCAATTCAATTGAAATGAATATTATAAGATGTGGAATGGGGTTAAATTAAAACCAATAAGGAGTCCTAGCAAGACTTAAATACTTGAATGAACTTCGAGTATGACCTAAGGAAAAATATAGTGAGATATAAGTCGAAAGTTAACACAATCAAATTGAACATGATGTATTGATAATAGGAAGGGTTATGAGATATAGAGTAAAGTTTATATTACAACTATTATGCGTTGCTATGTGACTAATAGTTGATGTGCATGAATATATAGTTGTGTAGGGCACGTAAAGTGCAGATAGCTGTAAGTTGTTAAACCGTTATTGGTAAACAACGATCAAGGTAAGTCTTTCAGTTCCTATTTGCTATGTGAACTTGATGATTAATTGTTTTAAATATTTATTGCAAAGAGCATGATGTGTTATATATTATGTTGAAAGTATGAAACGTTAAAGTCAATTTATGACTACGTTGATTGAGTAATGAATGTTGATTGGGTAAGGAACTCAATCTTTATACTTGTTATGTGAACTACAACATGTATGTTATGTTAGTCCAATGATTATGAGATATATGTTGAGCATATTATTATGTGCTACGTGATGCATGAAAACTGTTAGATTTGCTGGGCTATCGAGCTCAACCTTGCAAATAACCACTTTTGCAGGTTAAGGATTCAAGGAAATGTTTTGTGCTACTTGAAAGACATGAATCAGATGCAATGCATGAAGATTTATTTACTTTGGCTGAGTTGTTAGTAATTGAACCATGTTTAAAGTTCTGGATGATATACTTGATAATTTATGATGTAAAATTTCATATTTAGTTATAAAGTTTGAGCTACCCAATGTATAAGGGATATGTAAGAATCCAAATTTTTAGAAAATATTAAAATAAGAATTTAATAGATAAAATTCTTAAAGCATGAGATGGGTTCGAATAAGAATATATAAATGTGTTACGAGGTATGTGGTATTGTGTTACATAGGGTAATATGAGCTATGTAATAAGTGATGTTGTGTTTAATAAATATATATATATATATATATATATATATATATATATATATATATCATTATTATATATATTTGTTATAAATTGTAGAGATGAATTAATATGAAGATGGATAAAAATTTATCTATCAATATTAAATAATTTATGTGAAATTATTTTATCATAGTAAGTTGGTGACATTAAATATCTTTGATAATCACCAATTCCTTGAGTATATGTACGAGTAAGTATCAAGTCTAAGGCAGTGCAATCGTACTATTTAATGGTGGACGTATAGGAGATGGGCTAAACAATTCCTTCAGAGAGCGGAGGTATATACGAATTAGTAACCGGTCTAACTCACTGTGAAAACAGTGTAGACGAGACGGAAAGTAATTTGTTGGTTCTTTGTGAAAAACCACTCAGTGTACTATATTGAATACTATTAAATACTCGATGTGTGCTAGGTTTAGACTTGTATGCGTGTACGTTGATGACGATAGAAGAAAGCTAATATATATATATATATATATATATATATATATATATATATATATATAAGTGAATATTGGTTAGAGATTTATATATTAGAGTAATATTTGGGATATGGCTAAATGTAATAGTTAAAGAAGTTATCTTGGGACAATCAAATAATTATACGTATAGTGTATAATTTAAATAATAGATTAAATATTAATTATTCTAAGTGTAAAGAATGTAATTATTTAAGTAAGCTAAATAAATTAGTATTTTGATAAAGTGTGACCTAAACTTTATATTAATGTGAAATTGGGAAAAAGCCAAACGTGACTTAGACCCAAATATTTTATTAAAGAAATAATGAGCTTGAGTTAAATATAACTCTAGTAAATGAGATAGATGAGCCTTGTATGGCCTAAATATTAAAGTTAAGTCAGACTGAAGATTTAACTGAAATTATTAAAAGAGAATTAATGATTAATAATTATCATTATAATATTTTTGGGTGATATGAATTAATGGGTTGAAAGTACCCAACTAAATGATATTTAGCTCAATTAAAATATTAATAGTATTACTATGCGTAATATGGGAAATGCGGACAGTAGTGATATATAATACATATGGCTTACGATTAAATGAAGTGTGACATCTAATGGGGACTAACGATATAAGGCATCAAGTGGTAAAATAAAATCATAAGTGATTTTAATACAAAAATGATTTAATATCTGTGTATTCTAGAAACTGGAAGGAAATTAAATGTTTAAATAAACATTAATATTAAATAATGTGATAATGTGGTCATACAAATAGTAAAAATAATTATGGAGGATACCCGGGCAATGATGCCTAACTGCGATATTTCATTACATGTATTTAATGTACATGGGGTATACTATGTGAGTACATAAATAATTCCTAATTTCCTAATATGGTAATAATGGTACATTAAGATTATATTTTTGGGAGTTAAGTAACTAAACTAAGCTTTAGTTACTGAGAAATAAGCCTTGTCCCATTTTCAGTGTCCCGAACAATAATTAGTCGTTAATAGGCCAATGGCCTAACTCTACCATTACTGAGAAACAAAAGGCTAGAAAGCTTGATAATGATTGTTATAAGAATGGCTGAAGAAGGAGTTGGTAACCAACTTTTCTCAATCCACTGGCTTCTTCTTCTTCCCTTTGGTTTCAAATAATGGGCAAAGCCATTATTTGGACAATGATCTCCCTATAAATATGGACTCCTTCTTCTTCTTTCCCGTTAGATAAAATTCTCTGAGAATTTAGTTATGAGAGTTTGGTAGAATTAGGAGCAATCAGAGATTGGGAGAGCTATAGATAGCAAATTGGAGCAATCAATAGGTAATGATTCTAACTTAGATGATTTTGATTTCCTAAGTTTTCAATTACTAGAAATGTCATGAAAAAAGTCACTTTTGAGTTACAAATTTGATGGCCAAAACTTATTGGAATATGTAGTTTTCTGTTAGATGTTGTTAATATAGTCAAATGCGAAGACAACGGAAGTTAAACGAACCAATTTGGTTGATAAACGAATTCGTGGTGAATGAATTTGCTAAACTATTCAAAAACATAAAAATTTAGTATGAATATGAGTTTTAGATTAATCTTTGGGTTAGTTGATGATTTTGAAGTGTTATAATTACTATGTAGATGGGTAGCTAAGAGTTTAACGAGTCCAACGAATTGAAAGCCAACTAATTCGAACTTAAAATGAGAAAGTTATGTCTAAAACTGTTATCTTTGCGAAGCCACGCGCGGGCGCACAGCCCATGCGCGCGGGTGCAGCTGGGGCAGGGTAATGGCATGGGCGCACTGTAATGGTGAGGAAAAGGGGTGCGGCCGCGCCCCATGTGTGCTGACTGTGACTGCTTTGACCTATTTTGGTAAAATAACCATATCTTTTTCATACGAACTCCGATTTAGGTGATTCAATATAATACGGAATGAGGACGAATAGACCTACACCTTTTTATCTTTATGTTTTTCAATTTGAGGACATTAGGAAGGGTCAAAATAGTCATCTTTGTGACTGTTACGTATTCGAAGGCGATCGGAGGGCGTCGAATGAGCACATACGTAAGTATAGTGCTCCCGACGATGGAATATGTTATTCTAAGTGATATAACATGAAAATGCATGATAATAAACATGACATATAAGATTTCCTTTTTCATAATAGAAAGCATTAGCATGACTTAGTATGTGTTTTGAAAAGAGACTTAAAGATTTTGAAAACAAACCTTGTGGAAACTTATGTTCTACAAGTTCCGAACTTAGTGGTTTATATACATGATTGAGTTCAAATATAAATGAGCATGATATGATGTTTATAGTGTCCTTGTTCATGATCAAAATTGTTAGACCTTGTATTAGAGAAGTTTTCAAGAAAAACTTAATATATTAGAACTAAGGTGCATGAATGCTACATGAGGTAGGTTCTGAACTTGAGAAGATGTTAACATGACTTAGTTACTTATGATAAGAGTTTTAAAAGTTGTATTATATGTGCTATACTACATTATTCATGATAAAATGATTTCAAAGGCAAACTCCATTATCTTTTGTAAACTAAGTATTAAAACATAAAGTGGTTATATTTTGACATAGAGAGAAACATGTACAAATATGACATATGATTCGAAGTTGCCTTGCATGATTATATTGTCATGACATGAATTTAAAGAAAAGAAACTTAGACGTTTTGAAAACATTATTCATGAGCATTGTGTTGTCTAAACTTCTGAACTTATAGGATGACATACTAGTAATTTTTGGGTCTTTAAACATTGCCTATATGCTCAAACAAGATAGGACGTTTATGCCTTTGAATATGAATGATACGTGCACACAACTAGATAGACGTAATATGAACTATGCATGTCTTAAAGTAAGTTTTCAAGTGATAAACCATGCTAGTCATATAAATACACATAAGCATGCGTAATAAGGGTGGTTTAGTATCGTTATGTGACTTAATGGTTAACGTAGCGAGTCCCTTGTTGAATAAACCTTTTTAGTCTCGATTAAAGAGTTTTGAAAAAGGAAGTTATATACTTGATTTGAGTTTTATCTCAAAAGTCTGTTTTAGATACATAAGGAGCTGTGCAACTTGGTCAATAGGCTATTGAACATATAAATCCTAGTTGAACAAATGTCTTCAAAAGAAAACTAAAAGTTTTAGAAGTTAGCCTCAACGTTAACGAGTTAGGAAACCCAATATGTCCTAAACCTTGTCTTTATGTGTTTATATTGCTCAAATATGTTAAGCTGCTAAGAAGAGAACTAGACTTTTGAAAATTTCAGTTCTGGTTTTGGCAGAGAGTAGCGCGGCCGCGCCACTCCCAAGCTTATACTCAACGCGGCCGCGCCGTGTAGCTGAGTAGTCAAGAATAGTTTGTTAACTGTCTAGAATTTAGAGAATGCTTATATATATACTTAAAGACCGTAAAAGACGAAACAAGATTGTTTAGATAAATACGATAGTAGAATGAACTAGTCTCATGGTTATTCTAAGTTCAAGTAAAAATGAAACCTAGTTAAGAAACAATGTTTTTCCTGATATTAAGAGCATATGAAATGTATAACTGATGGGTATGAATCCTTGATTATATAATTGTGTAGGAATACACGCAGTGCAGATAAGCTTTAAGCAGTTAAGTCATAATTGATAAACTACGAATCAGGTAAGTCTTTTAGTTCCTATTTGATATACGAATTCAATAACTGTTAGTTGAGCTATATTATGCTATGCAAATGTGATGTATATTTATGAAATGCATATGAGCTATGTATGAAAGTTGAAAGTTGATCTTTGATGATATGCTTGTGAAGTAAATCTCTATGTCTATTATGTGAAAAGTAACATGCGTAGTAAATATTAATTGATTATGAATGCATGACTTGAGTATGTTATTATATGATATGTGCTACATGAAAACTGTTAGAATTGTTGGGCTGTCGAGCTCACCCTTGTAAATAACCACTTTTACAGGTTAAGGACTCACGGTAAAGAGTACATGCTACTTGATTGATAAAGTTCAATAGTATCGATGGAGATTGATTTATTTATTTAAATATATGCTACTGAACCATGTTTAGGTTCTAAGAAATGTATATGATAGTAGTTTACGATGTGTAAAACATATTGAGTTGTAAAGTTGTATTATGTGATACATAGAGGAGTTTAAATCGAGATGTAAAGATTTATACAGTAATTCGAATAGAATGAAACATAACATAATTTGATTCAAGGATATGTAATTAATTCAAGTTAAGATATCAATAAAAGCTTATTTTTCAAAGAAGACTGAAAAAGTTTAATTTATTTCGCAAATTTTTATAACATCGAATATGATGTAAGGAAGGAATGGTAAATGACCAATATTTGAAACTTAAAATAGTTTGGGGTAATTATACATAGATCCTGAAAATAGAAGGAATTTATATTCTAAATTGTAATAAGCAATGTTATATTCATTTAAGTTATGAATAAAAGATATAATAGTTTGACGATAGTAGTATCGTGGCGGACCGGATCCGAGGTTCGAAGGGACCTGGATTTGGGGGTGTCATAGGATATCTAGCTGAGATGTAAGATTTTATATAACAACTCTGATGAAGCGAGTCATAAAATAAAATTTATTCAGAGATGTGTAGATGATAAAAGTTTTGATTCAGGGAATTAAAGTAAAAAGACGGAAAAGTTTTAATTATTCCGCATTTTATTAAATTTAACATCGAATAATGATGTAAAATCAGAAGTTAGACGTATTATTAACAACCAAAGTTGATAGTTTAATTGAATAAATTTTTGGGTCATTACAGATATTATCTATTATGTTATCTTATATGGGTTGATTTTGTAAACCTTTTCAGCTATTAAAGGTATGTATTAAGTTAAGGTCGATAGACCCTTGGGGAAAATTTTGTAGAATTATTGTGTAATGAACAATGTATGTTTATATATTCCCCGTTAGTTATAGAATGTGTAAGAAAATTATGTATCGTGACGCACCAGGCCTAAGGTTCAAAGGACCCGGATTTTGGGGGCGCTACATTTGGTATCAAAGCTAATAGGTTATAAACCTTAGGTAGGAGTACCTTAAGCTATAACCGTAGAGATGATGATAAGGATGATAAGGAATAAACTTAGATAGAGTTTAAAGTGCAAAGAGATGAATTTGGGAAATTTATTATTAAGTAAAGAAGACGATAAATAAGATTCAAAAAAGAATCTCAAAGAGTTATAAGATAAGAATTTGGAGTTACCCGACTCTGATAATAAAGATGAAAAGTAATAATGAATAGACAGTCTATAAGACTAAAAGTATAAAGGAAATCATAATATAACATGATTAAAGGGAAAGATAAGAATACCGTAAAACAAAATGATCATAAGATAGAAAAGAATCGTAATATAACACGATTATAAGATAAGATCATGATGTGATCTAATCAGGTCATAGAAGGATAGATGATCGATCGAATGATTAAAATTTTATAGCAGAATTATTGTACGAAAAAGGTACTATAAGATAGTATAAAGATAAAACTCAGATAGAGTTACAAATGATTAGATATGAATTAAAGAAAAAAATTTGTATTTAGCAAAGAGAAGATAAGATTAGAATTATGTGGGATTTCAATTGAGGACTCATGTCATAGCTAAGTTGTACAAGCTTTTGTATGGGCAGGGGTTTTGTACTTAGTTTAACAACCACTTAGTTTATCACATTGATAATCATTGAATTGTTAGTGTCGCGCTATCAATATACCTATGGCGAGAAGGTGAATTTTTTCTCATATGTATATTTGATAGTTAGAGAATATAAGGTTAGGTGCGAGTTCTTAAAACTCATGCTTATGATGAGTTTGTGACTCATAATCGTATGGTATGTTTTTGAACCCCTAAGCATATAGACAGTCCATGATCTGTTCTTAGACTACATATTAATAAGATAAGTTCCTAAACTCATATTATTGTGGCAAGTTTCTGAATTCATAATGTATGATATGTTTGATGAACTATACTAGGGTGTAGAAAGGTTGTGGATTTAGAACTGAGAATTTTTAGTGTGATGTGCATTAAGAATGTTAGAAATAGATAGAATTATTAAGCAATGAAGTATTGGAAAAAAAATTGGAGTTGATGGAGGAAGCATAGATATTTCAAATCTTCTAGCTATGCTAGACTTCGAAATTTATTGGCTTCGTGACGATAAAAGCATTTTGAAAAATATTGAACCAATGAGTTTTAAAAATTCTATTATTCATATGGCTATGCAAATTGTTTCGGCTAGAAAAAAATAATTTTGAAATATCAAAATATATTTTATATATCATTAATGCATTTATTACAGAGATGATAAATGATGGAGTCATCAATGCAAATTAATCTAGTGTTGGATGTGATCATAGAATCGTTAACCCGCTATGGTATGATGTAGTATGACAAAGTCATAAAATGACATAATCCTCAACGAAATGTAAAGACAGTGCGGTATCATAACGTCATAAAATAATTTTCAAAAATTTTGAACTATTTAAAGACAAGTTAATGCCAATTAAATTGGCTAGATAAATATTTCGATTGATGTTCGAATTGTTGATAAAAGTCTAAGCTATTTGAATCGGCTAGACAAATGATGTAATGATTTATTGAATCGACATAAGTGATGTCAAAGTAAATAACAGACACAAATGATGTCCTAATAAAACAGACATAATATGATGTTAACCTAAGAGTAAAGCATAAGTTGATGTTGACTCAAGTGTATGATACAAGTTGGTATCTAACATAAGTTGGTATCAACACAAGAGTCCCACACAAGTTGGTGTCAGCATTAAGTGATACAAGTTTGTATCAAATTGACACAAGTTGGTGTTAAGTAAATGCAAGTTGGTATTAAACGATCACAAGCACTACAAGAAAATGGTCCATCAGCGACCAAGAGTTTCTGCGACCTTTGTATTTGATCGCTAATGATAGCATTGGCGACCGCTATTAGAGACGAGTATTCAAACTAGTCGCTATTTTATATTAGTCTGTCATGCAGTCGCTAAACGGTCGCTAATTTGAATTTGCCACCTTTAATTTGGCGTAAGTGTTGGCGGGGAAGACCCAATAAACCTCTGTGACCGCATGCGGTCACATATAGCGGTCGCAAATCATTTTAACTTCCTCAACAGCCAGACCATCAAGTCAATTAAAATCGACGACCGTAAGCGGTCGCAAAACTCGGTCGTTGATCGTTTTAAAATCTTTCAACTCCTAGACTGTCTACCAGAAGACAGGAAAGAAAGAAAAAGAATAAGAGAAAAAAAAGAGAAGAAGGAGAAGTGGTCAACGACGCCTCCCACGATGCCCGCCGTCCGTCGCCTGCCGCTCGCCGTCTACCACATGTATCAAATCTATCTCTTTCATCTATATATTGTTTTCAATTTAGGTTTGATTTGGAATTATATAAATTGGATACTTATGTGTTTATATGAGTTTGATTTGGCTATTTAGTTTGTTTAATGATCCGGATCTTTTATATGTAATTTAAAATATTTATTGAATTAAATTATTATTTTAATTTATGTGTTTATTATTAAATAAATATTTGATTGATTTGATCATTTATTATTTAAATAAATAATTCATGATTTGTGGAGAATTAACATGATTAAGTGTAATACGTTAATTAAGTTGATATTCGGTAATTGTGTAATTTGAAGTGAATTAAATTAAATGATTGTTGAATTAATTATTGTGTTACATAGTGGTAATATTCTAATTTAATTTAATAATTAAATTAGAGAGTTGATAATGATTAAATGAATTGTTATAATGTTGTTTTAATTTAATTTAGTAATTAAAAGTTATGTACTAATTTATTAAATAAAATTATAATAAAAATTATAATTTTGTAGCAATTTGATTATGTGACATTTTTATTTAGTAATTTGATATGACTTTCATTTAATTGAATTGGAGTATTAAAATTTAATTAAATAAAATGTGAGAATAAACTATATAGTAAGTGAGTTATTAAAATAAGATAAAAGGAGTTTTAATTTAGTTCTACCAAACAAGGTTTAAGGCTTTTAAGTTTTTATTTTGATTTAGTTTTACCAAACAAGCCTTAGTGACTTTTGAATTAAAAAAATATAACTGATATGTATTAAGTAGGGTTATTATGGTTATTATTATATTTGTCAGTTTTACTTTACGTTAATATGTATTATATGTATACGTCTTTTTTTTTACGTTAAGTTGGAAGAAAAAAAAACAGAGAGAAGAAAAGAGGTTACAAAGAAAGAGAAGAGGGAGAGCTCTAGAGAAGGTTTGAGAGAAAAAGAAGAAGGGATGTTTACCAAAGCGTGTTGCTATCAATTTTGTTGATTAAACAAGATTTTGAAGGTAGTTATCTAACCTCGAACTATCAATATATATATATTTTCACCGTTCTTCATTAAAAGATATATTTTTGTTTCTCTATAATTGGATTTTTGGTGGTAATTGATGAATTTATGGTTTGTATATGTTAGATTATGTATATAAACTATTTTTACACGATTTGTATATGATTTAGAGCAGTTTAATTCATGAAGTATGTTTTAATATAAAGGAAATCTTATTACAATAAGTTTACAATGATATATATATGATATGCATGGTTTATGTAACGCTCCGAAATCCGGTCTATCTTCACACCCAGATTTCGTACGCCACGGTCCCACTTCTTACTAAACATACATCATTATATACTAAAATATAACAACATACATCCTCAAATCCCAGGTTCTAGAAACCTTATAACCTCTTTCATTACCAATACTGATAAATGCATTATTCATTTTATCTTACAAGAGTGACTTTTATCTGCCACCAAAGATACATAACAATTCATTAAACTAGTCTATAGTTTAATTTCTTCTTTCTACATTACAAGTCTTCACTTGATCTTCCTTCTCATTCACATATGAATGGCACTTCATCTGGATACTGTTAACTTGATTGTTACGGGATCCTTAAGTTCTTATAACTTCGTTCGCTGAAAATGTTTTTCATTTAAAAGCAAGTGTGAGCATTTAATTGTCCAGCAAGTCATAACAGTTGAACACATAACTTCAAGAGTTTAAACGTTTCTTTAGAACTTCGATAGCTGAACAATGGTTATGAAGTAACTTAAATAATAGGAATAGTCTCGATTCCTATCATCTTAAAACATCAACCACTTTCATTTTGAAATACTTTCATTCCTCTACCTTTTTCATACACATCACGTCTGGCTAGAATCATTAGCACAGACTTAACAATAACGGCTCATGTATAAACAGAACATACTTGTATTGAACAGCTCAATCACAGAACAGTTCATATCATAGAAACACCGAAGTGTTCACATTCTGGCTCAAGGCCTCATACGTTCTACCATCTTGTACAAATATCGCGCATTCGCACATAGACAGAACTTCTCAAGTTCAACATATGAGAAGTTTAAGAAACTAGTATTCATTTAAAATATGAATGAAGTTAGGAAACTTGCCTTACGCACAGCTACAGCTTACGCTAAACTGGTCATTCCAATCTCTATATAACATATAAGGAGAAAACATAAACATCAATTAGTCATATACATGACTTACACATTAGTTTACTTAACTTTACTTCTTAGAGTTCGCGTTCTTGCAATATAAGTTTACTCGACCAACTTTCATTATCGGCATACCGCTTCATGACATACGGAGATGTCTTACTCAAAATGTTCATCATCTTTGATGATTTACATTCTTATCTTCTTCTTATAACTTCTATAGAATTCAGCACACATCGCTTCTCTGCTAGTAGTCCATATGGTACTTTGAGTGGTTTCCCACAAACAACCAACAAATAAGTTTCCGTCTCATCTACACTGCCATCACAGTAAGTTAGATCGGTTTCCAGTTTCGTATATACCTTCTCTCTCTGAAGGAATTGTTTAGCCCAGCTCCATATGTCAACCATCAAAGGTTACGATTGTACTACAACCTAACCTTGTCTTAACTTATCCAAACTATGAAACTATAATGTTCGTTAAGTCAATTTCTTATTCCTTATGGCTTTCTGACAGCTAAAGGCCATACCTCAGGATTCACTCTTTATCGTCTAAGTCATACAATCTTTTGTATACTCAGAGCTATCATTCCAGTTAATCATTAACTCGGCTTCGTTACGTTAACGTCCTTGTCTCAATTTAGTTCTTTACCATTCATGGTTTAATCATTGATCTTCATTATCTTACGGTCAAACCATACACGGGGTGTAGGTTCTATCCGTTTAGTATTTGCGTACACTCAACCTTCACGTCGGTTAAAATGTTTAACGCTTACATTTCATTCTAACATTCTCCATCTAAACCACTATTGGCTTCCGTTAATCGTATTACCATTCGTTACGGCTTTCTTGATACCATTCGTATCTTACGTAATACTGTCGTTATCCATTACATGAACCCCATGTTCATTACTCGTCCTTAGTTTCAAAGCCATACTGATCGTTGTATGCTAAGACCGATCGTTCATCGCAACAACGTTGCGTTCATAGTGTCTATACGCTTTACACTTATCCCTCATTACCACCACATAACATCGAAATGTTATTCATTACCTTCGTCACTCAACGTCTAAGGAACCACAATCATAGCAATCCCTCACATTCATTCATCGCCAATACAGTCCCCGGATATCGGTTACGTAACTCGCGTTTATATTCTGTCTTTTATTCTCGTTTAATCTTTCCATTCAACCTCTACTACAGGTTTAATTCACTTGATTAAGTGTTACATTAATTGGACATTATGTTCTCTATCTTCCTTTACGTTTCCCCCAAGAGCTGAGTAGTTAAAAGCTCATCTCTGGCTTTTTCCCCACACCGGCGCTGCGGCGCCAGTCTCTCCTTTATCTCTCGCGCTACGACGCAAGCCCATGTCACCTCTCTTCCTTGGTCTAGCGCTGCAGGCGCTGCGGTGCCACCTCTCAAGGCATAACTGGTGCTGCGGCGCCAAGCCTAAACCCTATAAAAATTTTTAAGTCTTGCATCAAGTTTGAGACGCGTACTTCCCGATCTCATAACTTCTTCGTTATAACTCAAAACGAGATCGTTCCAAAGCCATTCTCTTCTTTATCTTATGTACTTCAATACCTCTTAGACAGAACTTCATTCTGAATCCGTTAACATACCATTCAATTGACTTGATCTTCACCCTTCATTCATTTTTACGCTTTTAATGTTCTTCGTTTGTTCGTCCGTAATTCAATCATCCGAATTCGGAACTCGTTCATTCTTGACTCTATGACTCACGTTTTCTACGTTCTCTTACTTTCTTATGAAACCCTACATGTTTAGGTTCATTTACTAACTTTCTATTTCTCATTCGTTTTTTACTCAATTTTTTCCATAACTTCGTTATAGCTAAGTTTTAATTCGTTCTTCATGAACGTTTCTACCATTCCTAACTAAGCAATAAGCATCTAATTTATACGTGATGGTTTTAAACTTGTACATCAACAACAATTATACTACGATGGTTTTAAATTTGTCCACCAACAACGTTCTTCGTGTTCTTCGGGTGTTCTTCGTTTGTTCTTCATTTAAATCGTTATTTTGGATTACAATTTCACTTTTTCTTAGAATTTGATGTTATAGAACATCATTCCTTACTTATTTCACCTACTCATTCATAAGATTCATTCGGATCGCTCAAAATCCTTACAAATCTATACTTCCTTAAGAAATTTATTTACTAAACTTTAAATTCTTATTTCTTTGTTTTCTCATGATTTCAACAATATGAAATCATTCCTAACATCATCTACTTCTTATCTTCATTAAGTTATGTTTTAAACATATAAAACTTAAAGAAAAATTATATGAGACTAGGTTTCGGATTACCTTTCTCCTTTAATCTCCTCCGTCGGACAAAGATTGCTCACTAAAAGCTTTTCATCCTCCTCTTTCCCCCATCCGAACTCTCTCTCTCTCTCTCTCTTAAGTGTTATAGGATTTTCAAAATCCAAAACAAATGAAATAAGATTCCTACTTATAGAAAACAAAGGCTAGGGGCAAAATAGTCATTTCGCCCCCCAAACCTCCTTATTATTCACATCTCCACACTATTCCTATCTCCTCAATACACCTCTTTACTATTCATGAAACTTTCCTTGGACGTTTTGTGGTTCCTTCTTTCAGGTTTCGTCCGACAGTTTTAAAAACTGTGATTCTCGGAATCTAAATATTTTTGGATATTTCGTCTTTCTTTTACCGATTAACTTTTTGCGTATTCTTTAGATTTCTGAAAAATATACTTTCTGGTGTTAAGAATTTCCTTCACGTTTTCCCCTAACGTAGTTAAACGAGTGAAAAATACATAACTGTACTTTTCGTCATTTTTATTTCGTCCGATTTCTGCAAGTTTTTAGAGAAAAACTTTTATCGGCTTACTTAACTTTTCACGATATGTTATCGTCAAATCTTTCGACAGAATGTCACTTTGACTTATCGAACTCTAGAAAAGGTTTAAGTTATTCAAACCCTAACCATTAGGTTTCGTCAGGTGAATAGTACATATTTCGTCTTTTCCCCAAAAATATTTTTTTCCCAGTAAAATTTTATTTTCGTCTTGAAAATTTTTACTCATCCAATCTAGCTCGTAGCCAGAATCCTCCCGACTTATAATCATCCTTGGTTATAGAGCGATTAATAAACACATAGCATAAAATAGTATTAATAAAAATTCTTTTTATTAATAACTAGTTCTTTAAACTAAAATTCTGGACGATCCAAATTTTTCGGTCGTTACACTCTTCCCCCTTGTAAAAATTCCGTCCTCAAAATTTCTTAAAACCACACTCTTACCCGGGTCATCACATTCTCCCCTTCTTCACAGAATTTTAGCCTCAAAATTTTAGCTTACCCTTCTTCTCAACTTCCCTTCAATGGAGTCCCTATCTTTCCATCATTCCTAACCCCTATAACCTATCAAGAATCATGAAGTAGAAGGAATGACGAGGAATATAAAATTTTCTTTTAAAACGTTTCATACATTTGCTGAGGGTCAAATCGACCATGAACTCTTACAGGTTTAACAGTATGACGCCATAAACCTTTCTTCCACGGTCAGTTTACAATCACAAAGAAAGCAAACTACCTCTTACCCATCGTATACCCTATTTCGGAATATTTTCACCTCAGACTTAATCATTAGATTCCGCACCAAATAATTTGGTTTGGCACAACTTCTTCAAAGAAAGCTCGATTTTCTTTTAAACATGACATACCATTTGTCTAGCCGAATCAAGTAGCTTAGACCATACCAATAAATTTGATATCAACGTGAAACATTCGTCTAGTCAACTCAATTTACATCGACTACTTCTTTAAATTCTTTTCGCAATACATCAAAACGTTTTATAACGTCATGATACCGTACTTTTCACAGTACGTTGAGGATTTCATCAGTATGTGACTTTGTCATTATACATCATACCATGGCGCATTGTTGATCCTAAGATCACATCCAACACCAGGTTCAATTGCATTCATAACTCTATCCTTTTTCCATCCTTGCATCAAATGAACATGATATAAAATTCATTTGATATTTTAAATCAATTTTTGTCTAGCCGAAGCAATTAACATATACATACCAAGAATAACTCTTTTAAAATCCAT